>OX375876.1:57167978-57878689 GCA_947359465.1 Metellina segmentata | reverse complement strand
AGGCCGCGAAATAGATTTTTTAATACAGGTGCACCTTGTGCACTTAAGTTTTTAAAATAGGTGCACAGATAATAATTTAGGTGCACATTTAAAAAAACGTAATATACGAGCATTAATGCAATGTTAACTACTTTATTAGTTGGGTGTGTTTGGATTTGTTACAAGTAGATAGTAAATAAAAATATTTAAACATTTTTATTATTGCGAAATTATTGCTTACAAATATTCACTCATCATCAGACATTGGAGGGCAATCAGAAACGTCTACGTTTATGGCAGATCATAAACCCATAAGGTTTAGTGTTCATCCTTCTTTTTGTATTTTTCCTTCATTGCAACATAGTATTTTCTGGATTAAAGTTTTCGCATAGTGCATTTAGGAATTTGAATTATGTTCCTTTAAAGCGAGAGAGGTCGATACTAATATTTTGTTCAGACATCAAAATAACAAAAAATACGTTTCCCTCGCATTTTTTAACGATAGGTGCACTGCGTGTACCTAGAGAAAAAATTAGGTGCACAATTTTATTTTCAGGAGCACAGTGCACCTGTGCACCCGGGTATTTCGAGCCCTGCCTTAAGATGGATTATGTTCTTTGATAGGGGTAATGAACATTAAAATGCTTCAAAAACCTATTAGACTTCACTATTTTCTTTAAACTGAGTTATGACCTAAATGCTCTTAAATTAAATTTCCAAAACTCAATTTAACTAAGTTAACGTTTTGCCGAGATATCCCGTTCTATGATCTTGCCGACAAACCGGTTTGTTGGTTAAGGTATTAGCATCAAGGTCGGAAGGGTTCTACTTCGAATGCGTGACAGTGCATGAATATTTGTAAGTGTATGATGTAGAGGCGGCTTGGGCACTTTAAATCTGTCGTGGTCGAAAATATGATGCGACATTGATGTCAATGTTTCAAAACATCGATATTTTTTAAAAAACATCAATAGTTGCTAAACCAGTTTTAAGAAGAATGGGTTAAAAAGTTAAATGCACTGAATTTTAAACATCGACGGTTTGAGGGCTATGTATTATCAAAATCGGTGTTTTAATTTTGAACATCGATGTTTCAAAACATCGTTGTTTTGCTGTCGATGTTTCGAAACATCGATCGATGTCGACTAGTCGAAAGTCCTCACGTTAGGTTGATGTGAAGTTTGGAGAGTGGGGTGCTAGATCAGGTGTTGCTTCGTCATCTGACCGTGGTTCAAAATTACGAGGTGTTGTCCTCGGATCTTTCCCTTAAGGGATAGATAGAGGACAATCCCGGACCGTTGTAAATAGCCCGTTGTGTTGTTTAAGTATGACGTTAACTAAAATTACCATTAACTTAAGGGAATGATACCGGGTCGACGTCAATATCCCGTTGTGTTCCTCTAGTACGACGTTTATTACAAATTACCATCTATTCATTTAACACTTGTAAATTTGAATTATTTTAGGTAGGTAGTTATTAACGTCGCACTGGAGCAACACATCGGGCTACAATGACGACGTCACCCCACATTTCAAATTTACACACCACGCAACAGGAGGACATTTGCTTTCATTACAGATTTAACATGCACCAACCCCTTTGTAAATGACGGTCTTTGGTTGGATTTGAACTCTAAATCCAACGGTTGCTATACCGTTAATCTTTCAACTGAGCTATCACGCCCCCGTGAATTGTGAATTGTTTAATATCAAAGTCGTAAATGTATTCTTTTTTTCCATAAACGTATAGAATGCTCGCGTAGTTGCTTTGTTGATATTTGTGTAGTTCCATAAAAAAAAAGTCTTAATTCTGCATATCTAACGAGTAAGACAATATCTTTCGTGTTACGAGGAAATTGCTTTCAAATTACATTACACACTTCACTTTTGGAACTTTTCAATTCTTATTGCATTTCATGAATAATTCATTTTATTCATGCTATAGAATATCGCAAGTATTAAGATAACTGTGCCATGCTAATTTTGCAAGTCATTCCTTTTGCAATTTGGTAATTTTTTTAGTTAACGTCGTACATGAGCACCACAACGGGCTATAATTGTTATTGCAAAGATAGGTAATGGTAATGGTAATGGTAATTTTAGTTAACGTCGTACTAGAGCAACACAACGGGCTATTGACGACGGTTCTCGATCAGTCCCTTAACGGAAAGATCCGAGGACAACACCTCGTAATTTTGAACCACGGTCAGGTGACGAAGCAACACCTGAGCTGGCACCCCACTCTCCAAACTTCCACTCCAACCCAACATGAGGACTTTCGGCAACGACAGATTTAAGGTGCACCAGACGCCTCTACACCATACGCTTACAAACATCCATGCCCGGACCCGGATTAAAACCAGGAACCTTCTGATCTAGAGGCTAACACCTTAACCACTATACCGGTTGATCGGCCTAAGTAGTTATGGAAACGTTCCACGATTATATGAAATCAAGACAAAACATATTTACTTGGTTCTCCATCAAGATATATGAAATAAATTCAACTATAAAAAGGCCGCAGTTGGTCCGGATGGAAGGGAAAGGGACTGGTTTACGTTAAATCTGTCGGGACATCAAATGCCCTCACGGCGTGGTGTGGAAGTTTGGAGAGTAGGGTGCCAGCTCAGGCACGGCCTCTTCATCTTGTTCAAAATTTCGTGGTGTTGTCCTCGGAAAATGTTCGTGGTGTTGTCCCTTTAGGGATTGATCCCGGTCCGTCGTCAATAGCCCGTTGTGTTGCTCTAGTACGATGTTAACTAAAATTACCATTACCACCTCTAATTTTGCCTTTCGGGTTTTTGTTCCAAAGTAACCTATTATAACGATAAAATGTAATTCCTGTATAGATGTAAGGACTCATAAAAGTCTCTTACATTCTCGGTAGATGTCATCTTGGTGGCTTGCTTCTAGTCATCCCAACCCCATTTATTTAAACTGCTCTAGATCGGTAGGTTCCTGGTTCGAATCCGGGTCCGGGCATGGATGTTTGTAAGCGTATGGTGTAGAGGCGGAAGATGCAACTTAAATATGTCGTGGCCGAAAGTCCTCACGTTGGGTTGGCATGGAAGTTTGTAGAGTGGGGTGCCAGCTCAGGTGTCGCTTCCTCATCTGACCGTGGTTCAAAATTACGAGGTGTTATCCTCGGATCTTTCCCTTTAGGGACGGATCCCGGACCGTCGTCAATAGCGCGTTGTGTTGCTCTACTACGACGTTAACTAAAATTACCATTACCATTGCCATCTCTGATCTTGCCTTTCGAGTTTTGATTCCAAAGTAACCTATTATAACGATATAATGTAATTACTGTATAGATGTAATGACGCATAAAAGTCTCTTACATTCTCGGTAGATATCAAAATTACGACGTGTTGTCCTAGAATCCCTATTTGCGATTGATCTTAGACCGTTACCAATAGCCCATTGTACTGCTCAAATGAAATATAACTTTCTGCGTTGTAAATTATAAAATAAACAAAACCAAGTACTTGCTGATTTTCCTTTGCGAAAACAAGCCCGTTATGTTGGTCTAGTACGACGTAAATTAAATAATACCAAATACCTTTGTGAAAACTGTAATATTTTAACCAATGTACTTTTCTTTCGAGCACACAAGATTAAAATCTTCCGAATAGCAGTAGCCGACCAACCGGTATAGTGGTTAAGGTGTTAGCCTCTAGATCAGAAGGTTCCCGGTTCGAATCCGGGTCCGGGCATGGATGTTTGTAAACGTATGGTGTAGAGGAGGCTGGTGCACCTTAAATCTGTCGTGGCCGAAAGTCCTCACATTGGGTTGGCGTGGAAGTTTGGAGAGTGGGGTGCCAGCTCAGGTGTTGCTTCATCACCTGACCGTGGTTCAAAATTACGAGGTGTTGTCCTCGGATCTTTCCCTTAAGGGACTGATCCCGGACCGTCGTCAATAGCCCGTTGTGTTGCTCTAGTACGACGTTAACTAAAAATTACCATTACCATTTACCATTACCGAATAGCAGTAATGAGCGTAGTTATGCCACAAACAGATCAAATATTTTGTGATTGTTTTAGTGAAGAAAATTAAAGATTTTCGTGAATGGAAAGCGAAATTCCATTTAGCATACATTAGACACATTTATTAAGAAACTTAAAGTAAAATAAATAATTACCTGAGCTTCAAGATAATACACTCTATAACAAAAAAAAATCGACGCACCAAGAAGGAATCATCCGATTGCTTTGACCAAATATGCAAATGATTAAAATTTGGTGTCCAATGAATGAATAGTGCGATCTCCAGCGCATCGGAACTGCGCATCCAGCAGATATATATATATAAGGAGAAGTTCGTGAACTGTTGTTAACTGTTGTATATTGTATGTCCACATAAACTTTTCTCGGATGAACTGAACGATCTTGTTTGAGATTCGGATCTGTCCAAAAGCAAAACGGAGTTACTGGCCACAAGACTTACACAGCGGAATCTTCTTGAACAAAATGTCCAAGTGACTTCATTTTGGAGTCGTTATCAGACCTTCAAATCTTTCTTTGGAAAAGAAGAACGCTTTGTGTTCTGCTACGATATTGATGGCTAACTACAAGAACTCGGCATTGCACATGAGCCCCATGAATGACGGCTGTTTATAGACCCGTTTAAACTGAGTCTCGAGGCGGTTTTGCTGTATAACGGGAACCAGCTTCCGTCCATACCTATTGGACATGCTGTCTACATGAAGGAGACAGCATGACAATCTAAAGCTACTGTTGGAGAGGATTAACTGCAGCAAATATGGCTGCGTGGAGGTCAGTGATGAGCACGGCGAACGTTTTTATCAGGACATTGCCAAGATGGAGCAACGGTAGCAGGGCAAATGGTTCACATCAATGCTGGCTGACTATTGTAGGAGGAGATACTACCCTCTTTCATCACAAACGACAGGCCAAAAGAAAGCAAAAGTCCGAATATGATTAAGGTATTCTTAACATGTATTATAATATTTACATATATACTTTTTTTCTCAATGCGTACACATTACAAACAAACCGTCGCCAAATCAGCTTTTTCTTTGTTGTATTCGTACTCAGCAGATTGAATTAATTAGGAAATGACTATTTTCAGCTCGGAAGCAGTGTTATTGACTCTCTATCGAACATCTAAGGAAAAAATTAACGAATTATTATTCAAACCATAATGAGGATCGTGTGAAAGAAAGATAAATTTCAACTACAATTCCCAAAATCGAATTCCCTACTGTATCAATACTTAACAATAACACTAGCAAGAAGGAAAAACTCACAATTGATTCTAGCAGGCAAATCTGCAAGAAACGGGAAGAAACACATTCCCTATTCAAACAGGGAACAATGGGACGAAACGCAGATGAAGTCCATAGATAGAAGCAAAGTTCGTGAATTAATGAGTAATGTAACACGTTCGTTCGGAATTAATATCCGTTTATTAATCACGTTTAATGAGAAGCGGAAGAGCGCCCGGAGAAAGGGGATTAATATATT
The DNA here is from genome assembly GCA_947359465.1 of Metellina segmentata. Taxonomy (NCBI): domain Eukaryota; kingdom Metazoa; phylum Arthropoda; class Arachnida; order Araneae; family Tetragnathidae; genus Metellina; species Metellina segmentata. The sequence continues at coordinate 57,873,223 of OX375876.1, read as the reverse complement.
CAACAATATTCGACACTGGATTTTGTGATTGGTTGGCAACGGCTCCGCGAATATTGATAAAAGTTTCGGTATTGTCGGTTCCTTGACGGCAGAAACATTCTCAGAGCAATTAGTTTTGCTGTTTTTCCTTGCGTTTCTTCAGAAGAGAGTTATTTAAGTTGTGGATTGGATTTAATTTAATTTAATTTAAGTAACACTTCGTCGATTCATATTTACACGAGGCGTAATTAAAATTGTGAAAGAAAGGGATTCTACTTTGGATGTAAGGTCAAAAGGCTTTGTGATTAATTTTGTTTTAGTGCATTAGGGTAATCGTTTTAATAAAATTGTGTTCCTCTAACTCATTTTAAAAGATGCATTCTGAAATATTCGCTCTTAAATGTCCACCACAAAGCTTATTTTGTAAAATACTGACAACTTGCTAAGGCAGCGTAAAATTTACGCTAGTTTTTATCATCTGACGCGATTCTCTACTGGGTATTGCGATATTAACGGATACCTCAACAAATTTGTGGATCAAAGCTGGTGTAATAGCTCCATATGGGACTAAATTTTCTTTTCGACTGGTTGAATCTTTCGTGCAAAGGACTCTCATTGACTGGTAAAGTTTTCCCTTCTTGGGTCAAAGTACCTTGGTACCTTAGTCAAAGAGGGGTCGTGGTAGGCGGTTGGATTGGATTGGAATTTGGGGTTTTATGGCGCAAGGTCCAAAAACGGACAAGCTGCGCCAGGTAGGCGGTTGGAAGAGTAACGAATTAAAAATCGGAAGGTTGAGAGATCTAAACATATGTTCGTAAATAAAAACAGGCCATTTTGTGCAAGGTGAGACATTTTCGTTGGTAAAATAAAAAATAGAATCTGTAGTACACGGGGGTTCTGTGTGATAGTTTGTGGTACACGAGGAGAAACTTTCGTTCGTAAATAAAATGAGTCGAATGCTAAGGAAGCTGTTTATAAAATGTCACATTTTATCATTGGTTGAACATTGTAAGCCTAATAATAAATTACTGTGATTGGTATACTTTATGATGTACTATTTGATATACTTTACGATTTGGTATACCTTATGATTTACGGTTTTTAATATATTTTACGATAGCGCGAATAATTTATATTTAATGTAAAAAGGATTATCTTTCGTTTCTTCAGATAGAATTTTAGCAATTTAACTTTTATCCACAAATCATATACTGATTTACGATTCACGAATGCTAATAACGATTCTGAAGTAAAAGCTCTAGAACATGTAAGGAAGTGAAACTTTATTAAACGGATTAGACAAAAAGAAAATATAAGTGAATGTTTTAAATATATTGCTATTTATATAAAACAATTGCATAAAGTGTACACATTACTCCATATGGTGGCATTACGTTGTTAAATTTTCATTTCATCAACTCTTACATTCTTTTTTAAGATAACTTCTTTAAGAGTTAACTCTGAATTCAGTTTCACATCTCCCGCTCTGAGATAAGGTAGGTATTTCAATTAACGTAGCACTGAAGCAAGATAACAGACTATTGATGACGGTCAGGATCAAACCCGAAACGACAAAATCAGAGAACAATACCACGTAATTTTAAAGCACGGTCAGATCACAATGTAGCGCCAGAACTAGCACCGTGTTCTCCAAACTTCCACACCACGCACACATGGTACAAATGAAAACAAAGCTTTCAGATTTCAACATGTCAAGAAGACTTTTCCACATGTTCACAAGACTGCGCTCTGGATATATAGAACACATATGCCTCCCCTTTCTCCAAACTTCCACACCACGCCAAAATCAGGACATTTAAAGCCACTACAGATTTAACGTTTACAATCCCCCTTTGTGCACTACTGTCTTTAGCTGGATTCGAACTCGCAATCCTCCGGTTGCTAATCCGTTACTCTTCCAACAGGCTACTTGAGGACGCATATATACGTTCTATAGTCTTCCATGCATGACGTCTAACCAATATGACCTTCTTGACCAATGAAATCTTTCATAGTATTATTTCAACTAACATAGATGTAGTTATTTAGCCATTGCATGCGATGTACAGGGTGATTCAGAAGTACGTTGGGTTGGCGTGGAAGTTTGGAGAGTTGGGTGCCAGCTCAGGTGTTGCTTCGTCATCTGACCGTGGTTCAAAATTACGAGGTGTTGTCCTCCATTAAGGGACTGATCCCGGACCGTCGTCAATAGCCCGTTGTGTAGCTCTAGTACGACGTTAACTAAAAATTACCAAAAATCATAAGTACGTATACAGTTTCCAGATGCTGTAAAACAGGAACAGTTTAAGACACGGTCCCCAAATGCGAACTGTTACCTAGGTATGCTCATAAAGTTTGTATCCTCCTCCCATACGAAGTGACGTTTGCGATAGCGAGCATGTCACGTGACTAGTTAGTGAAAAGGGCTGCGATTGCAGTGGAGAAGGGGTTTTGTGTTCTCGAATTGAGCATAACGGACTCTTGTGCAACGTCAATTTCGACCACAATTTGGAAAAGAACCTCCAAACAGGAAATTCATTTAGGATTGGTTTAAAAAACTTCAAACTACGGGCTGTTTGTGCAAAGTTCCAAAGCCAGGACGACCGAGTGTATCGGCAGATGTCGTCAAAAACTTTATTCATCCATTTAGATAAGGTAGTCGAAACAATTTATTCTCCAATTGGATGGTGCAGCACCACACTGCTCAGGTGACTTTCGAAATTATCACTAATATTTCACTTATGGATTGCATGCTACTAACCCAATGGCCACCCAGATGCCCTGACTTAACACCATGCGACTTTTTTCTTTGGGGCTACGGAAAGGATAAGGTATTTAACCAATTTAACCCTCCTCTTCCTATTGATCTAGCGGATTTGAAACAGTGTATCACATCCGCTATCACTGCACTTGCTTCAGATACCCTAGCTCGCGTCTGGGCGGAAATGTGTTACCGGTTCGATGTGTGTAGTGCGACTGAGGGTGCACACATAGAACATGTGACTGTCGTTAAAAAAATTTGAAACATTCACCTACACTTCTGTTACAGATAACATAGATATATAACATTGACACTGTTATATAGTGCGTTGAAACTGTATATTTACTTATCAATCCTCCTGTATATTAAGTTGTATCCTAATTAAGTTATAATTAACGATTTGGAAATCTAATAACGTTCAGAGGGTTAAGACGGTTCTAAGACGATCGGCTTAAGACGGCGAATCGGCTTTACAAGCAATTACTAAAATCATCAGCAGAAGCATTGTTTTTAAGTAAGAAACACATTTGCTTTCCCCCTAAAAGCATTCTCCATTCATGATATAACACCCTCGACACGAAAATATCATATAAATGGCGAATTCATCGAGAAAATCTCAGTGAAAGATAATCGACTTTCCTCCCCACTGCAGAACGCACATTTCAAGAATTACTATATTTGAGGCAAAACTTAATAAACCTACAACTGATTGAATCGCAGCTTGTAATGCGAGAAATCTCATCGCAGGAGCGTCAAACAATTCACAAGAGAATCACACAATTACATTAAAACTTAAATGGCACTATCCCCCATTTACCAACTTAGTCTGAAGCGTTACTCAATATCCGACTGAAACTTATATTTCATCTAGCGAAACAGTAATCCGCATTCGTTCGATATTTGATCCAGATTTATCCAAAACGTACATTTAAATGCAAACCTCGTTACATGCCTTATACAATTAGCTCCGATCGAGAAAACGTTCAGCTTAAATCAAACATTCCGCATATGTTTCTTAGGTATTGGAACTGCTGTGTTGGAATTAATTATTCGTAAAGAATATACGTATCTCTATCTTAATGCATCATAAATTTTATATCTATACCAAGAGCTCTCTTATTACTTAAAAACCATTTATATTCTGTGATGCTATCCTCAACATGGAAGTTCCATACTGTAGGTCTAAAGTCCTCACCAACAGAGGGTGGGCTTTTGATCTTATTGTATGACACCATTCAAAAAAACCTAAAAATTTAAATAAAAATTTTTGGCGATGCAAATTGGAATTGGGATAAAGCTATAACTCCCCAAAACGCCAAATTATTCAGAAGACAATCCAGCAATTGCTTCAAAGCTTAATTGTCATGATCCGCCAACTAACAACTTCAGCCTGGAGCCCAGCGAGTACGCCCCATACTGCATTTTCCCGAACAGCGATATCCCATGCCACTCAAACTGAAAATCTTTCTAAACTGCGCATCTTAAATACAAAATTAATTGTGCATCTCATGCAATCAGCACCAATTAAGAAACGCTCCCGTCTCAATCAAGCATATTCGACGTGCTTCATAGTCTGACTCAATTTCGGGGCCTTTGTGCGAAAGGCTATGTTTGTCGCGCGGGCGGGAAGGCAGGTGGTTTTCGTAGTCAGATTCGATTCAAAAGGAAGGCGATGTTGTTTAAACCTTTTCATATATTTGGAATGGCTTCGATTTCCGCGCAATAGAACCTCATTACAGAGGGAAGCTGTTAATTGGAAGTCGAGATGGGCTGCTTCTGCAGGAGGTTTAAATGAGGAACGAACTCTGAAACATTGGCTCCGGCGAAGTTGGTTCAAGTTATTAGTCGGAGCACTGGCCCAGTTTCTATTTCGGATCGAGCTTGTTTGACGAGGAAGTTAAAAGAAAGTTTTCCGTAATGGTAAGGGGGTGTTTGGCATTTATTTTCTATCGGGTTTCCATTTCTGGGATGGGTTGATGGAAAAGTCCTGAGGGGGAACAAAATCGGGAATTTATTATCATCTGCCGGGATGCATAACGTTCATTACCAAAAGTTGGCAATTTGATAGTTTAAACAATCTATACGTTCAACTTGTCACATAAAGTACTTTCGTTCTAACAATACCCGATCGTAAACAATCAATAAGTTTAAAAATTAACTGTTTTTTCATCAAAAAAATATATCATGAAATTGATTGAGTATGATCCGTGTAAACTTAATCCATTACTGCGAGGTATTTTAGAAACTGTAGAAAGCTATTTTGTCTTTCTGTACATGAAAGTTAGTTAATATTCAATAGAATCGGGGGGGGGTTTACAAGTAAAACATACTAAGTTAAAATAAAAAAGGAAAGTAAAAACTACCCTCTTAGAGTGTTTCTCGTGAAGAAATTTAACCTTTATGAAAGAAAAAATTGTAATGGGCGCTTCAGCAGTATAATGATCATCACATTCTGTGGTCAAGAAAACATAAAATACTCTTGTAATTTTAATTTTGTAATATTCTGACGATATAATAATGCAAATTAATTTTAAAATACCGCAAATACACTCTATAACAAAAAAATCGACGCACCAAGAAGGAATCATCCGATTGCTTTGAAATTTCGTATGCAAAAATGTTGTGACCAAATATGCAAATGATAAAAAATTTGGTGTCCAATGAATGAATAGTGCGATCTCCAGTGCATCGGAACTGCTCATCCAGCAGATGTATATAAGGAGTTATTCTTGAACTGTTGTTAAAAATTTCTGCTGCATTTTGATTTAAGATACCTTTCAACGACTAAAAAAAATGCCTCGCCGCAGGATTCGAGCTCATTACGAGCAACTTTCAGAGTTTGAAAGAGGTCGTATCATTGGATTGAAAGAGGCAGGTTGGGCAAATCGGAGAATCGCTCGTCATGTGAGTCGAAGCGATGCGGAGATTAGAAGATGCTGGCAAGAGTGGGTGGACAATAGCAGATTTCAGCGTCATGATGGTAGCGGTCAACGTTAGGGCCACAACAGATCGCGAAGACAGAGTGATTGTCAGATCAGCTGTCACAGCACCTGATTCATCGCTATCAACCATCAGTCGTGCGACCCACACACGAGTGTACACCATGACCATTCACAGACGGCTGAGAGAGCGAAATCTACGCTCGTACAGAACCGTTACGCCACCTGCCACTCACGCCTGCACACTGTCGAGCCAGATTACAGTGGTGTTTTTCTCGATGAGGCTGGAATGATGCTGACTGAGGACGTATAGTCTTTAGCGACAAATCCCGCTTCCAACTGTGTCCTGACGATCTTCGAAGACGGGTCTGGAGACGGCCAGGGGAGCGTGCCGATCCTGCTTTCACTATTGCAATCCACACGGGCCCTCAACAAGGAGTTATGGTCTGGGGTGCATTACCCTTGATAGCCGGACCCCTTTGGTCGTCATTAAATGTACACTTACTGCACAGCGATACGTTGACGACATTCTGAGACCTGTTTTGCTATCGTTCCTTTCGCAGTACCTTGGGCTTATTTTTCAGCAAGACAATGCCAGACCACATACGGCACGTGTTGCTATGAACTGTCTTCAAGCTTGTCAAATACTTCCTTGTCAGCCAGATCACCAGATCTCTCTCTCTCTCTCTCTCTCTCTCTCTCATCGAGCATGTCTGGGATATGATGGGAAGGCGACTGCATCCGGTAGGGAATGTTGATGACGTAGTCCGACAGTTGGAGCAAATTTGGCAAGAAATACCGCATTAGACCATCCGGGAGCTTCATTGGTCTATGCCACGCCGTGTGGCAGCTTGCATCCAGGCTAGAGGCGGGTCAACACCTTATTGAGCTCGTTACTGTAACTCTGAAATAAATCATTCAATTGTTCTGAAATTTTAATAATTTTCTATTCGGTACACAACTTTTCTAGACACCAATTTTTGTCTCCATCGGACAACTCCTTCTTGGTGCGTCGATTTTTTTTGTTATAGAGTGTAGAATCGCGACAGGTGTTGCTCAGAATATTTGATAAGTACAATACATACTTATCAATCAAAATGGGCTTATTTCATAGATATTTACCCATTTCGATCGATAAGTATAGGTGAAATCTAAAACTTCATTCGACGTATTAAGTTAGTTTTATGTGAAACTTTAATATTGTAAGAAAAGGAAAAGTGTACCATTGTTTTATAATAATATTTTGCAATACCAAATGTAATTCAAATACCGCACATAACAATGACTAGTGTAAAATGAATAATTTTTATTTTTATTTCAAATACACTATGTTCGACAGCAATATATGCTCCCTGAAACCTCAATATGATCGGAATGAAACTTGACATGCGTGATGTATGTGAAATGACGAAGAAATGTGTGTGTGGTTAGAACACCAAATTTAAATTACATTCTAATTTTGTTGATGGTAGGTAGAGATATTTTTACTAACGTCATATCGGTACAACATCACGGGCTATCTAATTTTGAACAATTGCAACAGCAAAAAGTCATAAATTAGTAATTTGTAAGGCCACCGGTGGCAACGATACATGCCTCTATAGGGCGTAGCATTGAGTCGAATTAAGTCCATATGCTATCCTGTGGTAAATTATGCTATGCACGAGGGTCGTTTGATAAGTTTGGTAATTTTACCATGAAATGTCACCACAATTAATTTGGATGTCTCCCCGGCTGTCAAGTATTACACTTCAAACTAGCTCATGCCCAACTACAGTGAGACGTTACATTCATTTTCTACACGCATTTAAAGCAAGCATTGTAGCAATAACCTCAAAAATGGAAAAACTATTAATTCATTCCAGTGAACAAACGCTTTTAATCTAAAAAGTTTAGATGAAACATGGGTTTATCATAACACACCTGAGTCTAAACAGTAAGTGTCACGATTCTCAGTCTTTCCTCACGTTGATAACGACGCAGACACACCCGACAGATAGTTACAAACACAGATTGGTTACAAGAACAGTTTTTCTTGTGTTCTAGTTGCTACTTGTTCTTGTGGATGAACATCGATGGATCACAGTGCATGGGTTCTGATGCGATTACGAATATGAAATATTGGGTGCGAATACTGAAAAAGAATATGAATACAATTGTTTTGCAATTTGGAAGAGACAGGCGTAGTTTGCACGGAACGGTGCGGCGTGTGTTTTGGAACTTTATATTGTATTGTAAAAATAAATGTGCAAGTCTAATTTAAGTATGCAGTGTCCATCTGTTCTTGGCGACTACTACACACACTGCCAATCAAAATAGACATCGCTCGGTCACTCTGACAATAAGGTAAGTTTTTAATTAACGTCACACTGGAAGAACACAACGAGCTATTGGTGACGGCATGGGATAAAACACGAAGAGAAGGATTCCATGACAACACATCGCAATTTTGAACCACCCTCCGATGACGAGTCACACCTGAGCTGGGATCCCATTTCCCAAACTTCCACACCACTCCAACGTGAAGATATTTGAGACCACCACAGATTTAACATGCAACATAGTTTTGTAGACGATGGTTTTTGGTGGAATTTGAACTCGTAACCCTCCGGTTGCTAATCCGTTACTCTATTCCAGCCGGGTTACTATGACCTCAAGTCTAAACAGGAGTCAAAAACAAAGTGGAAAGCTATTGGTAAAAGCGTTGCAAAGAAGGTGAAGACCGTTTCGTCGACTGGGAAGATGATGACCACAATTTTTGGGGCATACCCAAAAAGTCATCCTAATCGACAGCTTGAAGAAGGAGGAAACTGTAACAAGAGGCTATTCTGCATCATCCTTTAAAAGAAGATCTGAAACAAAACCGGCCAGATTGGCGTACAAAACATGGTCGTGTCGAAGACTATGTAATATACCACAAGTCGAACACTTCAATGGTAAAATTGCATAAATTATGGTTCGAATTCATTCCTCATCCACTGTATTCTCCAGACGATTCTGTAAGACTTCTTGTCATCAGTCTTGGTAATTTGGAAGAATCAGAATACTATCGGCCGTCGTCAATATATAGTTTGCAGCCTTTGACTATAGCTAATTTCTGACTGGTTGAAAACATTGAAAACTCGCTGGACTTAGTGTGTAGTCCTCAAAGGACACCAATTTTTTCTCTCTCTCTCTTTTTACCAAACTTATTAAACGATCCTCGTATTCTGCAACTTTTCCTACTTTTATCCCATTATTCTATTCTCGAATCCCTTTCCCTTCCACGTTCTTTTTTACTTGAAACTGTCGGTCTATTGTTTGGAACAGCTTGATCAAATATGGTTTTTCACTATAAAAGCTCCAAATAACCAACCAACCCACTAAAGATTAGGATATTCAATTTTTACTCCGCAATTTTGAAAGTTTTATTAAATCAACTGCTGTTATTTGCGTTGGCATTCGGATACTTTTATTTGGCATTGACGAAACCAAATAAAATTGTGAAAGAAGGCTTGTGTGTGCTTTGATAGCGTATTACATAAAAATAAACCTTACATTCAAATGTACATAAAAATTTCTGTACTTGACTGAGATTATATTGTAAAAAATATTATAAAGATAAACTTTATTTACATTCCTATAAACTTCCACTCGCTAGTAAACAATCAAAAAACTTTAGTTTAGTAAATGTTTTTAGAAAGTGCACTGTAAAGTTGCTGTTGCGTATTTTTCTGATTGAATTTTCACTGGCACAAAAAAAGACATATACTGGCGGCAAACATCGTTTTAAGTAAAGTTAGAAGAACCCAGAGCTTGGGCAAACTTCAACTGTCGCTCGTTCTCGTTTGCTTTAAAATAAGAGTGACAAGACCACTTTTTCTAGTTTTTATTTTGTATGTTGCACAGAAAACGTGGACAGGTCAAATATTTAAGTTAGCAAGATGTAATATAGGATTTTTTATGCGCATAAGAAGGTTAAACTGTTAGCGTTGCAATTTCTTTCAAAACTGTAGGAAGTTTAAGCAATATAAATTCCGATGCAACAATTTTGGGCTACTTTCTATATTATTTTGCGTTCCCTTATAATGAATATTCAGGTAAACATGTATACTATTTAAACTTTGTACGAACTTTATTGAAGAATAACCGAAAGGGACTGTGTTGTAACACGTCCACTTGGGTTAAGGGGTAGAAAATGTCAGTGAGGGTGAATTTTGGTATGGTGAATTTTGAGAGTGAAATAAATCATTACTAAACTGTTTAAATTTTACACATCAAATGTTCATCGCTCCGCACAAGAGGTGCACTCACTGTTGAAGGTTATGGCTCATTACCGACCTCAATGGGTTGAACTCCGTCATTAAATTTTAAAACGTTTATGTAGTCAGATATGCTACTTGCAAAGAACTGAACGGTGGAGGTATTTGGCGCACTCGGTTTCAGGCATTTGATTATCTTGAAGATGCGACCCCTATACTTTCAAGAAATCCCTCCGTGCCCGTTGACACTCAGCATCGGATGTGTGAATTCTTGGATTCCTCATATCTTGATCTTTCTTCCTGTTGACGTTACGTTTTCGATATTCTTCTGGTGTTTATTATGTATTTGGACATTTCGAAATTTTTTTGATTTCTCACACTTTGAAGTCCGATATCTAAACAAGTATTCAATATTTAGGTTTTATTTCTATTATTATTTTTAAAGCTTTGAGATTAAACAAATGACATAATATTATCTAATAACGAAGCGGTTATAAAGATGAACAGTTTAAATACTGTCGGCTTACGTGTAAAACATAGTCAAAAGTTTCACGATGTAAATTTAAAAAATTTTATCAACCAGTTGAAATATATCAAGTTACTTTTCTGCGCATGAAATAAAAATTTTTTTTGAGAAAAACACTTTGTGAGTAAAGCTTAGGAGGTAATTTAACCTTTTGACTACGGATATAGCCCTTAGAAATAGATACAGGGTGGTCCCGAATTCATGGTACAAACTTTAATGGTAGGTACAGGACATTGTAACAATGATTTATTGTATAGGAATGTATAGTCGCAAGTGACGCGGTGAGGCGTAAACAGGGGAAATAAAAGGAAAGAGAAATGGAGTGATCGGTTGGTATCATTGCCGGTAGAGGGCAGTAGATGTCTAGCCGCTGTTGAACATGATGCATCGCAGTAGGGAAAAGCGCCATTCACAATTGTGCTGCCGTAGACGATGGGTGACTTTACGTATGCAGAAAAAGCAGACATGCATTACATGTACGGCCGTGCAAATGGTAACGGCAGAGCTGCGTTACGAATGTATCGCGCGGAGTATCCTGATCGACGAATGCCGGATCATAGAATTTTTCAACGGTTACATCGTCAACTTTGTGAAACAGGTACGTTCGACGTCAACAGACATGGCGCTGGTCGAGTAAGAGCTGTACGCACTCCAAGGCTGGAAGAAAGCATCTTGAACATTGTGGCTGATAGACCCGAGTCAAGCACAAGAACTGTTGCGCGTGACGTAGGTGTGAGTCATCAGACTGTATGCAGAGTGTTAAACGAAAATCGCTTACACCCCTTCCATTTTCAGAAAGTACAAACATTGAATCCGGCAGATTATCCTCGCCGCGTGAACTTCTGCCTGTGGGTGATGCAGCAATGTGCGTTGCAGCCGGATTTCGTAGATTATGTGCTATTTACAGATGAAGCGACATTTTCACGCGAGGGTGTCTTTAATGCGCACAATTCCCATGTGTGGGCAACCGATAATCCACATGCAACGCGTCGACATGCGTTTCAACAACGTTTCAGTATTAATGTGTGGGCTGGTATTGTGAACGACTTTTTGATTGGCCCATACTTACTACCCACGCGGCTCATTGGCGGAAGCTATCTTATTTTTCTGAAAGAAGTGTTACCACAACTGCTGCATGATGTTCCGATCGCCATTCGTAACCGCATGTGGTTTCAGCACGATGGGGCGCCAGCACACTTCAGCATTGATGTACGGAATTACCTGAATGCCACGTTTGGTACTCGATGGATTGGGCGTGGTGGACCAGTCCCTTGGCCACCCCGATCTCCCGATTTATCGAGCCTCGATTACTTTTTATGGGGACATCTAAAGCATCTTGTTTATGAGACTCCAGTTGACTCAGATGAGGATCTCGTCGCTCGCTTATCTGTAGCTGCTGCAGGTGTGCGTGAAATACCAGGCATCTTTGAACGTGTACGCCAATCGCTCCACCGACGCTGTCAAGCATGTATCGATACTGGTGGACGCAATTTTGAACAATTACTGTAAACATGACACTTGTCAACAACGCTTTCAATAAAATCTTTGTTTTTCCTTTCGGCCGTTATTTCCCCTGTTTTCGCCTCACCGCGTCACTTGCGACTATACATTCCTATACAATAAATCATTGTTACAATGTCCTGTACCTACCATTAAAGTTTGTACCATGAATTCGGGACCACCCTGTATAACAAGCATCATTATTTCTTGGCGCGATTCGTATAACTTTCAAGGTACAATTGCTGCAATGTGGCTGCGGTCTAAATTCTTTCTTGGCGCGATTATTTAAACTTTCAAGGTACAACTGATGTAGCGTCAGGCGGGGTAATTGTAAACAAGCTACACAAGAGCCCACGTAAAATTCCAAGAAACTAATATGTTGTGAAATATGAAAGCTAGCAATCTTGAGAATATGAAATATGGTAATCCCGTATTTCTTTGAACCACATCTGATAGCAATCTGTTTAGTTGAAAAGTTTGGATTTAAAAGTTGTTGCGTGTTGCTTTTTCTGCTGCCTTCCATAATTTTTTGAAAATATGTTGTTCCAATTCTTTACTACGGTCAGTTATGTTTCTGTCGAACAGAAAATCATTGACTTTTCCTTCTGGGAACTTTAATGCATCTACAGTTGAATGTTTACAATTAGCCCATATTTTTCAATGGACGGGGTAGTTGTAAACATAATTTTGCCAACAGTTTGGTTCAATTTGGATAGAAAACCAATCTGTTTTTCCGTGTAATTTTGTATTTAATCGTATTTAGTACGTTTGAATGCATTTTTCGTGTTCTTGGGGAGCAGGAAGACTGATTTACTAAAACGTCACACAAATGGTGAAGTTCTTACAACTGATCAAGTACTGTCACGCTTGAAGGAGACAGAAGAGAAAAAGAACAAAAGGAAGTCGAGTGAGAAGAAAGTGAAAGAGCAAGGAGGGTAAGCAAGAAACCAAGAAAGAAGCAAATGGAAAGGAAAGCATAACTCGAGGACATCGAGGATGAGTAACTATTGAAAGAATTAACTAACATTGACGGAGAAGAGTTTAAAGCTGTCCAAACATTCAAGCAAAATAAAGAAGGCTAGCTTGTAGGGGAAGTTAAATACTTTGGAGCCATTCATGGAAGATATTGAACGACTACGTTTCTGTTTGTAGGTGTTGAGGGGGGAAGAGAAAGCAAACCCATTTTTCGTATGTATGAAGGGTGGATATCGTTTCAGAAGAGGAATTTGAGATCACCGGACTCAAATGCATCGACTAAATTCGCTGTGGTTGAAAAAGACTAATTCTGTGTTAGCAAAGACCATGGCAAAGCAATTTTACCTACTCCAACCTGTAGCAAAGATGGCCGTAGAGAAATTTTCCAATTTGAGGGCACTGCTAATGAGTAAGAAAGGTAATGTTTGTTTTTTGTATCTATGTTTGTATTTTTAAATTTTTAGTTTTTCTTTTAATTTTAAATTTTTAGTTTTATTTTAATTTTTTGTTTTTTACGCGAAATACATTCTTTGTTAAGTAAATGTTTGAGTTATTTATTCTTTTGTATTCCTGGAAGTTCAACTCATGATCAATGCAACTTTCAAGTGCCACTATATTTTTTGGAGGAAGAAGTGGGAGTACTTGGTAAATATAAATATCAAAACGGGGTTGTTGTAATTATGGTATTAGAAGGGTAAAAATACCATTGGAGTTTCTTCTACTACCATGACTACTGCTCATGCTGTCATTTGTTCAATATTCAATATCACAAGGAAAATCGTTGTTTACAATTACCTCTATTTTCAGGGGTAATTGTAAACAGCCGAGTACAATGTTAAATTTCTTTTATGGAATCTTCGTACTAATTAAATATTAAAGTATAATAATGACAAATTAGTTTAGTAAGGTGAACAATGTTCAATTACGTTATCAAGAGTTTGAAAATAGGGATTGAAAGTGAACATACATATTCTGTTTACTATTACCATACCCTACTTGCCTTTGTCTAAATTCTTTATTGGCGTGATTCTTTTAACTTTTAAGGTACAACTGATGTACTGGCCGTTGTCTAAATCCTTTCTTGGCGCGATCATGGTAGAACTGCTGTAAAGGCAGTTGTCTAAAGCTGTATTAATATAGCACTAGTGCAAAATAATGGGTTTTTGGTAACACCACGAAATTTTGAACCACGATCAGATGACGAGGCAACATTTGAGCTGCCACTCCACCCTTCAAACTTCCACACCACGCCATCGTGAGGACACGTGCACAAGCCACCTTGTACACAACGCTATTTGGTTGAATTTCAACTGGCAAACTTCCTGTTGGTAGCCGAACAACCGGTCTAGCGGTCAAGGTGTTGGCCTCTGGATCGGAAGGTTCCTGGTTCGAATCCGGGTCAGGGCATGGATGTAAATTGTGCTGTCCTTTGTTAGGGACAATGATGGTCCACTCATTGGGTGCCCCTTCACGAGTGACCATCCCTTCTGGCCTTGTATAATGCTACAATGACTTCGGTCAATTCTGTACTGTATTGTATTTCTGTATTGTATCATGTATTGTATCATATATTGTACTAGCAAAATACCCGACCTTACTCGGTTTGAATTCGTTTACTCTAGATTGAAGAGATAACCAAAATATATAATGACTTACGTTTTTTGTAGAATAAAAATTTATTTTAACACCTTTCGCCATCTTCATATTTTCTACAACTTACTTTGGACACAAATCCTACACATGCATATCCATTCATGTAATACATTTCACATACATCGCACAATTGCTGTATGACAAAGCTACAAAAAGACGAAAGGTGATACTAAGTTTACTACTATAAAAGACGATTTATAGGAAGATTTGGAATTCCCTTTCTTAAGTTCTCTTCATGTGCAACTCAATTAATTAAAATTACGATTTACGGCGAGTGCTCTCGCACTCATAGTCAACAAAACAATATTTTTTTACTTGTGGCACTCTTGCCTCCGGCATGCGACATTGTGAAATTTTGCAATCTTCTCCTGTCATTACTACAACGAATTTTTTAATGTTGGAAAAAGTTCTAGTTTGAATTTTTAAACATTATTATTCTTTCAATAACGACAATATTCTTTCAATAACGGCATTATTCTTTAAATAACGGCATTATTCTTTAAATAACGGCATTATTCTTTTAATAACGGCATTATTCTTTAAATAAAGGCATTATTCTTTAAATAACGGCATTATTCTTTAAATAACGGCATTATTCTTTAAATAACGGCATTATTCTTTAAATAACGGCATTATTCTTTAAATAATGGCATAACTACACTTAAAATTTACTGAACATTTATACTGACTTACCTAACATTTTCAAGTCTAATACTTTGTGGTGCTGTTGGGTGTGATGAGAAGGAAAACACATTTATTACAAATAATAAATATTTAAAACAGAAAACAGTAAAATAGAACAAAATAAAAGATGTCGGAAAAATTGTTCTAAAGATATTAATTTGTGATTCAATTTTATCTCTTGATCTCGCACAGTTGCCACAACTTACAACTAAAAGTGTACAAAATTTAGAAATGTGAAATTAATTCAGAGCGAAAGAACCAGAAAAAATATCACTGCTCGCGCGATCTTGTTCATTCTCGTTTCATTGAAAAATATCGTCTGTCCCAAATATTCGGAAATCGTTTTCATTGAGCAAAAAATAAAAAAAAGACTCGAAATAAATGAAGTATCAGAGATGAAATTCCATAAAAAAAAAAAACATTTTTTTTTAAAGAATACTTACTTTTTTAGCAGTACTGGTAAAGCAATCGAAATAATCGTAATATTCAATAGACATTCCAATTTTTCCAAAACTACCAAATTATGGTTGATTTAAGTATACTTACTTAGGTGTTTTAGTATGAAAGTCAACTAAATATAACAATAAAGAAATGTTTAATATTGCATTCACTAAATTAATAGATAATGTATAAAATAAAATACAATGCAATCAAATATCTGGAATACAATTCATGTGATGTCTACACAAACACACAAACACAAAATCGAGCATAGAACAGAAAGACGGACAGACAGACTTTCGCAAGCAATGCCACTCACTAAATGAAGATAAGTACTCACTGTATGCAAATTTTCATGAAAATATCTTAAACCGCGTGGACGTGTATAGGGCACAACATACAGACGGACAGACAGACACCAAACGAGAAAAAGGCGGATTCGGCATCAGAAGGGTCCAAAACGGATAGAAAACTTGAAATGGGTCGAAAATATTGAATGTAAAAACAAACACTCCATTCTTATTTATATAGATTTGTCTTTGCAATCTGTACCCAGAGCCTTGCCATTGTAAATACAAATAAAAAAAACTTCCTGTTGGTAATCCGTTACTCTTCCAAACACCTACCAACCGCCAAACTTCCATTCGACATTTACGACCTTTCAAATATTTTAATCCGGCTTACTGACACATTCCTACGGATATTTTAACCTGTCAAAGGTGTTACACGCCCTTCCTGATGGTTTGACCCGACCCGTGGATCAATTACTGCCCTACGAAAAGGTATTTCCTGCGCATTCGCCTGGTACTGGCTCTTCGATATTATATACTAGACGGTCGCTTGTTGGATCGAGATTCGAATTCACACCCTTGAAGTTGCTAATCCGAAGCTCTATCAACCGATTACCGCAGCCCGAAAGGTTTCTATGCAAAGGCGGTAGATGTATGTGTCTTAATTTACGTCACACTGGAGCAACACAACAGGATTTTGACGACAGTCCGGGATCGAACCCGAAGAAAAAGATCCGATGACTGCACCACATAGTTTTGAACCACGATCAGATGACGAGGTCGCGCTTGAGCTCTCCAAACTTCCACAACACGCCAACGAGAGGACATTTAAAACCCACGACAGATTGAACGTGTTTCATCTCCCTTTGTGCACGACTGTTTTTGATTGGATTCGAATTCGCTATCCTCCGGTTGCTTTTCCATTACTCTTCTAATTCGCTACCGTGGACACCCTCCCCTCTCCTAAGAACGCATACATACGTTCTACAGTCTTCCATGCATGCCGTTTAAACAGTTATGACCTTCTTGACCAATTAAATCCCTTCATAGAACACGACAGATTTAACATGAACACGTGTGTACATGACAGGTGCCTCTGTACACGACTGTCTTTGGATAGATTCGAACTTGCGATCCTTCTGATACTAATATGTTACCCTTACAACCGGTCTAACGTGGGCTTCTTATCAAAAAAAGGAATAAAAAGTACTTCAAACACACTCTAAATATAAATAAAACAAAAAATGAATAAATGAAAGAACCTTAAAAGAAAGTGTGGGGGCTCATACAATTGCTTCTCTGAAGTTACACACAAACGGTGAGCTTGTGATAATATGCAATAAGTTACATAATACTACGTGGGTTAATAAAATGCGAACTAAACGGATGTTTTGTCATGTAAATCCACGAGGCTTGTCCATCCCAAGGGTACCACAAAATAGGAAGAGCAGCTTTTTTCTGCGTAAGTCGACAAAGGTATAAATATGGAAATGAGGTTGTTTATATTCTAACCCTTGGATGTAAACTTTCTCGATTCTTGAATGTGGTGCCACACGTGTCTTTTAGTCTCTGAAACACGGGATGGTATTTCAAGAAGAACAACAGCAATTCTCCTTGACGCGCGCAAATCCAAACTGGATATATGCCAAGTTTTACAAAATGTGAAATTGGGTTTTAACGTTCATATAAAGCAAGCCATTGCAGAATAATACTGTGGTTCCAAAGATATTATATTATTTTATTTCGTTTTTATTCATTGTATTTACATTTATTCAACCGGTTTTATCTAATAAAAATACCCTATCTGTCTCCATTACACTATCTTTCGACGCTTCGAAACTTTCGTAGGTATGTAGTTGAATTAACTTCCTACTCGAGCTGCACAACGGTTGCAACCGGTAGGATATCATCTCAGATAATATTTTCTAATTACGTCCATCTAAACATTAAAATAAATTGTAAAAAGGTTATCATAATACATAATTGCAATATAATACGTTCTAATATTGTTAGGTTCGTACTATCGGACTGGTACAAAACAAAGGCTATTGGCGAAATTCCGGGATCAAACTCAAAGGGAAATATTTGAGGACAACACGACGTAATATTGAACCACGATCAGATGGCGAGGTCACACCTGAGATGCCACCCCACTCTCTAAACTTCCACACCTCTCCGAGGACATATGAGGTCACGACAGATTTAACATGCACCAGGCCTCTTTGTACACGACGGTCTTTGGTAGGATTCGAACTCGTAAACCTTCGGTTGCTAATATGTTACTATTTCTAACCGGCAACCACGGCCCAGTAAAATTAAGATTACAAGTAATTGGTCCCAAAAATGTTGTAATTAGACCATTAAAAGTTCTTTTAACTTATGCAACGGATATGTCAGTTATATCTATAGTCTTATCTTCTTAAGACAGCTTTATATTCTCCTCATAATACAGTAAAATTAATTATCAGGAAGCTATAATGTAATGTCTTTAAATGGTCTTTCTCAAAACTCCAGTACCATTTAGAATTATTTTAAGTAGAGTTGAAAATAATTTATTCGACGTCAATAAAGTTTAATAGAAGTGAAATTTCGTTCCTTAGTAATCTTTAATTTAGTCTCAAAACAAATAGTCTTTAAGGTATTTGCATAATTCAAGACCTTAAGAATCTCTTGGAATAATACAAATAAATCTATCCAAATACAAGCATTAATATAGTTACATTTTTTAATTTACTCACAATTTAAATGTTTCCTAACGTTTGTTTGAATAGGTTGTTAACAAAAAAAGCGTTACCAGATTTTTATTTATTATGGAAGAAACAGCTCAAAAGAAAATAAACTGCTCTTCTAATCAATTTTGAGAGATATTGGTACAAAAAACGCGTTTTCTTCTAATTTCTACTAAAAACAAGTTCCTTTCAAAATGTATTTGATATGTGAACATATTTTTATCAATAAATATTTTTATCTCCTTTAAATAGTGAGTTCGAATGTAGAAAAAATATTAATGTATTTCTATCGAATTTCAAATTTTTTGTGGAATAACTTGATAATAAAACGTTCTCTTCTTTTTTAAAGATTTATACGAATTGGCTTTGGCGGTTTAATCATTCGTATTAAAAAGAGGTAAACAAAAAATACCAAATTCATTATCTGTATAAAAAGCGTTTTAAAAAGTGTAAATTAGTCATAATACAAATAATCGTTTTTATGAGAACAGTTCTTAAACATGAATAGGGCCACGCAGAATACGAATTTAAAAAGAAAGTGGAATATTAATACGCTAGTCAAATAAGAAGTCCTACTATCAATTTTTTTTACCCTCCCATTACTTGAATAAATTCCAAGGGTATCTAAAAAATTACTTTCTGTGTTTATTGTAAGTAGTATTTTGTGTGTAATGTTCTTTTTTAAATATCTATTGTCTTTAAAAAACCGAAAAGCTTAATATTGTTTAAACGTCATACACTTTATTCGTGGATTTTTTTTTGGACGCAGATGTTACCAAATTTAAGCATGAACTGATGGAGTATTTAAAGAGAAAATTTTAAATTGAGTCACGTTGAAAAGATTAGATCAATTAATACTTTCACTATTTGAGGTATCCTTAATTTAAGCTCGATTTCAGTTCTCATTTGACCAAGTTTGTATAAAAATTGAACAAAAATTGTTGCTAAGTCCCATTAAAATTTAAACCTGGAACATTAACAATAAATCTCGAATTAACCATTTTCATTAATTCTGAAGTGTATTTATATTTTTGTAGCTGCTCAAATTATTTCCATTCTTTTGCAAAAAACAGTAACAAGAGAGAAAAACCATAGTTATCAATTTACTCTAAATAAAGTTTGTTTGCTTGGATGATTACTGTAGCTGGCATACCATCTTGTAGACAGACAAATATTACAAATATATGTAAAAACGGAAGCCAAGAATTACTTTTGACCCTTCCAGACTCGCATTGAATATCTTTGTCTACTTGGTGAATAATTTTTCTTGGATAAGATGTTGTATGAATTTGGAAAAATTGGGCATCACCCCTGGATTTTAACCCTCTGACAGTTTCAACGAGATATCTCGTCCAAGATTTGGTAATTTTGATAAGGACGTGTTATCTCGTTGAGACAAAACTGGCCCTATCACTCCTTAGAAAACGAAGATCCAAGAAGGAAAAACAAATTGTCCCTTGTCTAGAACTGGTGAGAGTTTGGAGCATGTGTTTGGACAAAATTCTGGCCATCATAGGACAGTTTTCGATGTGAAGATAAAACACCAAGGGAGTTATAACATTATGAAGAGGGTTACAACATTAGAATGTTCTGCATCTGCTATGTTTTATGCTTAATATGCAAGTTCCCACTTGAAGCTTTAACTCACCTACTATACTCTTACCAATAAATCCGGTTAAATTTCTGCCTAAATAAATGGCATGTTTTGTAATTTATATCTATGCACGAACTTTGAAATATTCTCACTTTAAAGTACGTTCATAACTATCATAGTGTTGAAAGTTTCCTTCGGATCTTGCTACAGATCAACCAAAATAATATTTTTAAAATATTTCAGATAACTCAACGCGTACTATTGACACATTTAAAGGTATTTGAAAAGATCTTAAAGCTTTTCTTCTGACTGTGGTCTTTGCTGGTATTCTTCTTTCTAAGGATGGTACAGCTCAACTTAGATGCTAGATGCTTTTAATTTTGCTTTGAGGTTTTTTGTATTAGGTTTTAGGTGTGAAAGACAAGACAGTTCAACTTTATAAAAGTTTTGTTTCAGATCTTTCACAATTTCTATCAGTTACTCTAAAACTTTTAGCTTCTTTACTGAGGTCTTTTTGAACTTTCCTTCCCAACTCTAATTTGTATTTTTTCTATCCTAGTCTTACGTTCCTCTATATTTTCTGTAACCTCTCTTCCTATTCCATACCTTTCAACAGTTATTTTGCTCCATTTAATTTATATGCTTGGTTTTAAAACTGAAATAAAAATGCCCCCCACCCCAAAACAAAACGCAAAAGGTACAGGTCTAAGATTTTCGTGTAATTTTATACTATTTCGAAAATTAGTAAACAATCAAAATTTTCAACTTAAAAATTTACTGCTGTTATAAACTCTTTTACTTTTTTAAATGAGGAAAATCGCTTCTCTGAATTTCATACATTTAAGCAGTTCAATTTTCCGAAGTTCCTTTCGTGACGGAACAGGAGATTATGTTGAAAATTACTAAATAATAAAAAAATTTATAACACTATTGTCATAAGCGTAACTTCATATTTTAAAAGAGTTACAAATTTTCTTCTTTGAACTGTATATATTTGAGCAGCGAAATTGGAAAGTTCGTGTTTTGTGACGGAACGGGACATTACTTCGAAAATTACTACATGATAAAATTTTTCATCGATACAAATTTTACTGTTGCTATAACGTAATTTGATATTTTAAAAGAGCAACAAATTTGTCTTCTCTGAAATGCAGATATTTAACAGCCAAATAAACCAGATCATGTTTAACGATGGAACTCACAATTAATAACTCTACGACTAAAAACACGTTTTTTAAAAGCTTATTTTTAAATAAGAGAGTTAATGGAACTACGCATATTTACAAAATAGTTATTGCTACACAGTTTAAAACAATTTGTACAATCGTTTGACCGAAATAACATGTGTGAGACGAAGAGAGAAAGTTGTTAAAATCACTGCTGTCATGCCTTAGCAACAGAACATGCTGGCATTTGATTTCAATAACCATGATACCAGCTATGCTGACAGTTGTAATTTTATAAATTTCATCAAACTTTATTAGTTTGCTTGAAAAAATAGCTTAGGTGGTTGACCTCATCTAACCGCGATTCGGAATTACGAGGCGTTGCCATTGGATACTTTATCTACAGGAATGATTCCAAACCGTCGCAAATAGCCCGTTTATGCTAATTCAACAATACCTACCTACAAAATTTTCCAAAATTGATAATATTATCACTTAAAAAAAATCCGGGGATAAGTTGAAGCTTTCGTGGGATGGCAGATAATAGTTTTATTTTGAATAAATATAGCTTGGTATTTAGAACTGTCATATGACCGTGGTTAAAAATTACGTGATGTCCTCTGATATTTTTCTTCGGGTTTGTCGTCATCTGACCGTGGTTAAAAATTATGTGATGTCCTCTTATATTCTTCTTCTCGTTTGTCGTCATCTGACAGTGGTTCAAAATTACGAGGCATTTGTTCTTGGATCTTTCCTTTCGGAATTTCGTGTTGCTTCTGTGTGACGTTAATTTAAATAACGTACCATACCCTTCGCGATTGATCCCGGACCATCGCCAATAGCCCGTTGTGTAGCACCAACCGACGTTAATTGAAATACCTACTTACTTACTGGTATTTGCACATAACATTCGTTTCAACAAACAAATTTTTTCTAGCCTCTCGAAATTAAAGTTTAACGCACTAGTTGACAAAATAACTACATGCAAAGTAACCCGTATTGACCATTATACCGCATAAGGCTGTAGTATATATTAGCTTCCAGCTCAAAGCCATCTGAAAATAAACGACCGCCATAACAGCAACTAAAAGCAGTTAGAAAATCTCAACTATGCTGCCACCTGAGGTTCGTTATCACACATCTTAATGACCATCTTTTGTATTGCCATGTGGTTAATGAAACTTTATTGCTGTAAAAATTTGGGGCACTTTTATTACAGGTGACTGGATATCTTGCACAGTTGTAGGCGTGTTATATGTCCTATGTAGAAAGGGAGGATATTTTCTTCGACGTGCCATAAAGTACGTTGATAGTTATGACTTGAAGTTGAGGGAATCAATAATTCTCCAATAAAAACAAATGGGTTCGGGTGTTTTTATTTCACAACGGAGGAATAAAATAATAAAATAGAGCAGCCATCTCTCGTAAAAAAATAGGCTTTGAATTATTTCTTGTTGGAACAGAAGATTTCCTTGAGTGTTTTTATTGTGATTGAGCATGGAGCGATTGAATATTTTATGTAGGCTCTTTCGCAGAGTTTGTTAAATATGACATGTTTAACAAGAAAATTTGAGAAGCATGGTGGTATATTATAATTTATGAGATAGAGAAATCATGATATGCTAGCATCGAAGGTGTTTTCCTGGTTTTTTAGCGTTGGGTTTAAAAGGTGAAATATATAAATACGTAAAGAGTGCAACTAAGGTAAATACATTTCACTCAAAATGCAAAGTAATGATATAAGCATAATGTTTATTTAATTTCATATAGAGTTGCTGATTTTGATATTTGGGATATAAATAATGTATCTCGATTTATAAACAGGTTAACGCTATAGAGAAATAATAAAACTAGAGTGTGCAATAAGGACTAGTTTATGTTTCCAGGGTCATGTAACCAAAATTAGTATTAACTTGACCTTTACATTACTTTCGTCTTCACGAGCAGGGCAGAACTTAATATTCATCATATGATTGGTCGGTGGAAAGGAAGGAGACGCCCAATCATAGATGCATCATCTCATTGGTCCATCAATTGATAATCTGATATATAGGCTTTGGCAATTCCACCATTTTTGTCACCACTATAGTGATACAAATTAATATAACTGCTCTGTCATAAGACGTTACATCGCCAAACAAGATAATAATATATCCAAATCGGACTACCTAATTAATTTTTCAGAGTGTTCCCGTGACTACTAGCCGACATGTTGGTCACACTTTTTGAAGCTCCTCTCAACAGCGATGCTAAGTCTACTTATATTCCACGTCTATGGTTAACCCTCCTGGTGGATGTGACGGCGAGGTACCTCGGCATTAGAAAATCAGACCAGATCTTGTAGGCGAGGTATCTCGTTATTAGAAGAAAACTGACATGGTCTTTATGTTGTCATCATCGAAAAATAGGCTATGTCTTGATGACCTGATATATAGTCATTTCAAAGATTAGTCAAACCTTGATAGACGAGATATACCGTCGAAACCACCTCGACGGTTAAAAGGTGAAACTATGGAAAAATTAAGTAACTAGAGTAACAAAATTGTACAGAGAGTATGAAATCTATAGATGTTCTTTCCATGATACAATCTGTGACAAAAAAATATCGTATTCACCAAGAAGAAGTTATGCCGTCCTCGATCAACTTGTAACGGAGCTTTTGGGGGACGTCTTTAGTGATGAGACCCGTTTGCAACTGTGTCCTCACGACAACCGCAGACGCTTCAGGAGACGTCCAGGGAAGCGTGGGGATCATGATCAGTACAATAGACTATTAGTCGCGGTGATGGCACTCTTTGGAGACACCCCCAAAATAAGTCATAAGTGGGAATCATGCCCTTACTATCGCTCGCCACACATGCTGAGAACAGGGCGTTATGGTTTGGAGTGCCATCTCTTTTGATAGCCGTACCCCTTTGGTAGTCACTTCTGGCACACTTACAGTACAGCGGTGCGTAGACGACATTCTTCGACCGGTTGCGTTACCGTTCTTTTAGCGGCACCCTGGACTTTTCAACAAGATAATGCCCGGCCGCACACGGCATTATGAATTCTTTTTAAGCTTTCTCAACACTTCCTTGGCCAGCTAGGTCTCCTGATCTCTCTCCCATAAAGCACATTTGGGACGTTATGGGAAGGCAATTGCACCATCCCGGAATGTTGACCATTTAGCCCGAGAGTTGGAGACAATTTGGAAAGAAATTCCGCAGGGCACCATCCGGGAACTTTTTAGTCTATGTCACGCCGGGTGACAGCTGACAGCTTACATCCAAACCAGAGGTGAACCAACGCTTTATTGACTTCCTCTCTTTCTAACGGTTAAACTCTGAAATAAATCATTCAATTGTTCTGAAAATTTAATAATTTGTTTTTCTATGTATGTTCTTCACATCCATCAATTTTTATCGCGATCGGACTCCTTTTTGGTACATCGACTTTTTGTTATAGAGTGTAGTTTACGGTGTATAATATTTTTAGTGCATTGGAACTCTGTGATAACCTGGGGAGAGATACATTCAGTCTACCTTAATCATAGATTAATATATGATTCAATGGTGAAATGTGGGCGGTAAATCGCTGTTTTGGAACTAATTTCTCAATTACACGTTATGAAATAGAAAAGTGTTATTTAAAATAGAAATCCTATCGTGCGAATGTACACAATTTAACTCTAAAATGAGCAAGTTTTTTAAGGTAACAATAATTGTTAAAGCTCGAGTTCACCTTTATAATTAAACCTTCCATAAAAATGTTACCTAAAAGTTTCATCGTAAATCTTTCAATTATTTCTTATGATAAAGCAATTATACTTGCATGAGAATTAAATATCAATTTAGTTTGACTAAAATAGCATAAATTCAGATGCCAAATATCCTGGATAATGCATATAAATATGTCCCATGACGTTTAAAAAACTTTGATTCCTTCATTTAATCAAACATTTATTACACATGGATCATTTTGTTTAGTTTCCACATTAAAAAGTGAGCATTAACAATCTTCTAATTATTATGTTCCAATCTGATTGCAAAAATAAAGTATAATTCAAGTAAATATATCTGCTTTTAAGATTGGAAAATTAAAAAGACCCAATTGTGTTGTATTCACGATCCGATAAACTCAAACTTGAAGAAAATTAATTTTATTCCGTAGGTAGACAAACACAATGGCATGGGAATAGACATCTGTGTGGTGACGAAACGGAACAAGAACTTCGTGGTTCATATAGTAAAGTACTGCTAAAGTGGAAATCACTAGTAATTAAAAACAAATTTTAAAAAGTGCATCGGATTTTGAATACATGTTATTAAAACAAATGCACTTTCCCAGCCAGCATATTTACCTATTGTTAATGCTGTCACCAAACGCAGGGGAATGTTTAAAATTAGATGTGGATAGCAAGACAAACCTCGGCAGTTATAAAATAAATATTTATATACGAAATTCGCTTTACGCTTTCAAATAGAAAATAATTTTAGAAATAGTTAAAATATTATAAGGTCTTGTTTATTTGAAAATGTTTTATAAGAATGTTAGTTCTTCATCGCATAAGGATGGTGAGCAAATAACTTTTTTTTCAAACAGTTTTCAGATCTTCCTTATCCAATCAAATTCGTTCACACTTATGTAACGTGTTATTTTTGAAGATTCCAATATTTTTTTTAACAGCTATAACAATTCTTCAAATCTTCAAGGAGCCTTGGTAGACCAGTTGGAAAAGCAACCGGAGGGTTTTGAGTTCGAAACTAGGTCCAGCTAAGGTCAGTCGCGTACATGGGCAGATGCACATTTAATCTGCCATGGGTTCAAATGTATTCACATTAGCTTGGTGTGGAAGTTTGGAGAGGTGGGTTGTTGATATCGCCATCTGACAGTGGTTGAAAATTACGAGGAATTGTCCTTGATCTTTCCCATCGTGATTGATTTCGTACTGTCTACAATAGGACGTTGTGTTGTTCCACTACCTACGACGTTCTTTAATCTTTAAATCAATAAAATCTTTAAATTTCGTATATTCTAATTAATATTCCTCAACATCATTTGATTCCGTTTTTTAATAAAATCTTACATAATACTAGCCACTGCGTGGCCAGCACGGCGTTGCGGGTGACAGTTCTTTTCGTTGGGTCAGGTGTGACTACTGCTCGCTAACCCCCCGTGATTGCTACGAATTCCCATACGAATTCGTAGCCTATTGAATAACAGCCATAATGTCGTTGTCCGCGGTGTTGGTTTGCTTCGCAAACCCACTTGAAATTCTCAGCCTATTGGAAGGAATTCCCTGTTAATTCCAATTTGGTTTGCTTAGCAAACCAAATTATGAATATCATGATCTATGGATTCTTCGCAAATTGGATGACAGTCATAACGGAGTTGCCCGTGGTGTTGGTTTGCGAAGCAAACCAAATAAGAATTCGGCGTGACGTCGCAATCACTTGCGAAAATATAAATATTTAATTAAAAAATTATTTATTAAAAGAAAATCAAACTTTTAAGGTATCTATATGGTGTCAAATATTCCGCAGATTTCAAATCCGTTGAAATTTCCAATCTGTCTTGAACGATCCCGATTTTACAAAAAAAAAAAAAAAATCCTAAATAATGCCAGCCAAAATGGTTTTTATTTCCTTTGCTTTCTTTCGCTGAAATCGTAAGAGGACAGAAACGTCACATTCACCTGCAAAAATATAAAATATATGCAATTTAAAATTTTTTTTTTTTTTTAAATTATGTTTTTAGGTATCGATCTCATGTGAAATTTTCCACAGATTTCAAATCCGTTGAAAATTTTTCTCTATCTTTAACGGTCTAGGAAATAGAAAAAAGAACTACATAACTAAAGTTAAAACTTTGTTTTATATCGTTTGCTGGAAAATCATTCTTCCGCGCAAAATGTAAACGGAGAAAATAATTTTAGAATTTGACTTTGTTGCCATTCCAAAGAAAACAATACTAATTAAATTTCATTAAATTAATTTTTAATGTTTTAGATTGTATTTAAAATTCGCCGCGACCTTAAAATTGTAGAAAATTCGACTACCTATATGCAAAATCCCATTACTGTAAGTGCCATAGATTCGTTAGGACTCTCTCTTTGCGTACAAGAAACAAATAAACAAACACTTCGTTTTATAATATTAGAGATTAACATAAGTTTATGCCTTGTACATAAGAGAAATTTTCGGTGCAAACAGACAAACCGCTGGAAGACGAAGATGTTGTTTCCTGTTACCCGAAACGAAATACGTATAAGAAGCTCGTTCTCATTATCTTGATGATCAACATTTTGATATCAAATCGCAGCGGATACCACAAGCTTTACCTTGTAAGATATAACTTATTTCTACTCTTACTAATATGCAACTTCCTCTAATATTCAAATCCGTCATGTCTCCGCTGTTTATGCTTCTAACATTAGTCTCGTCTCAAATTAAATATGGTTCTGTCGACGGTCCGCTATCGATCCAGAAGGGAAAGATACGAGCACAACGTCTTGTATAACTTATTTCTACCATGGGTCAGATGACGAAGTCACACATAAACTGTCACCCCACTCTCTTAGCTTCCTCACCACGCAACATAAGGACATTTGAAGCTATCCAAATTTAGCGTTCCCCGCACACACGAGGGTCTTTGGTTGAACCGAGTAACGAACTCGCAACCACCCTTTAGTTAAGAATTCGTTACTCTTTCAACTGGTCTACTGTGGTCCAGTGTCATAAGATATATCCTTTCTCGAAATAATTTCTTTCTTAAGTCCAAAATATTTTAATGTGACGTCCTATTTTGAAATGATTTTTTTAATGTCTTACGAGACACAAATGCTTGATGCCTCATTTATATCGAGTTTAAAGGTATGTGCGCCCCTTACATTTAAAAAAAAATGATTTAACTGAATATTTAATGCAATTAACAATTTTGAAACAAGACCCTTAACCAAGACCTTAAAGACGAGTTCAAAGGTATGTGCGCCTCTTACATTAAACAAAATTATTTTAACTGAATATTTAATTAGATTAACAATTTTAAAACAAGACCCTTAATCAAGACCAAGAAACAAGACCTTAAAGACGAGTTCAAAGGTATGTGCGCCAATTACATTTAAAAAAATTATTTTAACTGAATATTTAATTCAATTAACAATTTTGAAACAAGACCCTTAACCAAGACCAAGAAACAAGACCTTAAAGACGTGTTCAAAGGTATGTGCGCCTCTTGCATTAAAAAAAAATATTTTAACTGAATATTTAATTCAATTAACAATTTTGAAACAAGACCCTTAACCAAGGCCCAGAAATAAGACCTTAAAGACGAGTTCAAAGGTATGTGCGCCTCTTACATTTAAAAAAATTATTTTAACTGAATATTTAATTCAATTAACAATTTTGAAACAAGACCCTTAACCAAGACCAAGAAACAAGACCTTAAAGACGAGTTCAAAGGTATGTGCGCCTCTTACATTAAAAAAATATTTTAACTGAATATTTAATTCAATTAACAATTTTAAAACAAGACCCTTAATTTTTTCAACCAAGTTGGTGTTGTCCTCGGAATTAAAAAACCACCATTCCCCTACTTTCGACAATCCTTTAAAATTGATGATCTGTGCTGTGTCAAGTAAAAAATAGAAAAATTAACTTACAATAAAAGGTATATAACAATATTGCATAGGTCTGAATAATGTAGTAGTGCATTACAATATTATAGTACATTAGTACAGTACCGTATAATGTTATAACTGGCGTTCTTCAGTGCTTCCTTCTATATCAGTGATCATTAAAGATAGAATAAAAATCTGCAAAAAATTTTACATTGGATCAATATACCTATTACGCATAATTATCTTTTAAAACTTTTCAATTTAATATCTTTTATAATTTTGCAAGATATTGTGATGTCATACCTATTGGATATCTTCGCAATTCGAATTTGTCCGCATTTGATAATGACGAGGATAACACGGCGTTACCCGTGGTGCTTTGCAAACGAAATGGGAATTCGTAGCAATCACCGGGGGTTAGCGAGCAGTGGTCACACATGACTCCACGAAAAGAACTCTCATGGGCAACGACGTTCTGGCCACGCAGTGGCTAGTCATAAGATATATCCTTTCTCGAAATAATTTATTTCTTATGTCCAAAGTATTTTACTATGTCGTCCTCTTTTAAAATATTTTTTTTTAATGTCTTACGATACACAAATGCTTCATGTTTCATTTACATAGAGTTCAAAGGTATGTGCGCCTGCTACATCTTAAAGAAATTATTTTAACTGAATATTCAATTTACGTAAGAATTTTAAAACAAGACACGAACATGCCGGCATTTCATTCATGCTGTCACGATTCAAACTTTTTCTTAGCAGAAAACTCAACAAAAACTCAATCTTAGACTTTTTTTCAGAAAAAAAAACCTAGAGGATTGATTAGAAATGAATATGGTTTTGGTAAAAAGAATTCGACATGACTTTTCAGTACATATACATTTTAGTTTTTTGTTGATAATAAAATGCCAGCAGTTCGTGTTTTCATTCAAATGGTATCTTTCTTTAAATGTATCTTTTTGTTACTTAATTTAACTTTTGTATTCCGTGCTCCTTTTTCTGTTTCACTAAAATAATATTGACCCTTCGTATTAAAATTGAGTTGTCATTTTATTTCTTGAAATCTAGGTAACAGAAATATTTATAATAGAATTGTTTCTGGGAAATGAAATATTTTTTATCTGTGTGGGTTTTGATAATTGTTTTGGCATGGGAATAGGATAAAATGACTTCGTAGGTGGACTTCAATAACAAAATTGAAGTATAAGAAAACATTTGATAAAATAGAAGAAAAATATCATGACAAGCAAAATGCATTAAGATATTAATGCATTTTGGAAAATGTGGAAATAGTAATGTATTTTGAAAAATAGAGGTCAGTTGGAAAAATTCAATTTCAACTAATTAACTTTTTTGGAGGATGACTATTTTCTTGTTTTGGTACGTATTTTATTTTTACTTTTTAGGATCTTAAATATAGTGACCATAATTAACTTTGCGTGGTTGTACGATGAATGGATACTTTTTGTCATATTTTAACAAATTTTATGTTGTTACTTCTCTGTAATTAAAGTTAAGTCATTATGAGCGACTTTTTTTCTATAAAGCAAAATGTAGATGGCGCTTGTGTTTTTTGTGGTGGAACGTAGTACCTGTAACGTATTCCGAAAGTGATGTCACATGGCTTGATTTTTGAATACGATTTAACCACTTCACCAATAGAAATTCCTAAGAACGAATTCTGAATTGTTTTATAATAGTTTATTGATCAATGACAGTTAGATTACGCACCAAACAGCAACCCACATGTTTATACCGTCGTGATTGTTACCAATGCAGACTTTCGTTATACCTTTAGTCACCATCGAATTGTTAAAAGTGGCAAACTAGGCGAGATATCTTAAAAATTTAGTACCCTGAAAAATTTATTTGCAGTAAAATTATTTAAACTAGGGGGCCCGCCCCCTGCTCGCTGACGCTCGCCAACCCCCTGAGGATTGCTTCGCAATTCTCATTGGTTCGCTGCGGGAACATATGCTCGCTTCGCTCGCATCAATGAAGACACGTGTCCTAGCAGAAGGGATTGATTGCAAAATATATTCCAAAAAAATATTTTTCAAATCTAAATTTGTTGTATTACATAAAAGATATATACAGTACCTCTGGAATCAGAATTTAAATGAAAACTTTGAGCAAATTTTTACTCGCAATGTGAGCGCTGCTTTGGAAATTGAATACCCAGCATGTTTGTGTGTACATTTCCCCAGTACTCGAGCCACCCATACACTTTTTGACTGAGTTTGTTGTCGAAAGTTGTAGTGCAAACGTCTTGTTGTACTATAATTGTTAGCCTTGAAAAGGACCGTTTTTTAAACAGCCCTGAAAAGATCCTCCGCTTTCTTAGATTTCTATTACGAACCGCAACAGCTCGTCTAAAATTCATTTTTTTTTTCAATAAAATTTCATCCGATAACGCTATAGATTCAAATGACTCGCGAGGCTCCTAGTAAACAAACAATCGCACAATGTTGCCAAAACGCGGTAACAAATAACGTCTTTTTTGCGTGCCGCGTAAGAGAAATATATATATAGATGAAATGGTGAGTAATTTTTTTAAGGCGTTCTTTCCTTATACAGCTGAGAACTTCAAAAACACAACTACGCGGAAAATTTTAATGTTTCTCAAGTTCGTCGAATTGTTAAATATTTTCTTTATCAGAATGAAAGGTGAATAGAACTGAAAATTTTATTAATTTAAAATTACTTTCTGTGTGCTGAGGCCAGAATAGCCCTCATTGTTACTCAAGCCCACTTGAATCGTTTTCACCTTGCTGAAGCAACAAGTGCCTCGTTTTCCTTGACGAGAAAGAAATTTCGGAGCATTTTGTGTTCGAGTGCACAGGAAAGAACATTTTGAGAATTTTCATGAAGAAAATTTACGTGATTCATCTTCTATTCTTGCTGTTTTAAATTGATGGTTATTTTATGCATATTGCTTCAGTGGTTTATTTAGGACATCTTGAATACGCCATACGTATGTACCAAGGTGTAAAGTTATTAATTTAAAATTATGCTAAACTACTTAATGTCATTGTACAGACGTCTTATGATAATATGCAGTATAATTTCAAGATTAATCAGATCTGAATAAATAAGACAGTTTCTTTAACGTATTTCTGCGAAAGATTGCTTGTTTTTTAATATTTGGGTAGCATTAATCGAAATAACTCAATATTTGGGAACATTAGTTAAATTTATTTAATTCGAAGAATGAAAAATGTGTATTTAGTAAATTACCTAGCTCTAAAATATTGTTTTTTTCAAGATTTAGCTGAAAATGTGATTTTTGGTAATTTAATTTCTGACTGAAAGGGCTTCTATTAGCTTCGTTTTAATGGTCAGACGTTTATTTGTTTTTCCAAATGACGGCGCTCAAAATAGGCAATTCAAAACGAGTTTTTTTGCCTTAGCGCTAAAAATTATCACACTCGAGTATAGATGTGTAAGCATATTTATAAAACAAATAAATAGATTCCTTATACACGGAGTATTAAAATATAAAAATGTGTACGGTCAGTTAAAACAAGAAGAAAAGGAAATTATTTTTAAATATTGATTTTCTTTCATTAAGAATTGTAAGTAGATCGAACTTGTTGATATAATATGCAGTGTTTACTTTTTATTCGGTGCATAAAAATTGCATAGCTTGAACCTCTTTGTTTCAAACATCTTGATTGAAGATGTCATGAATATAACCTGATCAGCATAATTCCTAAGGGTAATTTTTTTTCTTTTGTGGTTTGGGCCTAACGTGAATACAAATATTAACAGATACGCTTCCAAGAGGTCCATGCGCTGCGCTGCTACTACTGCCGTCTCTTCATGCATTGCTGGGTGACATTTTTTAAAAATAAATGTGAGCTATAAAGCTTTTTTAATTTATATTCTTTCATGTTATTATTTCTCAAAGTAAAGTTCAAATTGTTTCAAGCAGGCTTTGGAGTATATTCTGTTTGACAGCATCAGATAAAAACATTTTTAGAATTTTTTTGCAGAAATTTTATGATTCATCTTTAATTCTTACCGTTTCTCTTATGCCCTGGTGCAGAATTATATTCAATGTTCTGCAACACTACTCAAAGCAATTGCAACTATTCTGCAGGGATTTTGTCGGAATTTTGAAAGCTGCAGTAAAATCGGAAACAGACGTAAAACTCAATTATCAGCTTTTTATGTATTTCATATTTATAATAAAATATCAAAATTAATTAACTTACTTTATTTAAAACCAAGGGATGCTTTCAGAATTTGTAATTCTGTTGATAACTTTTGAAGTTAAATATTTTGTCATGGACATAGAAGATGTGTTATTTATAAAGTGTTTGTGGTAATTTGGGGTGGTGTAGGGAGGTTGTTCCGTAGCTAGAGAAGAAAAAAAGATGTGGCTAGGAGCGCGCTTTGCACTACAGAACATCGTAACTTATAATTGAAAAAGAACGGACAAAATTTTGATAAAACTAAGGAAAAGTTGTTCTGCGACGTACGTTGCAGTTTTAAGCACTTTCTGCTCCCCGGCCTGTATGTTCATTTAATGAACATTGCTCTACTGGGTTATAGAAGACATCGTGAAAGCAACGTGAATAAGCCGAAAACATGTATCAATATGTAATATAAAAGGTGGTGTTAGTACTTTTGTTCATATACCATATGTGACGTCTCTTGTCTTGCTTTTCTTATATGATCTTGTCAACATACGATCCATAGAATGAGATTCAAATAAAAAATCTGCTTACAAATGAAACACACTAAGTCAAGATACATTGTTCTGAGAAAACGAAGGGGAGGAATTCTACTCGCTAAATGTTTTTTTAAGAAGAAATCTGACCTTTCCGCAAAAATGCTGACTAAATAGAATTCACCAATCTAAATATCACCACTCTTCTAGTCTAAAAAAGCTAAAAAACTTGAAATTTGAAAATTTTATACACCTACCTAAAACTTAATCTAACATAACTGCATTCAAATTCCTATGATTCAATCGTAGAATCATATTAATAAACTCATCTCTCTCGTCAGCATACAAATGAAAAACTTTTCGTCCTGCATCTAGAAAATTAAAAATATCAGTAAATAATGTATTGCGTTGTAAAAATAGAAAATCAAACACAAACGGATATTGCGAGTCTCGTCTTTTTTTTGAGAAACTCTTTATATTTTCTTCCGGTTCGAAAGTAGGAACACACACACAGCTTGCATTCTGCAAGAAAGAGGTAATCTTCTGCGTAGGTGGTTAATATTCAAAAATGCAGAATGTGCATTTTTTTGGGTAAAATGGGGTGCTATTGCAATTTAGAAATGTCAGCCTTTATCATTTACGGATACCTTTGTAGGTCCATGCGTAGCGAATAAAAATAACAAGCAGCTTTTGTGTGAAAGAAAGCATTTTTCAGGAAACAATGCATTATTAAGGTTATTGACACTGGCAAGTGTGTTCACTGATAGTTGATGGATCATTTCAGGAAACAGAGACGTATATTTTACAATAGACGACCATCAGAAGTTTACAGTTTAAAGCTTAAAAACTGGAAATGTCTTAGTTTTTATGTAATCTAGCTGTGTATTAAAAACCATGCTTTGTAAATTCAAAATTATATTCCTGAAAAAGTTAAATAAATTTTAATTAAGTTCGATTTTTCAAGGGATTTTAAAATGCCAATGAAATTTAATTTAAATGTTCAATTATTACTTATGGATTTGAAAATTGGATACAGTTCAAAAGTACAGTTAGCATTAAAAAGTAAGAAACCAAAGCCTGTCTGCGACCCTGGCGAACCAAGTCTCGTATTCCTCCTTGTGGTTTCGACGAGGTATCTCACCATCAAGATCTAACCAAATATACCAAAGAGGAGATATTCTGTCATCAAGATATTGCAGAAATGATGACAGTATCAGTATCTTGTCAGTTTATTTCTAATGACAGGACACTTCTTTCATCAAGACCTGGTCATGTTTTCTAATGACGAGATACTTGATTTCTTGAAGGCGACATGTAAATAGTGGCTAACTTCCACTGTAGGCGGGGCTCCTATGGTTTTTGCTTTATCAAGATTTCTTACGATATCCATGGCAATGGTGGTTGCTATGAGTGAGGTAGGTAGTTGAATTAGCGTCAACATTAGTGGAACGCGACAGGCTATTGGCGACTGTCCGAGATCCATAGGAATCGACCCAAAAACAACAGATCGTAATTTTGAACCACGGTGAGTTGACGGGGTCAACACCTGATCTGGCACACTTCAAGCTTCAATATAGCACTAACATGAGTACATTTGAGGCCACGATTTATTTAACATGCACCCAACCCCATTCACTCAACTGCCTTCAGTTGGATTGAGTTTAAAACTATCAATACTCCGGTTGCTAATATGTTACCTCACCAACCGGGCTAGCACGGGGTCTGTTATGAATAGGTTAAACGTAAATGTATTTGTAAAGATGAATCGCAATAGGGGCGTCGCAGTATGATGTTTATTTTGTGTAGATAGCATATGTTGTTTACGGTTTTGTAGCTTACTTATGAATAGTTTATGTTGTTAATTTGCTTATTTTTGTTACTTTAATGTCTATTAACCCGTTTTATCCCGTTGTCCTATTTAAAGGACAGCTGAAAAATAGAATGTGAAAATCAGTATTTGTTTCTTGGGAATATTTTATCAGCTGGAACATATGTAGTGGATGTATAAGCTTCTGCTAGCATGAGTTATGTGTTGCAAAGTCTGGCGCCTCCTCCTGGAAACTTTGTTTATTCCCAGATTTAGTTGGTTTGTATCTTCTTTTTGAGGTTGCAGAATTCCTTTTCGGTTTACTTTGGACACTTGGATAGGCATTTTTATGTGAGAGTACTCTTTTTTAATCATCATGTTGGTTAATTAAAGCTTTATTGTTATTAGGTAAGTTGTAGCTCATTATTTTTTAATTGTCCTCTAAACAGGACAGTGGGACGATAAGCATGCAATCGACGCGTTTTTTCTAACCTTATTACTGAAAGTAAAATAACTTTTTCCTCTCTTGCGTTTTACTCCCGCTGAGTCATGTCAATGCAAAGGTTTCTGAAGTTAGAGGAAGCATTGGAATTATTAAATAGGTTAAATATAGTTTAGAGAATAGTTTAGGAATAGTCTGAAACAGTATATCCGAGGCAAGCCAATGCGTTTTGGATATAAACTATTGGCTCTCTGTGGAAGCGAAATATATTGTTACACGTTATCTCTCTACTGCGGTAAATAATCTGACGCAAGAAATTATATTCTTCTTGGTACCCGGGTTGTGATGAAACGAACTGAAAATATTATGAATACTTCAAGCTACACTTTATATTTTGATAACTTTTTACCAACATTGATCTATTGAAAAGTCTTGGTGAACGGTGTTTTCGAGCCACAGGAACCATACGAGAAAATAAGATAAAACATGAATGTCCTTTAGAAGAATCTAAGTCTATGTGGAAGAAAGAAAGAGGCACAACTCATTTTGTATTTGACAAGAATTCCGAGATTTTACTGGTGCGAAGGAATGACAATAGTACTGTCACTGTTGCTACAAATTTCAGCACTTTAGAACCATTCTTTGATGTGAAGGGCGAGTAAAAGACACAAAGATAAAATTAACGTGAAGATGCCTAATTTGATAAATTATTACAACAAACATATGGGTAGTGTGGATCCCCACGGCTGGTTGGCTCGACTATATGCAATTAAAAATCGGAAAAAAAGTGGTACTGGCCAGCTTTCATTCGTACACTGGACATGTCAGTGGTAAATGCATGGATAATCCATAAAGTTGTCAACAAAAGTAATGCCATAAACTTGAAGGAGTTTCGAAGAGCTATAACAACAGTTTATCTCAAAATGACTGTGATCAGAACAAGAGGTAAACCCAGAATCTCTTCTGTACTTTCTAGTGAAAAAGAAGACATCTGTAAAGACGGCCTTTTTTTACTAAAGAGGGGAAAACAGCGTCATTGTCAAAGAGAGTGCTGCAGAGGAAAACCCGAAACGCACTGCGGGAAATGCAATAAAACACTTTGTCAGGCTTGCTTTGAGGCTTTCCATAAAGATTAGAGTCACATTCAACTAAAAATTTAACTCTCATGTAAATTAGAAAGTTTTATTCGGTACCCTTTATTCCAATGCCCTATTAAGAGAACGGTTCAGATTTTTTTTAAATATAAATTTTTTTCAAATTTTGTTATATTTAATTTATTTATGTTTAATTACCTTAGAAAATATGATTATTCTCAAAATCTTATTCGGTGCCCTTTATCGCAATGCCCTATTAGGAGGACGGTTCAAATTTTTTTTTAAATATAAATGTTTTTCAAATTTTGTTTTATTTAATTTACTTGTGTTTAATTACCTTAGAAAATATGATTATTCTCAAAATCTTATTCGGTACCCTTTATCCCAATGCCCTATTAAAAAGACGGTTCAGATTTTTTTTAAATAAAATTTTTTTTTTTCAAATTTTGTTATATTTAATTTATTTATGTTTAATTACCTTAAAAATATGATTATTCTCAAATTTGTGCAAAATAAATAAAAGGGGATTGGTTAGTGGGTAACTATAAATAGTTCAGCAAATTTAGTTAAATACAAATTGTAGGTCTTCGCATGCATTTATCGAAAAGGAGAATGACAGTCCGTTCCCACTGTTCACGGAGGGTGCGATAGGACACCACCTCCCATGATACCTAGCATAGGGAATGACATGGTCTAGCCAATTAGTGTTGAAAGGGTCGAAAATTCATAGTGACATTAGATGATGACAAGTTGAATCCCTCTACTATTCACCAAAAATGTTACACAGACACGTAATAACAGGCTTGACCTAATGTCTTGCTGATTTGTTGAATTCTGAAATAAGTTCATTCATATGACAAATTTTGTATTCGCCAAGGTGTTCTTGTTATTTATATCAGGAATGAAAAGCAAAAAAATAAGTTAAAATAATTATTAGTCTTCAAAGTAGCAAATCTTTAAATTACTTTAAAATTTCTGTTGTCCTTTTAATAATATGAAGTCATTGTAAACTATATTTGAGGCTATCAGAGCAAGAGTGGCCTAACTCACAAAATTATCCCCGAAAACTTTATTAGTACCTTTTATTAAGAAGTTATATATTTTTAAATGTACAGTAGTTTCAGTCATAATTACAAAATAACTTATTCTTGATAACTGAAAATTATTAAATATTATTAGTAAAATATTATTCTTGATAACTGAAAATTATTAAATATTATTAGTAAAATATTATTCTTGATAACTGAAAATTATTAAATATTATTAGTAAAATATTATTCTTGATAACTGAAAATTATTAAATATTATTAATAAAATATTATTCTTGATAACTGAAAATTATTAAATATTATTAGTAAAATATTATTCTTGATAACTGAAAAACAAGGTTTAGAATATAAAATCATACTGTGGATAAATAGACCTACATAAAAAAATGGGGCCAAGTATATCGCATTGGGTATGTTGGTGGGTTAGTCCACTTTTGCTGTGATAGCCTCATTTGAACTGGAATTTTCAGTTGGTCGTTAATGATTTGCACAAATGTCCACTGTACATTTGGTATGTAGGTGGGTTAGCCTACTCTTGCTGTGAGACCCTTATTTGAACTGGAATTTTCCGTTGGTTGTTAGGATTTGTACAAATGTTCACTGTACATTTGGTATGTTGTTGGGTTAGAGAGTCTATTCTTGCTGTAATAGTCTCATTTGAACTGGAATTTTCTGTTGGTCGTTAGGATTTGTACAAATACTCACTGTACATTTGGTATGTTGGTAGGCTAGAGAATCTACTCTTGCTGTAATAGTCTCATTTGAACTGGAATTTTCCGTTGGTTGTTAGGATTTGTACAAATGTTCACTGTACATTTGGTATGTTGGTAGGTTAGAGAGTCTACTCTTGCTGTAATAGTCTCATTTGAACTGGAATTTTCTGTTGGTCGTTAGGATTTGTACAAATACTCACTGTACATTTGGTATGTTGGTAGGCTAGAGAATCTACTCTTGCTGTAATAGCCTCATTTGAACTGGAATTTTCAGTTGGTCGTTAATGATTTGTACAATTGTCCACTGTACATTTGGTATATAGGTGGGTTAGCCTACTCTTGCTGTAATAGTCTCATTTGAACTGGAATTTTCCGTTGGTTGTTAGGATTTGTACAAATGTTCACTGTACATTTGGTATGTTGGTAGGTTAGAGAGTCTACTCTTGCTGTAATAGTCTCATTTGAACTGGAATTTTCTGTTGGTCGTTAGGATTTGTACAAATACTCACTGTACATTTGGTATGTTGGTAGGCTAGAGAATCTACTCTTGCTGTAATA
This sequence comes from Metellina segmentata, assembly GCA_947359465.1. Taxonomy (NCBI): domain Eukaryota; kingdom Metazoa; phylum Arthropoda; class Arachnida; order Araneae; family Tetragnathidae; genus Metellina; species Metellina segmentata. The sequence continues at coordinate 57,833,805 of OX375876.1, read as the reverse complement.
GCTTCATTTGAACTGGAATTTTCAGTTGGTCGTTAATGATTTGTACAATTGTCCACTGTACATTTGGTATATAGGTGGGTTAGCCTACTCTTGCTGTAATAGTCTCATTTGAACTGGAATTTTCCGTTGGTTGTTAGGATTTGTACAAATGTTCACTGTACATTTGGTATGTTGGTAGGTTAGAGAGTCTACTCTTGCTGTAATAGTCTCATTTGAACTGGAATTTTCTGTTGGTCGTTAGGATTTGTACAAATACTCACTGTACATTTGGTATGTTGGTAGGCTAGAGAATCTACTCTTGCTGTAATAGTCTCATTTGAACTGGAATTTTCTGTTGGTCGTTAGGATTTGTACAAATGCTCACTGTACATTTGGTATGTTGGTAAGCTAGAGAGTCTACTCTTGCTGTAATAACCTCATTTGAACTGGAATTTTCTGTTGGCCGTTAGGTTTTGTACAAGTGTTCACTGTTCATTTGGTATGTTGGCGGGTTAGAGAGAGTCTACTCTTGCTGTGAGAGCATAGAACTGGAATTTTAAGTCGGTCGTTAGGATTTGTACAAAGACCTTTGACTTGAGTCAGAATTTTTCGCTCTAAGTTTTCTTGTCTTCTAACCCTCCTGGCGGTCGTCTTCCTGAGGTATCTCGTCATTAACAAAACGGTTATCAGATGTTGGTGGACGACATATGTCGTCACAAGAAGAAGAAAACTGTCAAGGAAACCGACTCATCATAGGCGAAATTGGGCAGAGCTTGATGGAGGATATGGGATTAAGCAGTTTTCTCAATAATATATGTAAGTATTTCAACTGAGGCGTGTCACTGCAAAAGGACTTATATCCCTTTACCGTTGGAAATGAGTTGGTGTTTAAACAGCTGTGAAAGGTTGACGCATATACTGATAAACTGCTGATGTGTCAAAGAGGGTTGTATTATGAGTTGGAAAGAAGGAGTCACACACACAAGAGTTTTATAGCTATTACCACTTTTAATTTATTTGCAACAGCTTTTTGGCAAATACTGGAAAATAAGTGGAAGTGGGTATAGGCCCTTTTGCGGTGACACCCCTCAATTGACGTCGCACTACTGGCAAATGACCACGGTCCGGGTTCAAATCTGAAGAGAAAGATCCGAATCAATAATAAAGGAGTACTATGGTCGTTCTTTTTTAACTCTCTACTTCAATTCTGAAAGGTTCGTTAATCAAGAACAAAGCAAAACCGTGATCTTAATTTTTTATTTTTTATTCTCATTGAAAACATTATACTTAAAAGCAACGTGAAACACATGGAACTGGAATGATGATTGTAAAAATAATAAAATTAACATTTCATTGTCAATTCTGATGTGTTGAAAAAAGGCGATGTTTTTGTTAAATAAAATATTTGAATCAAGTATTTAGGGGGAGGGGGGAGGTACATTCACGAGAAATTTTAAGGTGCAAAATCAATATTGAAAACAGTTAAATCATGGCATTGACGATGCAAATATTGAGAACACGCCTGTGCCCAAACTTCCCGTAAGAGGCTTTGTCTGCCAATTAAATGTAAGTGGCGTTAAAGTTTTGTGGTGGAACGTGTTTTCTGTACACCTATTTCGGTTTAGGTGGTTAGTAGATTTCGGGTTTTATAGCTCAGGGGCCATATTTGTCCAAGGCGTGCCAAACACAAGACAGACAATACAATAAGAGAGGAAGAAAAAGCAAAAAGCACAAGAGTACGCGAGGGTAAAAGTGAAAGGGAGGAAATATCACTCGGGTACCTTGAGAATGGTGATTCCCGTACACACCTAAATACGATTGCCTTGAGGGCATTACATATTCAAGTCTTGACGTCAGTTGGCTTGAATCGAATACAATTTCAGTGCCTGGCCAACTGAAATTCCAAAGAATGAATTCCTACCTGATATGTCTTGAGTGTTGGTCCCGTACCGGTGTTAATAGCCCGTTGTGTTACTACAGTACGACTTTAATTAAAATACCTACCTACTTGATATGTAACAGTTAATTGGTCAGTATCAAAACGTCGTAGTGTATCGGCAAAACGGAGATAAACTACATGGCATTTCGGAAACTGGAAGTAAACGTTTCTTCTTCCGTCAGGTTTTTCTTATTTACACTGGAAATCTCCTCATAATACAGGGAAATTTCAGTGCAACAAATATCCGGAAGACGAGAATTTTACTACCGGCTACCCATGCGCTATCTAAGTTTAGCTTTACGATAATAACCTTTCATAGAATGAGCTCAAATACTTATTTTCCATTTCAAATCCACGCCACTGTCCAATTCAAAATCTGAAATCTATTTCTAAGAGTTCAGAGTATTTCAATAACTCAATCCAAGAGTTTCGTGCAAAATCACATCGACTAACCCTCCAAGTAATTTTAACGAAATATCTCGTCCATTAAGATCTGTGAGCAATTTTCGGATGATGACAATGTACAGATCTGGTCAGTTTTCCTTTAATGACCAGATATATCGTCCATCAATATCTGGTTAGTTTTCTTCTATCGACAAGATACCTGTGTTATCTCGATGTGTCAACCGCTAGAGGAGGGCGAAGATGAGCTAGTTAAAACCAAAGTAGGTATCAGCGACAGAGAACAAGTCCCACTTCAATTTCTTTCATTCGGTCGTCTGTTCTTCCCAATGAAATAGACACGAACTTCCAAAAGGAAATAGAATACGATATGTCATATCACCCTCCTCCCCCAAATGCACCCTCCTTACAAAATTCCATGAGCTCCAATTTTCTTTTCACTTGGATGATATTCAAATTCGCTGAAGAATGAGAATAAAATGCGCCATTTCCACTTTCAATATCAATATTCCCATGTCCCTAAAGTTTTAAGCTTTTCTAAGGGTATAGGTGTCTTTTTCTGCTGCTTTTTCATGTGGATGGCCGGAAATAGAAAACTCATCTCCCCATGGGGCCTGGAACAGTTGTTATCCAATAAAAATTGTTCTGTCGATTTGTATTTGATGTCTTTTATCGTGGCTCTGAAGTGGTTTCTGTTCAAATTCAACAGCTCACCATAATGGAAGTATAAGTAGTGAAAAGATTAGGAGTATACGGCAATGGTTTCTCAAACGTTCATTACTTTTCAAAGCTTATTATGTTACATTTAATTTCTTAGGAATCTTTATACAAAAAATGCAGCCTTAGGTCAAACCTATTATTACTTAAATTTAATATCGATTGAATTTCAATTTGACTGAAGTTGATATTTTATAGCTTATTTGCTGTTTGAGAAAAATTTGTTAATCTCGAAAGGGACGGGTTTAACCAGATCGGTCATCAAAAATCATACGCGTGAGGTACATACATTGATGCGAGTAGATTCAACTCATGCTCGGAGACCAGATACGTCCCTCCAAATATTTTTATCAGGCTCGTAGACCAGATTTGACTCTTGCTATCATGTTAGTTACGGACTATAAATACTTGACTCAGTCGGAATATAAATATTTGCCCTGGATAAGTTTTTTGCATTTTGTGTTTTAATAACAGAATCAGGATTGTTAAAGGTTTCCGTATGAAAATGTGCAATGAAGCCTTCGCAACAGAATCCCAAACAACTCCTGAATTGAGTCCAGGAAAAATGCCTTTCTATAATCACGTGTAAGCTGGCTTTTATGAACACAGGAGAGTGTAAGAATAACCCAAATTGGTATGTCAAGAGCAGATAGTGTCCGATGCATCAACAAAAGCTCTTGCCACCTGGCGCTTAATATGGTGCAGTGTGTTTGGAAAGAGATAACAACGATTCCTGCTCTTTCTCATTGAATGAATCAGAAGTAAATAAAGATTCACCTTTTTCTTCGGAAATTGTTTGGTTTATATTAATGTCTCGTGGCAGGAATTCTTGCATGGATTCTTATTATGTATACTTTCTTTTGTAAATATAAGATCTAGTATGTGTTTAATACATTAAGTTGGTTGATTTTGGGATTTTAGGACACTAGGACCATATTTGGCCATTCTGCGCCAGACACAAGACATACAATATCAAGTAATAGACACACACACAATGAGTTTTACTGACACAGAAAAGGGCGAAATACACCTCACAGAAATAGAATCTGTACCGCATACAACTCGAAGGTTTCTAGTGCACTGAACATACCCATTACGCCACGACAGCCCCTTGAAATCGTTGGAGTTTGAAAATGAAATAAGAGTGTGTCGGAGTATTGTCATCCCACCGCTACCACGATTTAACCCTTCTGGGGGTAATCTCGATGAGGTATCTCATCAAAAGAAAACGGTCCTGATCTTGATGGACGAGATATCTCGTCATTAAATGCAAACTGAGTAGATCTTGATCTCGTCTTTCATATGAGAATAGATAATATCTTGATGACGAGATATCTCGTCATTAGTAAAATTGGTCCGATCTTCATAGACGAGATACCTTGTTCAAACCACGTGGAGGGTTAATGTCAGGACGTATATTACTAAACCGAGTCTAACTGACCTTGGATTTGAAAACTGATTTTGTTCACTTTTTGTGGCTGATCAGAATTGCACTAAATAGTTGTAGATAGGCTTATCGGTTCAACTTCGAAAATTACCCTCCTAGAAGTTTCTACGAAATATTTCGTCAGTGAAGATCGGATCAAGTTTGCTCATGACGAAATATGTCGCCATCAATATATTGCCGATTTTTTTTTATGATTACGAGACCACGATCGGGTCAGTTTTCTACTAATGATAAGATATCTCGTTCAAAAACAGCGCGATAGACTTGGGTCATCAACAATTTGATCAGTGTTGAACTTGTCGTCCAGCATGTAGCATCGTGTGTGTTTTATCGTATTATTTTTCGTGTGCACTTATGTGATGTTAAATAAATGTGTCGTGCCAATCAAATAACCTCCCAACGTTTTTTTTTTTACGAATCATAAGTAAATTTACTTAATAGTCTTCGTAATAATTCAGAAAATACAATATTTAACATTAACCTATTATATGGAAAAATTTTCTTCTGTAAGTACAATTGCACTTTACTGTAATCCTGTCTGGATTTGTATGTAGCTAGCTGAATACCCCGGCGTTGCTCGGGTTTCAAATATGACCGCAGCAGCTAAAATACGACCGCGACATTTCAGTGCGTTAACTCATACACAAACTATGTAGAACGTGTTTCCTTGCCCATATCAATTTATTACAGGAAAATAAACTTTAGATTTTAAAATTGGGATTGGGTTTCGAAGGGCACTTTTAGGGGACTACCTGTGTGCTAATTTTCATGGCTACAGATTGACCTGAAGACAGGAAGTAAATAGCCTATGCTTTCCGCAGTGTACTAAAGTATAAGCGTGCCAAATTTGTTGTGGTTTGGTTAATAATACAATACATATCATATAATATACATAAACCATGTAATATACATAAACCCACATCCCTACATATATATATATATGTTTTTTTTTATACACACACACACACATATATATATATATATATATATATATATATATATATATATATATATATATATATATATATATATATAGATTAACGCTGGAGAATAATTTTTGTGAAGGGTGAGAAAAAATCATTGAAAATATATATATATATATATATATATATATATATATATATATATATATATATATATATATATATATATATATATATATATATATATATATATATATATATATATATATATATATATTCAATGATTTTTTCTCACCCTTCACAAAAATTATTCTCCATCGTTAACCGACACTATGAATCACGATTGCCTAATTTATTTGTATAATTTCATATATGTGCGACCTTGATCCATTGTAATGATAAAGTGCTCTTTAATTTGGTTTTTCATTGCACAGAAAGAATGGAAGTAAAACATTACCTTGCACGAAGGTAATACATTGAAAATTTATTATTTTAAGAAACTAAATTTGGTTACTTCATTAAATTTATGTATACACTTTTGTTTATCTTTAAACGATAAGCCATTTTTAGTCCGTCATTTTGAAACCGTGTATAGATTTAAATGTATGCACGGAGTAGTGCTTACCTTTTACTGCACAATTGTTTTCAAATGCTTCAATATTAAAACAGTAATTCAATAAGAAATAGTAGCATGTAAAGAATTATCCAGAAAGAACCCTTAGAGAGACAATCGTGTTTCCAAGAAATATCTGCTCTCGATTTCGGAAAAAAGTACCTGATTAATAATTTGTGGAAGAAATTTTTTCCTTCCAGTGGAATAAACACGTTTCTTCTACCCAATAACTATTCAAAACCACTTTCAGCTACTTTTTAAGTCTTCACTTTTAATTTAATAAACAAACCAGTTTCCCAGAGGGAATAAACAGTTCGTAAGCAAAAGTATAATTAGTTGTAGTCATTGTGAATCAAATTAAATTTGAAATCATAAATGTTGCTTTCATTCCCTTATGAATTATCATAAAAATATATCCAATGTATATAAAATTAATGTAGACAGTTTTGGTTTATAATTTGAGTTAAATTGAATTTTCTTATTTAAACTCACAAGTCACAATTTCGAAATATTTGTTTTTTCGTTGAAGCAAGCTGTCATGCATTTACAAAGACCTATAATCCCAAATACAACATTTTCATTGAAGATATTTAATTACTTTTCCCTAACTTATTAGTTGAAATAAATTAGTGAAAAGGAATTCATGCTAAGAATTAATTTAACCCACAAATTTAATTAATTAAATTTCCCAGTGAATGAAATTAAATTAAATTAACCCAGATATTAAATTAATAACTTCTTTGTGAATATTCAACCTTTTTTTTATAAAATATTTTCACAGTCTTACTTTATCCTTTGAATATGATGTATTCACATTTAATAGAACATTCAAACTATTTTATGGATTGTATAATTTAGAAAAATTACAACTAGCAAATTTTACCCAGAGTTTATTAAAACGCAAAACCAACGCAATCTTAAAACAAGAAGATAAAGAAGATAATTAAGTACATAAAAATACAAGAAATTTGTAATTTTGTCTGGAATAATCCTTTTGAAGAACATTTTTTGTACCATTAATTTCTCTTGTGTTCTTGGCTGGGCATATGTGACAGAAATATTTTAAAGTCCATGTAAGAATGTAACGTTGCAATGGAGCAACATAATGGGCTATATGCAACTGTCCGTGCTCAACCCTCGAAGGGAAATATCTCATGACAGCTGCAGATAGTTTTGAACCATGGTCAGATGACGATTTCACATCTCAGCTGGCACCCCTCTAAACTTCCACACCAAACCAACATGAGGGCATTTAAGGCCACAGCAGATTTAACGTGCATCAACCCCCTTTGTACACGACATTCTTCGGTTGGATTCGAAATCACAATCCTTGGGTTGCTAATAAGTTACTCTTCTAACCGAGTTACCGTGATCCCCTTAAAGCCCATAGGTCAAAATCAAAGAAACCCAATGAAAAACAATCTCATGGATAGAGATGTAATGACCTATTATTCTTTAAAGAAATTAGTTAGAAAATATTCGTCAAATATCTGCCCATATCTTCTTAACTTATCAGACATATCGTGCGATGTACAACAAATACTGTATTTGCATTCAAATTAATTACTAACATGAAGCATAGCATGAATAAATAACATGAAATAACAAATTACTTACATGAAGCATAATTACTATAACATGAAGCATACTATGAAGTTTTATTCAGCTTCAGTTACAAATTATTTTCCCTAAAATTCCATATGATGGTACTTTATAAAAGTATCTATTTTGTTGATTTATGGATGCATTAATTATCACAGCATTTCAAGAGTAACGTGTGTTAAAAATATAATACATATTTTAAGAATAAGAAAGTGATATCCCTAATTTTTTTATTTCATTAAATTTTCCATAAATCGCGTACTGCCAAAAAAAATTCTGAATATTATTTTTAAATCAAACAAAAAATAATAAAATAAGTTCTTACTGATGTCCCTAACGAACGTATTCTCAAATCCGAGTTCCACCCAGAATCAACTATAGCCCTCCTATTGTCGAAGAAACCGTTTCACAATGCCTGATCCGAGGTTTAAATTGACATCTCGTGGCTAGGGTTGCCAATTTTTTCTCAGACAATTCCGGGACATATTGTCCAAAACTGAAATATAGGTAATGTAATTTCACATTTTCTTCACTGAGAAATAACTTAAAATAACATACCTATTTTTCGAAGGAAATTTTTTTTCATGTACGAAAAATATGTAAAAAATATACATAGTTATTTTTATAGTTTTTTTTAAATTTTAGTTACTATACAAGCTTGATGATTCTCTCATATACATAGTAATAATAATAAATCTAAACGTAACCTCTTGTTGCATTGAAACTATTTAAAATAAAAATGGTAATGTTCGTATACAGAATAGAGATATTAATCGTGTTTAGTTATACAGAACCGAAAGTGTTCCGAATTCTATTTTAAAAAAGTCGAATATGAAAATTTGTGTTCGTATCCAGCCCCAATTCAAAAAAAAAAAAAATCTTTTTAATACAGGATAATAGAATTGAAAGGCAACTAATGCCATTTCTTCACGATGGTCCCGCTCTGAACAGACTGACATATGTATTATTGGCATAGTAGTGGGGGAACGGAAATTCCAGAGAATTTTGACATTCAACCGGGATTCTGGACAGCAACTTAAATTCCGATGCAATCCCGGACAATCCGGGACGGTTGGCATCCCTACTCGCAGCTAACACGGGATTGAGGGGTTGCGCATGCGCAGTACTTTTTGTGAAAGAAGCGTGTCCGTCCGTCAACAAAACAAATGGCCACACTTCATTCTATGCTAAATACAGTACTACAGTATTCTGACTAAGGATTCTCAAATATTAGACACCGTAGCAGAGATTGGCGAAAATTTTATAAAGTTTATTCGAGCGATAAAAATATGATGTTATCAGCTTTCGGAATCGCTAAGAATAGTTCGGTTGAATCGTAAACATGGCAGGTACGTTGACAACGATAGATGCAAATTCGTCGCTGTAATGTAAGTTACTTTACATCAACACACCAACATTGACAAGTATAACAGTAGTTGGATTACAATGATTGGTCGAAGGAAGGAGCATTTAGGCAAGAATTATACTCGAGAATATTTCATCCTTACTTAACTAAAATTTCCATTGAAATCTTATTTTTAATTAATTACATTTACATACAACTATTATCTGTTTCCAAACAAAAATTCAATGGGTTATTAAAACTATTTTATTAAAATCAAAGTTTAGAATCGAATCTGCCGGCAAAATACTTAACCAGTGTAGAATGGTTTCAAAAATCGTCGTAAGAAATATATAAAACATCATGTGATCCAAAGAGGAATCTAGCAGCCAATCACAATGAGCTTATCTCTAATCGGTGGATCACTTCGGTGGTCGTTTACTAGTTCGTGGTTTATGAATACGGTCCTTGAATAATCTTTGGTTTAACTATGACCCACGGACTTGATGATCCACAGATTAACTCGAGACATGTGAATATGGCCACTAGGTATCCATAAAGAGTGATATAAACATCTGCTACGTGATCTGACAAAATTATGAAAAATCACAATGTGTTTGTTGTGTTCGGATCTTTCCTTATAGGATTGATCCCGTAATGTCGCTAATAGCCCACTGTGTTGCTTCAGTGTGAAGCAAATTTTATTACTACTATCAACTACTACAATCGTTAACTACCATCAACATGTGCCAAAACATTTCCCTAAACATGGGTCAATTTAATTTCTCCCTTTTGCAGCAAAAGTAAAAAAATACAAATAATAACGCCTCAAACATTAAAAAATCAATAAACAAGCTACGAAAAAATATAATTTCTTCAATTCACGTAATGAATTCACTTCCAAAACATTTACAGGAAATTCGACATTTAACAAAGTTTAGACAAATGTGCTACAGATTGAAAATGAAGTTACTTTGATGAGCATCATAAAGTAACAGACGTGAAGAATACTCTGCTAAATGCATTTTCGTAGCGAAGTTATTGTGATCGCTTCCAAAAAGAAGAGTTTGGGGAAAACAAGTCCCATTTAGTGCAGTAGTTTCGCATCCACTCACTTTGCAAAATGGCGCGCTCATTAAAAATATCAAACTATAAAAATGTGTTGCTTCGAACGTTGTTATTAAGAGAGTCTGAGTTTCAGAATAATTATTCACCAGCGGGGACTTGGTCCCATTCTGCTTTCAATAAATATCGGAGATAACAGTTATGTTAGCTGGAGATTTAATAGAATTATTTTAAAAGAAAGAACAATTTGGGAGTAAAAAGTTATGAATTGTTACTACGTTTGAAATGGCAACAAAAACTGTTCTACGAGTGGAATAATTCTTACTGTAATCCTATCAAATGCTCTTTGTGATTTTAAAATAAAAAATCAAACGAAATCTTGAAACATTAATTTCTTTAACATGTTTGTTTTGGGCATTATAGGATAGAAAATGCTTTACACAGTGAAGCTTAGTTTGGAAGTATGAATATAAAATATCCATAAAATATATACATATCCCCCCTTAATTTATCAGCTATCGAGAATTTGCATCTAATACTATATATTCGCATTCTAGTTACAATGACTTAAGGCAGGAAACATATTTATTACGGTACATCTATTCTCATTTGCCCTATGCACTCGGTTCAAAGGTCATTTCAGGAATGGACGCTTTTTTAACACTATTTTTCATGCATGCCTCCAATACTGTCGCGATTAATAATCAAAACTAATTTGGCATCACTAAAAATAAAAACAATTCTATATGATTTACTTAGTAGAACATCCATTTTGATGCATCTATCTATACTAGTTTTAAGTAAATACAATATATCAATTTGAGTGTTAGAAATGACAGCATTGTTGTATGCTATACTATTAGTAGAAAGATCAGTAGTTTCTCCGGTTAAATTGATTAAAAATAGATTGAGAAAGCGATCCAAATAATTGTATTTCTTTGTGAAAAGAAAAATACAAATTTATTTTTAAGTGAATGAAAAATATTTTTAACACTGCTTCGACATTTTAAAATTTCTACAACTTGCTTTGGGCGCAGATGTGTAAATGTGTTACATCTATTCCGTGTTATCCATTGAGCATAGATCTTACCCTTGTGTAAGATAAAACTAAAACTCGATTATGGTTTTGTTATGATTATGAATTCCCTTCTTTTAGTAGCTTTCAGTAAAAAAAACTACCGTAATTCAAATCATATAAATGTAGCTACTATGAATAACTTTGTATTCACTTAAGTCAGAAATTCTAAAACAAAAATTAAAGAAAAGCTTTCAGGTTTTAGTGGATATGAAAAGCTATACAAAATAATTTTAACCTGCCTTTATATAATCTGAAATAACTATTTCATTAGTTATAGTTTTAAATATATATAATCCATATTTTAGAAAGGAATAAAAGTATCAGATCAAAGTGGGTTGAATATAAAGTATTGAAATAAAAATTAGGTAAAAAATAATTTTCGGAAAATATCGTTTCTAGCAGTACTGGTAAGTCAATTTCAGTTTGTTATCACTAATCTAACAGCGCTCGTGTTATCCCTATGATTGTTTTGATTCCATTGCACATCTAGAACAAATACAAATCCATCGGGGGTTAACATGTTGCCTATGTGTTAAGCAGAGTTCTAAACAAACGCCAGCTCTACTTTCTATTGATTAAATATTTATTTTAAATGATTGAAATTCTGTGCTCAAATGGCACAAAATGTTAAAAGTCACTTTTTAAAGGTTTCGTGAAGGGAATTTTAAGATTCAAGATTCAACATGTAGTTCTGTGATTTTTGATTTATTACAATTTTCCCACCTTTGTTTTCTTATAAACTGAAATAAAATTACTTACTACATTTTGCCACCTTCTAAACATTAAGAAAAAAGACTCCAGGATGGGACTTACACAATTTTTTGGGAAAAGTGACGTATAACATTTTGCTATCTGAGCACAGAATTGATCTGGAGATAAATAATTCACACCTTTAAAAGAGTGTAAAAATGAGGATATCAATATTTCAACTAATGTCTGAAAGGTATTGTTATAGCATGCATCTTTTCTTTCTATACATTAAACTCTAAATTTATATTTAGTGTTTTTTAAGTTATTTAACTAGCAATATGAGGTACATATTGTAGGTAGTCTCAACGCAAATATTTTAATACCTTTAATGTATCCTAAGGATGCATTTTGATAGAGTAGTTTCAAAATTTCACATACTCTCCCTCCATCTTTTTTACATAAATAATCGTTTGGACCTCTGACAATTTTCATACTATTCTAAATTCATAAATGCGTTTCGTATGGACCACTATATGTTTATTGAAATCGAAAGCTCTTTCGATATGAAAACAAACATTTTTTCTCGTACATAGAATCTAAAATACAGATATAGCTTTCTTGAAGGAGCATTTGAATCGGTTCGTTAATTTACTTCAGGATATTCCTATTATATATTTTTACAGCCCCATTCTGGGTTTGAATGTCCATCTTCTCATTGAGTCACAGCTTTCTTCAAGATTTGATTGACTCGGAAGTCTGGCAAGTCACCAGAATAGAACTTTTAGCGTATCATTAAATATTCAGAAGGTGCAATTTGATATTAATTGTTGAGATATGATTGCTGTTGTCTAATGTTAACTGTAACGTAGTTCAGAAGCTTTCGAATTACACCATCTACGAAGTACTGACACCACACAATATAAAGTTACACTGATCAAAAGCTCCTTCCAGCACCATAGAATTTAGACATATTACGGACCCCCTTCTCCCGCTTAGTGTACCTTCAGACTTGTTCCAAAAGTCATATGAAGTACGTACATTATTTGTCTACATGACACTATTGATCTGGATCTGAAATCATAATGCAAAACAGTTGTAACGTTTTTTGCAACGTTCGATTTTCCATGCATGCCCTCGAGTAGTACTGTTTAGCATTTTTTATGTTTTATTTTGACATTTTTAGCCGAGTTTTTTTAGATGTTAGAAATACACTGAGCGGCTACTTTACTATGACCAGACAGTTTTAAGCAACTATGACCTGACAGTTTTAAGTAAATTACTTATTGCATCACAATGTTTCCGCTAGAGGTCTAGAGTATTAAAAAGAAGAAAGCTGAGTTCCTGAGACATTAGTACAGGTGAATTCTCTTTGTAAATATATGGGGGAAAACGTGATTTGACGGACTCTAAACGTGGGATGATAGCGAGTGGATATCTACACCGCCGCATTTGTGAAATGTTCACGAGCAGTTGTAGTGAAAGTGTATCAAGACTGGAATGTCAGGTAAGCAACTGTGTCTGAACGTACAAATTGTGGTCGTCACCTAATGTTGAATCATCGGGTGGAACGGAGATTTTCCCGAGTTGTAGAAGAGACCAGGACTGAAACAGTGCAGCAAATTGTAGCAGATCTTAATCGAGGATCGTCTCAAAGTACCTCTGAGCGCACTGTTCGCCGGACCTTGGATCGTATGGGCTATGGAAGCCGAAGACACATGCGAACAATGTTGCTCTCTACAGCAAGCAAGATAAAACGTCACAAATTCGCTCAGGCACACGAGGATTAGACAGAGGACAGTTGTATAAACGTGATGTGGTCCGATGAATCCCGTTTTAAGTTACACCACGCAGATGGGCGAGTAAGAGTTTGGTGGAAACAGCACGAAAGCATGGATTCTAAGTGCATTGCTACAAACCTTCAAGCTAGTGGAGGCAATGCGATGATTTTGGGAATGTTTTCGTGGGATGCTTTGGGCTTCGTATTTCGTGTGCATGGAAGTCTGAATCAGACATCACACCTAAACAGCATTGCTGACCAAGTGCATCCTGTAGTGCTGATAGTGTGTCGCTATGGCTATGGGGACTTTTAACAGGATAATACGTCTTGTCGTAGGGCTGATATTGCACAGGATTGGTTTGAGCAACATGAAAGAGAGGTCACTTTGTTCAGGTGGTCCTCACAATCTCCAGCACTCAATCATATTGAGCACTTGAAAGATGAAGTTGAAAGAGGCATCAGACATCTAGATCCACAACCATCCAATGTCACACTTTTGGAAAGTACCATTCTTCCAAGCACGGTCTCAGATTTCACAAACGACCTATCATCATCTCATAGAGTCCATGCCATGTAGAATTAACGCTGTATTAAAGGCAGAAGGTATCCCAACGACATATTGACGTGGTGGTCATATTAAAGTGGCCACTCAGTGTATAATGTTAGCTTTAGGTGTAACTTTTAGACGAAAAAGTATAATTTAAAGTTAGAGTATGAGAGAGTATTAGCTGTAGTATGAGATTCAATTTTTAAATATAGTTTTGGGTGTAATTCTTAGATGTTAGTTTCAGATGTAATTCTTAGATGTTAGTTTCAGATGTAATTCTTAGATGTTAGTTTCAGATGTAATTCTTAGATGTTAGTTTCAGATGTAATTCTTAGATGTCAGTTTCAGATGTAATTCTTAGATGTTTTAGATGCAGTTGTTAGATGTTATATATGTAGTTCTTAGATGTTTGATCACATCTGAGATATAGTTATGAGTAATTCTAAAGTATAAAAAAATTAATTTTATATGTTCTCAAAGACTAAAGTTTACACGAATGGCCATATCAATCTATTCTACTTATTCAAAATGTAATTTTACATGTAAAATGAAGTAACAGGGAATGTTAAGCAAAACCCAAATCTTTGAAGAGAATAATCTGGAATGATTCGTTTGGGAACTTTCAAATCACTAACTCCAAGCATCTGAGATGTGACTTGCCTGAAATCTAAAGCTAACTACGTCTTTAATTGCTCAATTATGCTCAGACATGATGCCGAAATGCATCAATAATATTCGAGTGTACTTTTCTGGAGCACCAGGATATAGCTCATGGCAATTGCTAGACAGACACTATCTCTTACTGCAGTTGTCGAAATACCAAAGTCTAAGACCCTATGCAAGCAGAAGCCTATAATTAACCCTCCTGGTGATTGTCTTGATGAGGTATCTTGTCATTAGCAAAAATGAATAGATGTTTAGTGACAAGATATCCTGGTCATAGTAAAAAACTAACCACATCTTGATCTTATCGTCACAAAATGGGCACTGCATGTCTTGATGACAAGACAGCTCAAAATTAGCAAAATTGGTTAGATCTTGATGGACGTGTTTTTGTGTTAATCTTGCAGGTAACGTCAACAGCATAAAGAAGGAATGACGCGACTTGGTAGTTTTTAGTTTCATTCAAAACTTAACAACGAAGAGCATGTAGAGATTATATATAATGGGTAATACCCAATTTATAAAAAAGACAATGGGAAAAATCCTTATTGCAAGTCCGATCTGATCAAAAGCATACAGTCAAGTAAAGATATTAACATGGTGGTAACCCGAGTTGGCGAGCGGTTGGTGCATACGCGCCAACAGGACGAGATATCTCGTAGAAAACACCAGCAAGTTTTATATGTATCTTATCAAACGTGAATAGCAAATTCACTATTCGACAAATTCGATAACTTTCTATCTTATAGCTACAAGTGGTTTTGACGAGATATTTTGTCCAACAAGATCTAATTGTGCTAATGCCGAGTTATCTCGGCATGAAGGTATTCCTGATTTTTTATGATAACGAGATAAAGATCTGGTCAGTTTTTCCGATGACGAGATATCTCGTTTATCAAGATCTGGTTAAATCTTTCTAATGACGAGATATCTCGCCCATCGATATCTACTTTTTTTTTAATAACCGGATACACCTCGTAGAACCAACCACAGTTAACGTTGCATAGTTCTTTAGTCTTCTGTATTTGGGAAGTTCCTCGGTGAATTATTTGTGTACCGAACTGAAAATTATCTGTTTGATATATCTAATGCCATTCCTACTGAGAAATAAGTATTAATATTTTCCTCCCCACTGCACAAATCAAATGAATTTCATCTTTTCCCCTGATGTATGTGCTTCTTAATTCAGAAGTACTAACAAAAAGTCCAATCAACCTGAATACTTTTAAATTACAGAGCTAACCTCTAAAGAGCAAGTTCTTTTTTCTGGATGATATCAATGCATTTTAAAGTACCCCAGATATTGCGCGTTTAATTAAAATTGGAAGAAAAATATTTCTGAGTATAATTGCATCAACGGTGTTTTCTTTACCTGGGTTTAGAATAAGAAAACCTCAAAGAAAAGAAAACTAGAGATCGGAATAAAATTAGATAAGTATCAAAATTTCAAATTTCTGAGTTTTTTTTCCAATCATCACACGGCTTACAAAAGAAGGTAAAAACAAGATCCATCATAAATATTCGAAACCCGAATCCGAGGTAAGTTTATATAAGACAGAAGATAAGTTTAAGAAGGATAGTTTTTGTAGAATATGTGCACTTTGTGTGTGTGTGAAAAAAAGAATTACAAATTTAATACGTACAGTTTACGGATGTAAAAAGAGTTAAATACTTTCTAATTTTTTGATGGAAAAAATATATATTAGATCTCCTCAAGGAACTTAATTTGGAAGTAATTTGAACTGTAAAATTTTAAAATAATCTTTAATTTAATTATATTTTTTTTACAAATTTACTGACGATTCTTAGGGCCACGTTATCCCAGTTGGAAGAGGATTTCGATTTCCAAACTCTGTCCAGTCAAAGCACGTCGTTATCAGATAACGTTTATTGCATTAATAAATGGGTGTTGGCGTAATACCTCACTCGCCAAACACACCTTTAACTTTCCCATCTTCAAAAATGGAGTTTAGGGCAGGAAGTCACGTTTTCGTGGGGTGCTAGGAGCGCAGTGGCGATTGAAATTTAACCGAAACAAATCACCAGTGTTTGCCACAGGTATAGATTCATGGTGGCTGGTGCACGTTAAATCTGTCGTGACATCAATATCCCACGTTGGTGTGGCGTGGAAGTTTGGAAGAGTGGAGGGTCAGCCCGATATTATTCCCGCCATCTACCCGTTGCTCAAAATTACAAGGTGCTGTACTTGGATTTTTCCTTAGGGTATCATTCCGGATTGTCACCAATAGCCCGTTGAGTTGCCTCTGTGCGACGTTAATTATCTACCTACCTACCTTTCTTGATTCTTAAAAAGGAAATCGATCTGTAACATATTGCTGGCCTTCGACAATGCAACATATGAAGGAAGCATCCAATAGCCTTGAAATTTGGACGATGCGTAGATCATGCAAGGGTGTGCAAATGATTGGCACTGATGTCTTTCTTCATCTTCAAAGCTTGTATGCGGTCAGCTTTCTGCAGGACTATGCGGGTGCTGCATGACATGCAACGTACAGCAATTTTCAATGTCAACCAGATTTCACTTCTTCCATGGCTCACTCGTTCACCAGTTCTTAGATCTTCCACCCATCAGGTCAATGATCATACAAAGATTGACACACCATATGTTAGCCAAGGCTATGCCAGATTAACTTTGCCGACGTGTGGAAGCAGAGTGGAATGGCAAAATCCATCCCATTCATCCAAAGCATCTTCCTTTCTATGACGAGACGTGTAAAAACATCTAACGACACCTATGACTAGTACACAAAATACGGATTTCGTCACGTGCCGTAAGTTGAGCGGAACTTTAATGTCAGTTGTTTCACCCTGTGCTATATGTATTTTTTACTATAAATATGCTTTGATAACTCTCGTTCACCATGGTATTGCATTTTGGATGTGCCTGCTTCACTCAAAGCAGAAGGGATAACAGTTATAAGATAAGTGTAAGAGGATGTTCGTCACACTTATGAATACTATCCATTATCTGTATTGAAACAAATTGAATCCCAAATCCCCAATATGTTTTATAAAAGTGTATGTAATAGAAACGAATAAGTTTATGTAAGGTAGATTTTGTAGAATATGCACTTTAAATACATAATTTAAAGGAAAGAGTTAAATGCATTCCAATTATTTCATAGAAAATATTGTATTATAGAAATATTGTAAATTCCCATAAGAATAAACTTAAATAACAGACAGTTTTTTTCAATTTGTTATCAATTCTTTAATTCCGTTCTCGGTATAATAATGAAAGTATTACAAATCCAATGGTTTAACTCTTAAAAATGAAAGCTATAAATTAGAAGAAATAAAATTTATGAGGTAAGTTTAAAAAGTAAAAGACGAGATAAGAGGATGTTCGTTGCATTTGAATAATATCGATAACCTGCATCCAAGCAAAATAAATACATAATGATGAAAATGTGAATGATATATAATTTACGGCAACCATACTAATACGAACGTAAAGAAAGACTGATGCATTCAAAAATCAAGGGTTCCGAAGTATCTTTCAGCGCTGAAACGTCCTTTAATAAACGAGTCTCTAGATATTTTTAAATTTTGATTTTAAGATTATAAATGACATCTAAGTGCAGATTAAACCAATTAAACTGTCGAAGTAATGTGGTTCTTTTGAAAATATTGTGCTTCGTTCACAGCCTGAAGGACAAGCTTAAACCATTACTTTAATGATCCTGTCTCTTCTCTGACTTTTCATCTTCTTGGAACAGAGAATGAAAACAGGAAGCTTGATCAGCAATATGGAGATTGACTTTATTAAATGTTGTGTGTGATGTTGAAGTTCGCAAGTTTTGCATTTTTTGAAAAGATTTGTGGGTCACTTATTTATGTCAATCTTTTAACCATTGGCAGATACATGTATTAAAATATCTTCTTTAATATTCGCTTTTTCTATAGTACTTGAGGTGATTATGGCATACCTGCTAATTAGGGACATATTTCACCGTGCTTCCTGTTTTCTAAACAAATATTATCTACAGGATATAGAGTATTTGAAAGGTCGGTAAATTTAGGTTTTATGATGAGCAATACGGAAGTTATTCGTTCTTGAATGTTGTTTGCATTTTTCTTTCGCAGATTCATGGCACATTTTTTTCTGTCAATACTTTAATTATAGTGAAATATTTTTTTTAATCTTTAATATTTTCTTGGTTTTTGATATAATTTTAATTTATCTGTTACACCGGATAAGTAACGAAATTGCATTTTGAAAGAAATATTTTAGCTGTAGATGGAGCATTAAAATGATAGATTTAAGAGTTAGAGGTATCAAATTATCGAAAGTTCTGGATAGAATGGGATGTAGTTACCGGTGAAGCTGTAGAATGTATACTTTATCAGTCAATGCTTTAATAATTTACAGAAATATTTACCAAAATATCTTTTTTATTTTCTTGGTTTCTAATAAGTTTCTTTTAAATTTTTCTGTGGTGTGATTATAGTATATGTATTAATAAGGCAACAGTTTCAAAGTGATTTCTTTATTTTTTAAACACAAACATATCCACCTCTATATATCCTTGATTGAATAGATTTAGGTTAGAGGTGTAGAATTCTTTACATTGTGGATATTGCTATTGTAGTATTGTCAAGTAAGCTTTGTACATATTCCTTCGAGTGCAGACACCGGCTTATTTCTAATACATTATCTCAGTGAAAACATATAGATGTCTGAAAACGATTCGATCACAATAGCAAAGGTTTAATTTGCAGCTTTACGATTATATGTTTCTAGACTAGAGATGCCGAACCTATGATCCGCGGGTCAGACACTGACCCACGCATGCTTTTTAAATGATCCACGAGTTAATTTTTATAAACTTATCATCATATACATAGAGAATTTTAGTTATTTTCCGAACCCCTCCTTTAAAAAATATGAATAAAATACAAGTGTTAATAAGGTACTTAAAAATGAGAAAAAAATGCAAAAAGGATTTTTGTAAAATGTTTTAGATTAATTGATTATACATAATGCTGTTTTATATTTATATGAGAATATTAGGATATTTATGATGAAACTTGACGTCTTTACTATGGATTAGGAAATAAAAATCATGAAATATTTTCCTTAATTACAAAAACATTATAGTATATACATTATATGTACATATATGTTGTTTTCTTTTCCTTGTTCATTAAAAACTCAGTACAGGGGGTTGGGCTGTCAACTCTTCTTTCAACTCTTCTTTTGTCAACTTTCTCCCATTTTAAATCGATTTTTTGCTCTTCACTTGCAAAAGTAAAAGTTGTAAAACAAAAAGGAATCGTTAACTTTTTAAAGGATTAAAAAATTGAGAACCAAAAAAAGTAGTTTTTTACCATGCTCCCTTCCTCTTTTCCAAGTGACCCACGAGCTATTACTAAAAAAATAATGAACAAAATTTGACCAACTTCTTAAAAAGGTTCGCCGTCCCTGTTCTAGACCATGGTTAATTCGGACAGGATATGGGATTTAACCTTCTGAGCATCACATGATTTCACAGTAATATCGCTTTCCCGCAGAACGCGCACATATTTACTAAATATACTCCTTTATTGGAAGAAATCTAGAAAAGATTATACTGGTTGAAACTGAGAAAGAAGAAGGTTAGAAGGTTAAAACTGTTTAAAAGCAATGTAGGAAAGATTTCAGAACGGATATATGCACATGAACCCATCAAAGGGTTAAAATATTGAAAACCCAAAAGATTAAAAATACAAAATATACACTATAAAAAAATCGACGTACCAAGAAGGAGTTGTGCCTGGCTCGATGGAACGTTGCTGATTAGGGACATATAGTCTTTAATGACGAGTCCTGTTTCCAACAGTGTCCTCGCGATAACCATAGACTTCTCAGGAGACCTCCAGAACAGCATGGGAATCCTGCCCTTACTATCGTACGCCACACATGCTCACAAGAGAGCGTTATGGTCTGGGATTCCATCTCCTTTGATAGTCGGACCCCTTTCGTATCCATTTCTGGCACACTTACAGCACAGCGGTACATAGACGACATTCTACGACCGGTTGTGTAACCGTTCCTTTTGAGACACCCCGGAATTACTTTTCAACAAGATGATGCCCGGACGCACACGGCATGTGTTGCTATGAATTGTCTTCAAGCTTTCACTAACACATCCTTGGCCAGCTAGGTCTCCTGATCTCTCTCCCATAGAACACAATTTGGGACGTTATGGGAAGGCTATTGCAACCATTCAGGAATGTTGACCATAAGGCCCGACAGTTGGAGACAATTTGGCAGGAAATTCCGCAGGACACCATGCGGGAACTTTTTCAGTCTATGTCACGCCGGGTGACAGCTGACAGCTTACATCCAAACCAGAGGTGGACCAACGTCTTATTGACTTCCTCCCTTTGTAACGGAGTCTTTGTCTGAAATAAATCATTCAATTGTTCTGAATTTTTAATCGTTTATTTTTCTATGTATGTTATTCACTTACACTAACTTTTATCGCAATAGGACAACTCCTTCTTGGCGTGTAGTTTTTTTTTGTTATAGAGTGTATGTATCCATATTAATTGTAGAACATAGAATCTGTTCACCGTCTGATAGGTTCACACCCATATATTCATTATACAGTCTTCCCTAAATGACTTCTTGCCCATACAATCTTTTCTAGAATTCTTCCAATAAACAGGGTTAGTTAGTTTTTTGTGGAATAAAAGAAATTCGACGCCACTCAGAAATCTCGTGACGATCAAAAAATAAGAATTCCATGGCCATGATTGTTTGCAAGGTTATTGACATTATTTGTTAACCCTCTATGAGGTTTCGACAAGATATCTCGTCCACAAAAATCTGACCAATTTTTTTAATGATGAGATACCTCGTCATCAAGTTTGGTACCAAATTTACTAATAATGAGGTTCGTCATTATATCCAACTAGTTACCACCGTCCCAGCCCCATTCGGTGTTGGTTCGTCGCCATTAGTAAATCGTACTAATTCTGCGAATAATAGGTCATTAAGATCTGATTGTTTTGCTAATAACGAGATATATAGTGAGCGATATCTGAGCAATTTTGCTAATGACCAGATATCTTGTCATCAAAATGTTGGCGATGTATGAACTGGTCAGTTTTCTTCTAATGACGAGATATATCGCCGAGACACACATCAGAATGGTTAAGACTAACTACTTATTGAGAATTTCTTTACCAATACACTACCGTTTACTTTTCAGGTCCAGTCTGTTGCATTGAGGCATTTCATCGCACACACCAACCCTACGGCACGGAATGGTCTTCTATTCGAAAATCGGCACCATTTTGGTTGCCATACTTTTGGCTATATCCATATCGATGGCGCTGGCAAAAAGCGTTGGACAGCGAGAGAAAGAATTATATCCATCTCAATTAGATGTAAGTTGCAGAAATATTAAAACATCGTCTTAATCTTTTCATTTTCAGGAATATTTTTATACAATTGAATTTATTTTAAATGATGATTTTATTAATTATAAAGACGAGATGGTAGTTGTTCTTCAAGGAACAGATAGACCAAGTCTTTGAACCCGAAGTCAAACACATAGACGTGAAATATAAGTAGACTGGTCATTGCTATTGAGAGGAGCTTTAAAAGGTGCGTCCAATATGCCAACTATTAGGCACGAGATTGCTATGTGAGTTATTGACTTGATTGGCTGATTCTGTAACTTATCTCGTTTGGCGATATAGCAACCTATGACAAGGTAGATGAATGAAAGCATGCTGTTAGATTCACGTTACTACTAGCTTCTGTCACGTGATCCTGGCCAAATAAA
Source organism: Metellina segmentata (assembly GCA_947359465.1). Taxonomy (NCBI): domain Eukaryota; kingdom Metazoa; phylum Arthropoda; class Arachnida; order Araneae; family Tetragnathidae; genus Metellina; species Metellina segmentata. The sequence continues at coordinate 57,811,222 of OX375876.1, read as the reverse complement.
AAGTTTAACACTTTTATATTCCCTCTATGGTCCAATACTAGATCAGGACTCATACCAACGGTGGCCAGAAGATGAATCTGGGAGATATGTTCAGTGTAACATGTTTTGTGTTAGAATTATTCTAGTAACGATTGTTTCGATTGGCTCCAAAAGCTTTAAGAATAATTTAAAATTTAGTTAAATAAATTTAATGTTTAAACGCAAATGGTACCGTAATTGAAGCAATATTCAGTTTATAAAACTGCTGTACGAGTCAGTTTTGGTCACGTATATTTTTCCTGTTTATCTACTTCTGGAAATGTTAGTTAACTGGTCGGTTGGGTTTTACTAACCATATTTGTCCATGTTGAGTCCAACACATGACATACAACGTCAAGTAATGGACATACACACACGAAGAAAGTTTTACTTCCACAAAAGAAATACACCCAGAATGAATGATAGGAATCGAACCTGTACCACCTACAACTTGCAGGTTTCTGGAGCATAGAAGAGATATAAAGTAGAGTTAGCAATAGAGACCTTTTATATACCCAGGGTTATGTGACGAAATCTAGTAGAAACTTGGCCCCTAGACTACTTTAGTGTACCGAGGGAAACGAAATGTTCGTCTAACTGGTCCACTGGACAGGAGAAGACGACCATTCATTAAAAAAATCCGGCCGCCTAAAAATTCAAAAAAAATCATTTTTGAGATTTTTTTTTGTTTATGAAAAGTAATTGTCCTTTTTATAAAACGATACCTCATTTGTAAAAGTCCATTAACTGGAAGTATTTTTAAATATTTTTTTAAGTAGATGCACTATTACTGCGACGTACGTTCTTACGAAGTTCAAAGTCTTTATGTCTGAGAATATACTTTATTTATGTTTGGTGGACATTATATACTCAAAGCCTACTTGAGATACATTCTTGAAACTTTTTATGATTGTTTTTGAAGCACTTTTAAACATTTAACACAAGGAATAAGATATAAAAGTCCTACTTTGTTTTTTATAATTTGTCTAAAATTTTTCAATTGTTTGGTTCTTTTTTAAAACATTTATAACTTTGTAACTTTTTTTAATTGAAAAACCCGAGTTAAAGTCATTTAAAGAATTCGAATATTACACTAAAAATTTCAGATTAATACAGTAATTTATGAATAAAGGAGATGCCCCAAAGTTTGTGAATTTAACATGGGTGCTTATGGAGAAATCAGACCCCTTTAATTCATCATCTGATTGGTCCATAGAAGTAGATTAGCGATTTCACACATTTCTGTTACCACTCTATATAAAAATGCGTTCCGAATCTACCCTGTCATAAGATGGTATTTCACCATCTTATGACCAAACGAGAACGTCATCTGACCGTGGTTCAAAATTACGTGGTGTTGTCCTCGATCTTTCCCTTAGGGGATTGATCCCAGACTAAAGTAAATAGGCCGTTGTGTTGCTCTAGTAGAACGTTAATTAAAATTACCAAACGAGGAAAAATATTCAAAATCGCCAACCAATCAATTTTTCACTGAGCAGTCATGTGACTGCTAGACGACATGTTAGTCCTACGTTTTTGAAGCTCCTCTCAATAACAATGTTCAGTCTAATTATGGGACGCGGCAGCCCAGTTTGAGGTGTAACAGATTAGCAACCGGAGGGTTGCGAGTTCGAATCTAATCAAAGGCCTTAGTGTATTGGGAAGCTGGTGCACGCTAAATAGTGACTTCAAATTTTCTATGGAATGGTGTGGAAGTTTGGAGAGTGGGGTGCCAACTCAGGTGTGACCTCGTCATCTGATCGTGATTCAAAATTGAGCGGTGTAGTCCTCGAATTTCATTCCTTTCGGGTTTGATCCCGGACCTTTGTCAATAGCCCGTTGTGTTGCACTAGTGTGACGCTTAATTCAATACCTACCAGTCAACTTATATCTCACATCTATAGTTGGTAGCAAAGTGAGCAAGTTCTTTCAACCATGGCGGCTAGTTGATTCAATTGTCTTCGTAAAAGTTTTAGAGTTGAACAGAAATAGGTGCTTATACAAGTGGTATAATAAATTGAATAATTATTAAACCGTTTATATAAATTGGATCAGTTATTTAAGTACACTACGTCAGTTCTACACAAAGTGTTAATTAAATTAAGACGAAGGTAGGTAAATTGCAAACTTGAAGATGAAAATATTACTGTAAGCATCGTCTCCAAAAGCACCTGCAACGAAAGTAAAGAGCGTAAATAAATGTTTACGCTACAAAAAGGCTTTTTAAAGTAAAATGGATACTGTTGTACGGATCATTTATCAAACAGGAAGCATCCTTGGAAGTAAATGTAAAGAAAACATTAAATATCAATACATGTATTTTATATGCTTTGTTTCATCCAAATCCTGATTTACTAGTTCAAAAAGATATGATAAATTGATAGTTTTGACGTGAGAAAGCATTAAACATTTATATTCTGAGCGTTGTATTTGCGTGAAAACGTTTCGAAGAGACTTTATGGGAAAATGCCTATTCTACTTAAGAATATATTTTTCAAGGATTCGGTAGAGGGGAGAAAATCGATACGTTCCGAACACATTTGCATACTTCTCATGTTTTCAATATAGTCTGTTGGGAGTAATGCGTCTTTTTATCGCCCTTCTCAATCCACAAAAACGTCAAATCTTATGGTAATAAAAAAAGTATTTCTCGGAAAACCCATATCTGGAGCACAACAATGATGAAGCTACAGTTACGTCTCTTGATACGTAATGCAGACCTTTTCTAAGAATGAGTGTAATCTTTTGATATTGTCGTTAACTGCCGTTTAGCGCTTCAACTTTATAAATCGGCTTTCATCACACTTCTTTCTTTAATTTCAATAACCAACTTCCTTTTCGGTGCTTAAGCATTATTTCCCGGATAATTCGAATTTCGGCAGTTTGAAAGCATCATATAGTAAATATGAAAGTAGAATGAGAAATGCTAACCTCTTTATGTTCCTAGGTTCATGTGACCTAAACTAGTGATAAATTTACCCGAAGACTAATTTTGTCTGCTGGGTGTAAACGAACATGCATCAGCAGATTGATACACTGGACAGGTGAAGACGTCCAACCATTGATTCATCATCTGATTCGTTCACTGGAATACGTCCATCCATTGATTCATCACATGATTGGTGCCCGCAAGATCGAAGCAGACTTTGACAATTTCACCACTTTTGTCACTACTATAGAAATGTGTACCCGCTCACTACCCTGTCGTACGATATTATGTAGCCAAACGAGGTAAAAAAGATGCCTTATCGACCAACCAAGTTAATTTTTACCAGAGAAGTCACATGACTATTGGTCGACATGCTGGTCACATATTTTTTTAAGCTCTTCTCAATAGCAATGTTCAGTTATGTTTCACGTCTGTGGAAAGGATGATAGGTAAAAAATGCATGATGAAAAACTCGAGGAAAATCATGCAGAAAGACGTATTTCAGAAGACGAAGTAATCCAGAAGATCTCGATAAGATCTTGTGATGGAAGAACTACCCAAAAGACTGGATGGAAGAACTACCCAAAAAAACCGGATGGAAAATCTATCCAAAAAACCAGATGGAAGATCTCGATCAAACAACACTAGAACTGGGATTGGACACCTCACAAGATCTCTTCAACTGGTCTTACCTCAAGAAGTAGTTCAGGTTAGGGAGGGTGTCGTAACTCAAATTCCCCAGGAAAAATACTTTCAGACTAAAAGAAATTTGGTCATTGAAAATTACTCCCTGATGGTTGTCTCCAAACGGTGCCTCGTCAGTAACAAAACCAGAATTTAATTGATTGAGATGTCTCGTCATTAGAAAAAACTGACCTAATCTTGATCTGGGTCATCATCAAATCACGGCAATATCTTCATCATTTGGTATTTAATGAGCATTCATGGGCATTCTTGATGAGAATATATCTTGTCATTAGCAAAATTGGTCAGATCATGTTTTCTGGTTGAATAGAGCAAGTGTGCTGTGGCTAGCTTATAAAATTAGAGCGCTAAATGGCAGTTACCGATAATATGAAATAATTAAATTCATTTTTAGAACATCAGTTTGAATAAATGTTTTGTCCTTTTCAAGGAGCCCTTGTTAATTTTTTCTTTCATCTTCGACACCTTTGTAGAAACTTTTCAAATTTAAGTATTCTTAGTTTGTACATAGATATTTTTATCAGCTTTTATTATCTTATCCAAAAAAAATCTATAGATTTGAGTATAAAACAATAGCAATGGATCGTTTACGATGCCATAATAATCAAATAGCTATTATACTCGATTGTAAACACAGTTCAGCTATTTTTTAACTTCATCTAGGTTACATATTTAGACTCAAAAACATTATAATGACATGATTTTAAGCGTATTGGTGATTTTTAATAACCCTTATTGCATATAATTTAATTATTCAAATATTGCATTGAAGTTATTGCCATGTTTTGTAAGGATATGTAATCTTATGTCCGTATTTAATTATCTTAGTGTCTTTGAAGAATTTAATCACCATAAGCAAACTGCCAATCCACTTTTTGAGGGAAATAATTTAGTTTATTTAAAAGGAAATATTAAATATTTTGTTTAGTATTTGGTTTATCCTCCAAGTTGTTTAGACGAGTTATCTCATCCACCAAGATCTGATCAATTTTGATAATGACAAGGTATATTTTGATGTATGATGTTTCGCTGTATTAGTAAATTATTCAACTGAAAAATAAATTACATTCAAATCTCTTCCAGTTTGATTGTGATAGGGATCTTAAGTAGGAAGAATTTAGAATATTTGTAAGGATTACAATATAATGTTTGGAATTTGGTTGCTATTTTCCTTGAAAAATTAAGTCACTAATATAAACGAACTACCAGAAAATTGGTTCTTGAGAGGAATTAATTTATAAAGAAAAATTTTTTAGGATTTCACTGTATTGAAATTTAATTTCATAATGGACAATTATTCTTATTAAAATCCTACATAAACTGGAATGGCATTTGCTTTTCAGTACTAGGAACTTGTTAATTAAAATAAATCTAAATTAAGTAGATAAAAAAACTCCGGGTAGGAATTTAATCACACATGCAACGCTTGAGCTACCCACTGGTAAATATTTAATATTCCAGTTTGAAGCCGTGCAAATTAGTTTTATGGTTGGCAAAGCAATTATAAATAGCGAACAATATATTTATTATAATTTTGGCATTCATGTGACAATCATTAACATACTTATTGATTTGATGCTTTACATTTTTACTTTCGAAAACTTCTTGCGTGGGCATAAAATGTAAGTTTGCTCAATGCAAATATCAACAAAAATCCGTTAGAAGTAAAAAACAACAACTAAATCTTATCAAATTAATTGAAAAATTAAGAATATTCCAGAGCGGTTTTAACAGAATACATATTTAATTGATCAGTGGGCACATAAATATTATTAAATGTTTAAATTAATTTATTTTTTACTTAAGAAATTGTTTAATTAATTTATATTAATTAATTATAATTTTAATTGTTTTGTTAAATTAAATTTTCCTTACTTCGATGTGCTATTTTACTGTGGGACATATGTCTAGATAGTAAAAGAACAAAACAGATTGAAGATAGACAGACACATAACAGATATTTTATCTCTACTTTTATAAAAGGAAGTGTTTATCTGTGTGTCTCTATCCAGCGCCCTGACAAATCTATGGCACTTATAATAATGAGCTTTGGCACACAAGTAGTCCGATTTTTTTGGGATTTAAGAGTTCAGTCCGAATTTTAAAATTCAATCTAGAACATTTTAAAATGAATTTAATGAAATTTAATCATTGTTGTTTTCCTCAGAATGGCTACACCAAAAAGAGATGGCATTTTTAAAATTTATTTTGACAACGCCGTACTGTCTACGCAGTGTCTAGTAATAATATCAACAGAAATGGTTAGTGAACAATCGAAATACGGTTGTCCAAAGAATTAAATATTTTTCTTCTTATGGCACTCTTAAGCCAATTACCAAAATTTTGGAGTACACCAAAAGCAAAGCATTATTTACAAAAAGTAGAAGTGATTATGATTGATTTTGAAAGAATACTAGTATTTTCCTACCTTCTTCCTCCAAAGAGTTTACCTAAATAGTTTTCGAAACTATTTATTTATGATACTTTGTAACAAAAAAAATACTTCTCAGAATTATTTAAACATGTAATAACGTATTAATTATTTGTGAGCATGTGCTAGTTAAAAGTTCAAAAATAAACATCTGAAATGAAATAAATTCCTCCAAGCGATTTTGACGAGATATCTCGTCCTTCAAGATATCACCAATTTTGCTAATGACGAGATACCTCGTCCGAATAACCACCAGAACTTCCAAGGCGTTTCAGCATAAATCACACTATTCTTGATACAGTGATACACCGTTTGAATATTGCCGAGGTCGGTAGATTGATACTTAATTAACGTCACACTTGAGCAACATAACGGGCTATTGGCGAGGGTCCGGGATCAAACCCGAAGGAAAAGATCCTCGTAAATTTGAATCACGGTCAGATGACTGGGTAACGGCCTGAGATGGCACCCCACTCTCCAAACTTCCATACCACGCTAACGTTTGAACATTTGAGACTACAACAGATTTAACCAGTCCCCTTTGTATACGATGTTATTGGTTGGATTCGAACTCACAACCCTCCGGTTGCTAATCCGTTACTTTTCCATCCGGGTTACCGCGGCCCGCATTATGCTAGAAGATCAACTGTTACCTCAAAATATCGTATCTGAGAAATGCAGCAGAGAAGTGTTTCATTTAAAGTAAGCAAAGGTCCCGACGAAATTATTCCTCCTAATTAAAATACACATGTCCATGCCTAATCAAAGTGAGCTGATGTCAAATCTTGTTAAGTTGAAACTGAATTTCATTCAATCCTATTAAAACTTCGCCCTCTGTCAACCACTCATTAGAATTGGGTTCCAATGCTTACATACGAGTAACACGAAATATAACTATACTGGTGGGCGTGGATATTGTCTTTGCTTGAGTATTTCGCGCGAATATACCTACCTACTTGAAAAATTAACCTAAGCAAATTTGTGTCAATCACTGTTTCTGTGAAATCAGTTGCTTTTTACATCAAGAAGTCAAAGAAGCGTAATTAAAACAAAAAATTCTTAACATGGACTTATGAAAATTTCATTATAATTAGCTATGGAAGAACGTGGTAAATTTTAAGTATAATTCTTTATTAGTTATATGTATAACACATTTTTATAATTATCTGTATAATTCTTTATTAATTATATGTTTAAATCTTTATTAATTATACATATATATATATAATTTTTTATTAACTGTATGTGAAATTTTTATTAATTGTACGTATAATTCTTCATTAATTATATAATTATTTATTATATTTTTAAATCTTTTTATAAATATATATATATATATATATATATATATACAGGGTGGTCCCGAATTCATGGTACAAACTTTAATGGTAGGTACAGGACATTGTAACAATGATTTATTGTATAGGAATGTATAGTCGCAAGTGACGCGGTGAGGCGTAAACAGGGGAAATAAAAGGAAAGAGAAATGGAGTGATCGGTTGGTATCATTGCCGGTAGAGGGCAGTAGATGTCTAGCCGCTGTTGAACATGATGCATCGCAGTAGGGAAAAGCGCCATTCACAATTGTGCTGCCGTAGACGATGGGTGACTTTACGTATGCAGAAAAAGCAGACATGCATTAAATGTACGGCCGTGCAAATGGTAACGGCAGAGCTGCGTTACGAATGTATCGCGCGGAGTATCCTGATCGACGAATGCCGGATCATAGAATTTTTCAACGGTTACATCGTCAACTTTGTGAAACAGGTGCGTTCGACGTCAACAGACATGGCGCTGGTCGAGTAAGAGCTGTACGCACTCCAAGGCTGGAAGAAAGCATCTTGAACATTGTGGCTGATAGACCCGAGTCAAGCACAAGAACTGTTGCGCGTGACGTAGGTGTGAGTCATCAGACTGTATGCAGAGTGTTAAACGAAAATCGCTTACACCCCTTCCATTTTCAGAAAGTACAAGCATTGAATCCGGCAGATTATCCTCGCCGCGTGAACTTCTGCCTGTGGGTGATGCAGCAATGTGCGTTGCAGCCGGATTTCGTAGATTATGTGCTATTTACAGATGAAGCGACATTTTCACGCGAGGGTGTCTTTAATGCGCACAATTCCCATGTGTGGGCAACCGATAATCCACATGCAACGCGTCGACATGCGTTTCAACAACGTTTCAGTATTAATGTGTGGGCTGGTATTGTGAACGACTTTTTGATTGGCCCATACTTACTACCCACGCGGCTCACTGGCGGAAATTATCTTATTTTTCTGAAAGAAGTGTTACCACAACTGCTGCATGATGTTCCGATCGCCATTCGTAACCGCATGTGGTTTCAGCACGATGGGGCGCCAGCACACTTCAGCATTGATGTACGGAATTACCTGAATGCCACGTTTGGTACTCGATGGATTGGGCGTGGTGGACCAGTCCCTTGGCCACCCCGATCTCCCGATTTATCGAGCCTCGATTACTTTTTATGGGGACATCTAAAGCATCTTGTTTATGAGACTCCAGTTGACTCAGATGAGGATCTCGTCGCTCGCTTATCTGTAGCTGCTGCAGGTGTGCGTGAAATACCAGGCATCTTTGAACGTGTACGCCAATCGCTCCACCGACGCTGTCAAGCATGTATCGATACTGGTGGACGCAATTTTGAACAATTACTGTAAACATGACACTTGTCAACAACGCTTTCAATAAAATCTTTGTTTTTCCTTTCGGCCGTTATTTCCCCTGTTTTCGCCTCACCGCGTCACTTGCGACTATACATTCCTATACAATAAATCATTGTTACAATGTCCTGTACCTACCATTAAAGTTTGTACCATGAATTCGGGACCACCCTGTATATATAAACTTTTTGTTGTTGTTTCTCATGCCTACACTGGCAGACCAGAGGAATGCCAGGCCCGTCAAAGACGGCAAGAGGCGAGGGGGTGTGCCTTCCATTTTATTGAGCCCCATTGGGAGGAAGTCCGACTTTGCTCGACATACATGACACATCCGTTTTACAGGAAGTCCCCTTTCATACATCCATTCACTCACACATGCCGACCAACCGGCATAGTGGTTAAGGTGTTAGCCTCTAGATCGGAAGGTTCCTGGTTCGAATCCGGGTCCGGGCATGGATGTTTGTAAACGTATGGTGTAGAGGCGGCTGGTGCACCTTAAATCTGTCTTGGTCGAAAGTCCTCACGTTGGGTTGGCGTGGTAGTTTGGAGAGTGGGGTGCCAGCTCAGGTGTTGCTTCGTCATCTGACCGTGGTTCAAAATTACGAAGTGTTGTCCTCGGATCTTTCCCTTAAGGGACTGATCCCGGACCGTCGTCAATAGCCCGTTGTGTTGCTCTAGTACGACGTTAACTAAAATTACCGTTACCATTACCGCTCACACATATTGTAATTTAGATCCCAATCAGAGGCCGATAACCCCCTGATCAGGTACCCCCAGAGGTATTGATTTGGTATGGGAACATGGGGGACTTTGTGACCACGACCTATTTAACGTGACCTAGTCACCATTAGTGAACACGACGGTCTTTAGCCAGGTCGAAGCGCCGATCGCGCAATCATCAGAATTGCAGGCTCCGCCGAGGTCAGAACTCACAACCCTTCTGATACGAGCCCGACGCTCTACTGACTGAGCTACCACGGCTCATTAAATGTATGTGTAATAATTCTTTATTAATTGTACGTATAATTCTTTATTAATTGTACGTATAATTCTTAATCTATTATATGTATTTTATTTATTATATTTATTAATTATATGTAGTTATAAATTATTATTTATATTAATATTATGTATTAGTATTAATTAATTATATATATTTACTAGCAAAATACCCGACATTACTCGGTTTGAATTGCCTTACTCTAAATTGAAGAGGTAATCAAAATATATGACTTACTTTTTTTGTAGAATAAAAATTTATTTGAATAGCTTTTGCCATCTTTATAATTTCTACAACTTGCTTTGGACACAAATCCTACACATGCATATCCATTTATGTAATACATTTCACAAACATCGCACCCTTGCTGTATGACAAAGCTACAAATGACGAAAGGTGACACTAAGGTTACTACTACAAAAGACGATTTTGAGAGAGATTTGGAATTCCATTTCTTAAGTTCTTTGCATGTTCAACTCAATTAATAAAATTACGATTTACGGCGAATGCTCTCGCACTCATAGTCAACAAAACATTTTTTTTTTTACTTGTGGCACTTTTGGGTATGCGACATTGTGAAATTTTGCAATCTTCTCCTGTCATTATTACAACGAATTTTTTAATGATTGAAAAGTTCTAGTTCGGATTTTTAAACATTATTATTCTTTCAATAACGGCATTATTCTTTCAATAACGGCATTATTCTTTCAATAACGGCATTATTCTTTAAATCACGGCATTATTCTTTCAATAATGACATAACTACACTTAAAATTTACTGAAACTTTATTCTGACTTACCTGCCATTTTTAAGTCGAATACTTTGTGGTGCTGTTGCGTGTGATGAGAAGGAAAACACATATATTAAAATAATAAATATTTAAAACAGAAAACAGCGAAATAAAACATAATAAAAGATGTCGGAAAAAATTGTTCTAAAGATATTAATTAGTGATTCAATTTTATCTCTTGACCTCGCACAGTTGCCACAGCTTACAACTAAAACTGCACAAAATTTAAAAATGTGAAATTAATTCAAAGCGAAAGAAACAGAAAATATCACTGCTCACGCGATCTTATTCATTCTCGTTTCGTTGAAAAATATCGTCTGTCTCAAATATACCGAAATCGTTTTCATTGCGCAAAGAACAAAAATAAGACTCGAAATAAATGAAGTATCAGAGCTGAAATTCCATTAAAATATATAATTTTTTGAAGAATAATTACTTTTTCAGCACAGTACTGGTAAAGCTATCGAAGTAATCGTAAAATTCAATAGACATTCCAATTTTTCCAAAACTACCAAATTATGGTTGATTTAAGTATACTTACTCAGGTGTTTTAGCATGAAACTCGTCTAAATATAACAATAAAGAAATGTTTAATATTGCATTCACTAAATTAATAGATCATGTATAAAATTAAATACACTGCAATCAAATATCTGGAATACAATTCATGTGATGCCTACACAAACACACAAACATAAAATCGAGCATAGAACAGAAATACGGACAGACAGACTTTCGCAATCAATTCCACTCACTAAATCAAGATAAGTGCTCACTGTATGCAAATTTCCATGAAAATATCTTAAACCGCGTGGACGTGTATAGGGCACAACAGACAGACAGACAGACAGACAGACACCAAACGATAAAAATGCGGATTCGGCATCAGAAGGGTCCAAAACAGATAGAAAACTTGAAATGGGTCGAAAATATTGAATGTACAAACAAACACTCCATTCTTATTTATATAGACTAGCAAAATACCCGACCTTACTCGGTTTGAATTGGTTTACTCTAGATTGAAGAGATAATCAAAATATACAATGACTTACGTTTTTTGTAGAATAAAAAATTATTTTAACACCTTTCGCCATCTTTATATTTTCTACAACTTACTTTGGACACAAATCCTACACAATCCATCCATTCATGTAATACATTTCACATACATCGCACAATTGCTGTATGACAAAGCTACAAAATGACGAAAGGTGATACTAAGGTTACTACTATAAAAGACGATTTATAGGAAGATTTGGAATTCCCTTTCTTAAGTTCTTTTCATGTTCAACTCAATTAATTAAAATTACGATTTACGGCGAGTGCTCTCGCACTCATACTCAACAAAACAATATTTTTTTACTTGTGGCACTCTTGCCTCCGGTATGCGACATTGTGAAATTTTGCAATCTTCTCCTGTCATTATTACAACGAATTTTTTAATGTTGGAAAAAGTTCTAGTTTGGATTTTTAAACATTATTATTCTTTCAATAACGGCATTATTCTTTCAATAACGGCATTATTCTTTCAATAACGGCATTATTCTTTCAATAATGGCATAACTACACTTAAAATTTACTGAAAAGTTATACTGACTTACCTAACATTTTTAAGTCTAATACTTTGTGGTGCTGTTGAGTGTGATGAGAAGGAAAACAGATTTATTAAAATAATAAATATTTAAAACAGGAAACAGCGAAATAAAACAAAATAAAAGATGTCGCAAAAAATTGTTCTAAAGATATTAATTTGTGATTCAATTTTATCTCTTGATCTCGCACAGTTGCCACAGCTTACAACTAAAAGTGTACAAAATTTAGAAATGAGAAATTAATTCAGAGCGAAAGAACCAGAAAAAAATATCACTGCTCGCGCGATCTTGTTCATTCTCGTTTCGTTGAAAAATATCGTCTGACCCAAATATTCGGAAATCGTTTTCATTGCGCAAAGAATAAAAATAAGACTCGAAATAAATGAAGTATCAGAGAAGAAATTCCATAAAAAAAATAATTTTTGAAGAATAATTACTTTTTCAGCAGTACTGGTAAAGCAATCAAAGTAATCGTAATATTCAATAGACATTCCAATTTTTCCAAAACTACCAAATTATGGTTGATTTAAGTATACTTACTCAGGTGTTTTAGCTTGAAACTCAACTAAATATAACAATAAAAAAATGTTTAATATTGCATTCACTAAACTAATAGATAACGTATTAAATAAAATACGTTGCAATCAAATATCTGGAAAACAATTCATGTGATGCTTACACAAACACACAAACACAAAATCGAGCATAGAACAGGAAGACGGACAGACAGACTTTCGAAACCAATTCCACTCACTAAATGAAGATAAGTACTCACTGTATGCAAATTTCCATGAAAATATCTTAAACCGCGTGGACGTGTATAGGGCACAACATACAGACAGACAGACAGACGGACAGACAGACAGACAGACACCAAACGAGGAAAAGGCGGATTCGGCATCAGAAGGGTCCAAAACGGATAGAAAACTTGAAACGGGTCGAAAATATTGAATGTACAAACAAACACTCCATTCTTATTTATATAGATTAATTATATGTATTAATAGATAGGAAGTTGAATTGGCTTCTCAGTGTAAGTACATATCGGTTGAAGGTCCGGAATCAATCCCGAAAGGAAAGATAGGAGGACAACATTGTGTAATTTTCAACCACGTTCAAGACCTAAGCTGGCACCCCACTCTCTTTTTTCCAGACTTCGCAATAGAACATATTTGAGACCACGGAATATGATTTAACGTGTACCAGTCACCACGTACACAACGGTCTTTAGTTTGATCGAGTTTCGAACACGCAACCCTCCAGTTCCTAATCCAACTGGGCTATCGTGGTCCAATAATAAAGATACCGTTTCCAATATTAGATATAAATAAAAATATCTTCAAATGCCTTCACAAGCTGTGAGAATTTTATTGCAATAGATCTATCTGGACATACATTTGTAAATGAAATTACCGGAATGAAGTAAAATATTAATTCTAAAAAAATGTAATTTGGAACGGATGATTACATTTAAAAAGAAAAATATAAATAATAGTAATTTCCAGTCATCTTTAAAAATAAAATGTTAAATTCGTGGGTGATAGGGGAATACAAATGTTACATTTCGATTCAGCAAAATGAAATCTAAGAAAAACTCAAGGAACTTATTGAAAGGAGAAAATTTAAAATTCAGACAGCATTTTTTAAATGCTTTTAATTTATTTCTGAGATTGTAGAGAACGAAGGAGCGATAGTCAGGACAGTATGCCTCAAAATTTGATTGAATTTTGTGCTATAGTTCTTTCTGCTCAGCTTCTACCATAAACACTTGTTTAGCAATGCCATCCTGTACTTGTCATTTCCTGTCTCCCTGTAATTAATGAATGATAGCGAAAAGTAACTGTCGCATCTAGATTAAGCAAAGTGAAATTTACAGAATGTTTTAAAACTTCTTGTACAAACTTCAAGAGAAGGCAAGACATGTTGGGCAATTTTAGGGAGGACCGCATTTGAATAGGGACGTACAATACCCAATAATGGACCGGGTGCCTGCGGATTTGCATAAAATGTGACTACTTGTATGGCCTGGGAACTTTGCGTGTTGTTAATGGTCAATTGAACTCCGACGGCTACACGAACATTTTGGACAATCAGATTTTTCCTACGTTCTGGCAATTTTATGGAATGACCGAATGTTACTTAAAGGACGACCACGCTCCGTGTCATGTTGCAGCCTCTGTCAAGCAGTGGTAACAAGATATTGATGTAAAACGTCTTCTCTGGCCTGCTCACAGTCCCGACCTAAACCCTATAGAATATTTGTTGAACGAGTTACAGCTACGCTTACGGACCAGGGAACCACGTCCAAAATCTACAGCTGAGCTGGCGACATGCTTGTAGCAGGAATGGACACAAATACCCAAAGCTGTGTTACAAAACCTTGTTGAAAGTACTCCCAGAAGGGTTGTTTGTGTAATTAAAGAACGTGGGGGACCATCCCCTGTTAAAGCATGTATTATTTCCCTTATAGCATCACATCTTGCTGTCCGGTCCATTATTGTAGGGTAGTGTATGTTTGACCCACGCTCAGTTGTAAATTTATACACACAGAGTAAGTCCAGATCAATCCATGTTGTCCAAATAATTAGCTCTTATCTCTTTTAAACTATGCATTTACAAAGCTTTAAAGAAGCGAAATAGTTACATTCCGATTTGCAATGGAACAGGAGGACGAACGTCTTGTTCATGCACGTGAGAAGGAAAAGCGAAATGTGAAAAGGTGAGGCTCGTAACATAACGCGCAAAGGGTACTAGTGATATCCTAAGTTTGATACCAACATGGCCGTCAACGCTACGAGAGTTTGGTAGTGACTATAGCAAAAAGCACTATAATGGATTTTCGGAACTCGGGGTGCCAGCTTTGTTGTTGATCTTTTTTTACTGCATTTAAAAATTACGAGTTGTTGTCCTCAGTCCTTTTCCGCGATTTATCCCGGACTAGATAACTATGGTCAAGGGATTTCACCTTTACCAAGAGGATGAATAAAACAACAACAATCCTTAAAAAGCGGCAGAGAACACAAACTTAAATAGCATTCAGAAAAGGATGTATGTCTACAAGTGACGTCTGGATTTTTTAGAGGTCACTCCTTGTACTCGTTGGACACACATCGAAGTTGTCATTATCGCTGGTCACAATTACTGTGTAAGTGGACAAGTAATGTTAAATTGTGAAATTAGGGCTATTAAAAATGCTGAACATATACTTGCTTTCTTTAATTGCTTCACCTTTGTGTAATCTCTAGCACATCCAGGAGATGCTTCGGTACATACGACCTCGTTATCTGATCGTGGCTCGAAATTGCGTGGTAAGGATCGTCGCCCGTTGCTTTGCTTTTGTGAGATGTTAATTAAAATGCCTAATTACCGGAGGGCCGTCGTGGCTCAGTAGGTATTCCCACTGCGCTAGCAACATTCGAGTTGTAAGCTACGCAAGTTCAATTCCTCTCAGGAGCATTCCTTTCTGGGTGTATTTCTCTCTTTTGTGTCAGTTAAACTTTCATTGTGTGTCTATTAATCGATATTGTAAGCCTCGTGTATGGCCCAGCGTGGCCAAATATGGCCCAGCGTGGCCAAATATGGTCCAGCGAGGCCAAATATGGTCCAGCGTAGCCAAATATGGTCCAGCGTGGCCAAATATGGTCCAGCGTGGCCAAATATGGCTCAGTGTGGCCAAATCCTAGGCCCTTGCACTTAAAACCCACACATCCAACCTACCTACCTACCAGGTATAGTAGGTTAGCGCGACCACACACCATGTCAACATGAAGACTTTTAAGGCTACGACAGCAAGCACCCAAGGTTTTAGTTGGATCGAGTTTCGAACTCCCTACTCTCCGGTTACTAATCCTCTGCTCTTCCAACCACAGCAGCTCTCACTGCCAAATACGAAACCCTCAAATAAGTTACTGGAGGTCAGAAAGTTTTAAAATTTAAACCAGAGTTATATGAAATTATTTAATTTTATTCCTCAGGTTGCTGAAGACGACGGATCAATGGACAACGCTCTGCTGAATTATCTGTTCGCTCGGCAGATGGTCAACCGAATGAGAAACAACATGGACGTGACAGATCTACAGAGGAAGCGGTCTTACTGGAAGCAATGTGCGTTCAATGCAGTCTCTTGCTTCGGGAAGAAATAAAATATCCTGTCTTTTAATCCATGACGAAAAAGGCACCCGATGTCTTCAGAACTTTCATTACAAACACCCTTACCACACGATTCCTTTATTTGTACATTATATTTAGAATAGACATTTACATTTCTGTCTCTAAATTATTGTTTTTCATTATTTATATTCCTCATCTTTAATGTTCGTGATTACTTTGTGTTTGTTTTCTTTTATAATATATTATTGTAATTGTTATGTATAGGTCTTTTTTTACCAGCTGCTCCCTTATTAAGTTATCTCTGAAACGATTTTTGCAGTCTCCATGTGTTGATTTGTCATTTTTAATGATTAATTATTGTTTAGATTTTCGTAGATTGGTGTATAAGACCTGAATTGATATGTATCCTATCTATTTTATGATTAAAAATTTGTCAAAAATAATTTATTTCATTCCAGTTATAGAGACAAACATATGTGAATGTAAATCAGTTCTGTTGTATTAAAAACTACATATGGCGCATATATTTAAAATATTTCCATGTGCAGTATCATACACTTCAACAGATTTTATAACCTTTTTGAAGGAATTAAGGCGAAAGTAATTAATTACCACTTACGTTAGTTTGAATGGTAGATATTCATATAACATTCTGAAAAATCAGAAGTTAAAAAGGAATAAAATGTTTCTTATTATCAAATTATATATGTAAAATATTAACATTTCTTGGTATTAGGGGGATTTTCAGTGTAAGCAAATAAACGAGTCAGAAATATACGTTATAAATACATAAAAAACATCTCATCAGCATGCAAAATTAAAACATGGTTAAAATAAATTGTGAAAGATGAAATAAGTGAGTCAATGTCATGAAAAAGTTAAAACGTAGTTAAAAATGCATTGATGTGAAAGATGATTAGATTGAGTTTACGTCATGAGAAAGTAAAACGTTGTTGAAAATGCTTCGTTGTGATATATGAAACAAGCGAGTTTACGTCATGGAAAAGGAAAACGTTGTTAAAAATGCTTCGTTGTGATATATGAAACAAGCGAGTTTACGTCATGGAAAAGGAAAACATAGTTAAAACTGCATTGTTGTGATAAGTGAAACGAGTGAGAGTTTACTTCGTGTAAAAGTAAAACTTAGTTCAAAATTTACTGTTGTGAGATGAAATGAGTGAGTTTAAGTACTGCGAAATTGAATACTGTTAAGGATCATATCAAGATTTTGATAGCTAACATGTCATTGGTGGTTGTCTTGAAGAGGTATCTAATGAGTAGAAAAATATTGATCAGATCTTGATATACGAGATATGTCGTCATTAGTAGAGAACTGACCAGGTCTCAAAAAAATCATCACATAAAAATAGGCAATTTCTTTATGACGAGAAAATTTCGTCATTAGCACAATAGACGAGTTATCTCATTCAAACCACTTTGCGGGTTAAGGACATTATCAAGTTTGTGACATGTAACATAAGTATTGTAATATGAGCTTAATTGTATCATGTCACAGGGGTTATCACAATTAATACGTACTCTGGCACAAATTCAAGTATATACTATTTTTAATCCTTACGTAAAGAATTGTTCAGTAGTAGTAATAACACGTAGTTCAATAAAGTTTTCTGTGTTTCGTATAGGCTGTTACAGGCTACTACGTCCGTATCAATCGATAGTTTATAGTTATCCAAGTGGCATCGGTTCACATTATCATGTATAATCAAGGTTTAATGTATTCCAAATAAAGTTAAAAACCAAACTACACTTTACTCCCTGGTGGTTGTATTGACGAGTTACCTCGTCATAAGCAAAACCACAAGCAGATCTTGATGAACGAAGTATCTCGTCATTTGAAGAAAATGAACCTTATCTTTATCTCGTTATCATAAAACAACTAGCAATATTTTGATGACAATTTTATCTTATCATTAGAAAAATTTATCAAATCTTGATGATGGACTGATGCCAATTGAATGACTAGAAAACTTCGAATGATACGGACTTAGTAAAGCAAAACAGCTCATACGAAATACATAAAAAATTTACTGAGCTACATGTTATTACTGCTACTGAAAAATATTGAAGCAAGAATTATCTTCGAAACTGGGAGCGTTAATAGTAGAAACAAAATATACATGCAATTAAATACGTTTTCTAAATGTTATAACGCTCAAAAAAGTGATACACAAGTGCTGACAAACGTAGAATAAAATGCCTGTTTTTCCTCTAAAAAATAATCATATATATCGGGATTTAGGAGGATGGGGAATATTTCGATGTACGTATATGCACAACTTCACTGAATCAACAATAGAGTAATTAATCTTCCTTTGCTTCTGAAAGCATATTTAATCATGTTACGGTTTAAGACGTTACATGAGTCGAAACTTAAACAGTTTATAGTAAAGTTTTGAACATACTTAGCATTTTATGTGTCATAGATACTTTTAAATACAGTTTACACAAAGGATTATTCATCTTGAGCATTCTATAATCTCTTAACGTCTTTAGTTCCAGTAAAAGTCATCAAAAATTCCAGCTTAGACAGATTTTTGTATGTTTAATGTAAAATACGTAGCTAAAATGTTTCTTATCTCTCTCACTAAAATATTAATCTAAAAATAAAGT
This sequence comes from Metellina segmentata, assembly GCA_947359465.1. Taxonomy (NCBI): domain Eukaryota; kingdom Metazoa; phylum Arthropoda; class Arachnida; order Araneae; family Tetragnathidae; genus Metellina; species Metellina segmentata. The sequence goes on along the minus strand of OX375876.1, from coordinate 57,792,334 downwards.
GATTCTTAGAAATCAAGTACTCTGTTTTTTAATGAAAACTTTATGCAAAATACAATAATCCTTTATACTTTATACATTAAAAGTTAATTGAATCATTATATCAGTGGAAGTTAAATTAATCAATATTTCTATGGTAGTTTACTCTAATAAATATTGCATGGTATTTATAAGCAAAAGTCATACATTTGCTTACCTAAAAACTGACAGCGCTTTAATGTATGAGTGTTGTACTTTTTTTTATTACAACGCTCTGCACGATAAATAAATTCAATTATTTATGTTTTAATTGTTAGCTCAATTAAATACAAGATTGATGAAAATGCATTAACTACTAAAAACAATGTATCTCCCATACAAAAGATATCTAAGCAATATTGGCAATTCAGAAGTCAATTTTTTTGACAAACAGCTTTGACGAAAAACATGAGAACAAAAACCATGAATTTAAAGAAAATGCCATTAAAAGAGAAACATTTAATGGTATTACCATTAAAGTTTATTAATCAAATAATGTTTATAGTATTTTCATGTTCTATTCCAAAGGAATTCCTAGTATTAACGACAGTAGAGATAAATTCATTTAACGTTTTTTAAATAAAATATAATGAACTTTGATAACGACACACACACATATAACACAATTTTAAGTAAAAACGTCCTTTTCAGTTTAACTTTTAGTTCTGAATGAAAATTCTTTGGTTTTTAAATAAAATAGTTTAAAATCAGAAAATATAAAATGTTAAAAATAGTTTAAATTCAATTATATTGTAGTTTTGAGTATTTATGTTTTGAGAATTTAATATTTTGCTAAGAAACTTTTTTAATTTTTATGTGCAGAAATTTATATTTTTACAAAAACGAATAAAGTTGTATTTTAACTAAATTTATTTCTCAAAAAACTATTTTTATATTTTTGTAAATTATTTCTCAGCCTATTATTGATTGCTACGTCTTCCAAATTTTAAACATGTTCCAAGTACATATATTTAAATTATGATATTGAAATAGGAACTTATCATTTAAATCTGGAGATTACTAAACATTAAAATGTGTACCATTTCTTAAATTTTCGAACATTTTTTTTCAATAAATAATAAGAGCGCATGTGTAACGTGTGTAAGAATATATATGTACAATTCGAATTCATATCAAGAAAGCACAACAAATGAAGATGATATTAACTACCATTCACAAACAATACTATTCACAAATACTAACTGTAGTTTTTTCGACACATTTCATAGAATGGAAAAGTAATGTATCTGCGACTGAAGGAATAGTTTCCATAAAATCAAATATTAAGTGGAATTATCATATAAAACTATTTTGATTATACCACGCGATTTAAAGTGATCTATTTATCTAAGAGGAATGCACAAGTTTTAATGAGTTTTCCGAAAATCAAATATATAATACGCTAGCAACTGCAGCTCACACAGTGGTCGATCAAAATAATTCTATTTATGTAGCTGTTAAAAACTGAGTGGTTTAAATGGAGAGTACTTATGTGAAGATATGCTCAATACGTAGTCAACATACAATGAAAGAAGTCTGGAGTAATCACTAATTTCTCAGAATATGTAAATTAGTTTTACCTTCTATATACTCGAGTCTTACCATATAAAGCTATTTTGGTTGTACCACGCGATTTAAATTAATCTATTTATCTAAGAGGAATGCACAAATTTTTAAGAGTTTTCCAAAAAGCAAATATATAATACACTAGCAATTGTAGCTCACTCAGTGGTCGATCAAAATCATTCTATTGATGTAGCTGTTAAAAACTGAGTGATTTTAATGGAAAGTACTTAGGTGAAGATAAGCTCAATATATAGTTAACATATAATGAAAGCAGTCTGGAGTATCCACTAGTTTCATAGAATATGTAAATTAGTTTTACCTTCTATATATTCGAGTCTTGCCACATAAAACTATTTTGGTTGTACCACTCGATTTAAATTAGTCTATTTATCTAAGAGGAATGCACAAATTTTTATGAGTTTTCCAAAAAGCTAATATATAATACACTAGCAATTGTAGCTCACTCAGTGGTCGATCAAAATCATTCTATTGATGTAGCTGTTAAAAACTGAGTGATTTTAATGGAAAGTACTTAGGGGAAGATAAGCTCAATACTTAGTCAACATACAATGAAAGCAGTCTGGAGTATCCACTAGTTTCTTGGAATATGTAAATTAGTTTTACCTTCTATATACTCGAGTCTTATTCGCCTAAAACGCAAACACTCAGCAAACCAAATTTAACAAACAGAAGAGAGCTGAAGAGAATACACACGAATAAATCCTTTCCTCCCTGCAATTACAAGAAAAACATTCAATTGATTTACTTTGAATGAGCTTTGTTGCGATTCCTGAAATACGTTTTACGAGGAACTTTTTTTTCCATTTCAAAAAAATGTTTATGGAGGCTTAAATTTAGTTTTTCTTGTTGAAACTGCATTTTTTAACTTCCATGGAATGGCAAAACTCTTTTGAGGTGCATTGCATTGAACATTACGCTTGCGAGAAGCATTTCAACTTTCATTCAGATATTTATTTCGTATAATTTATTGGATGCTATTCACGTGCATCGTAAAAAGGCTTTCTATTCACTAATGTATTTAAGTGAATGTAATAAACTCGATGCACACTGGGAGCAAATAACTCTTTTTTTGGAGGAATACATCAAGCATCGAACATCTGTAATTTTTTGAAACACGTTAACGAAATGTATCTTGAAACACGAATGAACGTATCAAGTACTACTTTTGAAGATGCATAGAGACTCTTGTATCGAATTCTAAGTAAATATACGCGTTTTCAAATGGATCACAGTCATATGAGTGAAGATTTCATTGAACACAGTTAGTAGCGCTCCTGTCCAATTAGTACCGAATATTTTTGTAAGTTACGTCAAAAATAAATTTTAGCGTTTAATTCGAATTCGGACATAGCTGAGTTGAATTCATGACAATATTTTCAAATACGTATGGGCTCTTTGAATGAACGATAGGCTCACATCGTGGATGAAACTCGTTGGGCCAGTCTCAATTTATTTGCTGGAAGAAAGACAGGAAAATGGTCAATGCTTTGCAATCCATGATCGAATTTTTGCTCACGCTTGTTCATATGCCACCAATAGCTTGTACTATCTTATGTTCTTTACAAATGAGTAAATCATCCAAGTGGCTTTGAAGAGATACCTCGTCCATCAAGATCTGATAAATTTTGATTACGTCTATTTATTTTGTTGCCAAGATACTGACGGTCTTCTTATAATGACAAGATTGTTTTAATTTTTGATGATGACGAGATCAAGAATTAGTTTTCTTCCAACTGTCTTGATATGATATCACGTCCATCAAGATCTGGTCAGTTTTGCTAAAACGAGATACCTCGTAGAGACAACCACCAGGAGCTTTAATATGATTATCATTCTCAAGGGGACAATACTTTCAAAAATCGGTACATAAATTGACTTTTTAATTTTAGATTAGCAATTAATTGCTATCAAATTCTATGTATAGCAAAACGAATTTTTCAATTGCGATAATTTTAGATGGATTTACATATACAACAACATAAAACATATCGTCACTCAAAGTGCTAAAGGTCGTGTATCAAAAGTTCAATTTTTTCTTTTATTACTGCTTTATGTGGCATTTTTTTATTTCCCCCTGGTGGCAAAATATCTTATGTCCATCAGCTGATCAAAGATATTATAATAAAAGAATCAAATCGTAAGTAAAACTATTAGTTTTTATTGCTCTCCTGAAAACTGCAGCTTTTAGACATACGACCTTTTACACTTTGAGTGACGATATGGGTTTACCACCCATCAGTATGGCACTAGTATCGTCACTCACCACCCATATTGTCGATCAAGTATACTAAATCTACTTCAAAAACACGCTTTTCTCTGATTGAGATTTTTTCATTCTTCTAATTTCATGTGTTCCCGGTGCATCTACTTTCAATTGCTTTACTTCAAAATTTTATGTGATAATTATTGGAATATGTTGTGCATATCTAAGTGTAAAGGAGGCACCATGATTCTAAAATTTGAAAAATGTGTTCCAGATGTTGCTTATCCTGTTTTTATGTAGTTTTAGGAGATTTAGTGCAAAATAAAATTTTACTTTACACTTGAGAGATACACTTGCCAAATGGAGTTAATTTGATTTATATACAAGCAAACTATTATGTGAATTGTTTTGACACTACATAGGAAATTAAAGCGCATAGAAGCTATCCATAGATGCTAACTAATCAAAAACATTTACAACGTTTTATGTACTGTATAAAATTTCAAGTAACAATATTTATGAATCAAACTCCATATATAGGCTTCTTAGAAGAAAACAAACACTGTACAAATATCACAACAAACCGATGATAGCTGCACACTTTTGTTACGAAATAACAAGTTCATTGCCCCGTAAACAATGTCAAATGTATCATTTATTTAACCCACCTAGTGGTTGTCTCTACGAGGTATCTCGCTATTAGCAAAACTGACAAGATCTTGATGGACAAATAATCTCGCCATTAGAAAAAACTGACCAGATCTGGATCTTGTCATCATCAGAATATCGGTGGTATCTTGATGACGAGTAATCTCATAATAAGCGAAATGGGTCATATCTTGATGCAAAATAACTTTTAGGGTTAAATAAATAACTCTTAGAATTATGAGCCACACATTCTAATTCATTCTTGGAACAAAATTAGTTTTTACTGAAATTATTTTGATTCTAAAAAGTAGCCATTTTGACTTAGCTCATTTTTCTCTGTCAGGGAAGAAATAAAGCAGCATGCGATTCTTTGAAAACTGGAATATGTATTTCACTCAAGCTGAGGTATGAAGATATTTTTCACAGCAAAAAAACACGTATCACATATCTCTCCACACATGATTTATTATATTAATACCAAATCAAACTCAGTTTGAATTAATTCCACCTAAGGCGTACAAACTGACTCAATATTGAAGCACACAGTACTTCTATTCAATCTCTAGCGCTGCCAGTCATCAGCTGATGTTCATGTGTCAAGTCCAAATATGAAATTCCCATTTTCGGGGAAGGGTGTTTGGATGGCCTGTAATTGCATTCCCGCTGTTTTTAAATAGAGAAGAAAGTTATATCAATGGAAGAGTTACAGATACAAAAGATAATAATCATTATAGTCATTCAAAAGTGATTATAAAGTATTCAAAACATAGTCAGTCAAAAAGTACTATAAAAAGGGTGATAAACAAGATAATAAAACTGATATACGCTAACTTCCTTTAGAAAAACGTCTGCCATAATCAAGATAAAAGTAAGCAACATAAGTAAAGTTCTTCTAACGATACTGATAAAGATAATAAAATTGGCATAGGCTATTCATTTGGCACAAAACATCCACTACCATCAGGACAAAAGTAAACAACATAAGGAAAGTTCTTCCAAATGATTAATAAAATCATAAAACCGGTACAGTCTATTTCTTTAGCAAAAAACGTCCAATATCATCTTGACAAAAGCAATCAACGTAAGGAAAGTTCTTTCAAAATCCTAAAGCTGGTATAGTCTATTTCTTTGGCACAAATCGTTCACTATCAACATGATCACATCAGAGCGGTTCTTCCAAAATGACTGATAGAAAAAAATGATAAAACTGGTACATGACTATTTATTTGGAACAAAACGTCCACCAACATAATGACTAAAGTAAGCAGAATCAGGATATTTCGAGGTTGAATTTGTTATCTTTGAACAATGTGGCCACAACTTGGCTGATCTATTTAGTCCTTCCATGCTACTTGTAAAGATTAATGCACCATGTAGTTTTAATCCCATTTCTTTACGTCACTTTTAAACTCTTACATTGTTTAGAACCTTAAGTTGAGAGAGTTCTTATAAAAGTGCTAGGATCACGGCATCAAGGTACCTGACGGTATCTGGGAAAGAGAAACGCCATTACCATGAAATGTGCAGTCTGTTTAATAAGTTCGATATTTGTGTTGAGTTTAAAAATCCAAATTCGTAATTAGTAAACTTTTAAAAGATAAGTTCTAAATTTAATTTGCATTCATACTTAAACAATCGTGACTTTTCAGACTAAACTAGGTTTCATTTTGTTTAATATTTAAAAAAAATATGCATACCTACATGAAAACACAAGCTAATTATGAGATAACTATGTATTTCCACTAAATAACAACTTTATTTAAAAAATCTTACATTAATTTCCACTATACTTTAATTTGAAATCGTAAATTAATAATAACGTTTTCATGAAAATTCATGGGTAGGTAATTGATTTTATGTCGCACTGCAGCAACACACTGGGTATTGGTGACGGTCCGGGATCAATCTCTCAGGAAAATATTTTCAAACACGGTCAGATGACAAGGTCAACACATGAGGTGGCACCACTCTCCAAACTTCCCTCACCAGGCCAACACGAATACATTTGAGGCCACGGCATAATTAACGTGCACCAGCCCTGAAAAGTGAAAGTTCAGTTATGACATTTGATAGAAAATAAAGTAGAATGTTCAGGAATCTTTGTTTTAAAATCATTAATATTAACTCTTAACATGAAACGATTATGCTTAAACACACGAAATACTATATCACTATTTACTGGAGATAAACAATTGGTAATGTAATAGAAGGTTTGATTCTCGAAATCGGTCCAATCTCAAGTACGATATAACAGTTAGCAAACATACAAGTCAGCCAAGTCATAAAGGGTTAATGATCCCAATCAATATTTGTTATTGCACATTTGAACGGGATTTGGATGTCATAGATGTAGCTATTTAGTAACTCTTGATGTTAAATTAGTTCTGAACCGTATCAAAGCGGAGGATTATAGCTTGACGATAGAAAATCCGGAGTAATTTATCATCTGAGATTACAAGTGTACACTTGATACGAGGGTAAGATGACGTGTCAGAATCTTGGGTTCACAAATGCCATATTTGATTACAAGATCGTTTATTACTGGGACGTGAGCGTTTCCGATTGGAGAATTACGCATATTGTCTTATTACTTTCGATTGTTAAGAATGTATTCTCTAATGTGATTTTTTTAAATTAATGTTTTATCTTGAACTGTTTGCGTAGCCCGGTTGAAAGAGTAACGGATTAGCAAAAGGAGGGTTTTGAGTTCAAATCCAACCATCGTGTGCAAATAGGCTTGTGAACGTTCAATCTCTCTTGGCTTGAAATGTCGTTACTTTGGAGGGGTTTGGACGTTTTGTGAATGGAATGCCAACTGAGGTGTAACCACACCATCTGTCCTTTGTTCAAAATTACGTGGTGTTGTCCTCAGATCATTCTTTTCCGATTTGATCTTGGATCATCACATATAGTCCGTTGTGTTGCTGCAGTGCAACGTTAAATAAAATACCTACCTACTTATATTTGTCGATAATAGTATTAGACTTAAAAACCATGCTATCAGAATATATAGGTATATCTGAGTTTTTACATTTGTTAAATTATAATAACATCAGTGTGAAGTTATGGATAAATGTTTTTACCCATGGCTTCATAACATGACGTCTTTAATATTATTCGAGACGACTTAAGTCTAAGGAGGTCGGAAAAACATACATCCTGCAACTGTGCAGTCTTCTCTGGGCGAGCCATCTATGCAATTTGACCAATCGAATCTTTCTTTGAATCTTCCAATCATTAGGAGTGGTTATTTAGTTACTATGCAGGGTGTTTCAAAAATATCAGGCCAAATTGTATAGGTGTTATAGTATAGAGGTGGGAATGTAGGTATTTTAATTAAAGTTCCACTGGAGCAACACTATGTGCTATTGTAGACATTATGGGGTTAAACCTGAAGTCAAAGATCCGAGGACGACACCAGGTAATTTTGAACCACGGACAGATGAATAGGTCACACATAAGCATTGAACTCTTTAAACGTTCACACAACGCCAACATGAGCACATTTGAGACCATGACAGATTTGACATGCACCAGCCTTATTCGTACACAACGGTGTTTGGTTGGATTCAAACGAGTGTAAATGAAACAAATCAGAAAAATGCATTAACTTTTGATCAAAACAAGAGGATCCGTATAGGTACCATTTGTTGCTTAAAGGGCAAATCTAAAAGAACATGGAATTTAATCTTCACACAAAAACACTTTTTTAGATGTGAAAGAATTAAAGCTTATTGAGAGTATCAGAATTCCATCTTTTAGTTACGACGTTAGAAGATCAATATCATGCGCTTTGTCATCTACAAACAATGTGTTTCTTCAAAACGAATACTTTACCAATCAGAGTTGTTTGTACAAGATAATTTAACTACGAAACCAAAAATCAAAAATTCTTATTTACAAATTTATAACATTACTATGTTATTTGTTTAAATTTATATATATATACACTCTAAGACAAAAAAAAAGTTGTATCTATAGGGAATTGTCAGAATGAAATGAAATTTACAAGGTTGGTCAAGTGGTTTATTTTATGAATGAGTAAATGATTAAAATTTGCAACTGAAATATACAAACTTTATTGAGAAAAGTTTAAGAAAGTGGTACCATTTAGTATGGCGTATGACCGCCATTATTCCTAATGCAGCATGCCAAACGCCTAGGTAGTGAGACATACAGGCTCTTTATGAAATCCTGTGGCAGTCCATCGTTGCGTCGTAGACAAGCTCTGAAGACAGCAGCAATATGGGGTCGAGCATTGTCTTGTTGAACAAGCGGGTCAACCTGAGAGTTCAGGAGTGAGCGTAACTGGCTGTGAAATTACTTGTACGTAGGTCTGATCTGTCAGAGCCCGCAACGAACACCAAAGGTGATTTGGAATCATACGATTGCACCCCACACCATGACAACAAATCTTTTGGACGCGTGACGCTACACAAAAAACCGTGAATCATGGCGCTGACCTCGTTGCCTCCACCCACAGATTCGTCTGTCGTCTCCACCCAGACAGAAGTGTGATTCGTCAGTGAAGTCCACTCGATGCCATTCGACGCCCATGTCCGTCTGGCACGATACAATTCCAGTCTTTGACTGCGATATGATGCTGTTAAAGGCAGTCGTCCTAACGTATTATATATATATATATATATATATATAAAATAATGCTGCTCATATGTAGAAAACACCATTTTATGTTGTTTGGGTCAGGCTCCTCCCTGATGACGCCCTGATTCACCAACATTTCTTCATTTTTTATTATTTTTTAAGACTTTTGTTACATTTTTTTAGAAATTCTTGTGTTCTTGAAATTATATATATATATATATATATATATATATATATATTATATGTTACATACAGAGATCACACACCGGAACGCACCCGATCTGAAGTGAAGTGACCACGAGGGAAAAGACCGGCTGTGGGGAAGAACAACAACTAACTGTGACCTAGCAGTGCGTGAGAGACGAGCAGAGATGAAGGACGCTTTTGCACAAGCTGTGCTGTGTGTGATCATGATTAATTTACCGAGCTAATGGCTAACTTATCTTTTTATAATTCTAAACTACAAACCCCTGTTGTAAATATCCCCTAGATACCATTAAATACGATGTTTAAACGTCTCCCTGTCTCATCACTACTCACATGGGCGTTCGGCCGATTGTGAACTGAGGGCCACGCGTTTTTCGCCATTTTCGGCTCTAAGTTGGAAATAAACGTTTCCTATGAAGAAATTTACGACATGTGTGTGTGCCATCTAAGGATTAACTGAACAACCAACTCGGATTATGGATGCGAAAGGATTTGATTCACCGGATGGAGCAACAAGGAAAAAACACGTGAGTTCGTTTTAATTTGTCAGACTACAAATGCATTTCCTGCCAACAACCGAAGTTTAAAGGGCAAAAATCATTGAGTGTTGAAATAAGCAACTGAATATTGAATTGAAGATTGCTTTACGAAGTTGAAAATTACCTAATGAATGAAAATATTGAAGACCCTTTACTCTGACAAAATATAGGCAGACAATGCGTTTGAAGAATGAAAATTTTTTAAGAATGGATATTAGAATGCACATTTGAAATGATGATTTGATTTTAAATTATATTTTGACTACATTTGAGTGCAATTTTTGATAGTATTTGGTATTGAAAAATTTAACTCTATGAATTAAGAGTACATTATATGTTGATGTTGAAAATTGAGTGAATTTTGAAATTTATGAAATATAAGTGTGATTTTGAGATGATAGTTGGTTAAGAATTTGTGTCATATAGTTGATATTTGTTTGTGGTAAATTGGTTGTGAGTGAATTTGTTAAATAAGTATTCAAATTTAAAATGGCAACCCTTAACGATATCCCGAGTATGGCAAAATCGTTAAAAAGTGGTTCAGCGACCCACATACGATTACTGCATAAGTTAATATTTGGAAATACTGGTGATCGACAGAATCGCTCGCGTTTGAGAGGTTTCCAGGGATTCAGTGCCAGTGATGTTGAATCAAAGAGGGCATGTTTAGAGCAATTCTCATTGAAGGAATTGATAACTCTTTGTAATTTTCTACACCTCGAATTTGACACAGAACGTGACCAGTGTTACGAAATAAATCTCGCTGCTTTGAGTGATTTCACTCTATTACAAACACAAATGTCAGACTTAAGTGATAATGATGAATCGGCGACTACGAATTCAATTCCTATGTCCATTAACGGAACTGACCACCTTGTTCTTGAGAGAGCCAATGTACCGAATGAAATTTTGTCTTCTGTTTTGAGACCACAGACATCGATTCCTTCACCACAACTCTCATCTTTTTCTCACCTTTCATCTCACTTCTCCCTAAAGGATATTGTTGAATTGGTAAGACCATTTTCCTCAAGTGACAATTACCAAGTTGACACTTTTATATCCGATGTAAATGATGTTTTTGAATTATACCAAATTGAAAATCCCCTCCATCAAGTAATTTTTGTGAGAAAATGTTTAACTGGCCCGGCTTCAACCTTAATTAGATCGATTCGTGGAATAAACACGTGGGATGAAATGAAACGCCATTTAAGAAATGAATTCTCCAATAATTTGAATGGTCTCCAATTACATAAGGCTATGGAATCGAGACATTTACAACGCAACGAAACTTTGCAAGAATACTTGTTAGCAATGAGGGAAATAGCTCATAAAGGTTCTTTAGATGACTCATCTCTAATTGATTATGTGATAAATGGGATTCCAGATTCTCCCAACAAAATAATTTTATTTGGATGCAAAAATTTACTAGAATTTAAAGAAAAATTGAAGATTTTTGAAAAAGTCGATAATTCTAAAGGGTTCCGTTCTTTAACCTACCAGACCAAACAAACACGTCTAGAGCCAGAATCGCAACCAATCTGTTATTCTTGTGGCTCAAAAGGGCATAAAAGTAATCAATGTAAGAATAAAGAACGAGGAAAGCAGTGCTATGGCTGCAAGGGTTTTGGGCACATACATGCTAACTGTCCCAAAAGTCCACGGTTTAAACATGCTCACACCTATCCCAAATCAAGGATGATTAATGAAGCTGCCGTAAATACCGCATTCGCTAATCCGATGCAAATTGAGATTACTGTAAACGGTACCCCTGTGATGGCCCTTTTTGACACTGGTGCAAGTGTAACCTTGCTGAAACAAAAGATCTTTGCTGATATAAATCCCGCTCCTCTGTTGAACCCCTCTCTGACTACATTTTCGGGAATCGGACAAACTCAAGTCCCTTCCATTGGGTATTTTAAAGGAACTATTTGCATTCAGAGAAAATCAATGTGCACAGATATTCAGGTTGTTAAGGATGGTGAATTGCCTTTTGATGCAATATTAGGAATGGACTGCATCGGACAGACACAGTTCACCTTTGCCAACAACAACATTTCACCATGTAGTAATGACGAACAGAGCGTTTTTTTCAATATCGCAAACGTCATAGAGAATCACATTGATCCTGACCTATCCCACATTTTGGATAGAAAGATTAAAAGAGAAGTACAAGATCTTATTCACAATTATAGACCTCTAAAAACAAAAACAACAGAATTGCAAATGAAAATAATTCTAAATGATGAAACTCCCATTGCACAAAGTCCCCGTCGCCTTGCATTTTCCGAGAAAAAGGAAGTAGACCAGCAAATTTCTGTCTGGTTAGATGAAGGAATAATTTCACCAAGTTCCTCTGACTTTGCCGCCCCAATTGTTTTATGCAAGAAGCCTGATAATTCCACTCGCATTTGTATTGACTTTCGCAGGCTAAACTCTAAAACCATAAAGGACAGATTCCCTCTCCCTTTAATTGACGATGTTTTAGACTCCTTACAAAAAGCAAGCATTTTCACTAATCTCGTTTTAAAGAATGCTTTCTTCCACATTGACATTCACCCGAACAGCAGAAAATACACAAGTTTTGTAACATCATCGGGACAATATGAATTTAATAAAGTCCCTTTTGGCTTGTGTAACTCTCCTAGCACGTTCCAATGGTACATTCAGCTTATTTTTAGAGATTTGATAAATAAGGGAATCATAATTTCACACTTATATGATTTAATTATACCCTCTCTGAATTATGACTGTGGAATTCGTAGATTGAAGCAAGTGTTTCAAACTGCAACTGAATATGGTTTGCAATTCAACTTCAAAAAATTTAATTTTCTGCAAAAAGAAATCCAATTTCTTGGTCATAAAATCACCAACGGACAAATCCGACCCTCCGAACGAAAAACTAAGGCTGTACTTAACTTCCCTAAACCCAAAACACACAAGCACATTCAAAGTTTCCTTGGTCTAACAGGTTACTTCAGAAAGTTTATCAACAACTATTCACTAATTGCTCGACCCTTAAGTGATCTTCTCCGTGGTGAAACTCCCTTTCACTTTTGACCAGAACAAGAACAGGCTTTCTTAACTCTCAAAGACTGCCTAACACGGGAACCAGTTCTCCACATCTTTAATCAGGGATCTCCTCTCGAGCTCCACACGGATGCAAGCGCGCTTGGTTTTGGCGCTGTGCTGCTTCAGAAGTCGGACAATGAGAATTGGCACCCTCTACACTACATAAGCAGAAAAACAACCCCACAACAATCCAAATACTCAAGCTACGAACTTGAGGTACTTGCCATAATAGAAGCGGTCAAAAAGTTCCGCACGTATCTCATAGAAACACGGTTCAAAATTGTGACGGATTGTTCCGCCTTTCAAAAAACACTGAGCAAAAAAGACAACCCCAAAAATAGCTCGATGGGCTATGTTTCTTGAGGAGTTCGATTACGAAATCGTACACCGTCCGGGAAAACGTTTACAACATGTTGATGCCTTGAGTCGTTGTCCCGTTTTACTTGTGACACTATCACTGCTAAAATTGTAAATGCTCAGACCGAAGATGAACATAGTAAAGCTCTGAAAACACTGTGTTCTACTAACTCAACCAATGAATATGTACTTAGAAATGACGTTTTATTTAAATGTGACAAAGGTCAAGAACTTTTGTATGTTCCACAATCCCTTGAATTGGAAGTAATACGGGAAATACGCAGTAAAGGACATTTTGCTCTGTCAAAAACTATTGCCCTTCTACAACGCGATTATTATATTCCAAAGATGTGTCAAAAGGTTGAGTCAGCTATTTCAAACTGTATTCCATGTATTTTGTACAACAAGAAGAAAGGTAAATTAGAAGGTTTCCTCCACCCTATCCCCAAAGGCAATTTGCCTATAGACACATACCACTGCGATTTTCTAGGACCGTTACCGTCCACCAATAAGAACTACCAATATATATTTTCTGTTGTGGATGCTTTCACTAAATACCTTTGGCTGTACCCTGTCAAGTCCACGTCGGCTAGAGATGCCATAGATAAGCTACAGTTACAGCAGACTACCTTCGGAAACCCCACTAGACTTATCACTGACAAGGGCAGTGCTTTTGCATCCAAAGATTTCGAAAATTATTGCAGGGAGCAGAAGATTGAACTTGTCCAGATTGCAACGGGAGTCCCCCGGAGCAACGGGCAGATAGAGAGAATGCATCAGACACTGATACCTGTTTTAGGAAAACTGTCCATAGAAGACCCAACGAAGTGGTACAAATTTGTGTCCTCGGTCCAAAGAATACTTAATAGTACTCCTTCTAGTGTAACGAAATTTACACCTTTTGAACTGTTAGTTGGAGTCCCAATGAAAAACCCAGAGGACTTAAACGTAACATAGCTTCTCGATGAAGAATACCGTAACTCTTTACTAAATTATAGAGACACTTTAAAGGCTGAAGCTAAAAGAAATATTGAAGAGTTCCAAACTATTAGCAAAAAGAACTTTGACAGGCAACGAAAAGCTGCTACCACTTTCAAAAAAGGTGACCTTGTTGCTATCCAAAGATCTCAATTTGGATGTGGGCTCAAATTGCGCCCAAAATACCTTGGTCCGTATGTGGTAGAAAAAGCTCTTCCTAATGACAGATACCAGGTTAGGAAGGTTGGTTCACACGAGGGACCAAATTTAACATCAACGGCCATAGATTACATGAAAAGATGGAATTAGATATTATGTGTGTATTTTATTATATTTGCGTCACGTAATCAAGAAAATTGAAAAACTCATTGAATCACAATAACCCAACTTAATTTTAAAGAATTACTTTTGATGAACTCTCTTGAACACACTGAACTGTCTGAAGGAACTTCTCTAATATTTGCTACAAAATCGAAGATTTTTTCTTGATGTATGGAATTGATGATTTTGATGAAATTTTGATGATTGATGAAATTTTGACGATACTTTGATGAAATTTTGATGTTTTACTTCTTCGACAAGAGCATGAGATGCTGATTTATGATGACTTAGATGATCCAGATGATAGTTCTAGTGCGTGTTCTGAGAAGTTCTCCAGACAAATACTTCCTTCTCCTGTCCTTTTCTTTGCGTTTTCAGATTTCATGGACTGCCCCGGAGGTCCGGAGTCATCAGGATACCCGAGTGTTACATACATAGAGCACTCCCCGAGATGACATGCAGAGAGCACTCACCGAAGCGACATGCAGAGAGCAAACCCTGAAGTGACATACAGAGATCACACCCCGGAACGCACCCGATCTGAAGTGAAGTGACCACGAGGGAAAAGACCGGCTGTGGGGAAGAACAACTAACTGTGACCTAGCAGTGCGTGAGAGACGAGCGGAGATGAAGGACGCTTTTTTCACAAGCTGTGCTGATCATGATTAATTTACCGAGCTAATGGCTAACTTATCTTTTTATAATTCTAAACTACAAACCCCTGTAGTAAATATCCCCTAGATACCATTAAATACGATGTTTAAACGTGTCTCCCTGTCTCATCACTACTCACATTATATATATATATATATATATATATATATATATATATATATATATATATATATATATATAATATATATATATATATATATATATATATATATATATATATATATATATATATATATATATATATATATATATATATATATATATATATATATATATATATAATATATATATATATATATATATATATATATATATATATATATATATATATATTATCCTTTTAGTCCTGATCGGTTTGTCCTGAAGTGGAGGTTCGTAAGAACCGCAAGAAACCACTCCAAATCATCAACAATGAGTTCCAACAGGTAGCAGGAGTTACGGTGCACCCCAATTCTTTGCGTAAAGAACAACACGCCCTCAGTATCCACGGATGTGTTACCGCACACAAACCAAACCCCATCCAACAAAGCCGGCAGACTCGCTTAATGTTTGCAACGTCGCAACAAGACTGTGGACTACTGGAAAACTATTTTATGGAGCGACCGGTCACGCTACACGCTCTTCCAGTCTGATGGGTGTGCTTGGGTTTGGTGAATGTCAGGCGAACGTCTGTTACCCGAGTGCATCGTTCCAACTATCAAGTTAGATGATGGTGGTGCACTTGTTTGGAGGTGTTTTTAGTGATGTGGCATGGGACCTTAGCATGTTGTTCCTGGTAAATTGAACGCCGACACCTACATGAACATGTTGTATAATCAGGTTCTTCCAACGCTCCGGAAATTTTATGGAATGGACGAATGTTACTTCCAAGACGACCACGCTCCATATCATGTTGCAGCCTGTGTCAATCAGTGGTATCAAGATATGGATGTAAAACGTATATCTTGGTCTGCACATAGTCCCGACATAAGCCCCGTAGAACATTTGTGGAACGAGTTAGAGCAACGCTTACGAATCAGGGAACCACGTTCGAAAACTACAGCTGATCTGGAGACATTCTTACAACATGAATGGGCACAAATACCCATAGCTGTGTATCAAAACCTTGTTGAAAGTATGTCCAGAAGGGTTGCTAGTGTAATTGCAGCACGTAGGGGACCATTCCCCTATTAAATCATCTATTCTTTCCTTTATAACATCACATATTGCTTGGTCCATTATTGTAGGGTAGTGTATATAATAAAGCAGGCCTCGAAATACATTTTTTAATACAGGTGCACCTTGCGCACCTAAGTTCTTAAATTAGGTGCACAGGTGTGCCTAGCTAGAAAAAATTAGGTGCACAATTTTATTTTCATGTGCACAGTGCACCTGTGCACCCGGGTATTTCGAGCCCTGTAATAAAGTATTAAAATACTCCAAGTATTATTCTTCAAATATTTAGCTTGAAATATAGCATATTTGATATCATAAATTATTAATCTGATAATGCACAATCTAAATGCGTTGAAGAGTTCAATTAAGTGCAAGAGAAAATAATAAAAGTTAATTACACATGTATTAAACATATTTTTATACATGTGCTATAGTTATGGTTTAGTTTAATTTTCTACTAACTTACATTGACAATGAAGGAAACTGCGTCTAAACAAATTTCAATACGCTTATCTGGATTATTATGAGCGTGTTAACATAATCGTAATTATAATGCTTTTTAGAATTTGAATTGCCGACTATGTGATGAAAAAGCATGAAATTTAACTCATATTTCTATACACTGGATTCTCTGCTTCAGAAATTTTTCTATGTAAAAATAATTTTTTAAATATAATTTAAATATCATGTCTAGACATGTTGAAAGATGTGTAAGAATAGATCGCTTTGTCAGACACCGTTAAGTAAATCTTTCGAAAGGCCTTACATAAAAGTTATTTTAATCTTTTACGCTTCTAGAAGAGAAGAATAGGTATTTTGAAAAAAAGGTTATAATACCGTATAAATAAAAAAAACTGAAAACAAGCTATATTAATCTGCTATCATAATAAAACGCCGTTGTTCGGGTTAGATTGGTTCAACGTTGGTTGAAAGTGATACGATAAATCACTTTTCTGTATGATAGAAAAATTTAAATATCAGAAAATGCAATTATAGTAAAAAAGGGTAGATGAAAAATAACCTTTTTAAATGTAGCCCAATCTTGGTGTAATTTAACTCGTTAGTTATGAATGTAGCCCATCCTTGGAGTAATCAAAGACATTTAATTATGAATGTAGCCCATCCTTGGTGTAATTTTTCCCATCAAATCATGAATGTAGCCCATTCTTGTTGTAAATTTACTCCTATAAACTTAGATATAATCCTATGTGATTCGACACTTCTAATTTATATCAAATTCACTGTATTCATTAGAAACTATTATTGTTACTTGTAATAAAAATTTAAAAACAAAAGCACTCTATTTAAGTGTATCAAAATTTGCAAAATAGACATTGGCCCTTTTTCAACTAAGATTAACCCGGGAAAGCCTAGGGGAAAATATGGTACCAGAAATAAAGGTTTAAAATATTACAATTTTCTTCGTTATAATGCAAATATTTTGTGTGTTTGTTAGTAGGTGGCACCACACAAGAGAGTAAAAAATCCTAACTAGGTAATAATTTTAGTGAACAACACGTCAGATTTTTACTTTGAGCGGAAGAAGCAAGAACATTTTTGGACTATGACCAAATGACGCATCGAAAAAGTAAGTATAGCCGTTCTCTCTTTACTGATACATATAGAAATGAAAGTTTGATACAATATTTATCGTTTATGTCTAGATATTATGTGCACAGTGTTTCAAAAAAAATATCATAATATTATATACATCTTTTTTGTATTGGAATGTTACTGGTACCGTACGGTACCGCGAGGCTTTTACACTATCTTTTCGTCACTGCTTAGATTTTTATGATTTTTTCTCTAGAAAATACAAAAATGTTCTAAAAGTGTATAATTAATTTTTTTATTATTGTATATAATAGAATAGTTAAAAAAAAAAAAAAAAAACACTTTTTCTTATTAATTATACGAAAATTGTGCAAAAAAAAAACTAAAAAAAACAGTACTTCTATTGCTTACTTCATAAAAATACAAAGCCAAAAGTATAAAATTGTGAGGGAGTTGTAGGTTAAAATGCAGTTATGGAATTAAAATGTGTCTTTGACTATATTTTTGGTAATGGTAATGGTAATGGTAATTTTTGTTAACGTCGTACTAGAGCAACACAACGGGCTATTGACGACGGTCCGGGATCAGTCCCTTAAGGGAAAGATCCGAGGACAAAACTTCGTAATTTTGAACCACGGTCAGATGACGAAGCAACACCTGAGCTGGCACCCCACTCTCCAAATTTCCACGCCAACCCAACGTGAGGACTTTCGGCCACGACAGATTTAAGGTGCACCAGCCGCCTCTACACCATACGCTTACAAACATCCTATATTGACTATATTTGTGAACATATTATTTCTTATGGCAGTTTTTATGTGCATATTTAAATCTTGTGTATATTTTATTATTTTGAAATACAGTTTCATTTTTCAGAAATATTTAACACTGGAAAAGGGTATTCTGCTATTTGATGAATTAAACTCAGATTCGGACTTAGAAGATGTCTATATTGAACCTCCTGATGTTGTAGTAATATCACAGATGAAGACTTGGCATAAGAAGATAAAGGAGAATTTACAGATTATTTATCTGGTCGTCACAGTTACTTGTAAATGTAGAAACGTCACGGAAAAAAACCACAGAAAAGATTATTTAGATTTAGATTCAGAGGAGAGAGGGTCTGGCAAACTCTGCTAACGAAAAAAAGTAGCTAAAAGAATCAAAAAGACTGGTACAAATAAATTCAAAAGAAGTTGGGTTCAAGATGTGCTGCTAAAAACTACACTAGTCGAGTTCACACTATGTGCGTAAAATGTGACGTAGGGCTTTGTATTTTTTTTAGACTTTCACTCAATATAACATTGCAAATAGACCATGTAATAAAGTTATTGATTATATTTCATAAAAAAATGCCAGTATTATTGGTAATATTATTGGTATTACCATTTGTCTTGTGCTTTCTGGATAGTAAAAATTCTTACACTCTTCTTACTTCTCTTCTTCTTCTCTTAGAATATTTTTTTTACTATTATATATTTATCAAAATGTGTTCTTCTATGCCATACATTTGTATTTTTGTATTAATTTCAAATCATAAACTGGTAAAATTATATTTAAACCGCTTGCGTCAATATCAAAAAGAAATTGCATTACTTACAATTTGCTCCCTTAAAAGCCTAGCGGTACCATGCATTTTTGAGAATATTATTGAAATTTTACAACAAAAAAAGGCTTTTCCTACATAAATAGCATCCTATCAACAATATACTAGAAAGAAATTGATATTGGAAAAAAATAATTAATTCAGGCTTTGCCGGGTTAAGATCCTGTGTGCCTAATGGATGGACCAGCTAGGTACAGGGAATTCAATGGTTAATTCTTAATCAGTTCCTCAATGCGTATTCTCTGTACATTCCGAACATTACAAACATGATCTCCTGCTGAAATATCAATACAATCTTACACAAATTAAATTTCCTTTACGAATGTAATTTTCACTTTAATTTAAAAGATAATGTCAAGTTTTTAGGTGCCAACTAAAAAACTAATAAAATTATAAAATTTAAAAGGTCCTTCCAATCATTCCAAGGTAAAGAAAATTATACGTGGAAAACTGCAATCTTACACAGACAAAAATTCCTTATGGAACCAATTTTCATTTCATTCTCAAAGAATATGACAAGTTTCTAGGTGGCAAATTAAAAAAATACTGATTAAATTATAAAATTTGAAAAAAAGTGCTCAAAATATTTTTTATTTAAACATTGTTTACTTGTAAATAAAACACATTCGTTACATGATCGTGAATGCAACGGAACAAAGAGTATTTTAAGTGCAAACAAAAATTTTCCCACCGCTGTTTTCGAATTAAAAAGAAAACTTAATATGATTATCTACCCAGTTTCTTTAAAAAACCAGGTGCATTATCAGATTAAATGTCTTACATGTTTCAATACAGTAAGAAAATAATTTCCTTGAAACTAATCTCAATGGACTCCCACGTTTTAATCAAAACATTTTAAGATGTCAGTATTAATCATCGTTCTTCCTCAGGCTAGTACGATTTGGAAGAACTTTCAATCACTTTTGAGAGTTAATCTGAACTCTGCCTGCAATTTGACTTCATAATCTCGGGAAAATATTACATAATGTGATTGATAATCTTTCAGCTCTCAATTAAAGGAAGACTTCTTAAAATGTTTTAAGTAAGAACTTTCCGTTCCTAGTTTAATGTTGAAAATGTCTTATGGGAAGCATTTAATACTGAAAAATGTTAACTAACTTTTTATTATAAAATCACATTGTTTATCGTGAACACATTGACTTTTATTTTAAGCTTGTAGATGGTCGGACGTAAATCTACCTGGCATTAAAAATTACTTTCTAAATTGAAGTAAAACTATTATGTATATGAAAAGGACTTACACTAAGAAAAAATACGCAAGATGGGGACGGAGATTTTATTTAATGTGTTTGCTCCATTCCCAAATGTTCTCACTTGATACACATCGAAATTAACATAAGTTGCGTAACCGTCTAACCATCTGAGGTCCCGCATAGATCCGTTCTGTAAACAAGCAGATTTACCTGATATGACTACTAATCACTTTGACTTCCTCGACCAATAGGATGAGTCCTATGATTATTTCAACCAATAGCTATGGTTACAGTAAATACGAGTGTTGAGATATCTTGCCATTAGCAAAATTGACCAGATCTTTATGGACGAGGTATCTCATCGTTACAAAATAGCAACCAGATCTTGATGGCCGAGTCATTTCTTCATCACAAAATAGCAACCAGATCTTGATGGACCCGGTATTCCATCATTACAAAATAACAACCAAATTTTGATGGACACGGTATTCCATCATTACAAAATAGCAACCAGATCTTGATGGATGAAGTATCTCATCATTACAAAATAGCAACCAGATCTTGATGGACCAGGTATTCCATCATTACAAAATAGCAATCAGATCTTGATGGACGAAGTATCTCATCATTACATAATAGCAACCAGATCTTGATGGGCGATATTTCTCATCATTACAAAATACCAACCAGATCTTAATCTCGTCAATATCATAAAATCGGCAATATTTTGTTGACTAGACATATCGCCATCAATAAAATCTATCAGATCCTGAGAGACGAGATATCTCGTCTAAGCCGCATGAAGGGTTAAAAAGTAGAAGAGACGCCGGAAGAAGTAGGCAAGGTCCCAAGCTGTCTACTTTGAAGTATACTATGTGCCAAAAGTCCTAGGTTCAATGCACCCTGTTTCACATTACTTCACTGCATACTTTCAGGAGAGTCCCCGTGTCCATATGAAAAAAAACATGACTTTTTCAATATTTCTAATAACTTCAACTCTGTTATGTTATGTTGAGATAATTTGTCACCTTGTGTATTGATAACTTTCGTTCCATGAAACATTTGGTATCCATACCTATCTGTTTCTGTTGTCGAAGAAAAATGTATTGTTTATCTTTAAACCGCTTTGTTGAAATAAAATGTAACATATAAGCATAAAAACGATGATGTATTTATAGCTGACACGATTGAAACCAATGGGGAGTTACAATGCTCTTTTCAAATTTCCCCAAACGCGTTAGAGGTAGACGAAAGACCATCAGAAAGAGATGAAATTGCCTACTACTGCAAAACAAGCACTCAGGATATCAATTTTTTCCAACGAAACATCTCGTAAACATTCTCATTTCAGATTTCACCTTTGAATTCACCTTTTTCAAATCCATTTATTTTGAATTCACATTTTTCTGACGTCTATCGTTTCGTTGCAGCATTTGGTACCTCGGTAAAAATCCGTGTGTTCCAGAAAGCCGCAGATTATTCTAATACGAGACTGTTTATAATGTTTCTATTTGTGTAGACTGTAGGTATTGACTCTATGGTAACAAAGTCGCAACTACAGAATTAACTTACAATACAAAAATAAAGTGGTTCCCGAACTCTTCAATCCGAGACTTCCTTGAACCGTGGTTCAAATTACGTGATGTATTCAGATTTTTCCCTTGGGAGATTGATCCCGGACCGTCATCAATAGCCTGCTGTGTTGCTCCAGCAAGCCGTTAGTTATAAAACGTACATACCCACCCAAGGCAAACTTGAAAATAAAAAGTTTCACGTACACCTGGGAATATGAAATTAAACAGTATCACAGGTAGCTTTTACATAATGATCTTAATTTTTCAAATTTTTTTATCGGGAGTAAAATATTGACCATCAGATAGTTGTCTCAACGTGGTATCTCAATATTAATTAGACTAACCATATATTGATGAACGAGATATCTCATCATGAGAAATTTTACATTAGAAAAAAGTTATGATAGAAGATGAATCACAAATTTTCCTTAAGAGAACTCTAAAAATATTCTCTTCGATGCAGTAGGACAAATGTACTCCAAAGTCTCTTCCTCATCAAGCAAATAGCCGACCAAACGGTATAGTGGTTAAGGTGTTAGCCTCTAGATCGGAAGGTTCCTGGTTCGAATCCGGGTCCGTGCATGGATGTTTGTAAGCGTATGGTGTATCCACTCCACAATCAGCAACAACACTTACACCACAGAAGCCAACCTGAACAACATGCTAAGTCACATCTTCAAAGCAGACAACATAGAGGACGATCTGCAGGAACACAGGCACATACGTATGCAGACACTTCACAACCGAAACGTTATAAACACGCCTCCATTTAAACACCATGAATTGGAACATTTGGTAAAGGTAGCACCAATCAAAAAAGCACCGGGACTAGACGGAATGGATGGTACAATTCTGAAGCTCTTAATGGAAATCATCCCTAAGAAAATATTAGACTTAATGAATGCGTGTTGGAAGATCAAACACTTTCCAACGGTTCTCAAAAGGGGGGAGGTGGTACTATTTCAAAAAAGGGGCAAAGACCCTACAAAACCAGAGTCCTACCGCCCGATCAGTCTGTGTGTGCTTCCAATGCTGGGAAAAACTCTAGAAAAACTTATTCTGATACGACTCCAAAAATTTTCATACGACAACAAGGTCCTGCAACGAAGCCAATTTGGCTTCAGAACAGACCTTTCAACAGAGCATGCTATCAATGATCTAATAACGAACATCAAGGAAAACAAAAGAAAGGGCCTTCACACCTGTATCATCTCACTGGACATACAAGGAGCCTTTGACACTCTATGGTGGCCATCTCTTATAAGAAGTCTAAAATATAAGGGATTCCCCCCAAATCTAGTAGCCCTAATTGAGAGCTACCTGAAGGACAGAGTGATAGAACTACACCATGGCACCATAGTCGCTACACGCACAATTGAAAGGGGCTGCCCACAGGGATCTTGCCTAGGACCATTTCTGTGGCTCATCATAGTCAACTCCTTATTAGAAATGGACTGGGGACCGCAATGCCAGTGCCAGGCATTTGCAGATTACATCACCCTAACAGTGGTGGGGACCTCAAGAACAGAACTTGAAAATGCAGCAAACACAGCACTGGACAGAGTAGTGGACTGGTGTAACAAGGAAAAATTACAACTGTCAAAACATAAAACCAAAGCCCTTGTTATCAGTAAGGTAGGCAGACTCTCCAGGAAACCACAAATTAAGAGTGGCAATTGGAGAATAAAAGTAGTTAGACATCTAAAACTACTAGGAATTACCATAGATGAAACAATGTCCTTTATTCCCCATCTTACTCAACTACAAACAAAGGCTATCTTGCTTAGTAATCGCATGTCAACCATGATAGGCAAAACTTGGGGAATGAAACCAAGGTTTCTAAAGATCTGGTATAAGGCGGTAGCTGAGAGGCAAATCTGCTATGGCTCAAGCATATGGGCGGAAAATGCTTCAAGCAGATTAATAAGCAAATGCTCAATGCTGCAAAGATACTTCGCTCTCCGAATCTGTAGAGCATATCGCACTGCACCAACCAATGCCTTACAAGTGCTCAGTGGACTAGAGCCACTTCACCTAGTTGCCCATAGAGAAGGAACAATCACAAGACTGCTCAGATTTAGGACAAATGCTAATTTTCTGGGGCAAACCTTCAGAGAAGCAGATTACGAGAGCGAGGTGCCCATCTGGGAGGAAAACACATGGGAGACGGACTACACACAAATAAATGGAGACCCAACTACCTCTTCGAACCTTGAAATTTACACCGATGGGTCGAAGACAGAACATGGAGTGGGGGCAGCATTCACCGTGCTTGAACACAACAGGGTCATACATGACTGGACCGCCACACTCCACCCAGAAAACACAGTATACCAGGCAGAGAAAACCGCGCTCCTATATGCCATCAACTTGGCTGCGCAGCAACAACAAAAATACATAACAATCTACACTGACAGCCTATCAACAGTTAAAGCAATCCAACGCTTGCAAAACAAGGACATCATCATCCACAAAATAAGAAGAAGGCTTCAACCCCACATTGAAAACATCTATATTAACTGGATAAAGGCGCATGCGGGATATTACGGTAACGAAAGAGCGGACCAACTGGCTAGAGCAGCAACAAGGGGAAATTCAAGTATGGTTATACATCTGAAGCTCTCGAAAAGCCACCTAAAATATCAGTTAAAAGATCTCACTTTAAGAGCCTGGCAGGAAGACTGGGATAATGGGAAAACATGTCCTCGAGTCCACACGATTTTACGTAAAGTCAACAAAGAAAGACAGCCCTGTGGAGGAAACCTAACAGCCTTCTACACTGGGCATGGCCCATTCCCCAGCTATCTATTCAGGCTCAAAATAAAGAACAGCGACCTATGCATCTGTGGGGAGGTTGGCACTCCAGATCATTACATTTTTGAGTGTCCACTCACAGGTAGCAATCATCTCAAGAAACCAGCAATAACGCAATACCAAGCCTGGGCCACCAACACTATCAGCAACAATCAGGCTCAAATAAAAAATTATGAATGTTATGAAATTCCTAGTGGAAAACATTAACATTATCACCCATTAACAATCAGAAGACTGTGTACATATGTATTTTATTGTTAATTTTTGTTTCAGTCTTTTTGCTGTACATAATTATTGCAATGAATCGTTTACTTTTTAAATATTAGTGTCATTTAGATGATGTCAAAAAAAATGATTGTTACTTCGTTAAATCAACTTTGTCTATGTGAGGCTGGTGGGAAAAGCAGGACTGCACCTGATATTTTAATTAAAAATTGGGAAAACTATTAACCTTTCCAAAAGAGGAAAACTAATTTAAATTTTAGTCTCATGCAAAATAGTAAGGGAAAATCCTGCACACCCTACCGGCCCATGTCTTAAATGTTCTATCAAAAGGATTTTATAACATTATTTTCAAAAGGGTATTTAATTAGTATTTTCAAAAGGATGTTTAACTCATGTAACATGTGTCTCAAATGTATTTACAGAAATTCCGTCACGAGGTTTACCAGATTAGTCCGGTTTCCTTTGACGGGTTCACTCGATTTTTCCGTGGGTGACTAGTAAACCCTTTAACCTGACTAAAGTCGGGAGGTGAGGGGGTCACCTGCGGTCACCAACCAACCAAGAGCATGGTGTAGAGGCGGCTGGTGCACCTTAAATCTGTCGTGGTCGAAAGTCCTCACGTTGGGTTGGTGTGGAAGTTTGGAGAGTGAGGTGCCAGCGCAGGTATTGCTTCGTCATCTGAGCGTGGTTCAAAATTACGAGGTGTTGTCCTCGGATCTTTCCCTTAAGGGATTGATCCCGGACCGTCGTCAATAGCCCGTTATGTTGCACTAGTACGACGTTATTTAAAAATTACCAATTTCCTAACTGTTTAACGAACATATGCAAAACTAGTTCAATGTGTCCGGTTTTTCTAGGGTTGGAGTGGTGTGGAAGTTTGGAGTGCGACATTAATTTAAAAATACCCACCTAAACCTCCTGACCATATCCAGATACCGAGAAAGGATGAGGCTCTTAACTTTAAATCTATAAAATTAATGACATCAAGAGATATATTTAAATCTTAATGCAAACGAGGAAGCTGCTTTTCAGCAATTATCTCGGCAAGGTAAGGTAGGGTAATTTTTAATTAACATCGTGCTAAATCAACACAACGGGCTAGAGCAATTAGCTCGGAAACGTTTGGTTTAGTTTCTAAAAATTTCAATACTGTCGTCTCAACGTCAAATCTATTTCTCAACTTAGATTTCAAATAGGTGAACAAGATGTTTGCAGTCTCACACAAGTTAGTTGTGGGAAACACATTTAAACACTTCAATATAGTAAGTCATTAAAAAAGTCAGTTTTACTTGTGAAAACCAGTTTTAATGATCAACGCAAACGATCCCAATACAAATTTCTTGTTTCATCACCTCAATTTAAATATCGTTAAAAAATAAATTACTTTCAACATAATTTCACATAGTAAACATATCATGCCAACATAACTTTAAAATGTTGTCTTTACACCCCCTTTTCTCCTCCTTCTTTTTAACCTTAATTCCTTCCCCCAAAGATTACCTATTTTTCCCAATAGGATGCTGTGATCATCAAGAGGGCCGATTAAATTCCGAGTGATGAACATAGTGCCGTTTTTTGATGATTCCGAAGTCAAGATCAGATCAGTTCTTCTCTAATGAAGAGATATCTTGTCTATCGAGATCTGACAAATTTTGCTCATTACGGGATTGCTCGCCATCAAGAATGCCTATTGTATACTGGTAATTTTTAGTTAACGTCGTACTAGAGCAACACAACGGGCTATTGACGACGGTCCGGGATCAGTCCTTTAAGCGAAAGATCCGAGGACAACACCTCGTAATTTTGAACCACGGTCAGATGACGAAGCAACACCTGAGCTGGCACGCCACTCTCCAAACTACCACGCGAAGCCAACGTGAGGACTTTCGGCCACTCCAGATTTAAGGTGCACCAGCCGCCTCTACACCATACGTTTACAAACATCCATGCCCGAACCCAGATTCGAACCAGGAACCCTCCGATCTAGAGGCCAACACCTTAACCACTATACCGGTTGGTCGGCTATTGTATACTGAATTATGAACATACATAATGCCATTTTTTGATGATGACGAGGTCAAAATCGGATCATTTTTTCCTAATGACGATATAACTCGTCCATCAAGATGTGGTCAGTTTTGCTAATAACGAGATAAACTACCCTACAGTAATGAACCGGACAGAAAGAAGTGATGGTATAAGGGAAATAATACCTATTTTAATAGGGAATGGTCCCTCACGTGCCGCAATTACACTAGCAACCCTTCTAGGCATACTTCCAACAAGGTTTTGATACACAGCAATGGGTATTTGCGTCCATTCCTGCTGCAAGAATGTCGCAGCTGTAGATTTTGGATGTGCTTCGGTGGTCCGGAAGCGTCGCTCTAACTTGTCCTACAAATGTCCTATGGAATTTAGGTCGGGACTCTGATCAGGCCAGGGAAGACGTTTTACATACATATCTCGATACCACTGCTTGACAGAGGCTGCAATATGACATGACGCATTGTCGTTCTGAAAGTAACACTCGTCCATTCCATAAAATTGCCAGAGCGTAGGAAGAACCTGATTGCCCAGAATGTTCATGAAGGCGTCGGCGTTCAATTGACCAGGAACAACATGCAAAGGTCCCAAGCAATACCATGAAAAACACCCTCAAACAAGCAGTCGGATTTTATGGAAATCCGCTGGTGTCCGGTCAATTATTGCAGGGTAGATTACCTCGTATACAGACAGTCACCCGGAGTGTTTAGAAATAAATGTAAAGCCTCTTTCGATAAATGTTTAGAAATACTCCACTTTTGTTTTTGTATGTCAGGAAGGGAGTGTTTGTATTCGGTGTTCTCAACAGAAATTGTGCTGTCTCAGTGAAAACAATTTGCACTACTCTATGTCACCTGCTGAAGAGAGTTTGACAAACATGCATATTGTGACGTCTGGAACAAAAGACGTTTTCAACGTTAGGGGAGCAGACGACTCCCTTCCCCCGAAAAAATCACAAAGGCAGTAAATATGTCGGAGAGTCGGCTTGTTATTTCGACTTCTTGCACCTGGCACCTGGTTGGGTGTGGGACTTGCACGTGTGGGAGTTCACAGTTTGACGGGTGTGATTGGAAAACACCCGATCAACATTCGATGAGGGAGGCGGGCTCTCCCGAAAAAAGGCAAAAAGAGACGAGAGTTGACGGCTTTGGCGCGCGGTAGCAAAGAGAGATCTCGCGAAACAGCTATATGGTGAGGTTAAACACCGGTACTAACTTTTTTTTATGTTTCCAATGGCAAGGCAGTACAATTGCGAGGACAATTACAAATAAAATACAATACAATACAATACAAAGTACAGAGTTAACCGAGGTCATTTTAGCCTTATACAAGGTCAGAAGTGATATCACTTGTGAAGGGGCACCCAGTGGGTGGACCATCATTGTCCCAAACAAAGGACTGCACAATTTACATCCATTCCTTAACCCCGGATTCGAACCGGGAACCTTCCAATCCAGAGGCCAACACCTTGACCACTAGACCGGTTGGTCGGCCCGGTACTAACTAACTGCGAAGAAAAACTTGTTATTTCTTCATGAACATTAGTTCATCGATTGTCCAGTGTACATATTCTGTAAGTATTTTTTCCAATTGTTAATAAAAACCTTTTAAGTGAAATAAATAACTTAAAAAGTAATCTGCTTAATCCAACTCCATTGTATTGCTTGTGAGGCCCAAAATGCCACAATATCAATTTAAGTGGGAAAGAATAGAAACTAGTGTCGTATTCTTAGAAAATGGTGGATTGAGATATTATATATGACCAGCTACAAATAACGAATATTGAGGATATCTACATCTACTACACACCAGATGTGTTTTATGTTTTCGTTACAGTTATGTATATGTGCTAGAGAATTTCTTACAAACTATTTTAACTGTAATATGTTGAATATTTTCTTTCTGTATCTAGTTTTGTGTTTCGTCCGCATACCTTTTTATTAATTAAAGTGGCGCATGTTTTTTTTACAGTTTGTGTTTCGCTTTTAAATCTAACTACAAAAACTAGAAGAATAACAATATATAACTTCTATATTATTCTATAAAAAAAGTAAGATAATGATTTTGCCCCAGGAAAAAAAAAAAAAAACAGTTTTTCTTATTTAAGTGACTAAAAGAAAGAAGAGTATCCTTATGAAAAAATAAATGCATAAAAAATTATATTATGATGGATTGTGTTATCAGTCAAAAAAAAAAAAAAAGAGTACTGTTCGAACCGTAAAAAATTCATAATGAAATCGTTAATTAGTTTCGGTGTACTATTATCAAATGCACTTTAAACAAAATTACTTTTTAGTAATTAGTTGATGACTCTGGAAATAATCTTGAAATGAGCATTCGAAATTTTTTTTCTAAAATTATCTTTACATGCATAGAATCACGGATTTCTCAGAAACTATGAACTAGAATTTTATGGATTTGTGTGGAATGAGACATAACACATAAATACGTAGGAAAAAAATTTAAGAACACTGTACATGATATAAAACTATAGCATAAAACCATAAAAATTTCAATAATATGTGACAAAGAGAGTTCAAGAGTTCCGAAAAAATTAATTACTCAGAAAAAAAATTAAAACTTAATATGGAACTTAAAATTAATAAATTTAATATGGAACGTCATAGCCACTGACTTGTACACACACATATCACAACGTGATTTTATGCTGTCAATAATGTTGTTAACCACAGTTTGGAGAATTAAGTCGCACTCTTCTAGCAATGCTGTCTTCAGGGCATTTATATCTCTAGGACGAGGGGTTTTCCGTTCAACTGCTTTTCCAAGGTAGTCCCATAAGTTGTCTAGGAGAGTACCGTAAGTTCTCTAGGAGATTCCCATACGTTCTCTACATTTCCATCAGGAGATTTTGCTGGCCACGGTATTCGCTCAATGGCTTCATTTTCAAGGAATTAGTCAACGAGGTTTGCTAGAGTTGGAAGAGCATTATCGTACATATATATAAAATCCTATCCTTATACACCTCTGAAAAGTCTTACATAACGTTCTAAGACCTTATCCCGATATCTCTGACCGGTCGCAGATCCTCTGGTGAAAACGTGTAAAGGCATACGTGCATCGATCATCATTCCACCCTACACCATCATACCTGCACTACCAAAACGGTCACATTCCATAATGTTCGAAGGAAGATTTCGCGTTCCTGTCTCCCTCCAGACTTAAAACGCTTAGAATCAGATGTTAAACTAAACCTCGACTCATCAGTAAAGAGAACATGGGTCCATTGATGTTGACTCCAGTTCTGATGTTCATTGCATCAATTAAAGCGATCCCTCTTGGATTGTAAAGATAGTGAAACACATACCCTTGGATTCCTGACACAAAGGCATTTTCATTAAGCCTTCTGTATACAGTTTGCCGTGATACAACAGTTTCCGTGGGACTGCAAGCTCTGAATTTATTGTGCTAGTTTGTGTGGCCACGGCCGTTTAATTTTTGCCTGTATTGCAATGCTCACAACATAGGGATTCAAATCTCTATTGTAATATAGCGTATGTAAAGTTTTTTTTTTTAAATAAACGCAAGTTAACTGTAAATTAGGCTGTTTCGTTGTATTGACGGGTACACTGTTGAGAATAGGAATGTACCGCGTGGGTGTTGTTGAGAGTGGAGCTTCTTGCTGACACTCTCGGCGAGACCACGTGATCGTTCGTAAAGTAATGTGATTCAAAACAATTTAAAAAGAACTTCCACTGAATGGCACGGCTTCGGGTGTGAGCTTTCTTGATGAGCTCCCTCCTTTTTCTTGAAACTTGAATTTATGTATCTCAGCGTAATATTATCGTTTGTTGTGTTTTTGTACCGTTTGTACTGTTTGTTTGATGTCCAAAAATAAATCACAAAAAGACATTCTTGGACTCGATGATTCTTGGACTCGATGAATCTTTACATACACCACTCGGTCGCACTACGTCAATCGTTCAGCAATTTTGCTCAAGACAGCAGGCATGACGGATGCATCGAGAAGAGATCATGGAAGAAGAAAAGATCCGAGAGATAGTTATATTTCCTACTTCCAAGGCAGAGAGGCGATTTTATCTGGAAACGTGAGTTTGTGATGCTTTTAATTATTTTGTATCGTGATTATCCAGAATTGTGGAAAGTTAAGTCTAGTGAATATTTGAACAAATACAAAAGAAGTATTAATTTGCAAGAAATGGTTAATAAGTTAAAACAACGCTATACTGAAGAAAAATTTAATAGAAAAATTAATATTTTGAGTATGATTCAGTATCTCGCAGAAAGTTTAGTAAATGTTAGTGAGTAAAGTAGCCTTCTCAGTTTATAACACTCTTTGGACCATCGTGTTTTTTCCTCTTTTCTTTCTTCCGATTGCAGACAGCCAAAGTCAAGTCAAGAATGCCCAAATCTAAGTTTGAAACCATTTTGAAATTCAAAAATGAAACACGCCAAGCCTCTTGGGAAAACATTGGCCCAATGAGATTGACGGGTTGATTGAAGCTATATTGAAACACATATCAATCGAAACCGTCAATCACATTGACAATAACATTGATCGTATAGGGACCGCTTAGCGGAAAAGTACCGTATTTACATTGAAATATATTATTGAAATTTCTATCTCTCTCGCGCGTATTTGATTGAAGATATACATATTCTATTTATTGGTTTTTGGATGAGATAGAAGAAGCTTTCACCTTTGATAAAACCACCTTCGAACAACAAAAAAATGTTCTTTACGAATAAAGCCACTGATTCGAACCAAATCTCAACCGCTGCCTCAAACCACATGAAAGCCTAGTTCAAATAGTATAGTATTCCCAAGACTTTACCAGCTAATATTTTCTTACCATGTACTTTTTCCATTGTATTTTTATTTAATTGATTTCTACGATGCTGGCCTCCACAAAGTACATGCTTAAATACGATGACGAATGCATATGCTACTAGTCACACGATGAAAAACATGCAGTCACGATTATCAGCGCCTGTATTTGATGAAAAAACACGCAGTTACGACGATCATAGCCTGCAAAAGACGAAAATCTGTCGAGGTAGTCATGTTGTTCCAGTCGTGAAGTTGATCAATGCACACTACGAAAAGATGCCTTTCAATAGAACTGTGCTAGTACACGCCAAAATGAACCCAACGTCACACAAAATTGTTGCATGATGTAATAAATATTTACTAGAGCATTCCAAACATAATCAACTGAAAATATTTTGTTTCCTTTCTTTTTTTTTATTGGGATAAACGTTTTTTTCCATATAGTGTCCAGAAGGAGACCCTTGCTGTATCAGGACGACCGAGTGTGGGTATCTGAGTGTAAACAATGAA
This sequence comes from Metellina segmentata, assembly GCA_947359465.1. Lineage (NCBI taxonomy): Eukaryota > Metazoa > Arthropoda > Arachnida > Araneae > Tetragnathidae > Metellina > Metellina segmentata. The sequence continues at coordinate 57,759,625 of OX375876.1, read as the reverse complement.
AAGAACACCAGCTATTTCCTGTGAGCCAGGATGAGGAGACTGAGCGGCGATCAAAAGCTGTACTCTGAGATCTTACAAAGAGAAAGACACCAGAAGAGGTGGTTAAAAGTATACGATCAGATATTTGTCAGTTCCTGCGAACTACAGTCGCCGTCTTTCTTCCTAGAGCTCTCCGCTCCTTCTGCGTAGCTACGAGCACTTGATGGCCCCGGATTGGTTGCTGTTATCCAATGACTTGCCAGCTGAAGGGATATACTCTGTTGCTAGGGTCATTGCTGACGCAGCATTCTCTCTGGTTGCGTTATGTAACATTTGTTTTATTTGACATTTGTGAATGAGTATCTTCTAGGAATATTTGCTGTCCGTATCTATTTTGGATAAACTTATTCGTCATGTGGTCGGCGATGAAGGTAAACATTGTTAGAGAGCCGTATCTGGCATAAGTACCAGTTTTAAAAAAATCTTAGGGGCGTATTTGGTCTGCTGGCGTATTTGAGTTAATAGCTTTACTCGGCAGACAGATTCAACCAGGACAGGAAAGTTACGCTACTTTTCACGCGTAGCCCTAAATTGCTGATAAGACAAGATGTGAAACTGCTCACTTTCTGAGGAACAAGTCAAATGACTCGCAATAATCGGTATGCCTTTCGATGGATGGTCCTCGATATAAAGTTGAATTTCCGTTGCGATGACAATCCCTTCCATCATCTGTCTGAAATCATTTGACGACAGACACTGCTATTGTTCCTATAACGGCTTCACTTTTCACTGTTACTCACTGGAAGAAAACTGACGAGATCTTGATTTTGTCATCAGAATAAATAGCCAACATTTTGATGCTGAGCTATCTTGTCATTAGGAAGAAACCAACCAGATTCTAATATCATCTTATAAGAATCGCCAACCTCCTGATGATGAGATATCTCGTCATTAGAAAGAAACGGACCACATCTTGATCTCATATTAAAAAGATCGCAAATATCTTGAAGACGAGGTACTTAGTCATAAGACGAAAACTGACCCGATCTTGATACCGTCATCATAATAGGATCGACAATATCTTAACGACATATCTCGTCAATAGAAAAAACCTGACAAGATCTTATTGATTCAGTGATTGAAATTCGTTTCAGCTAAGTTTATACTTGTTCTTTAAATTGAAAGTTAAATAATTGTATAACTGAAAGTAAAATGCTCTCGTGATTGGGAAGGTAGGTAGATAATTTAATTACCGTCTTACTGAAGCATTGATGATGCTAAAATCGTGTGATTGGGGAAATATCAGTAGGGTAAAACATGGCACATTTGTATTTGCCCATTTAACTCATTCTTCACGTTTAAAAAAATTTTACACCGGGAAACGGTGTATATAATTCATCCTAAAATGTCTCCCATAAAACTCAATTGCCCATTATGTTGCTCCAGTGTGACGTTAACGAATCACCGTTACCGTTACTATTCACACACACACACACACACACACACACACACACACACACACACACACACACACACACACACACACACACACATTGAAAACAATTTTAAAAACCTTTAAGATAGGCGTAATTGAAGCTACATTACACATTATTTTGTTAACTTGCTCATGTTTAAAAAAAATGTAATATATTTTTCGTGTTGAAAAATTAACATACATAATACTTTTTTTTTCTTTGGTAGGTAGTTAAATTAACGTCGACCGTGAGCAACACAACGAGGTATTTGGCTATAACGTGTCAGCTGCATTGAAAAATAGGAATTTAGGAAATGAAATTGGCATTTAGTTATTTATGTTCATTGAGTTATATGTTGGTATGTAGTTATGTTATATAATTCTGCAACATCGTCATGACCAGGTTATCTCGTCGTTTGTGAGATTTCTTGATGGACATGACACCTCTTAGAGGGTAAATATAGAAGCTAGATTCCCTTACAACATAATAACATGATTTATCTCGTGCACCGTAAACATTCAGAACTCCTTGGCGAAACAACTCAAAAGGGATGTTATTCACGTCAATGGATCCGACAGCATGTTTTTAAAGTGGATCGAGCTCGGATAAAATCCTCAAAGCAGGTGATAACGATACATGCTTATAAAAATAAAGAGAACCCGGTTTGCAAGCAGCAAAAATCACCTCGATAAAATCATTTGTTCCACCGAGCTTCCTCACTTTTGTTTCTGAATAGAGGTACGAAGCGGAAAATCTTTTAAAAGAAAGGAGTTAACAGCTTGGTATAAAGAGAATTCTCTCTTCCTGAGCAAACATTTCATACAATTCTCCTCCTTTAAAAGCATTATTGACTGGGGAACAGTCTTGTTTAACCGTGCGTAAATTGACTGCAGACGTGAAAGCTAGTCTCCTGTATGATACTCCTATCGAATACGTTGAATGTGATTCAGTCTTAGTCTGTGGTAGAGCTTTTCGATAGAAGTGAAACATAGCGATGGTTTAGTTTAAGCATCATTCGCGATTCACTGCGATTTACTGGTAAGGAATTACGACAGCAAAGAAACGGTTCGTTTTAGTTTTAATGGAAAAATCTAAGGAATACATAAAAAACTCGATACAAATTTCATTTTCTAACTTTTTATATCCAATACAGCTGGCACTATAGTCAAATATCCTTAACCTTAATAGCATAAATAACTCAATGCCAATTTCATTTTCTAATTTTTTATTTTCCAATATGGCTGACGAGCGCTGTACCCAAATACCTCGCTGTATTGCTCAAGCTTGACGTTAATTTAACTACCTACCAAATTAAAAAAAGAGTATTTTGCACGTTTATTTTTATACTCGAAAAATATATTTAATTTTTTTTTTAATGAGTAGGTTAAAAAATAATGTGTAATATAGCCTCAATTACACCTTTCAGAATGGTTTTTAAAATTATTTTCCAAGTGAATGGTAATGGTAACAGTGATTCATTAACGTCAAACTGAAGCAACACAACGGGCAATTGGTTTTGATGTGAGACATTTTAGAATGAATTATATTTAAGGTTTCCTGGTGTAAGACTTTTGAAAACGCGAAGAATGAGTTAAGTCGGCAAATACAATGTACCATGTTTTACTGTACTGATATTTTCCCAATCGCGCGATTGGTGAATTGATCCCGGACCGTCGTCAATAGCCCATTGTGGTGCTTCAGTAGGACATTAATTAAAACATCTACCAACCGACCTAATCACGTGAACACTTTACTTTCAGTTACACAATTATTTAACTTTCAACTTAAAGAAGAAATGCAAACTAATCTGAAACAGTTTTTTCAATCACTATATCAATACTCTATTTTTCTCCGGCATAAAATACGCATAGTAAAATCAAGATGCATTTTCCCGCTTCGGCAAAAACTACGTGCGAATTGAAGTTCAGGTTCACTAAAACAATTAAGCCTACCTTGAGCATGTAACAGAAGATACTTATCTGCCCGCATGTAGAAGCTTGGGAGGAACCAATTTTTATACGGGTTATAACTGCCTCATTTGGCGTTAATATAATATATAAATGATCCCAAGGGCAGAATAATCTTCATGATTTAATAAATTGTTTTGGATACATTTTTCTCTGGTTTTTATAGCGCCAGGGCCATATTTTACCACGCTATGAAGAACAAAAGATATAATCATGTAATGGGCACATACATACAAGGAAAGTTTTACTGAAACAGAAAAGAGAAATATTTTCAGTAAGAAATCGAGGCTGTGCCGCCTTCAACTCGTAGTTTACTAGCGCAGTGGACAAACTCACTGATCCACGACATCCCGCTTTTAATTGAATGCAATATATTTTTATTTTCAAATATTGATTTATTTAAATTTTAAGAATAAACCAATAATCCATCCTAAATAGAATGCGGCAGTAATCCATTTGGTGGAATTGCGGATAAGCAACCCTAATATTGCTAATCCGCGATACTCAACGGTATGCATTTTTCACGAATCCAGACATTGCCGTTGAAAATCAAAGCGTGGAATGACGCCTTACGCCATAGAAACGTAGATGCCGACTAACCTAAGCGGTAGCTTCTATCACTTAACTCGTTATCTTCTGATAGAGATTCGTTGACAAAAATGTTTATTTTAAATTCGTTGTGTAGTCTTTGCTTAATTACAACACACTTAATTTGGATTTTTAAAACCAAACGTTCCTTTGAAGTGTTAAAAGGTTGACATGCCTCTAGCAACTACAATACCAAGAAATGTTATTAATGTGTCAAACATTCAAATTTAATATGCATCCAGGAAAGTTTTCACTGTGATTAACTGAGAATAGATATCAAAACAATACATTTCAAATTGATATGCTCGTCATCTGACTCGTTTAAATTATGTTGTGTTGTCATCGGATCGTTCCCTTGGGGACTGATCCCGGACCGTGGTCAATAGAATGTTGTGTTGCTCCAGTAGGACCGAAATTAAAAAAAATACAAATTACAAAATTGCAATAAAAACTTAGCAAAAGGCAATTTTCTTACATATTTAAAACTGCTGCATCTATATTTCAAGCTTTTATGGATTCTATACTTGAAATTATCCCTGGTGTTTTTGCTTATCAAGATGACATAATCGTCTGTTCAAACTCATTCAATGAATCTTGTGAGAAATTAGACAAATTACTGTCAATTCTAAAGTCACACAACTTAACCTTGTTTGCAACAAAATGCTCTTTCCACCAACGGACAATCAACTACCTAGGATTCAATATTTCAGATCATGTCATCACCCCAATCAACTCAAACGTTGTTAAAATCAAATATTTTCCCACTCCAAAGAACAAAAAACATGTGAAGCGATTTGTTGGTTTATGCGGATTCTATAGGCATCTCATCCCAAATCATGCTAAACTTGTACACCCTCTAATCAAAATCACTTGTCCTTCATCACACTTTTACTGGTCAGAGGAATGTAATAACACATTCCAATCACTACAATCAATCTTTTTCAAACAACCATTTGTTAAACAACCAGATTGGGAGAAAACCTTTTTCTTAAATACTGATGCTTCAAAACATGCCATATCTGCTGTGCTCTTGCAAGAATTTGATGGAAAATTATCCCCCATTTCATACTACTCCAAGTCATTATCAGATTCTGAATCAAAATACCCTGCAATTAAGCTTGAACTCATGGCCATTGTAAAAGCTGTCGAATCATTCAAATACTATTTATACGCCAGATCATTTGTCATTTTGTCAGACAGCAAACCCCTTCAGCATTATAAAAGAACCACTTCCCCTGCAGACATCACTACACGTTGGTTATTACTACTCAGTGAATATTCATTTACATTCAAACAAGTACCTGGCAAAACCAATCTCCTACCAGACTACTTTTCTAGACTTGAAGAACCCCCACCCCCAACAAGATGATTTACTCAACAACCCAAATATTATACACTCAAATGAATCCCTGCCCATTATACAAACCAACCCAATCAGTGTACAAAATACACACAACGTAGAAATCCAAATGTGCAACCTAATTGCTACGGTTCCAAAAACAGTTGTTGATCCAGTCCTTGAAATTTCTAATGCTACCCTACTTCGAGAACAACTCACCGATAAGGACACATCCTTTATTTACAATCAGATCATGAACCGGAAAATTTCACAAAACCATGTCAAATACTTCATTAACCCTGACACAAAACTCTTGATGCACATCAGAAATGACAAAACTAGGGATAACCAAGATTCAGAACAACCAACAATTGTCGTCCCAAAATCCTTAAAACAGAAAGTTTTAAGAATAGCACATCTTCCCCATTTTGGAATCTCAAAAACATATGAGTACATTACTCTTAGATACTATTGGTCAGGCATGTATGTTGACACACAAAATTTTGTTGCGTCCTGCACAGTCTGCATCACATCGAAGCCACATACAATTCCCCCTGCACCTTTTCAGTCCACCATGAAACCCAAACATCCAGGTGATGTTATTTCAATGGATTTAGTAGGTCCATTTCCCAGCGGTCAACACATCTTAACTATAATTGACCATTTTTCCAGACATCTTGAACTGTACCCATTGATGAATATAACATCAAATGCTGTCATAAATTCCCTTTTCTCATATATTTCTAACCATGGAAGACCTGCCATTATCCTCACGGATCTGGGTACCCAATTCACTTCTGACATTTTCGAAACCTTTAATTCAACTCTAGGCATAAAATTATGTCACACCACATCCGGTAGACCACAAGCCAATGCCATTAGTGAAAGAATTAACACGTCAATCAAATCCACAATTTCGGCTCTTCAAAGCCAAGGACATAAATTCTACAATGCAGTCAGAATACACCAACATCTCTATAATGGCGCATTTCATCAATCAACTGGATATTCCCCCAATCTAGTACACTTTGGTAGACATCTCTCCTTAATTACCGACACATATGATCAAAGTGTTAATCTTCAAAAAAAAAATTTGTCACAGTCTTATTCCCTAGTACAAATTCTGGATGCTCTACAAGAAGTATATAGAAAAGTATTCTATAACAATCAGAAAAGCCAACAAACAAATTATCAACGACAAGCTCCACATTCCAAAACCAGAAACTTTCAAATAAATGATAATGTTTACTTAAAATCCAAAGATAAATATAGACCAAAATATGAAGGTCCCTACACTATTACAAAAATAAATTCACCCGTCATTGTTTCACACACACAATTCAAAGAATTACAGAATCCAAATTAAAACCTTTTAAAATTCACATTGATAGATTAGTTCTTGCTCCTCCACGCCTAACACACTTGAGTCATAATACGGAAAATATTGAGATCAATCACGATCAATCATCGTCAGGAAATGGGCATGCATCTGCACCATATAACCTGAGACCATGCACGTTCCAGAAGTTGTGATCTGGATAATGTTATGACTGCAATCATCGAGATATGAGTCTACTTTTACCCCTCGTTTTTTTAAATCCAGCAGCTACCTCGATGATTGCACACTATAACATTTGTATATTATTTTCACAATCATTTATTTTTCTTTCGCAACGTTTGGTTGTACATGTTGTACAAGGGCTGTGCAATCAATTTGTGCAATTTTTACCGTCATTTACATTATCATGTCATAATATCATACTTATCAATCAATGATAAGCAATTATGTTCGTGAATGCTATCATACGCTACATCAAGTGGCTTTACTTTCAATATTACAATTTCTAAAACCGTTAAAACACCATATGGTTTTTGCACACTACCCGCCCTTATAACTCAAATGTTGGACATTATTTACATGTCAGTACCATGTTTTATTCACACAAATAATGTTGTCATTTTTCAACAGTTATTACATTGAATTGTAACTTTTGGTACTTTAAGTTTGTGTATATGTAGTTTGTGTTCAAACAAAATGTTTGCAACAATCAATCACACCCATCGTGTTCTTGCCACTTTTGCAAAAATGTGTAATGCAGAAGTGAAAATAACACCAAAAACTAACTTTTACTTGTTAAAATTGACACAAAGTCATTTGGCATATCTTTGAACCAAATTATCTGCGTAATCCATTTTACCAAATACTGTTTAAATAGAATATATATATTTTATTTTAACCTTTTAGGAAAAATTTAATGTCCGAGGTACTTACATCCTCGTTTTAGGTCATTACTGATATTACGTACAATTATGGGCATGTGACTGTTGTGATATTTTGGTTTTTTTCTTCGTAATGTCACCACCAAACGTTCTTATATACGTTCCTGGTACAACTATATGTTTGACATATTTAACCCTACTTAGTACCAACAATTTTAAAGATTATTCATAATGGACATTACTTTTGGATTGTTGTATTACATACATACATATTATGCTATTAGCATAAATTTTGTTCTTCCTTTAGTATATCAATTTTTGTTTTTATTAATGGCAAATGTATCTTTATATACGTTTTTTTACAACATTATGTGTCAATTGGCATTATTAATTCTTGGCTACAGGCAGTAATTGTTTGACTGTGAAGAGTTTACATTTATGTAAATTACTGTCAATCAAAAGTACGACAAAATTTCAAGTGGCACTGGTATTTCTTTTTATGAATATTACATGTGTATTGGTTAGAATTTGGCATATTGTTGTTTTATGTTTGCCAACGAAACTTTATAGAACATTACTTATTGTTTCTGTGTAAACAATAACTTTTTAAGTTGTCACATGAGTGCTGAGGAAAATGCCAGCAACTCGTAAGTTGATATGCCAAAATCATCTTATCTTGTTAACTAAGTACTGAAGAAAATGCCAGTGGCTTAGGAAAACAAAGTTTTCATGTGCAAAAAAAAAAAGTTAGTTCTTTAATGTGCTTACCTGAACACTGAACTAAAATGCCAGTAGCTTCAACAGATATACGTGTATTTTTTTATGCCAAAATCATTGTGTATGAATTGCGTTCTGTGGATAATGTTGTTACCAATGTGTTAATTCATATTTATATACCAAAGCTGTTTTTATCTACCACTTTTAATGCAAATTTGGAGTTACCAACACCATGGTTTGTGTATGTGCATACTTTAATTATATTTTCAAGGTTCACTACCTCATGGTTTATCTAAAATTTTTAACTATTAGTGAATCACTGAACTGTGTTTTAATAACATGCACATGTGCAGACTAATTACGAAATACTCCCAAATTTTTTTTGCATTTTATGTAAACACTACACTATGCGACCAGTCATGCTTATTAGTGGGCCCATTTAGATTCAACTTTTCTTTCTACAAATTCTTCGCAAATCATTTAGATAAAAATCCAAATCTAATCTAAAATTTTTATTATCATTCACCATACATTACAGGCAATTACTGCGTTATGCACTGTACGCTGGTCGTACAAAGTTCCATGCAGAGTTACCTGGCCAGATTTCCCTCGTGGAACCGCTCATCGCTTTCATTGTTGGCAATGTAGTTTCCATCATTTTAAATTTTTTTTTCACCATATCCTTTTAATTGTTTTCCTTTTAAGCAGGCTTGTCGCAGTGTCAAGTTCACGCATAAATTTTAGCAAGGTATTTGCTTCACTGGATTGTTGTAACACATACAGGCTACATTATTACAAAAAAATTTTTGCCACTCACGTTGTCTTGCCCACTGTCTGCCACTTATGTCAAGTATGTTGTACTTTATTGTGTTTATCTTATTGTTACCAATATATGCCATTATTTTTGTCAATCCTTTCACTCAGCACATGGAACTGAACAAATGATGCACATGTCGCATCTTTTTGTAACCCCCTGTATTTACTCATGTTACTCACCTCACGATCTTACTTGGGTTCATGCGTTCATCATCATCACCCTCCTAAATTGGTTTCTTTCCGTGTCTTTGGGGAGGATGTAACGTTAATTGAAAACGTTACATTCATAATCATCACCGCACCTAAACCGAACCTAAAAATTACACAGACAACACCAATTTTCATGGATTCACCCCCTAAACTCACCGAAACGAACTCTTTCTGAAACTCACTCGTTCTCCCAACGGAAAAGTACAACGCTACAAGCTGGAATCCCTTTGCATTCCTTCATCCCACAACGGTCGAAGAGACGGCCGATTCCGAGAAAAAGTGGGCAAATTTAGGGGTCAACCTCTTGCCACCTTTCGTTCATAGATCCAATTATCAAAAGGGTAATTAACTTCATCAATTTTGATCGTACGGCTTCTGAACATCTGTCAAAATGTGCTTTAAGACCTTGTGGTCATTTTGATAGTTGTTTCTAGTCGATATGATGAAGGATTGATTTTATAATCCACTTTATTCAATTTCATTCATTCAGACCCAGGGAGGACGCAAAGTGGGGTTGCCACTTGGCGGTTTCTGACTGGATTTCGGATGGAGATAAACCATCAAAAATGGAGTTTTGGCAACATAATTGGCGACAAAATCGCAGTTTCCATTCATCCCATAAATACAGGTGTTGGCGTGATTTTCCTGAGACTCTCACTTTTCACCAACGTCAAAGGACGTAATTTTTTGGCTGTCTGGATTGTTCGGGGTAACTATGTGGATCGTGGAGTCGAAGGGAAGTGTTTGATCAAGGGAACTGAATCAACTCCCGTGGAACATCCCTTTCAACCATCTAATCTTCCTGACGGAAATGGTCGCTCCTGTTATTCAACATTCCTCTTACTTCAACAATTCTTTGTATTGATCCCGCGGCTACCTCCAACCATTTCAATTTCTTCGAGGAGTAGAGGCCTCTGGGAATACCGTCCCGGTGCGGTTTCTTCTTCATTTTTTCCGTGTATTTTTTCCGCTGAGGCTCTACTCCGACAAGGATCTCCACGCAAGAGTTTGTCTTGTTTGAACAACGCACCTACCCCTACTCCGACAGGAATCTCTATGTAAGAGATTGCCTTGTTTGAGCAACGCACCTACCCCTTCAAACCACATCAAAGGATGGACGCATGGACCCTCGCCGATGTGAAGCTGAAGTAACAGAAACTCCTCTTCGTATTGGAATAAAAGAAATGTTTCCACTCTCAATCATCTATTTTTGATTCTGTGTCATCAAAAATTGCCAAATCCTAGTATTTCTCCCAATAACTAAAGTTGGGAAGTGGCCGTCGTTTCCACTGTCCCCATTGCATTTCCAATACATTTCAAGGGAGCTACCCTCATCGGTCTCCAAGTTCGAATCCGGTTTCCTCATCAGAAAAAGACTCTCCTCAAAAATTAGAAGAACCAATCAATGTCATCTCAGAATCACAGGTCGTATCGAAATCGTATTTTATCTCTTGATCTTTTGTTGAAGAAGTCACCTTAATCATTTAATGGGAAACCTAGGGTTATTGCTATTGAAGTCCTCTTGCTAATACTTTAGTAAGTAAGGAACCACTTCAACTCATCCTAAGTTATCACAATCCCAATTGTCTAACCATACTATACTATATTCTACCTACCTACAATCTAAAAGAAATAAGACAAATATCCATAATTTTCATTGCCACAGTCCTATAATACGTACCTAACAATATTAGATCGTATGATATTGTAATTATATATTTTTATAAACTTATTCCAATTTCTTTTAATGTTTGGATTGATGCAATTAGAAAATATTAGCGTACATGATATCCTTACCGCATTTTTTGTATTGCTATTATTTGAATCTTTTTTTCTTCATATTTTGAAATTACACTCATTGCCACCAAGAAAAAGTCGTTAAAATGAAACGAAATTCTTCACATGTAAGTACTACTTTGATATAAGTAAGTGATTAGAAAATCAAAGAAAAAGGATAATTTTTATTGCAGAAAAAAGTACAAATGAACTGAAGTTTTAGTACTCTGTTCTACCCCCTCTAGCACGAACACGATTGTCATCACTGCTCAAATTGAATCTAGATTCGTCGCTGAAGACGACCTGCTTCCATTCCGTTACAGTCTAATCTCGTCGTGCGCGACACCACTCCAAACGGAGGCGTCGGTGGGTGGCATTGGCATCACACGTAATGGGCGCCGCGATACCAGATGTCCTTCAGCCAGGCGCTTTGCGATGGTTCGGGAAGACACACGGGCCCGTTGTGAAGGTGCTGCCTGTGTCTCGATAGCGGCCAATGAGGCAGTTGGCTCTACGCGTGCGTTTCGTATGATGTGACGGTCTTCTCGACAACTGGTTTGTCGAGGGCGTCCTGAGCCTGGTCGCCGTGTAAATGACGTCTCTTCTGTCCACTGGTCACAACACCGCCTCACAGTAAAAACAGAATGGCCTACTTGACGAACTACTCGCCGAGCTGACCAACCAGCTTCCATCATCCCGATGATTCATCCCCTCTCGAACTCTTACAGCTGCTAATATTGTCTTCGAAGGCGGCGTAACGGCATGTCTACATCAGCGTATCCTTTGCAAAAGATTAAGTACACACAAAGAAGCTCTGCTTACCTGTTTTATACTCCAAGGAGAACGAAGTTCAACGCCCTCTAGTGGCATTACGGAAAGCGCAATCACGAGGCATTTCTAATCATTTGCATATCTGGCTGACATGTACCTTCATGCCAAGATTTGTTACGATCCCACAATTATGTCTTGGTGCGCAAATTTTTATGGCAATGTGTGTATGTTACAAAGGAATATAAATACCGTTAACAAATCCAACGCCATTGTACCATATGCTACTATCCGACCCTACTTCTCTAACACGTGGACGCTGGAATGTGCATCAACATCCAGACGGTGACAACATCAACTTCAGAGTTTGTACGTGTGTTTTTGACAAAATGCCGAAAGAGAGTTTTTCTCATCAGCGGCCTGGCGTTCCGTTGGTCCACCCCTCTTTCCTTCCCCTTGTGTCTGACAATTGAGTTCAGAGATGCGATAAACCGTTCTGTGGGTTTTCAGGAACGATTTTCCAATCGACACACCTGGAGTTCCGTCGGTTCCCTAATACCATGTCTGGAATGGAGATTAGCTTTTGGAAACTCATCTTTGCATCTGAGTTTTTGCATCTGTGTGGGGGTGTCTTCAGTTCTGTTGAGGACATAAACATCTCTTGCCAGGGCTCGGAATTCACCCCCCTCCCGTTCGCAGCTGCGGTTCTACGGACCCAAGAGAACGGGGATTTGAGAAGGAGACTGATTCTGAATTCGACGAGAGACAGACGTCTCTGTTTTGTGGAGAGCCATTGTTGCTTTGGCTCCAGGCAGGTTTTCGATTGTCGATGGCTGTGCCCTAACTTTTAACTTGTAAACTTACTTGTAAATAATTTAATTATCTAAATAAATAGTTTAATTTTAAACCAGCTGTCCGTCTAATTCTTACATGACGGTACAGCTTATAATTAATTTGGTGGCAGCGTGTTGGATAGATTAAAACAGCCTCGACAAATAAATCGAATCTGCCGTTTTTGCCTGAAAGATTAAGGCGGATAGAACTCTTGACCGTTTATTATTAAGAAAATGTTTCCATCTCGGTTCGTCCAGAGGTCATCTTTACCGTTTATTATTGGGAAAAAGTTCCCACCGGTGCGTCTAGAGGTCATCTTGACCGTTTAATATAGGTTCAGAGCGAACCGTTTTTTCGTCAGTGGTGCAGTGTTATTTGTGCGTGTGTGTTGTGGCCTTTTTAGCCGAAGATAGTGCAGTGCCGTGTTTCGACCCGTGGTCCAGCTTGTGGACAGTGGTGCCAAGTGATCCAAAGTCAGCAGATACAGGTTAGTGCCATTTCCCTATTTTGTCATTATGACTCAAATTTTAAAGAATATGTGCAATCGCTAAAATTTTGCTAATTTTAATTAGTGTGGTCACTCCAAAGGAAATTAATTTAACTTAAGTGTCTTGAATCTGTATTGTGTATCTGAGAATTGCTAAATTATTGTATGTTGTAAGATTACTGTATGTCGTAAAAAGTATTGAATTGGGTGTTGTGTAAGAGCAAAATAGATAAGTAATTTTGAATTTTCGAAATGGCGTACTTGACCACAAAGGTAGGAAACAAGATCTAGAGGAACTAACTGAATATTTGGGAATAACGGTTACTGTGGGATTAATGGCATCCCAACTTAAGGAGTTAATAATCTCGCATGATTCTTACGATGAGGAATACACAAAAGTGGCGTTAGAAAGGATTATACAGGAAAGACGGGAGAGGCAAAAAAAAACAAGAAAGAAAGGATAGAGATAGGGAACAAGAGAGAGCGGATAGGAAACAAGAAAGAAAGGATAGAGATAGGGAACAAGAAAGACAGTATAACTTTGAGCTTGAAAAACTGCGGATTTAGGCATCCCGACGAGAACACATTGAGAACGTCGACTCGTTAAGCTCCAAAGGTAAATCACGAATAGATATTTTAAAACTGGTTCCCAAATTCGATTCAGACCAAACAGACATTAGTGTGTACCTGATAATGTTTGAGCGTCAGGCTAAAAGGGCTAACATTGAGAAAAAAGACTGTGTGTCTTGCTTACAACCGGTATTGCCCTGGATATCGTGCAGATCATTGCACGCGAGCCAGATGAGGTAGCAGAAAACTATGACCAAGTCAAAGAGCTTCTGCTAAAGAGGTACAAGTTCAGTCCCGAAATGTTTCGCCAAAAATTCCTCCACCATAGCCGAAAACCCGATAGCACTTGGAAGGATTTTATTTTCGAAACCCGAAATTATCTGGAAGAGTGGATTCGAGGGTTGGAGGTTATGGACTATGAATCTCTAAAAGATTTAATGATAACGGACCATGTCAAAAGACGTGTCCCGTTGGAGGTGAGGGACCATTTCCTCGATGATTGGGCTAAGATAGCAAATAAGCCGGCAAATTAGCCGAAGTGCTGGATTCATACGAAGACATTCGGAAACCCAAAAGAAAGCAAGCCTTTCAAAAAACCCAAGGGAAGTACACCTTTCCCAGCGAAAGTGAGGGAGAGGAAATACCAACCGGCCCCCACTCGAGGAAGGAACGATTTTATCCCGCCTAGTTCCCAGGGAAGGAAATTTGACACTTTTGACCGGAGACGAACGCAGCGGTGTTTTGAGTGCAACGCGAGCGACCACTTAAGGCCAAATTGTCCGAGGTTTGGGAAAAGAGTGTCAGTAGAACCGGTAAATAGACTCGGAGGGGAGGCCGAACATGAATTACTGATGCCGTATGTACAAAAGGGATCTGTAAACGCTCAAGAAATAAACATCCTTCGAGATTAGGGTTCTATCTTGGATTTAGTACACTGGAATTACATGGACCCCAAATCCTACACGGGAGAGACCGTGTGGATTCAGCAACCGCTAGACTCCTATCAAATTTCGTTACCCTTAGCGGAGGTGAAAGTAGAAGGAGGTTTCGGGTCAATCACCACCAAGGCAGCTGTCTATGCAAGCACCGCCGATGTGCGACGATACATCTTAGGTACCCGAACAGCTCAGATAATTCGCGAATCAACGGGGTACGAATTCTCGGTAACTGAGCAAATTAATGCCGTTCAAACGCGTTTACTGAAACGACAGTCAGAAGCGAATATTTTGGGTGAGGGGGAGGAAAATCCCCAAGTAGTTTCAATTTCGCCCTCGTCGGGGATAGACAAGACAGCTACAGAATTAAGGTTGGACGAACCGCTTGTTATTCCCATGGCGGAGGCAAGCGGCATGAAATTGGAGCTTCTGGAAGTAAAGAGAGAGGAATTTAAGAAAGCGCAGGAAAATTGCCCTAGTTTGAAAGAGGCGTAAGAGATGGGGTCCGACCCAAAACTGTCTCAGAGGAATAAACCATACTCCTTTGAAAAGGGAATACGTGTAAAAGGTCGGGAATACCGAATGGGACTGCCACAGAAATTGTCGGTAATGCCAAAAGCGTTAAGGCAATAGGTTTTGGCGTTGTGTCACGAAGAGACATCGGCGCACCTGGAGGGGTACGAAATCAAAGGATAAGCTAGCGCGGTATTTTTATTGGCCCGGGTGTTTTCGGGAGATGGAAGATTATGTGCGGACATGTGATCCTTGTCAAAAGGCAGGGAGGCCAAATGATAGTAAAAGGGCCCCGATGCAATTGGTTCCGATTATTCGAGAAGTCTTTTCGAAATTAAACCTGGACGCCTGTGGGCCGTTTCAAACCTCGCCGAGTGGAAACCGGTACCTAATTACCGTAATTTGCATGTCTTCAAAATATCCGGAAGCCATCACTGTACCGAACACACGATCGATCACCGTCACCGACGCGTTGTTGACCGTTTTCGGTCGCATGGGTTTTCCACAAGAAATTCAGTGTGACCAGGGCACGTCTTTTACCAGTGAGTTAACTTCGGAATTCTTCGAACGTTTTGGGATCAAAGTCTGGCACAGTTCGGTGGCTCACCCGCAATCGAACCCAGTTGAGAGATTCCATCGGACCTTTAAACGATTGTTGCGCGCGTTATGTCTCGAAGCTGGCCCAGAGTGGGAAAAACACCTCCCACTGGCACTGTTGGCGCTTCGCACTGTAGTGCATGAGAGACATGGCTACGCCCCGGCAGAACTCGTGCACGGGAAGAATTTAAGGACTCCAGAAACTTTACTGTATGAACGATGGTTTGGCCCCGACGAGGAGGATAATGATGTCACCGAGTACGTGTTTACTCTGATAAACCGACTCAAACAATGTCAGGAAGTGGCGATATCCCGAATGGAAGGGTCACAAGTTAAGAGGAAGGATTGGCATCACAGAAACACGGTTAAGCGAGAATTTAAAAATTGGGATTTAGTGCCAACCTTAGCGACCCACCGACCCAACAAATTCTCCGTCCAATGGGTAGGACCTCGGACGATTAGGAGTAAAGTATCGGACACCAATTACATCGTGGAGTTAACAGGAAAGCGGGAAAGGCCGCAAATTTACCACGTAAACATGTTAAAACCCTACCATAAAAGACCGGAATGTGTAAACTTGCTGACGTTAGAAACCGCTGGCGAGTCTCTGGCGGATCACGGAGTTGATTTCCCGTGCTTGGAAAAAGATCCGAACGCTTACGATTTCCAGGACATTACTCAGTCCAGTCGGCTGACGGACCTTCTCGACCCAGGACAAATAGCGCAATTACGGAAATTGCTAGACAAGCATGCTAACAGTTTTTCAAATCACCCTGGACTAACGGACCTAGTAGTTCACGATATCGAGCTTATCGGAAATAAAACTGTTAGGGCAAAACCGTACCGAACACTTCATAGACAAAATGAAATTTTGAAAGGAGAAGTACAGCGCATGTTGGATTTAGGCAGTATCGAGGTAGGGGAAAGCGATTTTTCATCGCCCACGATCCTCGTAGAAACCCCGGGGAAAGGCCCCAGGCCCTGTGTAGATTATAGGAGGCTAAACGAAATTATTCGAACAGAATTTTCCCCCCTACCTCACATCGAGGAGCGAATCGAACTCGTTAGTTCAGCCTCATTCATAACGGTTCTAGACCTTGCGAAGGGATATTGGCAAATACCCTTGAGCCCTAGGGCCCAACGATTGGCGGAGTTTGTACAAATTTTGGGACTTATCGTCCCCGGCGAATGAATTTTGGATTGAAGAACGCTCCACATTTCTTTTCTCGGCTTTTGCCAGAGTTACTGAAGGGATGCGAGTCGTTTGCAGTGCCGTATTTGGATTATATCGCGATTTTTTCCGACTCATGGGAACGTCACTTGGAACACCTCGAATGCGTGCTTCAGCGTATATCTAAAGCAAAGCTTACGATCAAACCGTCAAAATGTAAAACCAGAACTATGTAAAATACTCGGGACACATTGTTGGACGCGGATTCCGATCCCCACCGGACGCCAAGGTCAGAAGTGTTCAGAAATTTCCCACTCCCCAAACAAAAACACACATTCGGACTTTCCTGGATTTAGCCGGGTACTATAGTAGGTACATCCCTATGTATTCCGTGGTCGCAGCACCGTTAACCGATGCCCTAAAGGGGAAGGTAAGAAAGGGAGAAATTGTTTGGACGAACGAGAATACGAAAAGGCATTCCAGGAATTAAAGGGTAAACTGACGAGCGAACCGGTGTTATTTACACCCGATTTTGAAGGCGAGTTTATTGTACAGTGCGATTTTTCTGATCTTGGGATGGGGGTGGTACTCACGGAGTTGAATGTTCAGGGGGAAGAACACCCTATTTTATACATGAGCGAAAATATTTTTCAAAGTCGTGAAAACTTACTGCACTTCAGAGAAGGAATGCACCGCCATTGTTTTCGCTATAAAAAAAACTGCACTACTATCTATATGGGAAAAGGTTCGTCGTCGTCACTGACCACAACCCCCTGGTCTGGTTACGAACCAACGCCAGTTCAAACCCCCGACTAATGCGATGGGCACTGGCACTCCAGCCCTATAACTTCGAGATCGTCTATGATAGGGAAAAAAACACTTGAACGCCGACAGTCTGAGTCGCGCTTTTCACGAAAATTCAAAGAGTTAAATAAAATTTAAGTGAGGAAGATTTGTTTTGTATAGTGTAATATAATTGCGAATCATGTTTTGGGTTGAATGAAATGGAGATTTATGTATTTATGGGAAATATTTATCCAATGATTTCAGTATCTTTTGCTGAGGATTTTAAATGTTAAAAGTTGTAAACTGTGTTTTGCGTATGGTGAAATGGATTTTTGTAACTATGTTCTTCACTCGAGTACATTTCGCTGAAAGCTACGTGCAAATTTAAATTATGTTTTGTGTAGAGTGGAAATAAATTTTGTGTTTAGGATAATATTCCACTCAGTCATCTAAACAACTGTCAAAGATTTGTAGTCTTAAAATTGCAACTCATGACGTGTGTTAAGTGAAACTTAGGAATTTGGTTTTCGCTTAACGAGATTGTTATTTTATATATATATGTTTTGGTGTATTTTGATTTGTTTAGTGAAATTATTGTTACAGTTCGTGTGTTTTGTTTATTCTGGGTTCGTTTAGCGAAAATATTGTATTTAGAGATGTGCTTTGTTGAATTTTGGTCTGGTTAAGGTGCCTGCCCACGTTCGGATACCTTTTTTTTTAAATATTTCAAAGATTGACTTGTTATGTGCATTGTACTATCAAATACATCTAAAAACTATGAATAATATATAAAATAGCTATATATGTTTTTTGAATTTTCATTTTTTGCTAAAAATAAACAAAAAATCTCAATAAATTAACAACTAAGCAAAACAACAAAACTCAAATTCAAATTAAGATATTCTATTTTTGAAAATTGTATTGTCTTATCAAACCCTCTTCTGGGATCTCTACCCATTTTATAACTGAAACTTTGTATTAAAAATATTTATGTTATTAAACCTTTCGACATAGAAAAAAATCTTAAAAAATGATTCCAACTCTATACTTATATAATCAAAAAGCTAAAAAAATAATGCATAAACAATTAAAATAAAGGTGGGTTACCTGAATTGAACCCTTTACAATATTCTACCAAAGTTTAAAATTATTTGAAGCATAATGTTATGAGTTATGATGTTGTGCGGAAGAGCAAAATGTAAAAAATCTGATTTTGTGAAAAAGCATAAAAAAAAAAAAAAAAAACTTCTACACTTACATATTAGTTGAAAAACCTGACATTAAATAGCTCCTGATTTGTAAAGGTCACCTTTTTGGTCATTGAAAACTCATGTTTTTTTATTCCTAATGGCTTTTAAAAGTTTCCTGCGCTTCCTTGCAACAAGGGTGGAATGATTCTTTGAATCTCGAATACTCAAGCCGTTCAAGTGTCTATAGCCTTCTACTGTAAAACACCCAGGATTTGTCGAATAAAGCCTATTGAAAACATTTAGGCAACCTTTAAAACCATCGTTAAATTGAATTATGGCATCATAGGCTCCTAACTTGACAGTTTTGAGGCTGATAAACACCTCTTTTGGCACTCGTTGCCAAATTACGCCATTGAAACACTCGTTGACGTTTTGAGTTTTGCCGTGGAGACATTTTTCTAACAAATCTTACTAAAAAAACTTAATTAAACAATTACTTAACCTTTTTTTTAAATATTCAATGTGATCGAACAAATTTTAATATTCTATGCCGGTTTTTCGTCCCACTTCCGTTAGCAGAACACTACTTACGGTTTGAAAATCTGTCAGCATACTAATATTAAAAGTTCAGAAACTAGAGTTCTAAGTAAGATAGAAACAAAATTTAAACTGATTTGGAAAGCTAAGAAACTATACTTTCAAAGGTAGGCAAAATTAAAAAATCGTATTTTTCTCCACAAATGCGGTTTTATAGGTAGGCAGGCACCTTAATGGAATCTGTATAGTTCGTAATGTGTTTTGAAATTTTGGGTTTCGCTTAACGAGATTCTTATATGTGATGTGGTTAGTGTGATTAGGTTTTCGTTTTAACAAATTTGGTATAATTCTTAAAGTTTTGTGTATTTTGTTTTTTTCAATTGGTACTTGAACCTTGAGTGACCATGCTGTAAGGGAGTAGAAAGTTACTGCGGTATATGAATTTAAAATTGATTGGATTTAACTTGCCTTACACATATTCTTGAGTCACGGTTTCAGGATATGGTAGTGGTACGTGATCTGTTATTCTGAATTGCCAGTGGGTGATTATCCGTGCGTCTGTGGATGCGTGCGTTGAAAACTTTTCACCTTTGGGAAAAGTTTTTTCAGTAGTGGGGGCGATTGCACCGTATGGTACTAGCCGTCCCTTTATCTCTAACACGTGGACGCTGGAATGTGCATCAACGTCCAGACGGTGACAACATCAACTTCAGAGTTTGCACGTGTGTTTTTGACAAAATACAGAAAGAGAGTTTTTCTCATCAACGGCCTGGCGTTCCGTTGGTCCACCCCTTTTTCCTTCCCCTTGTGTCTGGCAATTGAGTTCAGAGATGCGATAAACCATTCTGTGCGTTTTCAGGAACGATTTTCCCATCGACACAGCTGGAGTTCCGTCGGTTCCCTAATATCATGTATGGAATGGAGATTAGCTTTTGGGAACTCAAATCGGCATTACAGACGGTTTTTGCATCTGTGTGGGGGTGTCTTCAGTTCTGTTGAGGACATAAACATCTCTTGCCAGGGCTCGGAATTCACCCCCCTCCCGTTCGCAGCTGCGGTTCTGCGGACCCAAGAGAACGGGGATTTGAGAAGGAGACTGATTCTGAATTCGACGAGAGACAGACGTCTCTGTTTTGTGGAGAGCCATTGTTGCTTTGGCTCCAGGCAGGTTTTCGATTGTTGATGGCTGTGCCCTAACTTTTAACTTGTAAACTTACTTATAAATATTTTAATTATCTAAATAAATAGTTTTATTTTAAACCAGCTGTCCGTCTAATTCTTACATGACGGTACAGCTTATAATTAATTTGGTGGCAGCGTGTTGGATAGATTAAAACAGCCTCGACAAATAAATCGAATCTGCCGTTTTTGCCTGAAAGATTAAGGCGGATAGAACTCTTGACCGTTTATTATTAAGAAAATGTTTCCCTCTCGGTTCGTCCAGAGGTCATCTTTACCGTTTATTATTGTGAAAAAGTTTCCACCGGTGCGTCTAGAGGTCATCTTGACCGTTTAATATAGGTTCATAGCGAACCGTTTTTTCGTCAGTGGTGCAGTGTTATTTGTGCGTGTGTGTTGTGGCCTTTTTAGCCGAAGATAGTGCAATGCAGTGTTTCCACTCGTGGTCCAGCTTGTGGACAGTGGTGCCAAGTGATCCAAAGTCAGCAGATACAGGTTAGTGCCAATTCCCTATTTTGTCATTATGACTCAAATTTTAAAGAATATGTGCAATCGCTAAAATTTTGCTAATTTTAATTAGTGTGGTCACTCCAAAGGAAATTGATTTAACTTAAGTGTCTTGAATCTGTATTGTGTATCTGAGAATTGCTAAATTATTGTATGTTGTAAGATTACTGTATGTCGTAAAAAGTATTGAATTGGGTGTTGTGTAAGAGCAAAATAGATAAGTAATTTTGAATTTTCGAAATGGCGTACTTGACCAAAGGTAGGAAACAAGATCTAGAGGAACTAACTGAATATTTGGGAAGAACGGTTACTGTGGGATTAATGGCATCCCAACTTAAGGAGTTAATAATCTCGCATGATTCTTACGATGAGGAATACACAAAAGTGGCGTTAGAAAGGATTATACAGGAAAGACGGGAGAGGCAAAAAAAGAACAAGAAAGAAAGGATAGAGATAGGGAGCAAGAGAGAGCGGATAGGAAACAAGAAAGAAAGGATAGAGATAGGGAACAAGAAAGACAGTATAACTTTGAGCTTGAAAAACTGCGGATTTAGGCATCCCGACGAGAACACCTTGAGAACGTCGACTCGTTAAGCTCCAAAGGTAAATCACGAATAGATATTTAAAAACTGGTTCCCAAATTCGATTCAGACCAAACAGACATTAGTCTGTACCTGATAATGTTTGAGCGTCAGGCTAAAAGGGCTAACATTGAGAAAAAAGACTGTGTGTCTTGCTTACAACCGGTATTGCCCTGGATATCGTGCAGATCATTGCACGCGAGCCAGATGAGGTAGCAGAAAACTATGACCAAGTCAAAGAGCTTCTGCTAAAGAGGTACAAGTTCAGTCCCGAAATGTTTCGCCAAAAATTCCTCCACCATAGCCGAAAACCCGATAGCACTTGGAAGGATTTTATTTTCGAAACCCGAAATTATCTGGAAGAGTGGATTCGAGGGTTGGAGGTTATGGACTATGAATCTCTAAAAGATTTAATGATAACGGACCATGTCAAAAGACGTGTCCCGTTGGAGGTGAGGGACCATTTCCTCGATGATTGGGCTAAGATAGCAAATAAGCCGGCAAATTAGCCGAAGTGCTGGATTCATACGAAGACATTCGGAAACCCAAAAGAAAGCAAGCCTTTCAAAAAACCCAAGGGAAGTACACCTTTCCCAGCGAAAGTGAGGGAGAGGAAATACCAACCGGCCCCCACTCGAGGAAGGAACGATTTTATCCCGCCTAGTTCCCAGGGAAGGAAATTTGACACTTTTGACCGGAGACGAACGCAGCGGTGTTTTGAGTGCAACGCGAGCGACCACTTAAGGCCAAATTGTCCGAGGTTTGGGAAAAGAGTGTCAGTAGAACCGGTAAATAGACTCGGAGGGGAGGCCGAACATGAATTACTGATGCCGTATGTACAAAAGGGATCTGTAAACGCTCAAGAAATAAACATCCTTCGAGATTAGGGTTCTATCTTGGATTTAGTACACTGGAATTACATGGACCCCAAATCCTACACGGGAGAGACCGTGTGGATTCAGCAACCGCTAGACTCCTATCAAATTTCGTTACCCTTAGCGGAGGTGAAAGTAGAAGGAGGTTTCGGGTCAATCACCACCAAGGCAGCTGTCTATGCAAGCACCGCCGATGTGCGACGATACATCTTAGGTACCCGAACAGCTCAGATAATTCGCGAATCAACGGGGTACGAATTCTCGGTAACTGAGCAAATTAATGCCGTTCAAACGCGTTTACTGAAACGACAGTCAGAAGCGAATATTTTGGGTGAGGGGGAGGAAAATCCCCAAGTAGTTTCAATTTCGCCCTCGTCGGGGATAGACAAGACAGCTACAGAATTAAGGTTGGACGAACCGCTTGTTATTCCCATGGCGGAGGCAAGCGGCATGAAATTGGAGCTTCTGGAAGTAAAGACAGAGGAATTTAAGAAAGCGCAGGAAAATTGCCCTAGTTTGAAAGAGGCGTAAGAGATGGGGTCCGACCAAAAACTGTCTCAGAGGAATAAACCATACTCCTTTGAAAAGGGAATACGTGTAAAAGGTCGGGAATACCGAATGGGACTGCCACAGAAATTGTCGGTAATGCCAAAAGCGTTAAGGCAATAGGTTTTGGCGTTGTGTCACGAAGAGACATCGGCGCACCTGGAGGGGTACGAAATCAAAGGAAAAAACTAGCGCGGTATTTTATTGGCCCGGGTGTTTTCGGGAGATGGAAGATTATGTGCGGACATGTGATCCTTGTCAAAAGGCAGGGAGGCCAAATGATAGTAAAAGGGCCCCGATGCAATTGGTTCCGATTATTCGAGAAGTCTTTTCGAAATTAAACCTGGACGCCTGTGGGCCGTTTCAAACCTCGCCGAGTGGAAACCGGTACCTAATTACCGTAATTGGCATGTCTTCAAAATATCCGGAAGCCATCACTGTACCGAACACACGATCGATCACCGTCACCGACGCGTTGTTGACCGTTTTCGGTCGCATGGGTTTTCCACAAGAAATTCAGTGTGACCAGGGCACGTCTTTTACCAGTGAGTTAACTTCGGAATTCTTCGAACGTTTTGGGATCAAAGTCTGGCACAGTTCGGTGGCTCACCCGCAATCGAACCCAGTTGAGAGATTCCATCGGACCTTTAAACGATTGTTGCGCGCGTTATGTCTCGAAGCTGGCCCAGAGTGGGAAAAACACCTCCCACTGGCACTGTTGGCGCTTCGCACTGTAGTGCATGAGAGACATGGCTACGCCCCGGCAGAACTCGTGCACGGGAAGAATTTAAGGACTCCAGAAACTTTACTGTATGAACGATGGTTTGGCCCCGACGAGGAGGATAATGATGTCACCGAGTACGTGTTTACTCTGATAAACCGACTCAAACAATGTCAGGAAGTGGCGATATCCCGAATGGAAGGGTCACAAGTTAAGAGGAAGGATTGGCATCACAGAAACACGGTTAAGCGAGAATTTAAAAATTGGGATTTAGTGCCAACCTTAGCGACCCACCGACCCAACAAATTCTCCGTCCAATGGGTAGGACCTCGGACGATTAGGAGTAAAGTATCGGACACCAATTACATCGTGGAGTTAACAGGAAAGCGGGAAAGGCCGCAAATTTACCACGTAAACATGTTAAAACCCTACCATAAAAGACCGGAATGTGTAAACTTGCTGACGTTAGAAACCGCTGGCGAGTCTCTGGCGGATCACGGAGTTGATTTCCCGTGCTTGGAAAAAGATCCGAACGCTTACGATTTCCAGGACATTACTCAGTCCAGTCGGCTGACGGACCTTCTCGACCCAGGACAAATAGCGCAATTACGGAAATTGCTAGACAAGCATGCTAACAGTTTTTCAAATCACCCTGGACTAACGGACCTAGTAGTTCACGATATCGAGCTTATCGGAAATAAAACTGTTAGGGCAAAACCGTACCGAACACTTCATAGACAAAATGAAATTTTGAAAGGAGAAGTACAGCGCATGTTGGATTTAGGCAGTATCGAGGTAGGGGAAAGCGATTTTTCATCGCCCACGATCCTCGTAGAAACCCCGGGGAAAGGCCCCAGGCCCTGTGTAGATTATAGGAGGCTAAACGAAATTATTCGAACAGAATTTTCCCCCCTACCTCACATCGAGGAGCGAATCGAACTCGTTAGTTCAGCCTCATTCATAACGGTTCTAGACCTTGCGAAGGGATATTGGCAAATACCCTTGAGCCCTAGGGCCCAACGATTGGCGGAGTTTGTACAAATTTTGGGACTTATCGTCCCCGCTGAATGAATTTTGGATTGAAGAACGCTCCACATTTCTTTTCTCGGCTTTTGCCAGAGTTACTGAAGGGATGCGAGTCGTTTGCAGTGCCGTATTTGGATTATATCGCGATTTTTTCCGACTCATGGGAACGTCACTTGGAACACCTCGAATGCGTGCTTCAGCGTATATCTAAAGCAAAGCTTACGATCAAACCGTCAAAATGTAAAACCAGAACTATGTAAAATACTCGGGACACATTGTTGGACGCGGATTCCGATCCCCACCGGACGCCAAGGTCAGAAGTGTTCAGAAATTTCCCACTCCCCAAACAAAAACACACATTCGGACTTTCCTGGATTTAGCCGGGTACTATAGTAGGTACATCCCTATGTATTCCGTGGTCGCAGCACCGTTAACCGATGCCCTAAAGGGGAAGGTAAGAAAGGGAGAAATTGTTTGGACGAACGAGAATACGAAAAGGCATTCCAGGAATTAAAGGGTAAACTGACGAGCGAACCGGTGTTATTTACACCCGATTTTGAAGGCGAGTTTATTGTACAGTGCGATTTTTCTGATCTTGGGATGGGGGTGGTACTCACGGAGTTGAATGTTCAGGGGGAAGAACACCCTATTTTATACATGAGCGAAAATATTTTTCAAAGTCGTGAAAACTTACTGCACTTCAGAGAAGGAATGCACCGCCATTGTTTTCGCTATAAAAAAAACTGCACTACTATCTATATGGGAAAAGGTTCGTCGTCGTCACTGACCACAACCCCCTGGTCTGGTTACGAACCAACGCCAGTTCAAACCCCCGACTAATGCGATGGGCACTGGCACTCCAGCCCTATAACTTCGAGATCGTCTATGATAGGGAAAAAAACACTTGAACGCCGACAGTCTGAGTCGCGCTTTTCACGAAAATTCAAAGAGTTAAATAAAATTTAAGTGAGGAAGATTTGTTTTGTATAGTGTAATATAATTGCGAATCATGTTTTGTGTTGAATGAAATGGAGATTTATGTATTTATGGAAATATTTATCCAATGATTTCAGTATCTTTTGCTGAGGATTTTAAATGTTAAAAGTTGTAAACTGTGTTTTGCGTATGGTGAAATGGATTTTTGTAACTATGTTCTTCACTCGAGTACATTTCGCTGAAAGCTACGTGCAAATTTAAATTATGTTTTGTGTAGAGTGGAAATAAATTTTGTGTTTAGGATAATATTCCACTCAGTCATCTAAACAACTGTCAAAGATTTGTAGTCTTAAAATTGCAACTCATGACGTGTGTTAAGTGAAACTTAGGAATTTGGTTTTCGCTTAACGAGATTGTTATTTTATATATATGTTTTGGTGTATTTTGGTTTGTTTAGTGAAATTATTGTTACAGTTCGTGTGTTTTGTTTATTCTGGGTTCGTTTAGCGAAAATATTGTATTTAGAGATGTGCTTTGTTGTATTTTGGTCTGGTTAAGGTGCCTGCCCACGTTCGGATACCTTTTTTTTTAAATATTTCAAAGATTGACTTGTTATGTGCATTGTACTATCAAATACATCTAAAAACTATGAATAATATATAAAATAGCTATATATGTTTTTTGAATTTTCATTTTTTGCTAAAAATAAACAAAAAATCTCAATAAATTAACAACTAAGCAAAACAACAAAACTCAAATTCAAATTAAGATATTCTATTTTTGAAAATTGTATTGTCTTATCAAAACCCTCTTCTGGGATCTCTACCCATTTTATAACTGAAACTTTGTATTAAAAATATTTATGCAATTAAACCTTTCGACATAGAAAAAAATCTTAAAAAATGATTCCAACTCTATACTTATATAATCAAAAAGCTAAAAAAATAATGCATAAACAATTAAAATAAAGGTGGGTTACCTGAATTGAACCCTTTACAATATTCTACCAAAGTTTAAAATTATTTGAAGCATAATGTTATGAGTTATGATGTTGTGCGGAAGAGCAAAATGTAAAAAATCTGATTTTGTGAAAAAAAGCATAAAAAAAAAAAAAAACTTCTACACTTACATATTAGTTGAAAAACCTGACATTAAATAGCTCCTGATTTGTAAAGGTCACCTTTTTGGTCATTGAAAACTCATGTTTTTTTATTCCTAATGGCTTTTAAAAGTTTCCTGCGCTTCCTTGCAACAAGGGTGGAATGATTCTTTGAATCTCGAATACTCAAGCCGTTCAAGTGTCTATAGCCTTCTACTGTAAAACACCCAGGATTTGTCGAATAAAGCCTATTGAAAACATTTAGGCAACCTTTAAAACCATCGTTAAATTGAATTATGGCATCATAGGCTCCTAACTTGACAGTTTTGAGGCTGATAAACACCTCTTTTGGCACTCGTTGCCAAATTACGCCATTGAAACACTCGTTGACGTTTTGAGTTTTGCCGTGGAGACATTTTTCTAACAAATTTTACTAAAAAAACTTAATTAAACAATTACTTAACCTTTTTTTTAAATATTCAATGTGATCGAACAAATTTTAATATTCTATGCCGGTTTTTCGTCCCACTTCCGTTAGCAGAACACTACTTACGGTTTGAAAATCTGTCAGCATACTAATATTAAAAGTTCAGAAACTAGAGTTCTAAGTAAGATAGAAACAAAATTTAAACTGATTTGGAAAGCTAAGAAACTATACTTTCAAAGGTAGGCAAAATTAAAAAATCGTATTTTTCTCCACAAATGCGGTTTTATAGGTAGGCAGGCACCTTAATGGAATCTGTATAGTTCGTAATGTGTTTTGAAATTTTGGGTTTCGCTTAACGAGATTCTTATATGTGATGTGGTTAGTGTGATTTGGTTTTCGTTTTAACAAATTTGGTATAATTCTTAAAGTTTTGTGTATTTTGTTTTTTTCAATTGGTACTTGAACCTTGAGTGACCATGCTGTAAGGGAGTAGAAAGTTACTGCGGTATATGAATTTAAAATTGATTGGATTTAACTTGCCTTACACATATTCTTGAGTCACGGTTTCAGGATATGGTAGTGGTACGTGATCTGTTATTCTGAATTGCCAGTGGGTGATTATCCGTGCGTCTGTGGATGCGTGCGTTGAAAACTTTTCACCTTTGGTAAAAGTTTTTTCAGTAGTGGGGGCGATTGCACCGTATGGTACTAGCCGTCCCTTTATCTCTAACACGTGGACGCTGGAATGTGCATCAACATCCAGACGGTGACAACATCAACTTCAGAGTTTGCACGTGTGTTTTTGACAAAATACAGAAAGAGAGTTTTTCTCATCAACGGCCTGGCGTTCCGTTGGTCCACCCCTTTTTCCTTCCCCTTGTGTCTGGCAATTGAGTTCAGAGATGCGATAAACCTTTCTGTGCGTTTTCAGGAACGATTTTCCCATCGACACAGCTGGAGTTCCGTCGGTTCCCTAATATCATGTATGGAATGGAGATTAGCTTTTGGGAACTCAAGTCGGCATTACAGACGGTTTTTGCATCTGTGTGGGGGTGTCTTCAGTTCTGTTGAGGACATAAACATCTCTTGCCAGGGCTCGGAATTCACCCCCCTCCCGTTCGCAGCTGCGGTTCTGCGGACCCAAGAGAACGGGGATTTGAGAAGGAGACTGATTCTGAATTCGACGAGAGACAGACGTCTCTGTTTTGTGGAGAGCCATTGTTGCTTTGGCTCCAGGCAGGTTTTCGATTGTTGATGGCTGTGCCCTAACTTTTAACTTGTAAACTTACTTATAAATATTTTAATTATCTAAATAAATAGTTTTATTTTAAACCAGCTGTCCGTCTAATTCTTACATGACGGTACAGCTTATAATTAATTTGGTGGCAGCGTGTTGGATACATTAAAACAGCCTCGACAAATAAATCGAATCTGCCGTTTTTGCCTGAAAGATTAAGGCGGATAGAACTCTTGACCGTTTATTATTAAGAAAATGTTTCCCTCTCGGTTCGTCCAGAGGTCATCTTTACCGTTTATTATTGTGAAAAAGTTTCCACCGGTGCGTCTAGAGGTCATCTTGACCGTTTAATATAGGTTCATAGCGAACCGTTTTTTCGTCAGTGGTGCAGTGTTATTTGTGCGTGTGTGTTGTGGCCTTTTTAGCCGAAGATAGTGCAATGCAGTGTTTCCACCCGTGGTCCAGCTTGTGGACAGTGGTGCCAAGTGATCCAAAGTCAGCAGATACAGGTTAGTGCCAATTCCCTATTTTGTCATTATGACTCAAATTTTAAATATGTGCAATCGCTAAAATTTTGCTAATTTTAATTAGTGTGGTCACACTCCAAAGGAAATTGATTTAACTTAAGTGTCTTGAATCTGTATTGTGTATCTGAGAATTGCTAAATTATTGTATGTTGTAAGATTACTGTATGTCGTAAAAAGTATTGAATTGGGTGTTGTGTAAGAGCAAAATAGATAAGTAATTTTGAATTTTCGAAATGGCGTACTTGACCAAAGGTAGGAAACAAGATCTAGAGGAACTAACTGAATATTTGGGAAGAACGGTTACTGTGGGATTAATGGCATCCCAACTTAAGGAGTTAATAATCTCGCATGATTCTTACGATGAGGAATACACAAAAGTGGCGTTAGAAAGGATTATACAGGAAAGACGGGAGAGGCAAAAAAAGAACAAGAAAGAAAGGATAGAGATAGGGAGCAAGAGAGAGCGGATAGGAAACAAGAAAGAAAGGATAGAGATAGGGAACAAGAAAGACAGTATAACTTTGAGCTTGAAAAACTGCGGATTTAGGCATCCCGACGAGAACACCTTGAGAACGTCGACTCGTTAAGCTCCAAAGGTAAATCACGAATAGATATTTAAAAACTGGTTCCCAAATTCGATTCAGACCAAACAGACATTAGTCTGTACCTGATAATGTTTGAGCGTCAGGCTAAAAGGGCTAACATTGAGAAAAAAGACTGTGTGTCTTGCTTACAACCGGTATTGCCCTGTATATCGTGCAGATCATTGCACGCGAGCCAGATGAGGTAGCAGAAAACTATGACCAAGTCAAAGAGCTTCTGCTAAAGAGGTACAAGTTCAGTCCCGAAATGTTTCGCCAAAAATTCCTCCACCATAGCCGAAAACCCGATAGCACTTGGAAGGATTTTATTTTCGAAACCCGAAATTATCTGGAAGAGTGTATTCGAGGGTTGGAGGTTATGGACTATGAATCTCTAAAAGATTTAATGATAACGGACTATGTCAAAAGACGTGTCCCGTTGGAGGTGAGGGACCATTTCCTCGATCATTGGGCTAAGATAGCAAATAAGCCGGCAAATTAGCCGAAGTGCTGGATTCATACGAAGACATTCGGAAACCCAAAAGAAAGCAAGCCTTTCAAAAAACCCAAGGGAAGTACACCTTTCCCAGCGAAAGTGAGGGAGAGGAAATACCAACCGGCCCCCACTCGAGGAAGGAACGATTTTATCCCGCCTAGTTCCCAGGGAAGGAAATTTGACACTTTTGACCGGAGACGAACGCAGCGGTGTTTTGAGTGCAACGCGAGCGACCACTTAAGGCCAAATTGTCCGAGGTTTGGGAAAAGAGTGTCAGTAGAACCGGTAAATAGACTCGGAGGTGAGGCCGAACATGAATTACTGATGCCGTATGTACAAAAGGGATCTGTAAACGCTCAAGAAATAAACATCCTTCGAGATTAGGGTTCTATCTTGGATTTAGTACACTGGAATTACATGGACCCCAAATCCTACACGGGAGAGACCGTGTGGATTCAGCAACCGCTAGACTCCTATCAAATTTCGTTACCCTTAGCGGAGGTGAAAGTAGAAGGAGGTTTCGGGTCAATCACCACCAAGGCAGCTGTCTATGCAAGCACCGCCAAAATGCGACGATACATCTTAGGTACCCGAACAGCTCAGATAATTCGCGAATCAACGGGGTACGAATTCTCGGTAACTGAGCAAATTAATGCCGTTCAAACGCGTTTACTGAAACGACAGTCAGAAGCGAATATTTTGGGTGAGGGGGAGGAGAATCCCCAAGTAGTTTCAATTTCGCCCTCGTCGGGGATAGACAAGACAGCTACAGAATTAAGGTTGGACGAACCGCTTGTTATTCCTATGGCGGAGGCAAGCGGCATGGAATTGGAGCTGCTGGAAGTAAAGAGAGAGGAATTTAAGAAAGCGCAGGAAAATTGCCCTAGTTTGAAAGAAGCGTAAGAGATGGGGTCCGACCCAAAACTGTCTCAGAGGAATAAACCATACTCCTTTGAAAAGGGAATACGTGTAAAAGGTCGGGAATACCGAATGGGACTGCCACAGAAATTGTCGGTAATGCCAAAAGCGTTAAGGCAATAGGTTTTGGCGTTGTGTCACGAAGAGACATCGGCGCACCTGGAGGGGTACGAAATCAAAGGATAAGCTAGCGCGGTATTTTTATTGGCCCGGGTGTTTTCGGGAGATGGAAGATTATGTGCGGACATGTGATCCTTGTCAAAAGGCAGGGAGGCCAAATGATAGTAAAAGGGCCCCGATGCAATTGGTTCCGATTATTCGAGGTCTTTTCGAAATTAAACCTGGACGCCTGTGGGCCGTTTCAAACCTCGCCGAGTGGAAACCGGTACCTAATTACCGTAATTTGCATGTCTTCAAAATATCCGGAAGCCATCACTGTACCGGACACACGATCGGTCACCGTCACCGACGCGTTGTTGACCGTTTTCGGTCGCATGGATTTTCCACAAGAAATTCAGTGTGACCAGGGCACGTCTTTTACCAGTGAGTTGACTTCGGAATTCTTCGAACGTTTTGGGATCAAAGTCCGGCACAGTTTGGTGGCTCACCCGCAATCGAACCCAGTTGAGAGATTCCATCGGACCTTTAAACGATTGTTGCGCGCGTTATGTCTCGAAGCTGGCCCAGAGTGGGAAAAACACCTCCCACTGGCACTGTTGGCGCTTCGCACTGTAGTGCACGAGAGACATGGCTACGCCCCGGCAGAACTCGTGCACGGGAAGAATTTAAGGACTCCAGAAACTTTACTGTATGAACGATGGTTTGGCCCCGACTAGGAGGATAATGAAGTCACCGAGTATGTGTTTACTCTGATAAACCGACTCAAACGATGTCAGGAAGTGGCGATATCCCGAATGGAAGGGTCACAAGTTAAAAGGAAGGATTGGTATCACAGAAACACGGTTAAGCGAGAATTTAAAAATTGGGATTTAGTGCCAGCCTTAGCGACCCACCGACCCAACAAATTATCCGTCCAATGGGTAGGACCTCGGACGATTAGGAGTAAAGTATCGGACACCAATTACATCGTGGAGTTAACAGGAAAGCGGGAAAGGCCGCAAATTTACCACGTAAACATGTTAAAACCCTACCATAAAAGACCGGAATGTGTAAACTTACTGACGTTAGAAACCGCTGGCGAGTCTCTGGCGGATCACGGAGTTGATTTCCCGTGCTTGGAAAAAGATCCGAACGCTTACGATTTCCAGGACATTACTCAGTCCAGTCGGCTGACGGACCTTCTCGACCCAGGACAAATAGCGCAATTACGGAAATTGCTAGACAAGCATGCTAACAGTTTTTCAAATCACCCTGGACTAACGGACCTAGTAGTCCACGATATCGAGCTTATCGGAAATAAAACTGTTAGGGCAAAACCGTACCGAACACTTCATAGACAAAATGAAATTTTGAAAGGAGAAGTACAGCGCATGTTGGATTTAGGCAGTATCGAGGTAGGGGAAAGCGATTTTTCATCGCCCACGATCCTCGTAGAAACCCCGGGGAAAGGCCCCAGGCCCTGTGTAGATTATAGGAGGCTAAACGAAATTATTCGAACAGAATTTTCCCCCCTACCTCACATCGAGGAGCGAATCGAACTCGTTAGTTCAGCCTCATTCATAACGGTTCTAGACCTTGCGAAGGGATATTGGCAAATACCCTTGAGCCCTAGGGCCCAACGATTGGCGGAGTTTGTACAAATTTTGGGACTTATCGTCCCCGGCGAATGAATTTTGGATTGAAGAACGCTCCACATTTCTTTTCTCGGCTTTTGCCAGAGTTACTGAAGGGATGCGAGTCGTTTGCAGTGCCGTATTTGGATTATATCGCGATTTTTTCCGACTCATGGGAACGTCACTTGGAACACCTCGAATGCGTGCTTCAGCGTATATCTAAAGCAAAGCTTACGATCAAACCGTCAAAATGTAAAACCAGAACTATGTAAAATACTCGGGACACATTGTTGGACGCGGATTCCGATCCCCACCGGACGCCAAGGTCAGAAGTGTTCAGAAATTTCCCACTCCCCAAACAAAAACACACATTCGGACTTTCCTGGATTTAGCCGGGTACTATAGTAGGTACATCCCTATGTATTCCGTGGTCGCAGCACCGTTAACCGATGCCCTAAAGGGGAAGGTAAGAAAGGGAGAAATTGTTTGGACGAACGAGAATACGAAAAGGCATTCCAGGAATTAAAGGGTAAACTGACGAGCGAACCGGTGTTATTTACACCCGATTTTGAAGGCGAGTTTATTGTACAGTGCGATTTTTCTGATCTTGGGATGGGGGTGGTACTCACGGAGTTGAATGTTCAGGGGGAAGAACACCCTATTTTATACATGAGCGAAAATATTTTTCAAAGTCGTGAAAACTTACTGCACTTCAGAGAAGGAATGCACCGCCATTGTTTTCGCTATAAAAAAAACTGCACTACTATCTATATGGGAAAAGGTTCGTCGTCGTCACTGACCACAACCCCCTGGTCTGGTTACGAACCAACGCCAGTTCAAACCCCCGACTAATGCGATGGGCACTGGCACTCCAGCCCTATAACTTCGAGATCGTCTATGATAGGGAAAAAAACACTTGAACGCCGACAGTCTGAGTCGCGCTTTTCACGAAAATTCAAAGAGTTAAATAAAATTTAAGTGAGGAAGATTTGTTTTGTATAGTGTAATATAATTGCGAATCATGTTTTGTGTTGAATGAAATGGAGATTTATGTATTTATGGAAATATTTATCCAATGATTTCAGTATCTTTTGCTGAGGATTTTAAATGTTAAAAGTTGTAAACTGTGTTTTGCGTATGGTGAAATGGATTTTTGTAACTATGTTCTTCACTCGAGTACATTTCGCTGAAAGCTACGTGCAAATTTAAATTATGTTTTGTGTAGAGTGGAAATAAATTTTGTGTTTAGGATAATATTCCACTCAGTCATCTAAACAACTGTCAAAGATTTGTAGTCTTAAAATTGCAACTCATGACGTGTGTTAAGTGAAACTTAGGAATTTGGTTTTCGCTTAACGAGATTGTTATTTTATATATATATGTTTTGGTGTATTTTGATTTGTTTAGTGAAATTATTGTTACAGTTCGTGTGTTTTGTTTATTCTGGGTTCGTTTAGCGAAAATATTGTATTTAGAGATGTGCTTTGTTGTATTTTGGTCTGGTTAAGGTGCCTGCCCACGTTCGGATACCTTTTTTTTTAAATATTTCAAAGATTGACTTGTTATGTGCATTGTACTATCAAATACATCTAAAAACTATGAATAATATATAAAATAGCTATATATGTTTTTTGAATTTTCATTTTTTGCTAAAAATAAACAAAAAATCTCAATAAATTAACAACTAAGCAAAACAACAAAACTCAAATTCAAATTAAGATATTCTATTTTTGAAAATTGTATTGTCTTATCAAAACCCTCTTCTGGGATCTCTACCCATTTTATAACTGAAACTTTGTATTAAAAATATTTATGCAATTAAACCTTTCGACATAGAAAAAAATCTTAAAAAATGATTCCAACTCTATACTTATATAATCAAAAAGCTAAAAAAAATAATGCATAAACAATTAAAATAAAAGTGGGTTACCTGAATTGAACCCTTTACAATATTCTACCAAAGTTTAAAATTATTTGAAGCATAATGTTATGAGTTATGATGTTGTGCGGAAGAGCAAAATGTAAAAAATCTGATTTTGTGAAAAAGCATAAAATAAAAAAAAACTTCTACACTTACATATTAGTTGAAAAACCTGACATTAAATAGCTCCTGATTTGTAAAGGTCACCTTTTTGGTCATTGAAAACTCATGTTTTTTTATTCCTAATGGCTTTTAAAAGTTTCCTGCGCTTCCTTGCAACAAGGGTGGAATGATTCTTTGAATCTCGAATACTCAAGCCGTTCAAGTGTCTATAGCCTTCTACTGTAAAACACCCAGGATTTGTCGAATTAAGCCTATTGAAAACATTTAGGCAACCTTTAAAACCATCGTTAAATTGAATTATGGCATCATAGGCTCCTAACTTGACAGTTTTGAGGCTGATAAACACCTCTTTTGGCACTCGTTGCCAAATTACGCCATTGAAACACTCGTTGACGTTTTGAGTTTTGCCGTGGAGACATTTTTCTAACAAATCTTACTAAAAAAACTTAATTAAACAATTACTTAACCTTTTTTTTAAATATTCAATGTGATCGAACAAATTTTAATATTCTATGCCGGTTTTTCGTCCCACTTCCGTTAGCAGAACACTACTTACGGTTTGAAAATCTGTCAGCATACTAATATTAAAAGTTCAGAAACTAGAGTTCTAAGTAAGATAGAAACAAAATTTAAACTGATTTGGAAAGCTAAGAAACTATACTTTCAAAGGTAGGCAAAATTAAAAAATCGTATTTTTCTCCACAAATGCGGTTTTATAGGTAGGCAGGCACCTTAATGGAATCTGTATAGTTCGTAATGTGTTTTGAAATTTTGGGTTTCGCTTAACGAGATTCTTATATGTGATGTGGTTAGTGTGATTTGGTTTTCGTTTTAACAAATTTGGTATAATTCTTAAAGTTTTGTGTATTTTGTTTTTTTCAATTGGTACTTGAACCTTGAGTGACCATGCTGTAAGGGAGTAGAAAGTTACTGCGGTATATGAATTTAAAATTGATTGGATTTAACTTGCCTTACACATATTCTTGAGTCACGGTTTCAGGATATGGTAGTGGTACGTGATCTGTTATTCTGAATTGCCAGTGGGTGATTATCCGTGCGTCTGTGGATGCGTGCGTTGAAAACTTTTCACCTTTGGGAAAAGTTTTTTCAGTAGTGGGGGCGATTGCACCGTATGGTACTAGCCGTCCCTTTATCTCTAACACGTGGACGCTGGAATGTGCATCAACATCCAGACGGTGACAACATCAACTTCAGAGTTTGCACGTGTGTTTTTGACAAAATACAGAAAGATAGTTTTTCTCATCAACGGCCTGGCGTTCCGTTGGTCCACCCCTTTTTCCTTCCCCTTGTGTCTGGCAATTGAGTTCAGAGATGCGATAAACCATTCTGTGCGTTTTCAGGAACGATTTTCCCATCGACACAGCTGGAGTTCCGTCGGTTCCCTAATATCATGTATGGAATGGAGATTAGCTTTTGGGAACTCAAGTCGGCATTACAGACGGTTTTTGCATCTGTGTGGGGGTGTCTTCAGTTCTGTTGAGGACATAAACATCTCTTGCCAGGGCTCGGAATTCACCCCCCTCCCGTTCGCAGCTGCGGTTCTGCGGACCCAAGAGAACGGGGATTTGAGAAGGAGACTGATTCTGAATTCGACGAGAGACAGATGTCTCTGTTTTGTGGAGAGCCATTGTTGCTTTGGCTCCAGGCAGGTTTTCGATTGTTGATGGCTGTGCCCTAACTTTTAACTTGTAAACTTACTTATAAATATTTTAATTATCTAAATAAATAGTTTTATTTTAAACCAGCTGTCCGTCTAATTCTTACATGACGGTACAGCTTATAATTAATTTGGTGGCAGCGTGTTGGATAGATTAAAACAGCCTCGACAAATAAATCGAATCTGCCGTTTTTGCCTGAAAGATTAAGGCGGATAGAACTCTTGACCGTTTATTATTAAGAAAATGTTTCCCTCTCGGTTCGTCCAGAGGTCATCTTTACCGTTTATTATTGTGAAAAAGTTTCCACCGGTGCGTCTAGAGGTCATCTTGACCGTTTAATATAGGTTCATAGCGAACCGTTTTTTCGTCAGTGGTGCAGTGTTATTTGTGCGTGTGTGTTGTGGCCTTTTTAGCCGAAGATAGTGCAATGCAGTGTTTCCACCCGTGGTCCAGCTTGTGGACAGTGGTGCCAAGTGATCCAAAGTCAGCAGATACAGGTTAGTGCCAATTCCCTATTTTGTCATTATGACTCAAATTTTAAAGAATATGTGCAATCGCTAAAATTTTGCTAATTTTAATTAGTGTGGTCACTCCAAAGGAAATTGATTTAACTTAAGTGTCTTGAATCTGTATTGTGTATCTGAGAATTGCTAAATTATTGTATGTTGTAAGATTACTGTATGTCGTAAAAAGTATTGAATTGGGTGTTGTGTAAGAGCAAAATAGATAAGTAATTTTGAATTTTCGAAATGGCGTACTTGACCAAAGGTAGGAAACAAGATCTAGAGGAACTAACTGAATATTTGGGAAGAACGGTTACTGTGGGATTAATGGCATCCCAACTTAAGGAGTTAATAATCTCGCATGATTCTTACGATGAGGAATACACAAAAGTGGCGTTAGAAAGGATTATACAGGAAAGACGGGAGAGGCAAAAAAAGAACAAGAAAGAAAGGATAGAGATAGGGAGCAAGAGAGAGCGGATAGGAAACAAGAAAGAAAGGATAGAGATAGGGAACAAGAAAGACAGTATAACTTTGAGCTTGAAAAACTGCGGATTTAGGCATCCCGACGAGAACACCTTGAGAACGTCGACTCGTTAAGCTCCAAAGGTAAATCACGAATAGATATTTAAAAACTGGTTCCCAAATTCGATTCAGACCAAACAGACATTAGTCTGTACCTGATAATGTTTGAGCGTCAGGCTAAAAGGGCTAACATTGAGAAAAAAGACTGTGTGTCTTGCTTACAACCGGTATTGCCCTGGATATCGTGCAGATCATTGCACGCGAGCCAGATGAGGTAGCAGAAAACTATGACCAAGTCAAAGAGCTTCTGCTAAAGAGGTACAAGTTCAGTCCCGAAATGCTTCGCCAAAAATTCCTCCACCATAGCCGAAAACCCGATAGCACTTGGAAGGATTTTATTTTCGAAACCCGAAATTATCTGGAAGAGTGTATTCGAGGGTTGGAGGTTATGGACTATGAATCTCTAAAAGATTTAATGATAACGGACTATGTCAAAAGACGTGTCCCGTTGGAGGTGAGGGACCATTTCCTCGATCATTGGGCTAAGATAGCAAATAAGCCGGCAAATTAGCCGAAGTGCTAGATTCATACGAAGACATTCGGAAACCCAAAAGAAAGCAAGCCTTTCAAAAAACCCAAGGGAAGTACACCTTTCCCAGCGAAAGTGAGGGAGAGGAAATACCAACCGGCCCCCACTCGAGGAAGGAACGATTTTATCCCGCCTAGTTCCCAGGGAAGGAAATTTGACACTTTTGACCGGAGACGAACGCAGCGGTGTTTTGAGTGCAACGCGAGCGACCACTTAAGGCCAAATTGTCCGAGGTTTGGGAAAAGAGTGTCAGTAGAACCGGTAAATAGACTCGGAGGGGAGGCCGAACATGAATTACTGATGCCGTATGTACAAAAGGGATCTGTAAACGCTCAAGAAATAAACATCCTTCGAGATTAGGGTTCTATCTTGGATTTAGTACACTGGAATTACATGGACCCCAAATCCTACACGGGAGAGACCGTGTGGATTCAGCAACCGCTAGACTCCTATCAAATTTCGTTACCCTTAGCGGAGGTGAAAGTAGAAGGAGGTTTCGGGTCAATCACCACCAAGGCAGCTGTCTATGCAAGCACCGCCAAAATGCGACGATACATCTTAGGTACCCGAACAGCTCAGATAATTCGCGAATCAACGGGGTACGAATTCTCGGTAACTGAGCAAATTAATGCCGTTCAAACGCGTTTACTGAAACGACAGTCAGAAGCGAATATTTTGGGTGAGGGGGAGGAGAATCCCCAAGTAGTTTCAATTTCGCCCTCGTCGGGGATAGACAAGACAGCTACAGAATTAAGGTTGGACGAACCGCTTGTTATTCCTATGGCGGAGGCAAGCGGCATGGAATTGGAGCTGCTGGAAGTAAAGAGAGAGGAATTTAAGAAAGCGCAGGAAAATTGCCCTAGTTTGAAAGAAGCGTAAGAGATGGGGTCCGACCCAAAACTGTCTCAGAGGAATAAACCATACTCCTTTGAAAAGGGAATACGTGTAAAAGGTCGGGAATACCGAATGGGACTGCCACAGAAATTGTCGGTAATGCCAAAAGCGTTAAGGCAATAGGTTTTGGCGTTGTGTCACGAAGAGACATCGGCGCACCTGGAGGGGTACGAAATCAAAGGATAAGCTAGCGCGGTATTTTTATTGGCCCGGGTGTTTTCGGGAGATGGAAGATTATGTGCGGACATGTGATCCTTGTCAAAAGGCGGGGAGGCCAAATGATAGGAAAAGGGCCCCGATGAAATTGGTTCCGATTATTCGAGAAGTCTTTTCGAAATTAAATTTGTATAGCTGTGGGCCGTTTCAAACCTCGCCGAGTGAAAACCGGTACCTAATTACCGTAATTTGCATGTCTTCAAAATATCCGGAAGCCATCCCCGTACCGGACACACGATCGGTCACCGTCACCGACGCGTTGTTGACCGTTTTCGGTCGCATGGATTTTCCACAAGAAATTCAGTGTGACCAGGGCACGTCTTTTACCAGTGAGTTGACTTCGGAATTCTTCGAACGTTTTGGGATCAAAGTCCGGCACAGTTTGGTGGCTCACCCGCAATCGAACCCAGTTGAGAGATTCCATCGGACCTTTAAACGATTGTTGCGCGCGTTATGTCTCGAAGCTGGCCCAGAGTGGGAAAAACACCTCCCACTGGCACTGTTGGCGCTTCGCACTGTAGTGCATGAGAGACATGGCTACGCCCCGGCAGAACTCGTGCACGGGAAGAATTTAAGGACTCCAGAAACTTTACTGTATGAACGATGGTTTGGCCCCGACTAGGAGGATAATGAAGTCACCGAGTATGTGTTTACTCTGATAAACCGACTCAAACGATGTCAGGAAGTGGCGATATCCCGAATGGAAGGGTCACAAGTTAAAAAGAAGGATTGGTATCACAGAAACACGGTTAAGCGAGAATTTAAAAATTGGGATTTAGTGCC
Organism: Metellina segmentata; assembly: GCA_947359465.1. Classification (NCBI taxonomy): domain Eukaryota; kingdom Metazoa; phylum Arthropoda; class Arachnida; order Araneae; family Tetragnathidae; genus Metellina; species Metellina segmentata. The sequence goes on along the minus strand of OX375876.1, from coordinate 57,719,528 downwards.
AGCCTTAGCGACCCACCGACCCAACAAATTATCCGTCCAATGGGTAGGACCTCGGACGATTAGGAGTAAAGTATCGGACACCAATTACATCGTGGAGTTAACAGGAAAGCGGGAAAGGCCGCAAATTTACCACGTAAACATGTTAAAACCCTACCATAAAAGACCGGAATGTGTAAACTTACTGACGTTAGAAACCGCTGGCGAGTCTCTGGCGGATCACGGAGTTGATTTCCCGTGCTTGGAAAAAGATCCGAACGCTTACGATTTCCAGGACATTACTCAGTCCAGTCGGCTGACGGACCTTCTCGACCCAGGACAAATAGCGCAATTACGGAAATTGCTAGACAAGCATGCTAACAGTTTTTCAAATCACCCTGGACTAACGGACCTAGTAGTCCACGATATCGAGCTTATCGGAAATAAAACTGTTAGGGCAAAACCGTACCGAACACTTCATAGACAAAATGAAATTTTGAAAGGAGAAGTACAGCGCATGTTGGATTTAGGCAGTATCGAGGTAGGGGAAAGCGATTTTTCATCGCCCACGATCCTCGTAGAAACCCCGGGAAAGACCCCAGGCCTTGTGTAGATTATAGGAGGCTAAACGAAATTATTCGAACAGAATTTTCCCCCCTACCTCACATCGAGGAGCGAATCGAACTCGTTAGTTCAGCCTCATTCATAACGGTTCTAGACCTTGCGAAGGGATATTGGCAAATACCCTTGAGCCCTAGGGCCCAACGATTGGCGGAGTTTGTACAAATTTTGGGACTTATCGTCCCCGGCGAATGAATTTTGGATTGAAGAACGCTCCACATTTCTTTTCTCGGCTTTTGCCAGAGTTACTGAAGGGATGCGAGTCGTTTGCAGTGCCGTATTTGGATTATATCGCGATTTTTTCCGACTCATGGGAACGTCACTTGGAACACCTCGAATGCGTGCTTCAGCGTATATCTAAAGCAAAGCTTACGATCAAACCGTCAAAATGTAAAACCAGAACCATGTAAAATACTCGGGACACATTGTTGGACGCGGATTCCGATCCCCACCGGACGCCAAGGTCAGAAGTGTTCAGAAATTTCCCACTCCCCAAACAAAAACACACATTCGGACTTTCCTGGATTTAGCCGGGTACTATAGTAGGTACATCCCTATGTATTCCGTGGTCGCAGCACCGTTAACCGATGCCCTAAAGGGGAAGGTAAGAAAGGGAGAAATTGTTTGGACGAACGAGAATACGAAAAGGCATTCCAGGAATTAAAGGGTAAACTGACGAGCGAACCGGTGTTATTTACACCCGATTTTGAAGGCGAGTTTATTGTACAGTGCGATTTTTCTGATCTTGGGATGGGGGTGGTACTCACGGAGTTGAATGTTCAGGGGGAAGAACACCCTATTTTATACATGAGCGAAAATATTTTTCAAAGTCGTGAAAACTTACTGCACTTCAGAGAAGGAATGCACCGCCATTGTTTTCGCTATAAAAAAAACTGCACTACTATCTATATGGGAAAAGGTTCGTCGTCGTCACTGACCACAACCCCCTGGTCTGGTTACGAACCAACGCCAGTTCAAACCCCCGATTAATGCGATGGGCACTGGCACTCCAGCCCTATAACTTCGAGATCGTCTATGATAGGGAAAAAAACACTTGAACGCCGACAGTCTGAGTCGCGCTTTTCACGAAAATTCAAAGAGTTAAATAAAATTTAAGTGAGGAAGATTTGTTTTGTATAGTGTAATATAATTGCGAATCATGTTTTGTGTTGAATGAAATGGAGATTTATGTATTTATGGAAATATTTATCCAATGATTTCAGTATCTTTTGCTGAGGATTTTAAATGTTAAAAGTTGTAAACTGTGTTTTGCGTATGGTGAAATGGATTTTTGTAACTATGTTCTTCACTCGAGTACATTTCGCTGAAAGCTACGTGCAAATTTAAATTATGTTTTGTGTAGAGTGGAAATAAATTTTGTGTTTAGGATAATATTCCACTCAGTCATCTAAACAACTGTCAAAGATTTGTAGTCTTAAAATTGCAACTCATGACGTGTGTTAAGTGAAACTTAGGAATTTGGTTTTCGCTTAACGAGATTGTTATTTTATATATATGTTTTGGTGTATTTTGGTTTGTTTAGTGAAATTATTGTTACAGTTCGTGTGTTTTGTTTATTCTGGGTTCGTTTAGCGAAAATATTGTATTTAGAGATGTGCTTTGTTGTATTTTGGTCTGGTTAAGGTGCCTGCCCACGTTCGGATACCTTTTTTTTTAAATATTTCAAAGATTGACTTGTTATGTGCATTGTACTATCAAATACATCTAAAAACTATGAATAATATATAAAATAGCTATATATGTTTTTTGAATTTTCATTTTTTGCTAAAAATAAACAAAAAATCTCAATAAATTAACAACTAAGCAAAACAACAAAACTCAAATTCAAATTAAGATATTCTATTTTTGAAAATTGTATTGTCTTATCAAAACCCTCTTCTGGGATCTCTACCCATTTTATAACTGAAACTTTGTATTAAAAATATTTATGCAATTAAACCTTTCGACATAGAAAAAAATCTTAAAAAATGATTCCAACTCTATACTTATATAATCAAAAAGCTAAAAAAATAATGCATAAACAATTAAAATAAAGGTGGGTTACCTGAATTGAACCCTTTACAATATTCTACCAAAGTTTAAAATTATTTGAAGCATAATGTTATGAGTTATGATGTTGTGCGGAAGAGCAAAATGTAAAAAATCTGATTTTGTGAAAAAGCATAAAATAAAAAAAAACTTCTACACTTACATATTAGTTGAAAAACCTGACATTAAATAGCTCCTGATTTGTAAAGGTCACCTTTTTGGTCATTGAAAACTCATGTTTTTTTATTCCCAATGGCTTTTAAAAGTTTCCTGCGCTTCCTTGCAACAAGGGTGGAATGATTCTTTGAATCTCGAATACTCAAGCCGTTCAAGTGTCTATAGCCTTCTACTGTAAAACACCCAGGATTTGTCGAATTAAGCCTATTGAAAACATTTAGGCAACCTTTAAAACCATCGTTAAATTGAATTATGGCATCATAGGCTCCTAACTTGACAGTTTTGAGGCTGATAAACACCTCTTTTGGCACTCGTTGCCAAATTACGCCATTGAAACACTCGTTGACGTTTTGAGTTTTGCCGTGGAGACATTTTTCTAACAAATCTTACTAAAAAAACTTAATTAAACAATTACTTAACCTTTTTTTTAAATATTCAATGTGATCGAACAAATTTTAATATTCTATGCCGGTTTTTCGTCCCACTTCCGTTAGCAGAACACTACTTACGGTTTGAAAATCTGTCAGCATACTAATATTAAAAGTTCAGAAACTAGAGTTCTAAGTAAGATAGAAACAAAATTTAAACTGATTTGGAAAGCTAAGAAACTATACTTTCAAAGGTAGGCAAAATTAAAAAATCGTATTTTTCTCCACAAATGCGGTTTTATAGGTAGGCAGGCACCTTAATGGAATCTGTATAGTTCGTAATGTGTTTTGAAATTTTGGGTTTCGCTTAACGAGATTCTTATATGTGATGTGGTTAGTGTGATTTGGTTTTCGTTTTAACAAATTTGGTATAATTCTTAAAGTTTTGTGTATTTTGTTTTTTTCAATTGGTACTTGAACCTTGAGTGACCATGCTGTAAGGGAGTAGAAAGTTACTGCGGTATATGAATTTAAAATTGATTGGATTTAACTTGCCTTACACATATTCTTGAGTCACGGTTTCAGGATATGGTAGTGGTACGTGATCTGTTATTCTGAATTGCCAGTGGGTGATTATCCGTGCGTCTGTGGATGCGTGCGTTGAAAACTTTTCACCTTTGGGAAAAGTTTTTTCAGTAGTGGGGGCGATTGCACCGTATGGTACTAGCCGTCCCTTTATCTCTAACACGTGGACGCTGGAATGTGCATCAACATCCAGACGGTGACAACATCAACTTCAGAGTTTGCACGTGTGTTTTTGACAAAATACAGAAAGATAGTTTTTCTCATCAGCGGCCTCTCGTTCCGTTGGTCCACCCCTTTTTCCTTCCCATTGTGTCTGGCAATTGAGTTCAGAGATGCGATAAACCATTCTGTGCGTTTTCAGGAACGATTTTCCCATCGACACAGCTGGAGTTCCGTCGGTTCCCTAATATCATGTATGGAATGGAGATTAGCTTTTGGGAACTCAAGTCGGCATTACAGATGGTTTTTGCATCTGTGTGGGGGTGTCTTCAGTTCTGTTGAGGACATAAACATCTCTTGCCAGGGCTCGGAATTCACCCCCCTCCCGTTCGCAGCTGCGGTTCTGCGGACCCAAGAGAACGGGGATTTGAGAAGGAGACTGATTCTGAATTCGACGAGAGACAGACGTCTCTGTTTTGTGGAGAGCCATTGTTGCTTTCGCTCCAGGCAGGTTTTCGATTGTCGATGGCTGTGCCCTAACTTTTAACTTGTAAATATTTTAATTATCTAAATAAATAGTTTAATTTTAAACCAGCTATCCCATCTAATTCTTATATGACGGTACACCATGTTAGTAAAAAAAAATTTACAAAGCGAGCATATCTTTTTTCTTTGCACTGCCTAATATTTTATACCTGTAAAAAGTTTCTCCAGTGCGATGCTGATTAAAAAGTACCTACCTCTTAAGAAAGGATTGAAACGGGTGTTGAAAAATAAAGTTCTGTTATTTCAGATAGGGAAAGTAAACTATTCCATTTCTTAAATGCCATTTCAAAAAAAAATATTTTTTTTTGTGGAAATCATACGACATACACGGAGTCGAAATGAAAGTAATCTTCGTTCAACATCAAAAACGATTCTTGAGACTTTTAGTTGCGAAAAAAGAAGAAAGAAAATGACATTTTCTTTGGTAGCTGTGTTTAGCTTTATCGAATAATTTTTCGGTTTCTCTCTACGGCTATTTTTTTTTCTGACCATTTTTCAAACAAACAATATATCAAAATTAAAGAATTTTTTTAAACCGACGTTTACGATTTTTTTCGTTTTCACTGAAGAGTTTATTTTTTGGCATCGTCTTGATCTTAACATATTTGTGTTAAAGAAAAGACAAATTTTGACAGATTAATGCTAATGGCATTTCAACATCTAATATATCTTGAAAACGATCTTCACTACACGATGTTTTCAAATACTTTTTTGAAATTCGTTAAAAGGACTCGCAAAAATCGTCACGAGCCAAATTGGTCAGATCTTGTTGGACTAGCTATCTCGTCGAAACAAACTGGAGGGATAACGAATAAAACGAATAAATACCCGAACATAGGTAAATAAATATACAAGCATTGGTTTCAAGTCCACTATTTTGAACGATGAAAATACTGTTTGAGGAAACTTGCGTTGAAAATTGGTTGCTCTTCTTTGCAATTTATAAGTTTAAACTACCAAAACACGAACAGGAACAATTTATCGAAAGAATGTGTTGGTTTTGTTGCCGTTCAACTTGTTTCTAACCATGCAGATATCAAGAATGCGGAACACAATTCGTTTAATCCTGTCCAACAACCCAGTATGCATAGCAGTGGAACATACTGTTTTCATTCCGTTCCAATAGCATCACATACACTTTTCTTAAGGGTAGTTACTTTGTATTTGCGCTTCAATAGTCCTACTTCGGTGCTGTTTTGAATCATCTATTTATGTAAACATGAGGCAGGGGAAGAATCTGATGTTCCGGTTTATTACAGAGGGTGAAACAAAACCAACTGACCATCTCCAAACATTCGGGTGCTTTTATTATGCGTGCAGATGTCCGTTGTCTTCGTGGGATCAAGTTTTCGCTTCTTTTACATATCAATGCCATCGGTGCTGAGTTCTGAAAGTAATACGATTGTCCGAGTTGACTTTGACAACGAGGATGGCTGAAAGTATAGTTAGAAGTCATACACAATTTACAGATTTGTTGATGCTGTCTAACTCGATATCTTGTCTTGGTGGAATTTTATTAGAGTTGGACAAGATTTGTGTAAAGTTAGGGAAGGAAAGTTTATTTTGAAGTTGAGAGTTAAGATAAGATCTGATCCAAACTTTAAATTATTAGTTTTTTATTCTGCTGTCAATAAAAATATGAGTAATTGTGATTGTGTTTCTGTTCGTGTATTTGAATGTTTTTTCTTTGTGCACGTGCTTCTATGTGTTTAGTGTGGTGCGCGATGGTGTTTATATGTAATGGTGTATGAGAGTGTTTTGGAGTAGATAATGGTGCACGAGAGTGTATGAGTAGATTTATGGTACATGAGTGTGTTTATGAGTAGGTAATAATTCATGAGTGTATTTATGAGTAGGTAATGGTGTACGAGAGTATATGAGTAGATTTAAGGTGCAAGAAAATGTTTATGAGAAGATCAGATGCACTAGCTTGTTTACTTGTATGTGTTTGCACATGCGTATTTGTTTGTACGCTAATGTTAAACATAAAACTGTTTTCTACAGTTAAATGCTCAATTTAATACCAAATAAGTGTTTCTACACTACTTACCAAAAATCGTAGAGCAGCACGACTCATTAACAAATTTGCGTTCCAGCAACAGGTTTAGGGAGAACTTGTACTGACGCGTGAAAATTCTGTTTAACAACTTGGTTATGATTTAGTTGATTTGTTGGTCTGATATCTTTTAAGCTTATATCAATGAATTCATTGGTAATGCATTTAATTAATATGTTACATTTTTAGACAATTTGGTTGTAAAATAGAATAAGTATTTGAATTTTTTTCTTAGATCTTTCAGGGTAAATGTGACAATTCTCATAACAATATTATTCTACAATAGCTTTGTTAATTAAAGACTTATGAAAGGAATCATGATTTTGAAAGTAGAAATGAATTCAATAAATAAATTCTATGAGATCAAAAGTTGAGTACACAAATTTGTACTTTTTAGATCGCGGAGCGTTACGCGTTCATTCTTATTAACGAAAATTAATGTTACGAATTCTGACCAACAGGTTTGCCAGATACCCTTAAAACTCGCTGTGACGTCATGCACGTTTTTTTTTTTTTTTGCTCGATTCTCAGACGGTTTGCCGATTAAGCACCAATCGGAATATTAGGAGATTAACATGGTTTATTCAAAATTGTACAGGGAACAAGATGGAGAAGGTTTTTTTACTTTACTTACTTGCAGCTATTAGTTTAGGGTGCATTATGTAAAAAAAAGCGAAATCACTTTCGACAGGAGGGTTGGTTTTCGAGCGTAAGCGAGCAGAGAGTGGAGCCCTCACTGTGACGTCATGGACCGGAAAGTCAAATCAGGATTATACGAATTATTAAAATAGTTTCGCTGTCGCAGGAGATTGACTCTGCGAAAGGAGTGTTGGTTTGCGAAGCAAACCAGATGGGATTGAGTAGCAATCCCCGGAGGTTAGCGAGCGTAGGCGAGCAGGGGGCAGAGCAGGAGATTCCCACGGGAGACAGGGGGCTAGATCTATTAAAAAAAATTTCCCTTTAGGATATATCGACTTCAGTGAGATATATCGACGTCAGTAATTGAGCAATTATAGAATAAAATGTATTTTATAAAATTTAAATAGGTTGGTATTTGAAGTAAAGTTGTACTGAAGCTTCACAACGAGGTATTAGTAACAATCCGGGATAATAACCCGAAAGAAAAAATCCGAGGACAACACCGCGTAATTTTGAACCACGGTCACATGATAGTCACACCTGAGCTGACACTCTTCCAGACCACGCCAACGTGAGGACATTTGAGGGCACGGCGGATTTAACGTGCTCCAGCCCCCTTTGTATAAGACGGGTCTTTGGGTGGATTCGAACTCGCAACTCTTCGGCTACTCTTACAAACAGGCTACAACGGCCCAAAATTTAGTTACATAGCCAGCATATGAGGAAACGTGAATTTTTAAAATCATTATTTTACGAAAAAGACAGAGCGTAGAATCCAGTTTTTTCGTACTTATATTCCTGAATGCAGTACTAAACTGACAAAAAAGTATTTGTTCTATCCCAAGTTCGAACCCTCCCTTGTTAGACAAAGTCTGTCAACAAAACGACAGAAAATGAAAGCAGTAATTACACTTATAGCCTTGATTGGTTTCAAAACAAGTGCTGAATCGCATTTGTAACCAATAAATAGGTTTTACGTATGATTGAACGAGAATGTGTAATAATATTATTATTATTTAATAACCTTGTCCTAATTGCAGACAGCGCAAGTAATCTGATGGATTGCCCTGTAGGAAGTTGTGGCAGTTTTTGCCTTTTGCTGCGTTTGGATGTCATTTTTCTGAGCTGACAGTTTTAATATTGGAAAATACTCTATCTCCGAACAGGAGATTATCCTGTCTGAACTAGAACAGCCATCCGAAACTCGAAGAAGTTCTGACATGAAAGATAACAAAACGGTATATCCAATACATCTCTCTCTCTCTCTCTTATTCTAATATACCATACGCATCTCTAGTATTATGTAAAAACATACATCTCTGTATTATTATAATCATAAAAGGCAGTCAAAATGTTGAATTAAATCCCTGAATCCTCAACTATGCATTTTTTATCTATCGAAATCGTTATATAATAAAAACATTTATAGCATAAAATGTTTATGAAAAATTTAGATTCATATTTCACTAGGACATCGAAGTTTCATTTGCTTTGTGAAAAAATATGATTAAAACGAAGTAATCTCTTCAGGCAGAAAAACTTTCGATAACAAGGACAAAATAAATCAAGGAACAAAAAGTTGGTGACATTCAAAAGCCATTAAGGATATTTTAATGAAATTCAGTGAAAATATCTATCATCTTATTTTGCAGGAAACAATACGGTAGGTATGTGAGAAATTAATTAGCGTCGCACTTGAGCGAAACACGGGCTATGGGCGAAGGTCCCGAAGGAAAAAGATCCAAGGACAACACCTCGTAATTTTTAACCACGGTCAAATGACGAAATCAACACCTGAGCTGGCGCCCCACTCTCCAAGCTCCTACACCACGCCAAAGTGAGGACATTTGATGCCAAAGAGATTTAATATGCACCAGCCCCCGCGTACATGAGGATTTTTGTTGGGCCGACTTTTGAACTCGCAAACCTCCGGTTGCTAAGAAAACAATATGAACTAACTCACGTCTGAGACATTCAAAGAACAAATCATAAATAGGCATATACAAATTAAATAGTAAAAAATAATAAGTGGTTTGGTAATCTCCAAATAAATACTTGACCGACTAAGGCACTCCACGCCCTCAATCCTCCTAGCGGTTGTCTCGACGATAATTCTCGCCATTAACAAAACTGACCAGATCTTGATGAACGAAACATCTCGCCACTAGCAAATCTGATCAAATCTTAATGGACAACTTGCCACTAGCAAAAACTTACCAAATATTGATGCACGAGATATTTCGCCAATAGCAAAACTAACCAGATCTTGATGGACGAAATATCTCGCCACTAGCAAAATTTTCCGAATCTTAATGGAGGACATTCTTGCCACAAGCAAAGATGACTAAATCTTGATGGACAAGATATCTCACCAATAGCAAAATTCACCAAATCTTGATGAACATCTCCCACTAGCAAAAACTGATCAAATATGGATCGACGAGATATCTCTCCACTAGCAAATCTGACCAAATCTTGATGGACATCTCGCCACTAGCAAAAGCTTACCAAATATTGATGGACGAGATATTTCGCCATAGCAAAATTTTCCAAACCTAATGGAGGAGATTCTTGCCACTAGCAAAGCTGACTAAATCTTGATGGACGAGATATCTCGCCACTAGCAAATCTAACCAAATCTTGAAGGGCGACATATATCGTCAGTAGCAAAATTAACCAAATCTCAATGGAGGAGATATCTCTCCATTAGCCAAACTGACCAAATCTTGATGAACGTGAAATCTCGCCACTATTAAAGCTGACTAAATCCTGATGGACGAGATATCTTGCCATTAGCAAAGTTGAACAAATCTTGTTGGACGAGGTATCTAGTCAATAGCAAAACTAACCAGATTTTGATGGACCAGATATGTCGCCACTAGCAAAGCTGACTAAATCTTGATTTATCTTCGACCAGATCTTGATCGTAGAAATACCTCGTCATTTGGCCGACCAACCGGTATAGTGGTTAAGGTGTTAGCCTCTAGATAGGAAGGTTCCTGGTTCGAATCGAGGTCCGGGCATGGATGGATGTTTGTAAACGTATGGTGTAGAGGCGGCTGGTGCACCTTAAAACTGTCGTGGCCGAAAGTCTTCACGTTGGGTTGGCGTGGAAGTTTGGAGAGTGGTGTGCCAGCTCAAGTGTTGCTTCGTCATCTGACCGTGGTTCAAAATTACGAGGTGTTGTCCTTGGATCTTTCCCTTAAGGAACTGATCCCGAACCGTCGTCAATAGCCCGTTGTGTTGCTCTAGTACGACGTTAACTACCATTACCATTACATCGTCATTTGAAGAAACTGCCTTGATTTTGTTATCATTAAAAAAATTGGCAATTTATTGATAACGAGATTTAACATAAACCAGCCCTTTTGCACGACGTCCTTTATCTGGATCGAGTTTCAAACTCGCAGCCCTCAAGTTGCAAATCCGCTAAGTCTTCCGACCGGGCTACTGTAGCCCCATCCTACACAATAGGAATTTCGAATAAATAGCTGTAGTTTATCACTGGATTGAACCTTAAATATCAATTGGTCAGTTTTGCATACTTAGAACACATTCATCATGTCGATGAATATCCCGACTACAAATATGATGCTTTTGTCGTCGGGCAGAATAAGATGGCATTGCAATGTAACCTTTTAAGACCATACCTGGAAGTCATTTGGGAAGCTTGAAACCTCAAGAGAATCCACTGGATAATGGATCTCTGATGATTAATCTCGAGTTGCATTACTCCGATTTCAGAATCATCTTAGACTTAATTTAAGAGTAAGGGATCGTTTTGATACGTTGGTTTGGAGGTTATCAAAACCTTCTATTATTAGTTTTCGAATTGTTAGTGACTAAGCCTCCAAAAACTTATTCTCCTACCGACCGGTCTGGTGGTTAAGGAGTTAGCCTCTAGGTCGGAAGGTTCTTGATTCGAATCCGGGTCAGTACATGGATATTTGTAAGTGTATGGTGTAGAAGCGGATAGTGCACTTTAAATCTATCGTGGTCGAAAGTTGCCCATCACGTTGGGTTGGTGTGGACGTTTGGAGAGTGGGGTGCAACTCAGGTGTTGCCTTATCATCAGACCGTGGTTCAAAATTAGGTGGTTTTGTCCTCGGATATTTCGCTTAGGGGATTGATCCTGGACCGTTGGCAATAGCCCGTTGTGTTGCTCTGGTACGACGTTAATTAAAATTACTTTATCTTACCTTAGCAAAAACGTATTCCTTTCGGATTTCTTGAAAATATTTATTTATACAAATAAAAATTGCTAAATGCTGCAGATTTTTTTTCTATAACCTTCTAATTTTTGATGTAGCCCGATTGGAAGATTGGGGAGTTCAAATTTCGATCCAACCAAATACCGTTGTGTAAGTGGGTGCGTGTGTGGAAATAGAAATGCGTCTTATGGTATGATACAAATTAGGGGTGGACGCGGAATCATTATGTGGCCGATTTCGACTAGCAATAACACCGAGGTTATCGGGGGAGCGGACACGGGGCTGATGTGGTTTGATAGCGCGTGTATGGCATTTACTGGCAATCAGAAGTGGTGGGGTCGATGAATCAATGTTAGTTTCTGACAGCGTGCGGAATTGGCCGGCCGTTTTTGTGCTCTGGCAACGCCAATTTGTTTTCGTTTTGAATGTTTCTGAACTAAATGTTAATGAGCAATGATTTTTACACATAATTAATGTTAGCATAGTAGACATGTGGATTGGAAAAAACACGATAAACAACATGACTAGCACAACTGTATTTTATTCATGGTCTTACCATGGACATAAGACTAGATATACCTACTTCCATGTTCAACATAGCAGAAGGAACCACAATGACCCCGTGGTTTTTTTTCTGGGTTTAACCTCAAGAGGTTTCGATGAGATATCTCGTTCATCAAGATCTGACCGATTTTGCTAATGACGAGATCTGCCGTCGTCAAGATATGACCAATATTTTTGTGATGACGAGATCAAGATCTGATCGGTTCTCTTCTAATAACAAGGTATTTCGTCCATCAAGATCTGGTCAGTTCTCTTCTAATAACAAGGTATTTCGTCCATCACGGTCTGGTCAGTTCTCTTCTAATAACAAAGTATTTCGTCCACCAATATCTAGTCAGTTCTCTTCTAATAACAAGGTATTTCGTCCATTAAGATCTGGTCAGTTCTCTTCTATGAACATGGTATTTCGTCCATCACGATCTGGTCAGTTCTCTTCTAATAACAAAGTATACTGTCCACCAATATCTGGTCAGTTCTCTTCTAATAACAAGATATTTCGTCCATTAAGATCTTGTCAGTTCTCTTCTATGAAAATGGTATTTCGTCCATCACGATCTGGTCAGTTCTCTTCTAATAACAAAGTATTTTGTCCACCAATATCTGGTCAGTTCTCTTCTAATAACAAGATCTTTCGTCCATTAAGATCAGTTCTCTTCTAATAACAAGATATTTCGTCCATTAAGATCTTGTTAGTTCTCTTCTAGGAACATGGTATTTCGTCCATCACGATCTGGTCAGTTCTCTTCTAATAACAAAGTATTTTGTCCACCAATATCTGGTCAGTTCTCTTCTAATAACAAGATCTTTCGTCCATTAAGATCTTGTCAGTTCTCTTCTATGAACATAGTATTTCGTCCATCACGATCTGGTCAGTTCTCTTCAAATAACAAAGTATTTTGTCCACCAATATCTGGTCAGTTCTCTTCTAATAACAAGATATTTCGTCCATTAAGATCTTGTCAGTTCTCTTCTATGAACATGGTATTTCGTCCATCACGATCTGGTCAGTTCTCTTCTAATAACAAAGTATTTTGTCCACCAATATCTGGTCAGTTCTCTTCTAATAACAAGATATTTCGTCCACCACGATCTGGTCATATTGGTCAGCGAGATACCTCGTCCAGCCAACCACCAGGAGTGTTAACTCAACATCCTCTTGCATATTAAAATGGTTCAAAATTACGTGCTGCCCTCCTATCTTACCCTTCGGGTTTGGATCCCAGACCGTCGCCAATAGCGCGTTCTGTTGCACCAGGGAGCCGTTAATTAAAATACTTAACACATTAAAATAGTTACATATCGTTCCAATCTACCTTATAGACCGCTGTGTTGCTATAGTACGACGTTAACTAATAATTAACAATTTACAATCTACCTTACGACACATATAAAAATGAAAAAGGAATTTCAAGAAACAACATTTGCTTTCTATTATTCGATGCTATTTATTTTGTAAGCATTCGCGGAGAAACCATTGAGCTGTAGTTCTACCCCCAGAACTCCACCTGCCAACATGTTTGAGAGGTGACGATCGCTATGAAAACAGGGCTCGTTCCTCTTAGGTAGGTATATGCTAGTGACGAATGTTGGAGGTGAAAAGATGTGAATTACTAGTATAGAGAATTTAGACAATAAAAAAATTTCAAAACGAATATTTTTGAAATTTGTCATTGAGTTGGTCAATGCTTAAAACGAATTCATTTCCTCACGCATCCCCAGTGTGGAATGGGGAAAGGTCCGTTTCTATATGAATGACAAAAGATTTAACTTCAAAAGTTATCGACGGAATTGCAAATTCTGAAAGTATGCCTTGGTTTTAAATAACGTAAGTTAATTAATTTTGATGTTTTATTATAAATATGTGATACATATTTAGCCGATAATTGTGTTTTACGTCTGATTTTGATTTTACTGCAGTTTTCAAAATTCCGACAAAATCCCTGCAGAATAATTGCAATTGCTTGGAGTTGTGTTACAGATTACTGATTATGATTCTGCACCAGGGCACTTTTTATGCAATTTGTTCGGGTTTCTTTTCAAATTTGTTTGAAAAATTTTCTCTTTTATCGCAACTTATTATTTATTTATTCTTTATAAAAATTTACAAGTCAAATTGTTGTCGTAATGAAATTCATCCCCTCCTGGTGGTTGTCTCGACGAAGTATCTTATTATTAGAACTGACCAGATCTTATATCTCGTCATTAGATGAAAACTAATCAGCCAAAGAGACGAGAAATCTCATGATTAGAAAATTTGGTGAGACCTCTATGGACTCCAGTATTGGAGGGTTATTTCTTCAGAATTATTGCTTTGTTTCAACGCAGAATAGGGAAGTGTGTTTTACAATTCTAGTTCAGACGACAAATCATTGTCGACATGATAATGCTTGTATATTTCTTTGCATCTAACACTCACAGGTTCGAAAAAAATCTAAACTTCGAGTTGAAAAATAAAGGGAAAGCAGTAAAAGGAAAAGATATGAAACTACACACTATCAGAACATGGACAAATCAAGCGTACTAAAAACAGTACACGTTTGATGCACAAAGCAAAACAGCTTAGTGGTTAATATTTATAAACTGGCAACCAAAAATAACACGAGAAAGCATTTTTTAACTACCTCGAATTTGCATAGCTAATTTCATATTTAATCTCCGAGACCCTTTAAAATATAATTATGGTTATAAAAACAGCAGAATTAATTCACTAGCCTAAAACAAGGCATTTTTTAAAAAGCTTCTTTATTACGGTTTTTCCGTACGTAATTTGGAATCGTTATATATATATATATATATATATATATATATATATATAAATTAATTTTTAACTTTATTAGCTTCTTTACGACTCAATGTCGCTGCGTTGGTGATACGTTGACTCTCCTTACCTGTCAAGGGGATGCTTTAGAAATATATCTTCACTAGCAAAATACCCGACCTTACTCGGTTTGAATTAGTTTACTCTTGATTGAAGAGATAATCAAAATATATAATGACTTAAGTTTTTTGTAGAATAAAAATTTATTTTAACATCTTTCACCATCTTTATATTTTCTACAACTTACTTTGGACACAAATCCTACACATGCATATCCATTTATGTAATACATTTCAAATACATCGCACAATTGCTGTATGACAAAGATACAAAATGACGAAAGGTGATACTAAGGTTACTACTATAAAAGACGATTTATAGGAAGATTTGGAATTCCCTTTCTTAAGTTCTTTTCATGTTCAACTCAATTCATTGAAATTACGATTTACGGCGAGTGCTCTCGCACTCATAGTCAACAAAACAATATTTTTTTACTTGTGGCACTCTTGCCTCCGGTATGCGACATTGTGAAATTTTGCAATCTTCTCCTGTCATTATTACAACGAATTTTTTAATGTTGGAAAAAGTTCCAGTTTGGATTAATAAACATTATTATTCTTTCAATAACGGCATTATTCTTTAAATAACGGCATTATTCTTTAAATAACGGCATTATTCTCTAAATAACGGCATTATTCTTTAAATAACGGCATTATTCTTTAAATAACGGCATTATTCTTTAAATAACGGCATTATTCTTTAAATAACGGCATTATTCTTTCAATAACGGCATTATTCTTTAAATAACGGCATTATTCTTTCAATAATGGCATAACTACACTTAAAATTTACTGAAAATTTATACTGACTTACCTAACATTTTTAAGTCTAATACTTTGTGGTGCTGTTGCGTGTGATGAGAAGGAAAACACATTTATTAAAATAATAAATATTTAAAACAGGAAACAGCGAAGTAAAACAAAATAAAAGATGCCGCAAAAAATTGTTCTAAAGATATTAATTTGAGATTCAATTTTATCTCTTGATCTCGCACAGTTGCCACAACTTACAACTAAAAGTGTACAAAATTTAGAATTGTGAAATTAATTCAGAGCGAAAGAACCAGAAAAAATATCACTGCTCGCGCGATCTTGTTCATTCTCGTTTCATTGAAAAATAGCGTCTGTCCCAAATATTCTTAAATCGTTTTCATTGCGCAAATAATAAAAATAAGACTCGAAATAAATGAAGTATCAGAGATGAAATTCCATAAAAAAAATAATTTTCTGAAGAATAATTACTTTTTCCGCAGCATTGGTAAAGCAATCGAAGTAATCGTAATATTCAATAGACATTCCAATTTTTCCAAAACTACCAAATTATGGTTGATTTAAGTATACTTACTCAGGTATTTTAGTATGAAACTCAACTAAATATAACAATAAAGAAATGTTTAATATTGCATTCACTAAACTAATAGATAATGTATAAAATAAAATACAATGCAATCAAATATCTGGAATACAATTCATATGATGTCTACACAAACACACAAACACAAAATCGAGCATAGAACAGAAAGACGGACAGACAGACTTTCGCAACCAATTCCACTCACTAAATCAAGATAAGTACTCTCTGTATGCAAATTTCCATGAAAATATCTTAAACCGCGTGGACGTGTATAGGGCACAACATACAGACAGACAGACGGACAGACAGACAGACAGACAGACACCAAACGAGAAAAAGGCGGATTCGGCATCAGAAGGGTCCAAAACGGATAGAAAACTTGAAATGGGTCGAAAATATTGAATGTACAAACAAACACTCCATTCTTATTTATATAGATTAGAAAGCGAAATTTATTAGCAATTTTTTTGTGATTAAAAAAGTGTTTGTTTCGATATGCTACAGGATAAAGCTTCAAAATTTTTTCCATACGTTTCAATTAATTTTATTTACAACTTAATTTCATATTCCTAAAGATTTCTGACCTGGCTGCAAAGCAATAATTCATAAGGTCTTATTCTATCTAGAACAGGGATGGCTAAACCGCGGTGTGGCACGGCGGAGTTTTAACAGTGGCACGCGAAGACTTATTGAAAAATTAAAAAAATTGAAAAAATAATAATGTTGTCTTCAGGAACTTTGTCAAAATCCGTAAAAACCCTACTTATACGCTACTGAATACAACAACGCCGGAAAGCGGCACTGCTTGACACCAGTACAAGGATGCGGTAAGACGTTATTTATTATCTGCCTGATATCCAAATCGAAATTATTGGTCTACAACACCATACTACACTGAGAGCAAGTATAAAAGGAACTTATTTCAACTGCAAATTATATTGAATTTTGGAAATTTGTACCAACAAGCAATTTTCCAAATTTACACGATTTGGCTGTCAGATATTGTTGTATGTTTGGATCAACATATGTTTGTGAACAAATGTTTTCTATTAGGAACATAATAAAATTAAAATACCGTTCAAGATTAACTGGTATGCATCTAAACCACCTAATTTTGTTAGCATCTTCAAGAACTAATCCTAATATAGATGACTTGGTAAAATAAATTAAATTCAAAAACCATATTAATTAAGTACGGTTTAATAATTATTTTGAATTAAATGTTATTCATTTTTATTTTATACATAACCGAACTGACTGAACCTTTAAAAATGTTTATTAACAAAAAAACTTAAGTTTGTACTTTTGTTTTATGTATTATATTATTTTTTAAATAACACCTCAACCACCAGACCGGTTGGACTACTTTTACTACACACTATAAATCCTATAATACACTATAATCGAACAGAAAGTCTACATTTTTATACTGCTTCTAAATATTCTTCGATTATTTAGCTTTTAAACGATGCCAAGATTTTGTGAATTTTCGAGATAGTTTACTAGTTACAAGGGTTTTCGTTAGGTACTGTCACTATGAACAGACATGTTTCCAAAACTTTAAACGCGATTTCTGAAGAAACGAGTTTTTGCAATATGATTCTTTGTTCAAACAGTGATGACTCAACAATAAATGAATCTATTATAATTATTTTTGTATCATTATAATATATATATATATATATATATATATATATATATATAATACAACGGGTGTTTGTGATAAAAGACATGAGAAAATTATAATTCTTTTAAGGGTGCCGTGAGAAAATTCTAACTATCTTAAGTGTGCCAAGACTTGAAAATAAGTTTGGGAACCCCTGCTAAAAATTGATAATTTTTTGCTAAACCGAAAGCTTTCGAACACCGGCAAATGTTCTAGTGGCAATCTAGAAGTGTTCCATCCAGTGAAATGATCATTAGTTGGTTAGAGAAGTCTTTTTGATTTTCTTGTAGTTTTTAATAATTAATTACTATGTCTGATTTTGATAGTAAAAGAGATTTTAAAATTCTTGAACTTTCGAACTGTGACGTGGGAGAAATGTCGCAATAAAACTGCCACAAAATCCATTATGTAAAAGAAACCGGATTAAAAGAACTTTCCGAACTTACAGATAAAGCCAGAGAACTGTTGTATTCAAAATTAGGTAGGCAGTTTGAAAACATTTGTCTTCACCATGAGAAAGTGTATTTACTGAAGTATACGAACTTGTTGTAATCCTTTTAAAAGTCACAAACGTGCCGTGAAAAAGTCCCTGCGAATAATAACACTAGATATTGCCAAGAAATCAGCTGGATTGCTCTCGCCAGGTAAAAAGATCTGTCTCACATGTGAAATTGGTGTTAAAAATTTTATTGCAGAAGAGGATGCAACGGATTTTGATTTTGAAATGGAAGCGTTAGAGAAACAGTACGAGGAACTCAATAACAGCCTACAGAAGATGGGAAATTCGCCTGTTAAAAAGGTCTGTAAACTCAGCATGACTCAAGGAAAACATTATGGCAGAAGAAAATTACCGAAAGT
This sequence comes from Metellina segmentata, assembly GCA_947359465.1. Classification (NCBI taxonomy): domain Eukaryota; kingdom Metazoa; phylum Arthropoda; class Arachnida; order Araneae; family Tetragnathidae; genus Metellina; species Metellina segmentata. Next base: position 57,700,822 of record OX375876.1, on the reverse strand, counting down.
TGTTTCAGCTGCTAAAATAAATTTGGGAACTGTTTTGCAAGTAAACCTCAATGAAATTAATAATACACGCGTGATTGAAAGTAATGAAGATTTGTATTGTTTAATAGAATAGCTGAAAGCAAAGTTTGCTAAAACAACATCCCCTGCAGAAAAAATTTAAATTCTAACTCTTATTCCAAAGAATTGGCGTCTGGAAAAAATAAGGACAGAATTTTCCACCACATTGTATTTAGCAAGGAAAGCAAGAAGTGTTAAAGAGATATTTGGAATTCTTGGAAAGCCTGCTAAGAGACAAGGCAAAAAAATGAATGACAATTTATTACAATAGTTAATAACTTTTACGAGTCTGTGATGACATAAGTCGGCTATGTCCAGGAAAAATAGACTATGTTAATATAAACACAGATGAAGGTAAAGTCCATAAATAAAAAAGGTTGATTCTTTGTAGCTTAAAAGAAGGATACCGGCAGTTTAAGGAACAGCATGGGAGTGCAAAGATTGGTTTCAGTAAATTCGCTGAATTAAGACCGAAACATTGTGTACTACCTGGAAGTAATGGTACGCATTCTCTGTGTCTGTGAATATGAAACTGATGTTACACGCTATTAAACCTCATTATTTTTTGCTAGAATTAATGAAATTATATGTTTGTAACATTTAAAAGGAAAAATGTATGTTCGGATAATGTGATTATGTCCTAAAGATCAATTTCGTGCTCAAATAGAAAAGTTTGAGGTTTTCCAAATTCAGAAGAAATTATTTACAAGCGTTGTATTTCGACCGACAGATCTACTCTAATCACACAAGTCCAGTCAACAGAAGAATTTCTTGACGCACTTGTTGAGAGTATGTCTGGATTCACAAAACATCATTTCATTGCTAAATCGCAGTCCAAATTCTTGGAGGAAAAGAAATTGACTTTTTCCCAGGAGGGGTGCATTGTACTCCTCGATTTTTCAGAAAATTATTCATTCAATGTTCAGGATGCAATTCTAGGATTCCATTGGGAAACTACTCAAGCTACACTGCACCCATTTGTACTTTATGGGAAGGATAACAAAAACAGGTTTCAAATACTTTGAATGTGTATCATTAGTGACTAAACTAGACATGATACATTAAGTGTACTTGCATTTCAGACTGCCGTAATCCCTTTTATAAAAGAAAGGTTTCTCTCTGTGAAGAAACTTACCTATTTCAGCGACTGTTCAGCACACTATAAAAACCGGAAAAACTTTTCCAACATTTGCCATTATGAATCCGATTTTGGATTGAAGGCAGAATGGCACACTTACGTTACAAGTCATGGCCAAAGCCCATGCGACGAAATCGGTGGAACTATCAAACGGTTAGCCACAAGAACAAGTTTACAGAGACCATACAACAATCAGATTTTAAATGAAAAACAACTATTCTCCTTCTGTACTTCAACCATTGCAAACATGAATTTCTTTTATAAGCCTTCAACTGATGTCATTCAAATTGAGTCAAAACTTCAACAAAGGTTTAATTAAGTGACCGCAGCTATTACGGGAACGCGTAACTATCATTGCTACATTCCTATTCCCAATTGTATGTCACTAATTCGAGTTTCATATTTATCGCAATCGCCAGCAAAGGATGTAAAGAGTTTAAAAATAATTCAGCAACACAAAAAAAAATCACTTTTCAATAATAGAAGAAGTAAAGTTTAACATGGGAGTTTTACCACATAGTGAATTTGAACAGGCAATTAGTTAAAAGTCATAAAGTCCATGATACTAAGTTGAAATTATTAAGCTTGTTTTGACACTCATTCTTACTGCTTATTTTAATTCACTTTTTTAAGTTAAAGATGATTTGGTATTTTTTGTTGATTTAGGGTTTGATTATCTGTATTTAATTTCACTGTTATCAATGAAGTTCTCGTAACATGCATAAAGTAGGAAGCAAATATTGTGATTTTGTTTTTATAATTGTTGCTTTAGGACTCAGATTGCAATCCCTAATTTTTTTACAAGTATTAAACATATTAAACTGTATCCCTGTAAAATGTCGGTTTCGTCAGAGCTGTCCTTCATTTGATTTCTTATACCTATTTAGTGTAGAAAATTGTCATTTTGTTATTTTTGTTAGCTATTTTGAAGACGAAAGAATTAAAATACAACTTCCAAATTCTATCAGTAATAATATCATACGTAACACTGTAACTGACAAGAATTTAAGGAATTTCGTAAAATTTCTTTAGCCCATATAAATGTTTTTAATTCTGTCAAAAATGAAAAATTTTCATTTTTTGCAACTAAATTTTAGATTAAATATGATGTTTAACATTGTTGCTGGCAACAGTGAAAAAAAAAGAATATATTGTACAGTTTATAAAATTATAAAACATGCTTTTCTACGTTAAGTAGTTTTTGAGAAACAGAACTTCAAACATGTAACATTAAGCGATCTCACAACTGCTCTTCAAAGTGGTAAAGTCATAAAAATGCCTCCAAGATCGAAAATATTTCATTTGGAACCTAATTCTTTTGGATGTCGCTATTTATGCGTAAACTAAACCCCTGCACCAAATTTCTAGAAAATCCATACGGCCACAGGTTTTTCCTGATTTTTGCTCATTTCACGTGGAATGACCCTAGAACAACACAGCGGATATTGACGATGGTTCTGGACTCGGGGATTTTAATGTATCGTGACGTAAAAAACAGCAGCCATATGCACAATGTTATAAGATAAGAATATCAGGTTACCCCGTAATGGGACAATTCCCCCAAGAAATCGCCCTAGACAGGCAAGAATCTTTGAAGAGAGAAATAACAAATTCCCAAAGTTCGTAAATAAATTCAATTAAATAAATCATAATGAATGCTCGGATGTTCCTTCTCCATGACTCGTGCGATGATTCCTCGGCGTGGGAAAGTAATGAGTACCGGTGGTACTTCCTGTGTGAAAAACCACGCAAACAGATCGAGTCATCAACGATTCGTTCAGTGTTGAACTTGTCCTCGAGTATGTAGCATCGAGAGTTTTTTCGCTTTTCGTGTGTCGTCTCGTATTCTTCGTTTGTGCTGTTACGCGATGTTTCAAGAAATATGCCATGCTGAAGATATAATCCCTTCCGTCTCTTTCACGAACCCCAAACATTTTACAGTAACATTCGGCATTACTATGCAAAAACATAACCGTAGCAAGCAAGAACAGACAAGTCTTAAAAAAAGGGAGTGAAAGTAGACAAAGGTATTCATTTTATGCCATTCGCATTTGCTCGGAACAAAATTTTCACTTCTTCGTTTGACATATACGAATCGGAATTTGCATAATGCAGCAAAAGAACTCATTCAACTACAGGGTCTTTCTGAGCCCAGTCCTCATGCAACTCAGCCTAACTCGAGTGCTATTTTTGATTAACAGAAACCATTAAGACGTCATAGCAGACAGAACTAATGGCACACGTTAAATTCCATTATTGCATGGCAATTTAAAATGTGTGCCATGGAGAAAAGTACACAAAAGGGAACAAGACGAAAGAAGCAATTGCGCTAAAATGCGGTTACGGACAATTTCAAAAATGGATGTAATTTAGTTTGCGCAGAACTAATTAAGAACTTTAATCCCACTCAAGGTAACAATATTTCTTCTCCGGTAATGCAAGAATCTAACTACTGAAAACTTCATTTGCATTTTGAAAAGTAAACTATTGTATTCTAGCAGACCCAAGTAATAACATCTGCGCTAAACTTTATTAATTAATTACATTTATTGTCTTCACTCCTTATCAAATCCTCCTTTTTTAATGAATATAGCACCCACATAATCACATAAACGAATTTCATAACTCTAAATAAAATAAAATCATCCAAAAATATACAGTGTGGGTGAAAAGACCATGGCACATTTCAAAATTTAATATAAAATCAACCAATTGTCATATGACAGTGCGTTTTTCACAAAATGTCTTTTCATGGCATAAAGTTTTCTATTTTGGCATTAAAAAAATTAATAATTTAACGCGTAGATGGCACTGTAACGAAAAGTAATATAAAAGCTACACAAAATAATTACAATATATATTAGAATTCATTCGAGCAGTTTTGTCACAACGTTCTACCATATTTCAATGTGGGCACCCTTTGTGGCTCGAGCTACATCTAACAAATACTCAATTTCAATCCACGTATTTGCTTATATGACGTTGTGGCTTAGTGGGTATATCCACTGTGCTTAGCAACCCTTGAGTTCTAGGTGGTTCAATTGCTGACAGGTGTATTATTTCTTTCTTCTGTCAGTAAAGCATATAATGTGCTTGTGTCAATTACTTGATATCGCATGTCTAGTGTCAATTGATATTGTATTGCGTCTCGAGCAGCATGGCCAAATATATAAAATGTTTTTCCATTCGCTGATTTCAGAGCAAGAAATTCGGTCTTGTGTGTATAATTTCTTATTATGGTCACTCGAAAAACTAATATCTTTATTGTCTGACGAATATGATTCAAAACTGGAGATGCATTCTGCAATTGAAATAGCAAAACTAAAGTAAAAAATCAGATTCGCGTCTAGTTTGAAAATGCAGTGGAAATGCCCGCATCTCTACCAGATGGTATATAGATCTAAGAGGCAGAAAGAAAGGCCATAAGAACAAAATATCATTAGTGTAATGGTTCGAGCCCTGCGTATCTGCATGAGAGTTGGAGCCTCTCTTGAATTGGCGTAGTTTTACATTTACTTGGCAAGCGCCAAGATGGTTGCCAACTTCCAAGTGGCTGATCTCTTTGCACGATTGGTCGGCGGTAGCCAATGTTAATGGAACTTGAGCGGTAACTTAATTAGAACAGATTAATTAACGGATTAGCAACCGGTAGATATTTAAATTATCGTCGCACTGGAACAATTGGTTATTGGCGACGGTCCAGGATCAAACCCGATGGGAAAGATCCGAGGACAACACCGCGCATTTTTGAACCACGGTACGAGGTCAACACTTGAGCTGGCATTCTGTTCAACGCCAACGTGAGGACATTTGAGGTCATTACAAGTTGAACGTGTTCCAGCCCCTTTTGTACACGACGGTTTTATGTTGGATTCGACTTCGAAACGCGATCTCCAACCAAAGACCGCCGTGTATGTATGTGGCTGATGCTCGTTAAATCAGTCATGTCCTCAATTTGGCATGGTGTGGAAGTTTGGGGAGGTGTTGACTAACCGTAGTTCAAAATTACAGACTTCTCGTATCTATTCCTTCGGGATTGATCCTGGATGGTCCAAAGTTTTTTTTTTGTGTGTGTGTGATCTACAACAGTAGTAATAAACATTACTTCTCAGTAATATTAATTTTATTGATGTTTATTATTTCTTTAGGATAGTACTTTTAAACTGTATGCACTCTCATTCAAATCCGACTTTTCACAAACATAAAAATGTCTAGCTCACTATTTTACAATTTTCATGACATTCAGACATTTCATGACAGTTAAGCATTTTATTTAAGAATAAATATTTTATATAGCTTTTCAATTTGTAATGTAAATTTTTATCTGTATTCATTTTTCATGGATTCGGTAAGTTTGTTGTGGGTTATTTTTTTAGCGACAGGATCCTATTTCTCGTAAACACTTATGATCGAGCTAAGTTGATTTCAAGTATAACACGTTGTTGCCAAAATCATGACAGAAACAAAATTAACAAACCTAGTAGCAATCACAAAGCGAGAGAAATCTATAGTAGTTTTTAAAATTTTTTAACTTTTTCACAAAATTTTTACTTATACAGAAATAATTTGTGAATTATTTTTTATAAATAACAATGTCAAAACAGGAAAAAGAAAGCATCAATTGAGGAAACTATTCGAGATATTTAATTAGACAGCGATATTTGCACTAGATACTTACCTACCTTAATGTTTAGCGTGTTTCCCAGATCCTTTCTCAGAGTAAACCCAATTCCTTTGATCTCAAGCACGATCTGACTAATCTGATTGGCCACGATTGGCAATTCCAATCCATTAGCGATTACACGTAAAATTGGATGTTATTCAAAAAGCGGATAAATTCAGGAATAATTGAAGTAATATCAGCATTCATTATTCGATAAAGCTGGCTAATAGCGATGGACCGGGACGAGTCCAAAAGGGAAAGATCCGAGGGTAATGCTTCGTAATTTTGACCATGGTCAGATCACAAGGCAATATCTGATCTGGCACCACTCCACATGAGGCCACGACAGATTTAGAGGGTAGCGGGAACCTTAAGGTATTCAGCTGCTACTTCACAGTGATGTGACCTGGATAGGGTAGGTATTTAATTAACGCCAAACTAGAGCAACACATCGGGTTATTTCCGACGACCTGGATATGGAGAAATTATACAAAATTAACATTGCACTGGTGCACTACAACGAGTTATTGGCGACAGTCCGGGATGAATCTCAAAGGGAAATATCTGACGTTAGCAACTCGTAATTTTGAGCTGCGGTCAAATGATGAGGTCAACATTTGAGCTCGCACCCAACTCTCTAAACTTTCACTTAGGGGATTGATCCCGGACCGTCGTCAATAGCCCGTTGTGTTGCTCTTGAACGACGTTACATAAAATTACCTTACCCTACCTCTAAACTTCTACACCACGCTACTGACCGTGGTTCAAAATTACGAGGTGTTGTCCTCGGATCTTTCCCTTAAAGGACTGATCCCGGACCGTCGTCAATAGCCCGTTGTGTTGCTCTAGTACGACGTTAACTAAAAATTACCATTACCATTACCATCTACACCACGCTAACGCATGGAGATTTGAGGGCACGACGGATTCAGTTACTACCTTCTACACCTAGAAAGCCGTTTGACTGATACGCAAACCTTACATGACGTCACGATCAGCAGGCTTACAATTCTCGTCTTGTTTGAATTGAATGCCGAAGCCATCCTCGCACGTTTCAGCAGATCATCGTTCATCGTGATTTACTTTTACACTCGCAGTTGCTAAGAAAGAGAGAAAAAGGTAGGTAGGTCTGTCTAGGAGGTAGTGATTCAGCTCGCACCAGTTCACACGTGCAACACGGAAAAAATAAATGAACCTATTCTCTTCATTCGACCAATTTTAACAGTAGAGAAAATACAAAGATGGCGTTTGATAGGAATCTATCGTGTTTTATGAACTCAAATTCATAAAATTTCTAATAAAGTCCGTCTTTTTACATTAAATGGAGCATCAACTTCATAATTTCCAATAAGAACCACCTATTTCGACACACAATTTTAAATCTATATCAAAATTTAACTTCAGATACCAAATATCATGTCATTAAGTCTCACCGTTTCGAAGTTATGAGGACAGAAAGATTAGAGCTTCTAAAGTTAAATCAGTTTCTTACACCTTTTGTGAATATCTTACTAAATAATATTTCTATAGTGCTGATATTTTGTACCATGTTACTGTTAAACAACCCAAACAAAATACACTTGATATTTTATTTAAAAAATAGTTTTTAGTATGCAATAATAATTATTAAATTAATGTTTGAAATTGGAACCTTATTATATTTTGATGGGAATCGATTCAGGACTTCTAGGCTATGGTCATACACAATTTTAATTCATTCCAATAATTAGTATGGCCGCGGTAGTCCGGTTGAAGAGCATCGATTTAGCAGCCGGAGGGTTGCGAATTCGAATCCAATAAAAGACCGTCGTGTACAAAGGGGGCTAATGCACGTTAAATCCGTCGCGTCTTCAAATATCCTCACGTTGGCGTGGTGTAGAAGTTTTGAGAGTGAGGTGCCAGCTCAAGTGTTTCCTCGTTATCTGACCACGGTTCACAATTACGTGGTGTTGTTCCTCGGATCTTTCAGTTTGGGATTGATCCCGGAAGGTAGTCAATAACCCGTTATGGAGCTCCAGTACGATGTTTATAAAAATACCTACCTATCTACCAATAATTAATTATTGAGCAAAATTAAATTTTCCTCATTATTGCGATTTCAGGTGGCAACCAAAAGTTTAAAAAACATCCGACAAACCTCGGATCGTTTACACTTGCATTGTAAATATAATAATGAACAGTCAAATCGTTTGCTCTTGCGTAATCTATATATATAAAACACTAACGTACGTGGACCCGAAATCGACGTTATTTGTGTATCGTCGAATGGCAACAATCAACGTAAATAAAATAACCCAGATATTATGAATTCTTGCTGTTTTTAAATAGCCGAGGGGTCAATTTCTATACAAAGTAAGGAATTAAATTGTAAAAATTTATGTTTGAACTGACTTCTTATTTCTTCCTATGATGTAAAAGTAATTTAAACGTAATTTTACTACCCGGTATCTGGCCACTTCAGAATTAATGTTTGCTTTTTTAATTTGATTTAGAATTCCGTGTTTGCGTATTTGAGTTGACTGCGAGATGTTGTGGACATATTTGAGGATTCCCAAGTATTATAAATATGTATTTTTTGTTTGTTAATAAATCATTATTGTCTTTGTCAATATCGTTGAAAAGTCTTTTGTCGCATTATTCTATTTCACAATATATTCAGGAAATCGAAATTCAACACGTTTGAATAGATACGTACGTATTTTTTTTCTTCGGAATTTTGCATTTTATCAAGGATTGGAATTTTATTTTTGTTTGCATTATGTGTTCTGGTATATTACCTATTGTAGAAATATTATTTAGGAGTTAGATTTTAATGATATGTCTATTTCCTGCAAACTATCACTAGACATGTATAATTTTGTAGCGGTATATGTATATTTCGACCAACTTTCCTTAAATATTTGATTGAATACGCTCGCAATGATTTGAAGAATTGTTTCATAAAAATAAATAAAATATACAAATCAAAACATGCTTGATTACGGTGCGTAAAAAAGTTTAAAAAAAGCACTATTACACACCGCCGAGCGCTAGCAGGCGCAGCCCGGCTAGTAAACATAATAATTCGCGGATCGCTGAAATAGTGTAATGTACGTCTGAAATAGTGTTCTACGAATAGCGACTTCCTATGAGATGATCCCTGACATAAGTTTTAGGATTGCACAAGGCAGTCGAGTCACGAGGTTTTGGTCGAGTCTGTTAATTAAAAAAGGTAATACGTTTGTAGGTAGGTATTTTAACTAGCGTCGTATTGTTGGCAACACACCAGGCTTTTGACGACGGTCCGGAATCAATCCTAAAGGGAAATATTCAATAACAACACCACGTAATTATGAACCACAGTGATAGGTTGGCACGTACATATATTGCTAACATTACCTAGTATCTTTAACAAGGATTCTGTATCTAACTTAGTCGTTGGGTGCCGTAGGTGATAGGTAATGTTGATGAGTTAGAGAGGGAAAACCAATCACGATTTCCATTCATACTTTTGCGTACAGCAGTCCTTCTAACGACCTTTCACACCTATTCAAAAGTCGACTGATCCACAATCGACTGTCTTCTACTCGGGGCCACATTATAATATTTAACTGGAAGTATTTTCCTTCTCTAGAAGTTTGTTTACTTTGAAATAGCTATCTTTACTTCACAATTCGACGTTATTAAAAATTTTAGCTTGAAGTGTACAGCTACAGAAATCTTGTGACAAAAGGTGATATTGAGAATGTTTATGTTCAAAGAAAATATATATTGAAGATCGATCCTCAAATTTATGAGGGGGGTAGTAAATGAATTGCAGCTGTCAATAAAACGTGGCAGAATGATAGATTAAATTGAATCTGCCAGTAGCAATCTGAAACAGCTTGAAGAAAGAACGAATACAATTCCAACGAAACCTGTCCAACATAGTTTTTGTTAAACTTATTTTCAACAAAAATAATATAGATATGTGTTTTGGTGCTTCGTAGCTGAGTTTTGGAGTCCAAACTCTCGATCCCATTGTTGTTGCCATTTCTGAGTCAGGTGTCACCGTGTGTAGAATTTACAAAGCTTCATCGATGTTCATTAGTTTCTCGCTGTAAAGCTGGTATGATGGTACGATGGTAATCAATGATTTGAAGAGCTGTGATGTGCATCGTCTTTTTCCAAAGCATATCGCTGAACGCAGGAGGCTCTGCCGAATTCTATATGAAAAACACTTATCCAAAGGAAAGTGGAAAAAAATTGTCACAATAGATGAATCATGGATATATTTAAATGATTACAGCAAAAAAAGCCATTTATTATCATAAAAGGGGAGAAAAAAAATTTTGTACATGGTTCACAGAATCGAAAGAAAGTTTTTCTAAGGGATTCGATTGTAGCTGGTTTTTCATATAATGGCAAGTTAAAAATAGAGAGAGTGGAAAAAAATGTCAAGATTAACTCCAAATACTAACAGGAACATATTTTATCGCCAATTTTTCTGAATGAAATACCATCGCTTTACCCACAGTGTCATCAATCTGTGGAACTCCATCAAGACAAAGCTAGCAGTCACACATCAAAATCCACTGTAAATTTCCTTAAAGAAATGGAACAAAAAACCGGTATCAAGGCCATACCCTTCACTGATATCCCTACTAAATCTCCCGATGTATCACTTATAGATTTTTGTGCTTTCGGACTTTTAAATCTGCATTATCCAAACGTCGTCCCACAAACTTACAGGACTCTGGAAAGCTGTTCAGGAGGAATAGGATAGAATACCTCTTCTGACACTTCAAAAGGCATTATTATCCTGGAAATTACGGTGTCGAAAGTTCAGAATAAGGGCTATCAAATAGAACATTTAAACCACAAGAATTTTATATAATTTAGTTTTGTGAATACAATATACATTGTCTAAAAAATGTCTAATATATATATATATATATATATATATATATATATATATATATATATATATATATATATATATATATATATATATATATATATATATATAGACATATCCACCTGTATTCTAATTTGCTTTAATAAACCTTGTGGTAATTCATTAACTTAATTAAGATGTCCTGAATATATATTGAAAAAGTACAAAACTTTAGTGATTCTTTTCAATTGAATATTCGCTGATACTAAACTGGTGAGCCAGACGTGATATGTAGGTTTTGGTTGGTTAATTGTAGCGTTGTTGAACAAATTCAAGTTACTGATGGTCAAGGACCGACTGTTAAGACCAAATTCAAGGGCTAGTTCCATTCATTTTATTACAGAAAAATGCCATGAAGTGATGCATTAAAATGTTTTTTAAAACAATGTAGCTAAATATTAATAAATTATACAAATCAGTTCATAAACCAGATTAGAACAATTTAATACAGCATGGTTTTGATGTCACTTTAGTCAAGGAAATATAACTGTTCCTATTAACAGTTCTTACTATCATCAAATGCTTATGTAATAAACTGTCTTAACCTTTGGAGCCTTCTCAGTGTTGATCCTTTGCCGTCACTAGTGATCTGATGTTTTGTCTTCGGCATGAGTGTCAGTGACGTCATAAGTACTCAGAGCGCGTGGAGATATTCACGAACTGAAACTTTAAGCAGACGCTCGTGTGAGATCTCTTCAAGTGCGGAACTCTAAAATATTTAGAATTTTACATATCCATTTAATCTAACTTGTCGAGAGCCCTATGTAAGTTCATTTCATTAAATTATATTTGTTAAATTAATTGTTCTTCATTCTTTCCTGAAATTAACTTTAAGAAACAATTCCAAGTAGAAGCAGAAAGAAAAACTGGCAGTTTTTAACTTTAATGATCTGCTATATTAAATGGCGTCCGCGACAGGACTTGGAATTTGTTATTGATAATTTGTGATAGTTTATTTACTTCTATCTTATGATGGAGAGTTTGAAGAAATTGCGTACTCTTCTTAGAAGTGGTTTCACTAGAATCGCTAATGCGTTATATGAACGTTTAGAAGAGGAGGAACTTGATATTGATGAAATAGAAATTTTAATGGCTCAGTTAGATGAAAAATGATTAGAACTTGAATTGAAAGAAAAAGAAATATTTGATTTGTTATCAGTTCAAGATGAGTGTTCTCAAGAAAGTTTTAATCATACTTACGAAGTTTTTGAAGAGTATAAGGAAAGATATATACGACTTAAAACTAAATTTAAGAAAAGTATTAAGGACGATGTTAAAAGGATGTATGACGATACTAAAAGCGTACTTAGTGAAACAGTATCGAAGCGAAAGTTCCAACTTCCTAAAATTGAACTTAAAAAATTCAATGGTGATGTTAAGGAATGGCTTGGTTTTTGGGGTCAGTTTAGGAAAATTCACGAAGACATGGAAATTGCACCAGAGGATAAATTACAATATTTGTCACAATCCACTGTAGAGGGATCACGTGCCAGAGATATTGTAGATTCATTTCCCGCATCTGCTGAGAATTATGAACAAGCCGTTGAGTGTCTAAAAGCTAGATTCGGAAGAGAAGATTTACGCATAGAAGTGTATGTGAGAGAATTGTTAAACTTAATTTTGAACAATTCTTTGCATCAAGCTAAAGTTACACGTCTCGCCAAAGTGTATGATAAAATTGAAGCACACCTCCGTGCCCTTGAAACATTAGGTGTAACTTCAGATAAGTATGCTTCTATGCTGTATCCCCTAGTTGAAAGCTGTTTACCAGAAGACATGATTCGAGTATGGGAAATAAGTATTAGTTTAACAAATGAAACTAGGAAAAGGACAAATAATTTGACCGTTCTTATGAGTTTCCTTAAATCAGAAGTTGAGGGGGAAGAAAGAATTTCAATAGCAAAAGAAGGGTTTAGTTTAGATGCAAAACGTAAAGGGAAATATTCCTATTCGTCATCTAATAACGATCAACAATTTCCAACCGCAATGAGACTTTTTGATAATGCTGAGACTCGTCGTAATAAACAAGCACTGTGCTCATTTTGTGAGAGAACGCATGATTCACAAGCTTGCAGAATCGCGTTAAAAATGAGTTTGGATGATAAAAGAAAAGTCTTAGCAAAAAAGGGTTGTTGTTTTATATGCCTAAAAATCGGTCATAGAGCTCGAGATTGCAGATGCAAGATTAATTGTGAAAAGTGTAAGAGCAGACATTATGCTATTATGTGTAATGAAGATAAATTTAAAGATCATAAATCGAAAACGAACACAGGTGAAACTAATAGTCAAAATGTAATCAATGATGCAGCTTTCAGCAATCGTACTTGTTGTACAGTTCTTTTACAAACATTGTATGTACGTTTACGAGGTGCTACAAATGAGGGGGAAATAGTTCGTGCACTTGTCGACTCTGGAAGTCAACGATCTTATTTGAGTAAACGTGTAGCGGAAAAAAGGCAATATGACTTTATTAAAGAAGAAAGTGTTATTCATAATTTATATGGGGGCAGAGAACATCCCGAGAAACATTTTCGATACAGAGTATTCATTAGCAGTTTGAAAGGTGATTATAATTGTAACTTTGAGGTCCTTGACCAGCAAACAATTTGCTCAGATATACCCATTCCAATACTAAAACCATGTGCAGAGGAACTTGATTACCATAACATTACTGTAACTGATCAATTAATCTCTGAACAAGAAGAATCACTAGAAATTGATCTATTAATCGGGGCTGATGTTGCGGGTAAACTCTTCAATGGTAAGATTATTCATCTGCCGTGTGGACTTGTTGCTGTGGGAACATATTTAGGTTGGACCTTGATGGGAAAGATGCCGTATGAAACTTCTGATGACAATTCTACGATGGCAGTTACAAATATGTTTGTTAAGGATGTAACTGTCACCGAACTCTGGAATCTTGAAACAATTGGAATAATTGATCCGGCCACGCAAAAATCCAGAGAAGAAAGAGATTTACAAACAAAGTTGAAATTTCAAAATTCCATTTCACTTAACAGTGAAGGACGCTATGAAGTTGTTTTGCCCTGGTCTGAAGATCCTCTACCACTGCCCAACAACAAGGATTTAGCTGTGAAGCGTTTGGAATCTTCAACACAGAAACTTCGAGCACAAAATCTGTTCTTATCATACGAGGAGGTTTTCAACAGTTGGCTCGATCTAGGTATAATCGAAGAAGTCAAACAGAGTGAGATCATTGATGATGGACACTATTTGCCACACCGACCGGTTATAAAGGAAAATAGCTCTACACCAATAAGACCGGTATTCGACGCTTCTGCGAGAGTGAAACATTCTCTGTCTCTAAATCAGTGCTTAGAATGTGGTCCGAATTTAATAGAGCTAATACCTTCCATTCTTCTCAGATTTCGGGAGGGTAAATTTGCATCCATAGCAGACATCGAAAAGGCATTTTTACAAATTAGTGTAAAACCCGATGATCGTGATTTTCTTAGATTCTTTTGGTGGAAAAATGTGAATAAAAAGGAACTAAAAATATTTCGTCATGCTAGAGTAGTGTTTGGTGTGAAAAGTAGCCCTTTTCTTTTAGCAGCTGTAATAGAATTTCATTTGCAGAAATATATGAAAAATTCTCATTACTATAAAAATATGTTGCATAAACTTATTCACTCTTTTTATGTAGATAATCTTGTTACCAGTTTTGACGATGAACATGAAATGACATTGTTTGTTGGAGTATCTCCAAAAATAATGTATGAAGGGAAGTTTAATCTCCGAGGTTGGTTAAGTACTGGGGATGACTTACAAACAGTTGATGCACCAGTGTTGGGCTTATTATGGGATTACAAGAAAGATTTTTTAACTGTGAACCTGAATTGGTTAGAATGCTACAAATTGATGGAAGTAACTAAGAGGACTATTTTGGCTATAGCCCACAAAGTATATGACCCGATTGGTATTGTAAGCCTTGTTCTACTGCTTCCTAAGTTATTGTTACAAAGCTTATGGAAAATGGGAATGTCTTGAGATACCGAAGTTGATGAAAATACGAAGGAAAAGTTTCTAAGTTGGTTCAGAGATCTGAATATCTTAAAAGAAATTTCTATACCTCGATGGATACACACTAACAGTGACAACAAACATTTGTGTAGCATTCACACCTTCTGCGATGCCAGTAATAATGCATATGCTGCTGTAGTGTTCGTGAGAATTCAGACTCCTTATAGAGTTGAAGTTCATTTATTAGCTTCTAAGTCCAGAGTAGCTCCGGTGAAATCTATCACGATTCCACGTCTTGAGTTGATAGCTGCAACGGTGGGAGCGTGACTATGCACCTCAGTTTTAGAAGGTTTGCAATGGCAAAACGTTGAATTATGTTTTTGGACTGATTCAACCATGTTTTGACCTGGATCCAAAAGGAAGAAATCTGGACTGTTTTTGTGTTAAACCGAGTACGAGAAATCAGGAAATTAACAAACCCGAATGCATGGAGACATGTATCAGGAACAGACAATCCTGCTGACCTTCCATCCAGAGGTTGTACTGCCAAATAGCTTTTGTCAGTTAAATGGTGGGAGGGACCCGCATGGTTAAAGAAAAATGAAGTTGAATGGTCAACATCAAAATTGGTATATAATCAGGAAAACATTATTCAAGAAATCCGAAAAGGTGCTGTAACTAACACACATGTAAATCTAGAAACAGAGGAAATCTTTCATAGAATATCTTCATATGTCAAACTTGTGAGAGTAATTGCTTGGATTTATAGATTTTTCTCTAATGTAAAATTGAAAACATCGCGTTACCTTGGGGATCTAACTTTAAAAGAAACAAATCACGCAGAAATAGTTTTGTTAAAAATTATCCAACGCGAAGCATTTTCTGGTGGAGTAAATGATCAACAAATAAAGACTCTTTATCCTGTACTCGACGAAAAGGGGTTATTGAGAGTAAAAACGCGCATTTTTAACCGAAAAGACAAAAAGAACTTTAGATTACCCATAATCTTACCATCAAAACATAGGATAGTGCATATGCTTATAGACCGTAAGCATAAAGAACTAGGACATCCTGGAGTCCAAATATTGATGAACCAGCTAAGAGAAAGTTATTGGATATTGCGTAGCAGAAAAACGATTAGACAAGTTATCTTGAAATGTATCCGATGCAAACGATTCACTGTGACCCATCCAGAACCAAGAGCCTCTTCCTTACCTGAAGATATAGTAAGGAATGCAACGATATTTGAAGTCTTGGGTGTAGATCTTGCCGGACCGCTGTATTTGAAAGATGGGACAAAATCCTGGATATTTTTGTTCACTTGTGCAGTATATCGTGCAGTGCACATGGAATTAATTACTTCCTTGACAGCGGAAGCCTTCCTGCAGTCACTAAGACGATTTATAGCTCGCAGAGGGAGACCCACTATTATTTATTGTGATAATGGCAGTAATTTCGTAAAAGCTCACAGCGAACTTTGCAAAGTAGACTGGCTTAAAATAAAGTCTGAATCCATGATGAAGAAGATAACTTGGAAATTCATTCCTCCATCTGCACCATGGTGGGGTGGATGGTGGGAGAGATTGATTGGTATGGTCAAACAAGTTTTACGTAGAATATTAGGGCAGGCTTTGTTAAATTACGAAGAACTAAACAGAGTGTTGTGCGATACTGAAAGCCTAATTAACTCTCGGCCCTTAACTTACTTATCTGAAGATATAAACGATTTGATTGCTTTAACGCCTTCTATGTTTCTGCAGGAAACAATAGAAAGTGGCGTACCCGATATTGATAGTTTAGATGTCACCTATATGCGTAAAAGATACCGTTATGTACAAAAAGTACGTGAAGATTTACGAAAAAGGTTTCGACTAGAATATCTTGGACAGTTAACATAACGGAAAAACTTCGGAAATCTCGAAACTTATCTCTGTTGGTGACATAGTGCTCATTGGTTCAGACAATCTGAAACGTTTACAATGGCCGATAGGGCGGGTTGTGCAAGTCCTTCCTGGAAGAGATGGAATCGTCAGAGTTGTGAAACTAAAAACCAAATCCGGAACTATCATACGTCCTGTTCAACGTCTTTATTCCTTGGAATTATCAGATGAGACATCAGGTCCTTTCTTCAGGAGTAAAGTTCCGAGAGATACACAGCATCCAGATGCCATCAATATTGATGGTAAAGTTGTTCCTGTCAAAGAACATCAGGAGTCACCCAAAGCGACTGTCACTCGGAGCGGGAGAGCAGTGAAACCTGTCCAAAGACTCGGCTTGTGAGGAACGACAAATGGTTGAGTTCTTCCAGGTTACGAACTCAAGGTGGGAGGATGTCGCAGCCTTTGGAGCCTTCTCAGTGTTGATCCTTTGCCGTCACTAGTGATCTGATGTTTTGTCTTCGGCATGAGTGTCAGTGACGTCATAAGTACTCAGAGCGCGTGGAGATATTCACGAACTGAAACTTTAAGCAGACGCTCGTGTGAGATCTCTTCAAGTGCGGAACTCTAAAATATTTAGAATTTTACATATCCATTTAATCTAACTTGTCGAGAGCCCTATGTAAGTTCATTTTATTAAATTATATTTGTTAAATTAATTGTTCTTCATTCTCTCCTGAAATTAACTTTAAGAAACAATTCCAAGTAGAAGCAGAAAGAAAAACTGGTAGTTTTTAACTTGAATGATCTGCTATATAAACAGCATGTTTTTGAAAATGTTGGTGATTCAACATTGATGTCAGTTACGGCATGTATTTTCAGGGTTGAGGAGTCAAAATGTTTAAAATTTCCAACGACTGGGGCACAATCATAATACAAGACAGATATTGAATGTAACGCACAAAGGTAAGCAACGAACAATGCCAAAAAAAAGAATAAAAAAAATAATGTAACATACATTGAGTAGTAATTGTAATTAATTAACGCCGCACACTAGAGCAACTCAATTGGTGACGGTTTTGGAATCAATCCCCAAGGAACAGATCCGAGGACAACACCGCGGAATTTTGAACTACTTTCAGATGACGATAACAACACCTGAGCTGGCACTCCACTCTCCAAACTTTCACACCAGGTCAACGTCGAGGACTGAATTGACAGATGTAAAAAGGGGACGTGTTACAAAACTCAAATTTTACAGGAGAGATTAAAACATGTACAACTTTAATTTTAGTGTTCATAAACTAAAGAAAAAAATACAGATAATTGATATTATATATCTACTCAAAATCCAAGTGTAATTCATGAGATTTTTTTTACTGCCAATCCTCCAGAAACTTCCGAAAATTTCGCACACATCCCTTTTTTACACATTTTACAAAGTGTTACACTAAAATTACTGGGAAAAGAATAGAAAAATAATATTATATGAACACTCTTATTTATTTTTAGGAATACAACTTACAAAATATGTTTATGTCATCATAAAAGCTTAGTTTTTGAAATGATAAAGTTAAAAATGAGTGACAAATGGAAAAATAAAAATTAATCACCTGCCTCACAATCGCTGACTTTGCACTGGTTGTTGGCCACTGCATTACAGACGAGTAAAAGTTGCTCCTGGATGTACAGAACGCTTGGTTTCCTCAGCGTGAGAGTGTTCTTACTTAAACCATGAATGTAATATTACGGTGGTGCATGCTTCAATTAACAAGTCATAGTTAAAATAAGTATAATTTATTGTCTTTGAACTAACAAGTATTTCTCTATAGGTTAAGATACATTTTCATTTACATCTCATGTACATTTGATACATCTCATGTACATTTGATACATCTCATGTACATTTGATACATCTCATTGTACATTTGATACATCTCATGTGCATTTGATACATCTCACGTTCGTTGTGTTTAATCTCAGGATAAAATATTAATTTAAGGATCTAAGGATAGAATAAGTTGAATATAGAACCACACCTGCCAACTTCCTGTATCGTTCTGCATAGATCATCGTTCTTTGTACTATAGGCCTAGACGTGCCTGCTGGGTAGCTTGATCTATAACTCTCTCTCTCTTTCTCCCTCGATCACTCTCTCAATTCAAATCACCCTTTTTATGGGGGTACAATGTTTGTCATAAAAGCTTCCAGTGATTACTAACTCTGTTATTTATCAATTTTTTACCACGTCATCCAGGTGAACTCACAAACTTAATTAGATTAGGGGGTTGAGAAACAAAGATTCGAACTCGTGATGTATCACACTTTTGCCCTTGACCTCGAGATAATCGGGGAGAATCCCGTGATTTAAGTACAGAAAGGAGTAGAAAGGTCAAAGGGTGATCCAGAATAGTCTGGGAAAGTCAAATATGTGATCACTGGTATCTGATTTTCAATTACTGAGAAAAGTAACACGGTTTATTATTCCAGAATCTTTCTAAACTTAACTTAAGCTATCGTGACGATAGCAGCGTCACAGTGTCAATGCTGTAAATTTATTTGGCTCGTTGATGATAATGTGGCGGACAGAAGATACCTTGAAAGCTACTTTGTCCTTTTTTTACATGCCTGCCATAACTTTCATCAGAAATAGACGCCTTCTTATAAAATGAGGGCAGAAACACTTCTTTACATCTTCCGTAGTAATCTCTATAACATTAAACCTTCCGGTATTGCTTGATTTTCTCATGAGCTCTTCATATTCGTCAGGTGAGTAGATCC
Source organism: Metellina segmentata (assembly GCA_947359465.1). NCBI lineage: Eukaryota > Metazoa > Arthropoda > Arachnida > Araneae > Tetragnathidae > Metellina > Metellina segmentata. The sequence goes on along the minus strand of OX375876.1, from coordinate 57,681,410 downwards.
AATCAGCTTATCGAATTAGACATTTTCTAAAGTAAGCCCCTGTCACAGAGGAGGAAGGAGTGACTCCTAATAGGGGAAAATATTTCAACTTTTTCAAACACTAAGATTCAACTAAGGCCATACACATTCTGAGCATAGAATGATTTGTGTTTTGTCCGCTACATCTGTCAGAAAAGTAGCAGATTTGCATGTCCACTGGTTTTATTCCGGTTGATGTAACTTATTACAGACTACAGACTTCGTTTTTACTCTTTTTCGCAATGCCTTCATGATACACGTGCAAGTCAGCTTTCACAGTAGCCAGGTTATGTATTCCAAACGTATAAACCCAAATCTGGCGTAAATAAAACATATATTGTACAAATATGTTTCGGAGTGGCAAGTTCTGCATGTATAGTCATAGCAAATTGCCAAATTTTTCTTTTTGAAGTTAGCATCTTCCTCCACTCTCAATGAGACATTCTTTATTTCGACGTAAAATGTTTTAGCCCTACGCTTGTGAACCAGCAGTTTTCCTGCCGTATTTCTTCTTGCTGTTTCACCAGAGTGACCTTCTGTTCTTGAGTTTTTGCTCAAGTTCTTTGCATGTAGCGCATACATCAACTTGAGGCCTTCCAAAGGAATAGTCAAATCTTTCATTGAAATACAGACGAAAGTAGTCATATTCCACTTTTGCATAAGGATTGTCCACCTTGAATTTTTCATAGAGCATTTTGACACTAAGACGATCATCTCCGTACTTCTTTCCCTCCCCGAGTATCGGGCCACTTTCGTTTCAAGCGATGCCAGAAAATCATGAATTTCCTTTGATGTGGCGGGGTTAATGGCATTGTAACTTGTTTTATTTCCCCTTATATAGCTTGGACATTTTCCTAAAGCTATCAGGTTGCACAGTCGATCAACTCTTCTTTTCGCTATCCCGTTTACAGAAACAAATGCCTTTTTGCATACATTTATTGTTGAACCTTTTATACACTGACGATGGACGAGAAAAAAATGTCGTTTTTTATAAGTATTTAGATTGCATAGATCCGTCTGTAAACGTACCTGTATCATTACTCCTTTTAGGAGCCGCATCTCTTTTTAATATAAATGAAGTTAAAAATATATCTTGTGTATCTTTATTGGGCAATTCGTTAAAATCGATTGTTAGTTTTGAAAAATCTTCCTCCGCGAGCATGGGGAAACAAGCTAGTTTGCACTCACACCAGATCTACCAGATACAGCATTACCTGTATTGAGAAATCATCCCATTCAGATTTCACGATAAGCCATGAACGCGTTCGATTGATACTCATTAAAAATATATATATATTTACTTATCAGCATGGTTTACTTAGCTTGTTCCTTTCAGTCCTTGCTTTCTTTATAACATTTCTTTTGGTACAGTTATCGATTGTTTTTTATCTTTCTGACACGTCCATCAATCACATTGCCCTCAGAAGAACCTGATTCCATTACACAAAACGTCACTCTTCCTACCCAAATAATCAAAACGCACAAGTTGTAACATAAAAAAATGTGTAGAGGGCTCTGTTGGCATACTACGTTGCTGTTCATCTGCTCACCGGTGTTTTTTTGACAAATGTCTTTTTAACAACCAGAAGTTGTAAAAAAGTGGCATGTGCAGCACATGTCACCTTTTTCCAAAATTTCGGATAGTAGACCCTCCATTTCTGCCATTTAGATTACTTCGTAGAAAAATATTTTTGCACAGTTTGTGGGTCTTGGTACAAAGGCATGCTTCCACCAATAAAATCATTTTTCAGAAAAATGTCACATATCCCCTGTTTACAACTGAAATTTGAGGGAACGAGACCATAAAATAAATTGAGAGAAGGAACATATACCTATTTTTCGAAGGAAAATTTTGTCATGTACGAAAAATATGTAAGAAATAATCATAGTTATTTTAAAAGTTTTTATTTTATTTTAATTATATTACACACGAGCCTGTTTGTCCTCTTATATACATAGAAATAATAATAAATCTAAACCTAACCTCTTGTTGTATTGAAACTATTAAAAAATAAAAATAGTAATGTTCGTATACAAAATAGAGATATTGTTCGTGTCTAGTTCATCTGCTCACCGGTGTTTTTTTGACAAATGTCTTTTTAACAACCAGAAGTTGTAAAAAAGTGGCATGTGCAGCACGTCACCTTTTTCCAAAATTTCGGATAGTAGACCCTCCATTTCTGCCATATAGATTAAAAATATTTTTGCACAGTTTGTGGGTCTTGGTACAAAGGCATGCTTCCACCAATAAAATCATTTTTCAGAAAAATGTCACATATCCCCTGTTTACAACTGAAATTTGAGGGAACGAGACCATAAAATAAATTGAGAGAAGGAACATATACCTATTTTTCGAAGGAAAATTTTGTCATGTACGAAAAATATGTAAGAAATAATCATAGTTATTTTAAAAGTTTTTATTTTATTTTAATTATATTACACGAGCCTGTTTGTCCTCTTATATACATAGAAATAATAATAAATCTAAACCTAACCTCTTGTTGTATTGAAACTATTAAAAAATAAAAATAGTAATGTTCGTATACAAAATAGAGATATTGTTCGTGTCTAGTTATACAGAAACGAGAGTGTTCCGAATTCTATTTTAAGAAAGTCGAACATGAAAATTTGTGTTCGTATCCATCCCCAATTTTAAAAATAAAATTCAATTTCAGTTTAATAGAATCGAAGAGCAACTAATACCATTTCGTCACGATGGTCCCATTCTGGATAGACTGACATATATAGTATTGGCTTTGGATAGTAGTGAAAGAACTGGCGTTCAATGGATGGACACTAAGTCATGTGTTATGAAAACAACTATTTTGGAGTGTAGGTGATATTTGGGTCGATAGCTTTCACGGAAATTGCGGGGCAATTTGACATTCAACCGGGATTCTGGACACCAACTTAAATTCCGGGACAATCCGGGATGGTTGCAACCCAACCGTGAAGGTTCTATGGCAGTTTGGGTGGAAAGTTAACGGATTAGCAATCGTAGTGTTACGAGTTCGAATCCAACCAAAGACCGTCGTGTACAAAGTGGGCTCAATTGTCCGGACGTTGACGTTGTGTGGAAATTTGGAGAATGGAGTGAAAGATCAGGTGCTGTTCTCGTCATTTGACCATGGCTCAAATTTACGAGGTTTTGTTCTTAGATCTTCCCTTCCGGTTTGATCCCGGACTGTCGACAGTAGCTCGTTGTGTTTCTCCAGTGTGATAGTAATTAAAATATTGGGTTGGCAAATAACTTCGCTCGGTTTTTCTTTGGAGCAGAATATCTTCTACCCACAATCTCTATTGCGCAGCGCTAATGCGCAACTAACTGGCTCATGTGACAAGTGACGTCAATAGCATACAATTTGCATATGCACGCCGGGTAACTTAGATTATTGTGTGAGCTGCGTGCTTGTAAACATGGTAGAAAGGAATGTCCATTTTCGCCACATTTTACTATTTTATTTCAAAAAAGGTTAAAAAGTTGCTGAATTGCATAAAAGAATTGCAATTTCTATGGGGACTATGGCCACATGAGTTCCGGTGGTTTTGAACATACAAGTGTGGAGAACAATTTGGGACACGTTTCTCACTCAATGTTTGGTTGCCACATGAGTTGACCGAACACAACTTAACTAATTGCTCGCATTTCCATTTGTGACACGCTCCTTAAACGCCAGGGAAAAGATCCATTTTTGAAGAAGCTGGTTACGGGGGATGAAAAATGGATTGCCTTCGACAACGTCGTTCGTAAAAGATCATAGGGAACGAGCCACACCACAATCAACCTCGACGACGGGATTGCACCAGAGGAAAATTATGCTCTTAGTGAGGTGGGATTATAAGGGTATCATCTATATAAATAAGAATGGAGTGTTTGTTCATTCAATGCTTACGACCCATTTCAAGTTTTCTATTTGTTTTGGACCCTTCTGATGCCAAATCCACCTCTTACGCGTTTGGTTATCTGTATGTATGTATGTGCCCTATACACGCTCACACGGTTTAATAAATTTTCATGGAAATTTGCATACAGTGAGTACTTATCTTCATTTAGTGAGTGAACTTGGTTGCGAAAGTCTGTCTGTCCGTCTTTCTGTTCTATGTTCGATTTTGTGTTTGTGCATTTTTGGCAGGCATCACATGAATTTTATTCCGTATATTTGATTGCAATGTGTGTTTCATTTTATATATTATCTATTAGTTTAGTGAATGCGATATTGAACATCAATTTATTGTTATATTTAGATTAGTTTCATGCTAAAACACCTGAGTAAGAAAACTTAAATCAACCATAATTAGGTCGTTTTGGAAAAATTGGTATACATTTTGTATTACGATTACTTTGATTTGCTTTCCAGTACTCCTAAAAAACTAATTATTTTTCAAGAAATTTTTTTTTATGGAATTTTAGCTCTGATACTTCATTTATTTCGAGTCTAATTTTTTTTTCTTTGCGCAATGAAAACGATTTCCGAATATTTGGGACAGACGATATTTTTCAACGAACGGGAATGAAACGGAAACTCGCGTTTCTTTCGCTCTGAATTAATTTCGCATTTCTAAATTGTGTGCACTTTTTAATTGTAAGTTGAGGTAACTGCGAGATCAAGTGATAAAAAGGAATCACAAATTAATATCTTTAGAACAACTTTTTCCCGACATCTTTTATTTTGTTGCATTTTTTATTTCTGTTTAAAATTTTTGTTTTTAATAAATTGTGTTTCTTTTTCTTCACACGCGACACCGCCACAAAGTATTCTACTTAAAGTGGCAGTTAAGTCAAAATAAAGCAAATTTTAAGTGTAATTATGCCATTTTTGAAAGAATAATGCCGTTATTGAAAGAATAGTAATGTTTAAAATATCCGAACTAGAACTTTTCAAACATTAAATTTTTTTTTGTCATAATGACAGGACAAGATAGTACATAATGTGGCAGGTAAGTGAGAATAAAGCACATTTTAAGTGTAATTATACCATTATTGAAAGAATAACGCCGTTATTGAAAGAATAATAATGTTTAAAATATCCGAACTAGAACTTTTCAAACATTAAAAAATTCTTTGTCATAATGACAGAAGGTAGTCCACAATGTCGCATGAGTAAGAGCGCCACAAGTAATACATACAAGAGCGCGACAAGTAATACATACAAGAGCGCCACAAGTAATGAAATATTGTTTTGTTGACTATGATTGTGAGTGCACTCGCCGTAAATTATTAATGGAGTTGAACATGAAAAGAACTTAAGAAAGGGAATTCCAAATTTCACTCAAAATCGTATTTTGTAGTGTCATCTTTCATCATTTCGTAACTTTGTCATACAGCAAGGGTGCGATGTATGTGAAATGTATTACTTGAATGGATATGCATGTGTAGGATTTTAATCCAAATTAAGTTGTAGAAATTAGAAACATGGCGAAAGGTATTAAAATATTATTTTATTCACGAAAAACGTAAGTCATTTTATAGATTTTGATCATCTTTTCAATCTAGAGTAAACCAATTCAAACTGAGTAAGGTCGGGTATTTTGCTAGTTTATTATAAGCTTAGTCAAATGCAAGACAATTAACTCAGACGTATACTGCTCCCAATCAAGAAAATTGGATCAAGCCATACGTTCAGAGCGTCCAGAATTGACAAATCGTAAAGGTAATGGTAATGGTAATTTTAGTTAACGTCGTACTAGAGCAACACAACGGGCTATTGACGACGGTCCGGAATCAGTCCCTTAAGGGAAAAATTCGAGGACAACACCTCGTAATTTTGAACCACGGTCAGATGACGAAGCAACACCTGAGCTGGCACCCCACTCTCCAAACTTCCACGCCAACCCAATGTGAGGACTTTCGGCCACGACAGATTTAAGGTGCACCAGCCGCCTCTACACCATACGTTTACAAACACCCATGCCCGGACGCGGATTCGAACCAGGAACCTTCCGATCTAGAGGCTAACACCTTAACCACTATACCGGTTGGTCGGCGACAAATCGTAAAGGAGTCGTGTTTCACCATGATAATGCCAGACCCCATACTTCATTAAGGACACGGCAGGAATTGTAAAAACTTGGCTGGGACATTTTGCCTCACCCTGCCTATTCTCTGGATCTTGGACTCTCGGATTATCACCTATTCCGATAGCTACAGAATTCTTTGAAATGTATAATGCTGGCTTAAAGATGGAACTGTCAAAAACATATGAATCAGTTTTTCGCCAATAAAACTTAATGTGTTTTATGAACGCGTCATTATGAAGCTGGTAGAGAAATGGCAATAAAAGTCATGGAAAAGAAAGGACAACTCATAATTGATTAGTAAGTATTTTCTGCTGGAGAAATTGTATTTTATACCACTCAAAAAAACCGAGCGGACTTATTGCCTCAGAAAGTCCGTGGAGGGTTCTACATTGCAGAAGGTAGTTTCTGTCCTTTACTTTTCAAAAACTGTAGAATGGACAAGGCTCCGAGGAGATACTTAAGCGATGCAAATGAGTGTTAAACAATCATGCTCGAATATTTACGAATACTACGAAATTTAAATAGTTCGGACTAAATTTGTCTTCGAATTTTATGCGATAAATTAGATTTCTGGGGAGCTAATGAAATTAATATTCATCTACGTGACACTGTCATTAATTGAAGTTTAATCTATTTACTAAAACATTCTACAACAATCTCAAATGAAAAGTTCAGTTCGTCGGTCCAGTTAACTTTTACACTCCATTTGTTGCACTGTTTAGAGGTTTCTTTTTGCTTTCTTTGGATGTGTGCTTTGTATGAAGGGAACGGAAACAAATCTCATCGTGAGTTAACAAATAACCCCAAATTTCTAGTGGTTAATATCCAATTATTTTCTGTAACTGAACACCAGAACGGAGTGAAGCACAGAGGAGGCTGATTGGTATATGCTGCAGTTAAAGTGAGGGGTGTAAAACACCTAATACGAGGTAACCAGAGCCATGTGTAATCTTGTAAGAAATCACTACTCTTTCCCAACTAGAGTCTCGGTAACTCAACTAACCACACTTGGGAGCAACGAATTAGCACATGGAGGTTTTCGTGTTCGAAACTCGATCCAGCCGAAGACCGTCCTGTACACGGGAACTGGTGCTCATAAAATTTTTCGTGGCCTTAAATGTCCTTACACTGGCGTGGTGTGGAAGTTTGGAGTGGCCAGCTGATCTGTAGGGCAACTTTTTGCAACAAATGCAACTTCTTTTCACACGTTCTACGCTGAATATAAAGTACTAAAACCAAAATTCCTCCTACATTGGGTGTATTATAAGTGAGTTATAACCGCAACATAAATGCAACTTTCTGCATAAATGCAACCACCTGAAACTTTTTAAAATTTAGCTTAAAATTAATGAATATGAAATTACTATTTCGTTTTTTGCCCTCTCAAACAACCCTTCGATCACGTGTGTCTGATCTTGCGAACGACGAAGTATTGCGGATGAAACAAGTTCATGGAAAGAAGGTGTTCGTCCTAACAGACGAAAGTGAAATAAATCGCAAGTACCTTAACACATTGGTTGGCACTCTTGATAATCCTGATGAAACTTGAATAATCGACTGCGAAGTTTGTGAGGTGAGTGTCGATCATCAATATGTTGTCGCCTTGTTTTGTTTGACGTTTTGAAATGACGTCTTAAAATCTCTGAATATTGAGCGAAAGGATTTTGGGCTTCTGCTATCCAATATAGCACATTATATGACTGCGGCAGGCGCAGTTTTTCAATGTTAAAGAAATTACTAGTCAAGGATAGGCCATTAATCGTTCTTCTGTATTTAATGATGTATTATAATACTGTTGTACACGACTAAAATTGTCAACATATATTGAATTTTTTTACTTTTTACGAATAATTTATTTTAGATTTTAGTGTATCAAAAATAAATGCAACTTTTTTTCCATAAATGCAACTTTAGGGAATGATAAATGCAACTTTTCACATTTTTACTGCAACAAAAAAGTTGTCCTACTGATGTGTTATCTCTTGATCTGACCGCGGTTCAAAATTATGTATCGTCCACTTCATCGACCTAAAAATAAAATAGACGGATCACATGGGCGGAGTCGCTGTCATAAGATCTCTGAAGATGGCTGTAGTACGTTAAATCGGTCGTGGCTTCAAATATCCCCACGTTGGCGTGGAAGTTTGAAGGGAGGGTGCCAGCACAGGTGTTGTGTTATCGCCATCCGACATTGTTTCAAAATTACGATGTGTTGGCCTAGGATCTCTTCAGTATTGCTACCGGACCGTCGCCAATAGCTCGTTGTGTTGCTTCAATGCGACAATAATCAACTACTTACCCTTCGAACTTTACGCAGCCCAGAATGGTGGCCCGTTAAATATTAATTGGTATGTCACAGTATTTTTCTAAGTGGGTGTCACGAAATTCAGTAACTCTGCAGAGACTTAACGACTGAGTAAATTAACAAAAGTCTGGAGCTTCAGTTATATTCACGACGTTTAGTATTTGCTTCCATTATATGAACATAAATCAGATTTACAGGAGTAGTGTAGGCAGTCGTTCGAGATGAGTCGTGTTGAAACGTCACTAGTGGAGAAGCAGAAAGTTAGTTGATTAAATTCAAAAGTGAGCGTATAATGGGATTCATTAAAGTACTTAGTTGAGGTTCTGTTTCTAACTGCTTTTAGCTGTTTATTCTAAGTGGCTCGTGAAAGAATGACGAATTCAAATTCATTCCTCTAGACTCTAAGGCAGTGGTTCTTAACATTTTTAGTGGTCGGCACCCACTTGAAAAATGTGTTCCTATTTATTAATTTAGGAAATTACATTAAAAGATAATTCATTTTTCAAAAATAAACACATATATTTACATATACATATCTCCATTTTTAATGGATACGTTGTTTATTTATAACTAGCAAATTACCCGACCTTACTCGGTTTGAATTGGTTTACTCTACATTGAAGAGATAATCAAAATATATGATGACTTACGTTTTTTGAACACCTTTCGCCATCCTCATAATTTCTACAACTTACTTAGGACACAAATCCTACACATGCATATCCATTCATGTAATACATTTCACACACATCGCACCCTTGTTGTATGACAAAGCTACAAAATGACGAAAGGTGACGCTAAGGTTACTACTATAAAAGACGATTTTGAGGGAGATTTGGAATTCCTTTTCTTAAGTTATTTTCATGTACAACTCAATTAATAAAAATTACGATTTACGGCGAATGCTCTCGCACTCATAGTCAACAAAACAATATTTTTTTACTGTGGCATTCTTGCATCCGGTATGCGACATTGTGAAATTTTGCAATCTTCTCCTGTCATTATGACAACGAATTTTTTAATGATTGAAAAGTTCTAGTTCGGATTTTTTAAACATCATTATTCTTTCAATAACGGCATATTCTTTCAATAACGGCATTATTCTTTCAATAACGGCTATATTCTTTCAATAATGGCATAACTACACTTAAAATTTACTTAAAATTTATTCTGACTTACCTGCCATTTTTAAGTTAATTACTTTGTGGTGGTGTTGCGTGTGATGAGACGGGAAACACATTTATTAAAGTAATAAATATTTAAAACAGAAAACAGCAAAATAAAAGATGTCGGAAAAAATTGTTCTAAAGACATTAATTTGTTAATTCATTTTTATCTCTTGATCTCGCACAGTTGTCACAACTTACAGCTAAAAGTGCACAAAATTAAGAAATGTGAAATTAATTCAGAGCGAAAGAAATAGAAAATGTCACTATTCGCGCGATCTTGTTCATTCTCATTCGTTGAAAAATATCGTATGTCCCAAATATTCGGAAATCTTTTTCATTGCGCAAAGAACAAAAATAAGATTCGAAATAAATGAAATATCTTAACTGAAATTCCATAAAAAAATAATTTTTTTGAAGAATAATTACTTTTTTAGCAGTACTGGTAAAGCAATCGAAGTAATCGTAATATTCAATATACATTCCAATTTTTCCAAAACTACCAAATTATGGCTTATTTAAGTATACTTACTCAGGTGTTTTAGCATGAAACTCAACTAAATATAACAATAAAGAAATGTTTAATATTGCATTCATTAAATTAATAGATAACGTATAAAATAAAACACATCACAATCAAATATCTGGAATAAAATTCATGTGTGTGATGCCTGCACAAACACAAAATCGAACGTAGAACAGAAAGACGGACAGACAGACTTTCGCAACCAATTCCACTCATTAAATGAAGACAAGTACTCACTGTATGCAAATTTCCATGAAAATATATTAAACCGTGAGGACGTGGATAGGGCACATACATACATACAGACAGATGGACGGACAGACAGACACCAAACGCGAAAAGGGCAGATTTGGCATCAGAAGGGTCCAAAACGGATAGAAAACTTGAAATGGGTCGAAAATATTGAATGTACAAACAAACACTCCATTCTTATTTAGATATAGATATAATACTTTTGAAGCGAGGCTCTTTTTTTTTAAAGAGCCACGCGAAAGTCATCATTTGCATTGGAGCGATTGCTAGATTTTCTTTTTCTGTTTAAAAGTGATGAAAATTCCGACCCTGATGATAATTCCCATTGAAAACATAATTTTTCATTTTATTCGTGGAAGAAATAATTAATACAACCTAAAAATGGTGATTATTTATTCAAAAGTTAAGTTTTATCACTGCAGAGTAAAATATTTCTCAGTCGATAGTTTTTTCTGGCCTGGTGCATTTTGGTACCGTCTTCGAAGCAGCATCGCTTACTCCGGTTTATATACCTGACTGAGACAAGGGAGAATTGGGGATAAAAAAAGTCGACGTAAAGTTTGCTAGTTTCCATCGAAAATTTAGAAACTTCCCTCGCATCACTTGAAAAGTTTTCTTGCACCCCAAGTTAGGAGCCTCTGATTTTGAGAAATATTATTGGATTAGAGAACCTACTGAGAAAGATTTTTGGCAAAGAATGCGTTCATATTAACTAGAACGTGCACCTCAACAGCTGTGGTGGGATATATATGTAGAAATTTTAATTAACGTCTCACTGGAGCAACACAGCGTACTATTGGTGATATTCCTGGATGAAACCCGAAGGGAAAAAGAGGACAACGCCACGTGATGTTTCGCCACGGTCGGATGACGAGGTGACACCGGAGCTGGTATCCCCACTCTCGAAACAATCACACCACGCCAAGAACATTTGAGGCCACGACAGGTTTAACGTGCACCAGTCCCTTTATGTGGAACGAAATGCGAAAGTGCAAAAGGTCCCAGGAGGGGGGGGGGCATGATGAGAAGGGGTCACATCTAGTTTCGGATGGCTAGCAGCATAACAGACCAGCGCACAGTGTGTCATTTTCGCAATCCATGTGGACAAAATTATTGCATCCAAAATACACTGATTTTGGGTGATTATAAGAGGCTGTGAGTGATAAAATACTGATTTGGTATATATTTAACGTTTTTAGTAACTATTTGGATGTAGAAATATGCTAAATTTAAAGAAATTTGCAACTTTGCTCCAAACATTAAATATACCTTGATCAATTATTAACCGTATATTTAGCAATTTTATATTAATATACACCCTGAACAATGGTCGGATATACCCATAACAGTTCCATTTAAAAATAAAGAATAATTCAAAAACTAAAGGGGAAAATATTTGAAAAATATTGCAAATTATATACTTAGAATCTCAACTTGGAAAGTTTTTAAAAAATTCAACCTTTTTTGTAAACATTTGGCTGCGTTTAGTTTTAGACCTTGCTCGTAACAAGAAATAGTGGTAAACTTACAAATAGTGGATCTGAGGTATTGACTAATTTATTCATATCAGTTCTTGACATTTTTATAGAAAATATTTTTCTTATCTCCTATTGTGTTTATTCCTTGTCTTGCGCTTTTAAGAAGCGGACCAATTACCAATTGGAAGAATTCAAGAACTGAAATAATATTTCCATGGATCAGTATTTTATGTATAGTTTACGGGAACTAGGGAACCACGAATACTTTCTGAGGTATATACATCTTGCACTTGCTATGTGATCAGCGAACTGATCAGTTTATCTAGAAATCGGTATTTAAACATTGTAATATGACTTGGTAGAGCTTGATAACACAATAATAATGGTTATTTAAGCAGATTTAACAGCATTTCTAACAACATCTACAAGCGATGTTTCTATCGTTAGTATTCCCTGTTTCATCACATCTATCAAAACAACAAAGTCAGCTTTATGTTCCCTTCCACATTACTAACTTCCCTCGAAGTTAAATCTAATTATTTGGCAAAAAGAAATTTGATGGAACAACAAAGTCTAGTTGAGATTTTGACAAATAATTTTTTTAATCTTATTAGTACAAGCAAAGGCACCAAAGAAATACTAAACACATTTTGTTTATAGTGATGTTTCTGAAACAAAATTGCTGAAAATTTTTCTGTTCAGCGTCATTATATACATACCCTCATTATAATTATATTTCTGATAGTCTTTCGACCAAATCAGAATGAAGGATTGTTCATAAATTGTACGTAACCGTTTAACAGAGCAGTTGATGAGTGACTAGTAGTGAGTTGGGGTACAGCTGAAGTTTCCGTGATAATCATCCTAGTAACAACCGTTTAACTCATTTTTGTGTTATACGGAGTATACAAATTGTTAATGTTCTTTACGTTGTTTATGTAAGTTTATATTGGTGTATAGAAAGATTAATGTCAACTCTTAGCCAATGATTTTCAGAATTTTACTGACGCTTTACTAACGCACGGATCGTTTTCATAATTGTACCTCTTCCAGAAAAGCAGCAAAGAGCTCTCTGACGATTTGAAGTAGAATATCGTAAAGCTGACTTTCGAATTTTACTTCATTCACCATACTTTTTGACTAGTTGTCTCTACAAGGTAACGAGTTACGTTTTCTATACCTTGGAACTACAGGTTTAAAAATCTTTTTGAGCACTTCTAGGCTTATTTTTCAAACTTCTTTGTGAATTACTTGGTAGATCTGGAATTACAGTGTGAGAAAAGGTAAGTTTCGCTTGAAGTCGATGGATCATTTCTGAGGAATAGTTTTTCGTGTCCGTTCATTTTACTCCTCTTTTGCTCAATTCTTTGGCGGGTAATTCGAAAATTTTCGCTTTAATTGTATTTAAAACATTCAAAACAGTATTTGGTAACAATTATTCAACCATTTCTTGAGAAATATATGTTGAAACAGCATCGATTTTCGTTTGCTCCGAACTTATCACCCAAATGTTAAAAACGGACTGACAAAAACTTTCCAGTCATTCTGAAATTTAAGCACTATCTATCAGTTCCGCAAGAATTTTTTTCTTTTACACACGTCTAATGAGTCACCCATTTACCATCACATCTCGCTGTTCGGTTTATTACTGTAGGGTAGTGTATAACGGATGATCGATAGAACAATAATCAGACCATGTATGGTGGAAGGCGACGTAAATCTACCTGCTCTTGCTGCACCCTAGTGGTGAAACAAAATTGGTAGGTAAGTATACCATTAACGTCACGCTGGAGGCGGTCCGGGATCAATCCTCGAAGACAACACTAAGTAATTTTAAACCACGGTTAGATGACTAGGCAACACCTCAGCTTGTACACCGCTCTCCAAACTTCCACAACACGCCAACGCGAGGACGTTTGAGACCACGACAGATTTAAAGTCACCAGCCCCCTTTGTATACGACGGTCTTTGGTTGGATTGGAACTCGCAACCCTCCGGTTGCTAACATGTTACTCTTCCAACTGGGCTACGTGGCAATCTCCTATAGGTGGAGTTCCGATCTTACGATCGCAATTAGGAAGCCAAGGGATCCTTCGGATTCGTAGACAGTTCATGTGGATGCTCTTGGGTTACTCTTTGTAGGACAACAGTACATTTTGTTCGACTCCAGTCCTGTCATTGGAAATGACAAAAATAATAACATCACAAGACTCCTTGCCGAAAAGAGGCCGCGGTAACTCAGTTGGAAGAGCACGACTTAATAACCGGAAGGTTGCGAGTTCAAATCCAACAAAGACCGTCACGGCCTTAAATGCTATCATGTTATTATCCATATTGTTATTATTATTATTGTCACGGTGTGAAAGTTTGTTTGGAGAGTAAGGTGCTAGCTCATATGTCCCCCTCCCCAGTCCCCCGTCATCTGACCGTGGTTCAAAACTACGCGGTGTTGTCCTCCCATTTTTCTCATCCCGTTGATCCCACACCGTCATCAATAGCCCGTTGAGTTGCTCCAGTGCGACGTTAATTAAATACCTGCTTCACGCCTGGACTTATCATAGAGTGAAAGTCTTTTTATGGCCTCCCTGCATTTAAGTGTGGTTATTTAAAGCAGACAGCTAAGAAGGCAAAATGAATCATACATTTATTTTATACAAAAGAGAATATAAGCCGTTTCATTATACAGAAATATTGTCTTATTTTTACATAGGTACTTTCTTATTTTTATATCATGTATATTTTCACATGTTATGATTCAGGATCGTAGGCTTCTGTAGGCAATCGCTTTTGCAATTTTATACTGTCCCACAGCCAATCGACTGTGATATTCACCGCACCATTACTTTGACTGGACTGAAAAAAAAGAACAGCAGACAAAAGGTTATTACGACGAATGACCACTAGATACAATGCAAATATACTCCGTTATTAAACACCATCTCTCATTAATTCTCTATAATATAAAATACTTAATGTAAAGTTTGAGTTTACTTAAAATACAAATTGTTCTACACGTGGTCGGGTCAAAAACTGAATTTTTTATTTATCAAATTTATATATAACTAGCAAAATACCCGACCTTACTCGGTTTGAATTCGTTTACTCTAGATTGAAGAGATAATCAAAATAAATAATGACTTACGTTTTTTGTAGAGTAAAAATTTATTTTAAAACCTTTCGCCATCTTTATATTTTCTACAACTTACTTTGGACACAAATCCTACACATGCATATCCATTCATGTAATACATTTCACATACATCGCACAATTGCTGTATGACAAAGCTCAAAAAGACGAAAGGTGATACTAAGGTTACTACTATAAAAGACGATTTATAGGAAGATTTGGAATTCCCTTTCTTAAGTTGTTTTCATGTGCAACTCAATTAATTAAAATTACGATTTACGGCGAGTGCTCTCGCACTCATAGTCAACAAAACAATAATATTTTACCTGTGGCACTCTTGCCTCCGGTATGCGACATTGTGAAATTTTGCAATCTTCTCCTGTCATTACTACAACGAATTTTTTAATGTTGGAAAAAGTTCTAGTTTGGATTTTTAAACATTATTATTATTTCAATAACGACATTATTCTTTAAATAACGGCATTATTCTTTAAATAACGGCATTATTCTTTAAATAACGGCATTATTCTTTAAATAACGGCATAACTACACTTAAAATTTACTGAAAATTTATACTGACTTAGATAACATTTTTAAGTCTAATACTTTGTGGTGCTGTTGGGTGTGATGAGAAGGAAAACACATTTATTAAAATAATAAATATTTAAAACAGGAAACAGAGAAGTAAAACAAAATAAAAGATGTCGTAAAAAATTGTTCCAAAGATATTAATTTGTGATTCAATTTTATATCTTGATCTCGCACAGTTGCCACAACTTACAACTAAAAGTGTACAAAATTTAGAAATGTGAAATTAATTCAGAGCGAAAGAACCAGAAAAATATCACTGCTCGCGCGATCGTGTTCATTCTCGTTTCATTGAAAAATATCGTCTGTCCCAAATTTTCGGAAATCGTTTTCATTGCGCAAAGAATAAATATAAGACTCGAAATAAATGACGTATCAGAAATGAAATTCCATAAAAAAAATAATTTTTTGAAGAATAATTACTTTTTCAGCAGTACTGGTAAAGCAATCGAATTAATCGTAATATTCAATAGACATTCCAATTTTTCCAAAACTACCAAATTATGGTTGATTTAAGTATACTTACTCAGGTGTTTTAGCATGAAACTCGTCTAAATATAACAATAAAGAAATTTTTAATATTGCATTCACTAAATTATTAGATAATGTATAAAATAAAATACAATGCAATCAAATATTTGGAATACAATTCATGTGATGCCTACACAAACACACAAACACAAAATCGAGCATAGAACAGAAAGACGGACAGACAGACTTTCGCAACCAATTCCACTCACTAAATCAAGATAAGTACTCTCTGTATGCAAATTTCCATGAAAATATCTTAAACCGCGTGGACGTGTATAGGGCACAACATACAGACAGACAGACAGACAGACAGACAGACAGACACCAAACGAGAAAAAGGTGGATTCGGCATCAGAAGGGTCCAAAACGGATAGAAAACTTGAAATGCGTCGAAAATATTGAATGTACAAACAAACACTCCATTCTTATTTATATAGATTAGTACAAAAACAGTGTATAGGGCCTACAGAAATTTAAATAAAAAAGTCTGATTTAAATTTAAAAAATTCGATTATTTGACTTTTTAAAAAGAATTATGAATTTTTTTACAGCCTACTTCGATGCAAATCTACATTTCAGGTACCGTAAAATATGCGAACAATGAAAAAGCTGATGCATACATTAGATATGAAAATGAAAAAATTTGAGCTTACTGAATTTTCTGTACAAATCACATGACTAGCTTCCATTTTATTGTAATCCTTCAGCAGAACTCCGCCATAACTTTTGAAGTTAAGAAAATCACAAGAAATATATGAAATGTTTAAAATATATTGAAAAATCATTACCAATATAAACTTCTTGGTACAGACAAATATGACATTTCAAATTCTAATCACAGATAACAATACCTAAAATGATTGCAGCTTTATAGATAATTGGCTTTGGGGTTTTATGGCGCAAGGTCAATATTTGTACATTATTACCAGACAAGAGACATAATTTCAAGTAATAACATAAACACACAATGAAAGTTTTTACTCACAAAGACGGGAGAGAAATACACATAGGGAGGATGCTCCTGACAAGAATCAAACCAAAGCCGCCTTAAACTCGAAGGTTACTAGCTCAGAGTCACGAATATAGAAGAGAAGAGGTCACGACGGACTCAGTAGCTTAACAGAAAATTTTTAACATAAACGCATTTAACACTCCTAATGATTGCCTTGATGGTGTTTATCTAGTCATCATATAAATTAACCCGATCTCGGCATTATTAAAAATTAGCCTTAGGTACATTACCCTACATTAACGGATCGGAAGCCAGCGGATTTGCATAAAACTTACTCTCAAACAAGTATACTGTTTGAGAGTATTTTTCTTGGAATGGCTTGGGTCCTTTGCATGTTGTTCCTGGTAAATTGAACACCGACGCTTACATGAACATTTTGGACAATCAGGTTCTTCTTACGCTCCGGCAATTTTATGGAATATACGAATGTTACTTCCAGGACAACGCTCCATGTCATGCTGCAGCCTCTGTCATGCAGTGGTATCGAGAAATGGATGTAAAACGTCTTCCCTGGCCTGCTCATAGTCTCGACCTAAACCCCATACATAATTTTTAGGACGAGTTAGAGCGACGCTTACGGACCAGGGAACCACGCCCGAAATCTACAGCTTAGCTGGTGACATGCTTGCAGCAGGAATGGACACAAATACCCGTAGTTGCGTAACAAAACCTTGTTGTAAGTATGCCCAGAAGGGTTGCTAGTGTAATTGCAGCACGTGGGTGACCATCCTCCTATTAAAGCATGTATTCTTTCCCTAATACCATGACATCTTGCTGTCCGGTCCATTATTGTAGGGTAGTGTATCATAATCATAAAATGACCAAATATGGACCTTGTGACATAAAACCCGAATAAACCATCCAACCAAACTAAAAAAAATTGGTGGTATATTGACGCCGAGATGACTCATCATTAGCAATCTTGGTCAGGTCTTGATCCGGGATCAATACCCTAAGAGGAAGATCCGAGGACAACACCACGTAATTTTGAATCATGGTCAGATGACGAGGGAACACCAGAGCTGGCACACCATTCTCCAAACTTCCACACCAACACAACGTGAGAACTTTCCACCTCTACAGATTTAAGGTGCACCATACGCTTACAAGCATCCATGCAGTGACCCGGATTCGAAGCAGGAACCTTCCGATCTACAGGCAAACACCTTAACCACCAGACCGGATGGTCGGCAGGCGATAGGTTGGGACGCAGAAAAGCGATTCCCCAGTCGGCATCTTTAACGATCCTGGAGGACATCTAGTTATAAAGCAAATCGAAAAACAACGTGAGGACTTTCGGCTACGACAGATTTAAGGTGCACCAGTCGCCTCTACACCAAACGCTTACAAACATCCATGTCCGGATTCGAACAAGGTACCTTCCGATCAGAGGATAACTCCTTAACCACTATACTGGTTGGTAGGCGCACTATAAAATAGAAGAACTAAGAATGAAAATGATGCATAAATTGAAAAAAAAAAGCCCCGTTAATTACAGGAAATCACCTAAGTCCAAAATAACGAACTCTTCATTCATGAACACAACAATCTGCATCATAACTGCCGCAAGATCAACAACTAAGAACACAAAAAGAAAAGGGATTTTTCATTCTGAAGGAACCTCATTTTCCTGTAAGATCTCAGAACCGACAAAAAAAGGAAATATATGGCTGAACAGGACTTTCAACTCACCAGTTACGATGCTTTACGATCAAAAGTGGGCCGAAGGATCAAAAACTACGGTGAAATACGACAAAAATGCCCCGATTTGCCTGAAAAAAAGTTTGTGGACTCCACCTCGCATCTTAGGAGGACCGTCACCATGGCGACGGGGACTTAAGTCACAATCGAACGAGCGGCTACTTGACTGACCAACTGACCGTGAGCTTATGAGCCTGAGCCCTGTGTCAATCCGGCGAGGGAGCGAGGCGATTGTTCGGGGTTCTTCCAACACACACATTATCGTTTAATGCATGATATACTCGAGCGGATTAGGCGCGGGATGTATGGGGTATATTGGCAGATTGATTTTTGTTGGTAGCGCTTCCCTCCCGTTTTTGTCAGATGTCAATAAACAAGGCGCTTTCGGTCCAGGATTTTGAACTTTCAGTGGATGGCTTATACGAATGGGGACATAAATATTGAAAAGATGCTGATCGGGACGAGATGGGATTGTAAATTTTATCCATCCCTCAAAAGGGAATTTCGTATGACACAAATCGGAGTTACTTTAACCCCTGATAAGCAACCTGAGAGTTGCGAGTCCAGCCAAAGACTATGTACAGGAAGCTGGTGCACGTCAAATCTGCCGTGGCCTCAAATGTGTTCACGTTAGCGTGGAAGTTTGATGTGTGGTGCCGTTGGGTGCAGTTTTCGTCATTTAACAGTGGATCGAAATTACGAGGCGTTGTCCTTGAATCTTTTCCTCCGGGATGGATCCTGGACTGTCGCCTCAAACCCATTGTACTTCTATTGTGCGACATTAACTACCTACCTACCCAAATGGTTTCAACGAGATATCTCCTCTAAAGTGATATGACCAATTATGCTAATGACAAGCCATCATCAAGAGAGTACCGATTTTTTGATGATAAGACCTAGTCAGTTGTTTCCTAATAACATGATATGTCGTTCATCAAGATCTGGTCAGTTGTTTCCTAATCACGAGATAGGTCGTTCATCAAGATCTGGTCAGTTGTTTCCTAATAACGAGATAGGTCGTTCATCAAGATCTGGTCAGTTGTTTCCTAATCACGAGATATGTCGTTCATCAAGATCTGGTCAGTTGTTTCCTAATCACGAGATATGTCGTTCATCAAGATCTGGTCAGTTGGTTCCTAATCACGAGATAGGTCGTTCATCAAGATCTGGTCAGTTGTTTCCTAATCACGAGATAGGTCGTTCATCAAGATCTGGTCAGTTGTTTCCTAATAACGAGATAGGTCGTTCATCAAGATCTGGTCAGTTGTTTCCTAATAACGAGATAGGTCGTTCATCAAGATCTGGTCAGTTGTTTCCTAATCACGAGATAGGTCGTTCATCAAGATCTGGTCAGTTGTTTACTAATCACGAGATAGGTCGTTCATTAAGATCTGGTCAGTTGTTTCCTAATAACGAGATATGTCGTTCATCAAGATCTGGTCAGTATTTTTCTAATGACGAGTTCTGGAATACACAACCACTAGGAATGCAAAAAGGTTGCTTATTGCACATCAATTTGAAATTTCTATTGGCGACATGCTGAAATTGCATTCGGAAAGTGACGCCATGTCTGGAATGCATACAGGAAACACGCATCGCAACAGATACACTACCGATACCATCGACGTAAAATATACTGAGCATTGCTATTGAGATTATCTTAAAAATGTGAACAACATGTCGATTAGTAGTCACGTGACTGTTCTGTGAAAAAGTGACTTGTCAGACCGATTTGGTACACTATGTCCTCGTTTGACGATATAACATCGTATGTGTGTGAATAGCATTTCTATAGAGTGGCGAAATCGCAAGTCTACTTCAATCAGATGGTCCAATCAGATGATGAATCAATTGATGGACGGTTTCTCTCATTTCGTGGACCAATCATATCGCATCCCGGCAAAAAAAGTGACACAAGTCAAAAAAAAATAAAAATTGCTGTCATTGAAAAATATGTATGAGGTGCCCCAGCGTGTTATATTGCTATGTTGGTCCCACGACCCTGTGTCCATAAAAAGGTTACCATTCTACTTTTTACTCTACTTTTCTACTTCCTCTATGAACGCTACTACATTTAGCTTGACAGAAAATGTCTCTTAGTGGTCATACAGTTTGCCATCCAGTAGGAACCATGTTTGAATCTCGGTTGGTAAGCACGTGGAATTTTTAATTGTCTCTGTAGGAGATAATAATAATTCATTCATTGGGTATTCCTTTTTTTTTTTTTTTTAAAGCACCAATCCGTCTCTTTTAGTGCAGAAGAGGTCAGTAATCGGGCATTAGAAAAATTACAAATGAATAAATACTTCAATTGCTGACTAATTGGTTGGGTGGTAAAGGTACTTGTACTATCATGTAAAAAAGGCTTTTTCTGTCGTGCCAAATGCAGTTCGCGATAGTGTTATTGTGTCGGAACGGGTGTCTTCTGTACGTGACATCAATTGGCTTGTTTTTTCAATACAATTTCAGCACTTCCTCAATAATAATTCCAAACAATGAATTATGAATCGATAGAGGACAGTTGAATGGTCAAAGCCAAGGTACACACAAGGTAACACCAAACGTATCCCAAACAACGATAAACTATACTTAATCATAATTCAGACATGTATCATGCGAAAATGACATGAACCATGGATCATGTTTGAAAAACCCTCTTATCCAGTTTTTAATTTTTATTCAGAATTTATTTAATATAAAAAATATGATAACTTCAATTCGTTTTCCAATACTTTTCTTTGGAATTTTAGTTCGCAATCCTCTGAAAACCCGTAAAGCAATTTGGTAACGGTAATTTTTAGTTAACGTCGTACTAGAGCAACGCAACGGGCTATTGACGACGGTCCGGGATCAGTCCCTTAAGGGAAAGATTCGAGGACAACACCTCGTAATTTTGAACCACGGTCAGATGACGAAGCAACACCTGAGCTGTAAAGCAATTTGGAATACTAGTTAAGAGTTTTGGGTTGCAAACCATAGGTTGCGTTGGTTTGTTTTGGGTTTTATGGCGCGATTTATTTGGCCAGGCTGCGCCAAATACAAGACAACTACGAGGAAAGAGAAAAAATTAGAGGGTAGGCCAGGGTACAACATATGACCCAGGTTTGTAATGCTCGTACACACGTAAAGACGATGTTGCCCTGATGGCCATAGACTGAGAAAACCAGTGTACCATATATTTGAAATAGATGATAATACACTTGAAAAGGACTACACTTCATACACGTACTGCCGTGCTAGTAAAGTAGGCACTATCTTTATTTAAATGTTGAAATGCTACCTATAAATATATCGAAAGCTTCATGACGCTTGAAAAAAGATCACACTCGACCAAACTTAGAGATACTGACTTGTCTTGTCTCGTACAAGACAAAGTATATCAGATGAATACTTATTCCTCAGAAAGGAAAAGTCTGAAAATGCTAACAACCAGTGCAATTACAATAGCAAACATGAAATATAATTCTTCAGATTGTTTATCTCTTCCTTTTAAACCAATACTGCAAACGCTGAGTATTTAAATCGTATTCATCATCCACAAATAAAAAAATTTGCACAATCTCAACTATTATAAAAGAAAGTGTTTGTGTCTGTGTGTTTTCAGACGATCTATACCACTTACAGTCCTGAAATTTGGCACACAATATATTGATATTTGTTTATTATATGTTTTCTTAGAATGGCAACAGTGTAAAGAGAAAAAATATTCTAAATTCATTTTTTTCCTTTCATTTCCTGAACACAAACGATTTCAGCGAAGCGAAACCAAACAAAATTTTTTTATCTGGCGTTTATTTCTATTTTATTCTTTAGTCTAAGTTTCTATCATAAAGATAGAGTGAAAATTTCTTCACACCACAACAATCCTTCCGGTAGTCCGAATTTTATGCGAATTTGCGCCATACCCGTGTCATGTCGGGTGTAAGTGGGACTCATTTTTAAAAATATTATAATTTTATAATTTTTCTTTTTAATGTTTTCAGTATCAGCAAGGACACGAAAAAAAACTTCAAGAGCAACGAAGTGTTGGCCTGCAAGTGTTTGGAAAAATACGTATTGCATTTCACTGCTTCCTAAACATTGCCTTGGAAAGAAACTACTTTAATTGGGATTTAGGATAACAAAAGGAGGAGAGCCTTCGGCTATTTTTGTCCTCTATCTTAACGGTAATGACTGCTTCGTGACCTCCATTATTTTAACAATTACGCGGCAGATAGAAGAGATCGAAATCCTCTCCATCTAAAGATACTGTCAGAAAAGTTTTGTCCAGTTTGCTTCAATATTTCTTCTTTGTGAGACCATTCTTTGATGAATCTTACTTCAAGCCTCTGTTCATTCATCGATAACAGAATATTGACATACTTTTGAAGTGCAAATGCATCGTATCAAGTTCGTAAAAGAAAATTTCATAAAAGCAAAAAAGCTATTGCAAATATACAAAACTCCGAATGCAGGACTACCACAGCCAAAACACTTCTAATAGTAGTAGATACATTTTTTTTAAAGTAGCAAAAGTCTCTTCAAACCCTATTTAGTAGCAATTTTAGTTCCTCGGAACAAAAAATCAATCGAATGAAACACAAAACGTGCTAAGTATGAAACAGACGTTGAAGATTTCGCCAAGAAATTTAAATATTGAAATAGAAAATTAAATATTTTTTAACTAAAGTTTTAATATTAATCAAGTTTTTAGAGATTCCGATGTTTTCCTTTCATGGTTGCCACAGCTTGGCACCAAATCTTCGAAATTGGCATCCTTTAGAAAACTTCCACCCCAAAGAAAAATTCAAAAATATTATTTTTTCCGTTCACCGATTAGTTAAAAAAAAAAGTAACGAAATTTTTGTTGACCTATAATAAATTTTCAGTCGCCAAAATTTTGAAAATGAGAGTGTTTGAGACGATTTTGCTGAAAAAGATTCTGGTAGCAAAAGTCGTCATTTAGGCCTGTTGCACACATCCGGTATTTCAACGTGCGGCGCCGCTGCAACGCAAGTACGGTCTGAGATACTTTAGATCCAATAGAGTAGTGCATATATACCTCCGGTGACGCACGTCCAACTTGAGAGCAATTTGTACCGCAGTTCCCTACGGCGCCGCAGCTCGCCGCACACGCTTCTCCGGTTATAAATAACTTGTTTTCGTAAATAAATGGAATATAAATAATAATAATAAATGGATGTATCCAGTAAAACGTCTATTTTGTTTCAAAATATATTTTTTGTACGGCAAGTAAGCGAAAAAAAACACGTTTTTGATAGCTATCCCTCGCAAATGGCGCGGAATGCGAACTTGCTTCATTTCACGGTTATGTGTGCATAGTTGGGCTTTGACGCCGAACGTTGAAAATTCGGATGTGTGCATCGGGCCCTATTCGCATGTGATAGTCTTGCAAATGCCAGATACTTTTTGTCTTTGCTTATATCAGAGCGAATTGCCTTTATTCTCGCTTGCATTAGAGCGAGTTACGGTTACAACTAAGAATCCAATCAGCATCTTTAGTAGGTATTTAATAAACGTCGCAATGACGCAGCACAACGGGTCATTGGCTTATCGAGGAAGAATATGAGATGCCACCTCTTCAAACTTTCGCACGACACCAACGTGAGAACATTTGAGGCCAGGACAGAGTTAACGTAAACTAGCCCTCTTCGCACACGATGGTTCTAGGTTGGATTCGAACTCGCAACTCTCCGGTTGCGAATCCGTTACTCTTACAACCGGGCAACCGTAGTCCGGGATAAAACCCGAAGGGAAAGATCCAAAGACAACACCGCCAACCAACCAATCAGGTGGTTAAGGTGTTAGCACTGGAATATTCCTGGTTCAAATCCGGGTCAGTGCATGGATATTTGTAAGCGCATGGTGTAGAGGCGGCTGGTGCAGCTTAAATCTGTCGTGGCCGAAATCCCCACGTTGGGTTGGTGTGGAAGTTAGGAGAGTGGTGTGCCAGCTCAGGTGTTGCCTCGTCATCTGACCGTGGTTTAAGAATACGTGATGTTGTCCTCGGGTCTTTACCTTAGGGGAGTAATCCCGGGCCGTCGTCAATAGCCCGTTGTGTTGCTCTAGTACGACAGTAATTAAAAATTACCAAATTACCGAAGACAACAGCACGTGATTTTGAACCACGGTCAGATTATAAGGTCACACCCCTGCAGCAATTTGGTAATTTTTAATTAACATCGTACTAGAGCAACATACCGGGCTATTGACGACGGTCGGGGATCAGTCCCCTAAGAAAAAATCCGAGGACAACATCACGTAATCTTGAACCACGGTCAGATGACAACACCCCTGCAGCATCTTTAGATCATAAGATAAATACAAATATATTTGCCACACATAGATAGGCCCAAGGGAAAGGGAACTCTTCACGGACTATCTTTGATTTTAATAAACGGTTAAAATATTATTGAACGCAGAGCATTCAATATCACGGCATCGGATTGGAGTAGGGAGACCATAGTACAGAAGACTGGGCCACTCCTGATATTTGTTTCTTTCTAAATACGCACCCGATTGAAAAATAACAACACATATGCACAGAAACAATTAAAAACTGGTCGCATCAACGAAATATTCGAGCTACTGCTTTTTGACATCAGCGTAATCCTCTGAAAGGTCCACACGCATAATTGCTCTTTACTTCTTCAGTCTACCCCTGCATGGCTCTAGACTTTGTGATGGTCTTGTCCAATAGAATAGTTGCAAAAATTCTAATTTAAGGAAATGAGTAATAGAATCCTTCTAAAGAATACTATTATTAGGAAAGGAGGAATTCAATCGTTACAATGGATTATATTCTAATGAAAGGAATAATTACAAAAGCAGCAATTCGATTCTAAACAATTAAAGAGTAGATTCTTCCAAAAGGATTTTATTTTAAGGAAATGAACAAATACTCTTTCTAAAGGATTATTTTCTAAGGAAATGAACAATACTCTTCCTAAAGGATTCTTTTCTAAGGAACTGAACAATACTCTTCCAAAAGGATTCTTTTCTAAGGAACTGAACAAATACTCTTCCTAAAGGATTCTATTCTAAGGAAATGAACAATACTCTTCATAAAGGATTCTATTCTAAAGAAATGAACAAAACTCTTCCTAAAGGATTCTATTATGTGGAAAGGAGTAGTGGAGTCGTTCCAAGATTCTTTTCTATGCATATGAGCCATAAACCTAAACAAATTATTCTATTGTAAAGAAAAGACCAATATTCCAGACCTGTTCCAAAAGATTCTATTTTAGGAAAAAACCAATGGACTGTGTAGAATTGGTTGATGTGGTAAATAGCTACATTTGTTGGTTGATGGATTGGGATCCGTGGATTATTTCAACCAACAGTGTATTATGGAGTAATAAACCAACACAAAACAACTCGAAAATCTGTCGTCGTTCAGAGAATTGAGTCGAAACTTTCTTCGAACACCATTTTTAAAAACACGAATGGAAAAATGCGCGTTCGGAAAAGTTCAAAAGCATCCGCTCCTTCAAGGGAGAAACAACCTCCGTCAAATCAATCTTCGCCCCAACACACCCGCCATATTTCTGGAGCGGTCTTTTCAATTACACGAAACATATCAGTCTCTGTTTTCATATCCAGATTACGCGGGAACCGTGACTGATCTGTGTAGTTCCGACAGCACACAAGGATAGTCTAGGTTTGTCGCAGAAGAAAGTTGGATACTATGTCTCTGTCTTCCATACTCAACCGGGGGAAAATTGATTATTTCAAAACGCAAAAGGGAGTAATTAACTTACTGAAAACAGATACGACATCGTGGAATGGTCTTGTTCTTTGGTAGAACGAACTCGTAAGTTACGTTGAAATCTAGTTCATATTAAATATGGCAGTCCTGATTTAATTTTGGGTGTGTGTTAATCTGATCAGTTTTCTTGTCTTATAAAAGTATAAAAGGGAAACTAACTTTTGGGCAATAAATGAAAATTAGATGAATTGCGAGTTTTTATTATACAGTTCAAAAGGGGTTGGCTGGTTGTTTTTGGATTTTATGGCGCGAGGGTCCTATTTGGCCAAACTGCGCCAAATACAAGGGAGAAGATAGGTAGGTATTTAATTAACGACGCACTAGAGCAACACAACGGGCTATTGGCGAAAATCCGGGATCAATCCACGAAGGAAAAGATCCAAGAACAACACCACCGAATTTTGAACCACCATCCAACAAGGGAGGTAATAATTGGTAAATTTTTAACTAACGTCATACTAAAGTAACACAACGGGCTATTGACGACGGTCCGGGATCATTCCCTAAAGACAGTGTTTCCCAAAGTGTGGTATGCGTACCCCCAGGGGTACGGAAAGAGTTTGGTGGGAGTACGCGTTGCACCGGAGTTTGGTGGGGATATGCACTGCACTGTGATTGGCTGCGCTTAATTCTATGTTCTCATGAGTCAAGTCAAGACAGTCTTGTGAGGCGTGAGATGGTCCGGAGTCACACGGCGGAAATATACCACACTTCGTTACACTTCCGGCCTTCCCTTCGTTACACACTTCGTTACACAAACCGGCCTGACAGGCACAGTTTTGACATGAACTTCAATGTTTTCTAAATGATAGATTTGAGTTGAGAAATTGTTTACATGACTGTAAATGACTTTGTAAACTAGCATACTTAGCAGATATATTCTCTGTTTTAGATTGCCTCAACTTATCGTTACAAGGCAAAGAAATTTCATTGTTTTACGTTCAAGATAAAGTGAACGCTGCCATAGCAAAACTAAAGTTATGGCAAAAGAGAGCTGGTAATGGAGAAGTAGACTCGTTTCCCTCTCTTCATGAGTTTGTAACAAGTTCGACTACTAAAATTGATGCTGAAACTCTGAAATGCATAACACAGCATTTGGAGAGTTTGGAAGTGGGCTTGAAAAACTATTTCCCTGATTTAACCAAAAATATTGAATGGATAAGATATCCGTTTAACATTAACACAACATCCATGCCAGAAGATGTGTCACGTGCGGAAGAAGAGCAATTGTTGGAATTGGCTTCAGACATATTCTTGAAAAATAAACATAAGGAGAGTACTTTAACATCATTCTGGTTACAAATGCAACTTGTGTATCCGGTTAAAACAGAAAAAGTTCTAAAATACTTCTTGCCTTTTCCAACTTCATATTTATGTGAAGTTGCTTTACCAGCATTTGTAGACATTAAGTTGAAAAAAAGAAACAGACTATTGGACGTGGAACCACATCTCAGATTAAAATTAACAACCAAGGAACCAAATTATGACGATATGTTATCTCAGCACAAACAATTTCATCCTTCTCATTGATCCAAATAAACGTTATTTATAATATAACTTTTGTTTATATTTTATTATGAATAATTTTATTTATTTTTTCTTATTATTCTGTGTATGTCACACAAAAAGAAAAAAACCATTTTGATTGTTATTAAAATACATCCATTTTTTCGACGAGGGATACTCAGTGTTACGAAAATTATAGAAGGGGTACACATATGTCAAAAGTTTTGGAAACACTGCCTTAAGGGAAACATCCGAAAACAAAACCTCGTAATTTTGAATCACGATCAGATGACGAGGCAACACCTGACCTGGAACCCCACTCTCCAAACTTCCACACCAACCCAACGTGAGGATTTTCGGCCACGACAGATTTAAGGTGTACCAGCCGCCTCTATACCATACGCTTACAAGCATCCATGCCAGGACCTGAACCAGGAACGTTCCGATCTAGAGGCTAACACCTTAACCACTATACCGTTTGGTCGGCCCAACAAGGGAAGAAAAGCATAATGATAGGCATGGGCAAAACAGAAGAGGACAGATTGCTCGGGTACTTCGGGGTTAGGATGACCGTATGCATCTAAAGAAGACGTGTCCCTGAGGGTCAGTGTAAAAGGGCCAAAGAGTATTAGATATTTTTGTCATACATAAACAACCGTCAAAGTTTGGTATACCTACGACACTTTATTAGCTGATGGTGGTTTCGACGAGGTATTTCGGCATTAGCAAAATTGACGAGATCTGAATGGAAGAAATATCTCGTCATTAGAAAAAAACTGACAGACATCTTGATCTCGCTATCATCATATGAAATCGGAAATATCTTTATGACGAAATAATTCGTCATTAACAAAATGGGTCAGATTTTGATAGTCGAGATGAATCGTCGAAACCACTAGGAGAGTGAAAAGCAATTTTATAGCCAACTTGTACAATTCATAATAATTGATTGATTCATTCATTCATATACTTCTCAGCATATTAAAAAGCACTACAATTGAAGATCTGGAAGACATTATGAAACGTAAAAAAAAGGACGATTTCACACTTAGATTCAATGTTATTGCATGAGCAAATGCAATTTAGACACTATTTTTATTACATTGCACAGCAACTCACTTCTTCACACAAATCGAACGAACCCCAACACACTCCCATATCTAGTGTCGTGAGACACAATACCACTTTAAATAAGTGATAAATTAAAACGAGTGGGATGGTTAGAGTATAACACTATACCCATACTTTTACGTTATATCGCATCTTAGCCGACCAACCGGTCTGGTGGTTAAGGTGTTAGCCTCTAGATCGGAAGGTTCCTGGTTCGAATCCGGGTCAGTGCATGGACGTTTGTAAGCACATGGTGCAGAGGAGGCTAGTGCATTTTAACTCTGTCGCGACCGAAAGTCCTCACGTTGGGTTGGTGTGGAAGTTTGGAGAGTGGTGTGCCAGCTAAGGTGTTGCCTCGTCATCTGACCGTGGTTCAAAATTACGTGATGTTGTCCTCAATCTTTCCCTCGGGGGATTGATTCCGGACCGTCGTCAATAGCCCGTTGCGTTGCTCTAGTAGGACGTTAATTAAAAAATTACCAATTACCTATAGCATATTAGTTACATAAAACCCTACCCTTGTACTATGTGTTATAGTAACAGAATTATGAGTTCCAAGCGTGGTAAGAGGTGATTAAATTGGGGAATGGTGTTGAAAATTCACAAGAGGGGAGATTGAAATTCTATGTAGGTAGTTGAATTAACATCACACTGGAGCAACAGAAATATTGGCGAATGTCTAGGAACGATCGCGAAGGGAAAGACCCGAGCTGGCACGACACTCTCCTAAACTACCACATTACGTAACGTGACGACATGACCACAAAAGATGCAACATATACTAGCCTCATGAACATGACAATATTTGGTTGTATTCGAACTCGCAACACTCCGGCAGTAAATCTGCGACTGGGTCTACCCCGGCCCGACTCATTATTGGTGGGTAGGTATTTAACTAACGTCGCTCTGGAGCAACACAACAGGCTATTGGCGACGTTCTGTGATCAAATCGAAAGGGTCCGTTGGCTGTTTTGAGGTCTTATTGTACAAGGGCAAGGCTCTGTTAGACAAGACATCAATATCAAATAACAGACATACACACATGGAAGTTTTTACTGACACAGATGGTGATAGAAATCGAAACAACACCGCCTACAACTCGGAGGTTGCTAGAGCAGTGGGCATACTGACTGGGTCACAACGGTATCATAAATCCAAAGGGAAAGATCCGAAGTGCGGTTCCGACTTGTGCGGAATAGAGTGTTTCCGACGAGTTAGGTAGGTATTTTAATTAACGGCGCACCGGAGCAACGCAACGGGCATTTGGCAACGGTTCGGGTAATGGTAATTTTATTTAACGTCGTACTAGAGCAACACAGCGGGCTGTTTACGACGGTCCGGGATCAGTCCCTTAAGGGAAAGATCTGAGGACAAATCTTCGTAATTTTGAACCACGGTCAGATGACGAAGCTAACACACCGAAGCTGGCACTCAACTCTCCAAACTTCCACACCAACCCAGGCGACGGTCCGGGAATAAACCCGAAGGGAAAGATCGGGGACAGCACCACGGTTAGATAAAGAGGTCAATACCTGAGATAGCACACTTTTCTGATTTTCCACGCCAAGCCAATATGAAGACATTTGAGTTCACGACACATTTAACGTGCATCAGCCCCTTTTGTGCACTACGGTCTCCGTTTGCTAATCCGTACACTTCCAACCAGACTACAGCGACGACCCCACTCATTATTGGAAAAGCTAACACAATTATCCTTCACGGCGAAATAGAATCACGTGATTTTCACTAATCGACTTACGAATCAGAAAAAAAGAATCCTGCACGAATAAAAAAGAACCCCGGACGCATTCCTAATTTCCGGTACACAAATCGATGTGTCAAATCCCCACTTCGCCCAATCACCCTCCGCGACCACCTGCAAGAATAGCGACGGCGAAAGCAGAGAATCTCTTCATATTAACTCGCAGAGGGAGTGCATTCGAGAAGTTTCGGGATCCGAGTTGAGAAGTTTTGAGGAAATGAGAAGGGAGTGCAAAACTTTCCTGGAATTATCGAAATGAGTGGTCGTTGTATAACTCGAGGAGATTTTGAGTTCACTCAACGCCGTTCTGGTACTTTGCGTAATTGAACTTCTTGCAGCTCACGGAACTATCGGTTTATAGGCATTTCCCGAGTAATGCGAAAAGTTCGGTGGAGTGTTTTTATTGTGCTGTTGGTATGATAATTACACGGAAATCTGTGCGTGAAATTGGAAGCTTTTTCCCCCTTTTAATTTTGAATTTACAAATTTTTAAAAGAACTTAATTTTTGGTTGGTCTGTTTATTGTGTCCCATAGGTTCTTTTATATAAATAGAGTTAATTAACTCTTTAATTTATACCACGCTTTTACTTGTTTTATTTTGTGTAGTGAATGATAACTTAATAATTTTTAATTTACGTCGTATTAGAGAAACACAACGTGTATTGAAGACGGTCCGGGTAATGGTAATTTTTTAATTAACCTCGTACTAGAGCAACAAAACGGGCTATTGACGACGGTCCGGGATCAGTCCCTTAAGGGAAAGATCCGAGGACAACATCTCGTAATTTTGAACCACAGTCAGATGACGAAGCAACGCCTGAGCTGGCACCCCCACACCAACCCAACATGAGGACTGTCTGCCACGACAGATTTAAGGTGCACCAGCCACCTCTACACTAGGGATGCGACATTGATGTCAATGTTTTGAAAACATCGCTGTTTTATAAAAAACATCGATGTATTTAACATCGATGCATCGGAGCCGATGTTTTTTTCTATTCGATGTTTTTACGCTGTCGATGTGTTATTTTTAAATGAAAAAAGTACCGTTTAAAAATTTAAAAAAAAAAAAACAAGTAGCATAATTTTTATAATCAGCAAATTGAACATACTTTTAAACCAAAGTGGCCAAGGGTGAAGGGTCTGAAAAGTAGGGATACGACATCGGTGTCGACGTTTTTAAAACATAGTTGTTTTATGAAAAACATCAATGTATTGGAGGAGCAGATGTCGCATCACTAGTTGCTAAACCAGTTTTAAGAAATGGGGAAAAAAGTTTAAATACACTGAATTTTAAAAACATCGATGTTTTTGGGGCGATGTATTATCAACATCGATGTTTTAATTTTGAACATCGATGTTTTGCTGTCGGTGTCGCATCACTACTCTACACCATACGCTTACAAACATCCATGCACTGACCCGGGATTGAACCAGGAACCTTCTGATCTAGAGGATAACACCTTAAACACCGGACCGATTGGTCGGGTTAGGGAAAACGGATGTTATTATATATGAGAATATTTCTTGGATCGGAGACTCTTTCAATACAAGATTGATCCCGGGCCTTCGTCAATAGCGCGTTGTGTTGCTCCAGCCAGACGTTAATTTACTATCTACCTACCTATAAAATGCTAAGACACTTGGATATATCTGCACACTGGTCACCAAGCTTCGAACATTTCACTTAAAGGCCGACCAACTGGTATAGTGGTTAAGGTGTTAGTCTCTAGATCGGAAGGTTCCTGGTTCGAATGCGGGTCCGGGAATGGATGTTTGTAAGCGTATGGTGTAGAGGTGGCTGGTGCACCTTAAATCTGTCGTGGCCGAAAGTCCTCACGTTGGGTTGGCGTGGAAGTTTGGAGAGTGGGGTGCCAGCTCAGGTGTTGCTTCGTCATCTGACCGTGGTTCACAATTACTAGGTGTTGTCCTCGGTTCTTTCCCTTAAGGGACTGATCCCGGAACGTCGTCAATAGCCGGTTGTGTTGCTCTAGTACGACGTTAATTACCATTACCATTCACTTAAGTAGCTACAGCACTACAATCAATATCGATGTTGAATGGATTGTTGGAAAGTTGTCTGATCAGATAATGTCTGATCTGATCAGATAACTTAACACTGATCCAACCATATACCAGAACAAGTAGACTTAGCATTGGTATTGAGAAGAACTTCAAAAAGTGTGACCAACATTTCAACTAGTAGACACGTGGTTGATCTGGGACAAATTGACGCGGTTAGCCGATTTGTGTGTGCGGCCTCCTATCGCTTTCTTTGGCGATTTAACATCTAACGACAGGGTATGTGAATCCACATTTCTAGACTGGCGACAAAAGCGATGAAATGGCCAAGTCCACTACAATCTGATCAATTAACGGATGGGCGTCTTCTCCCGTGGACCAATCAGATGATGAATGTTTGATTCCACCCAGTAGACGAAAGCAGTCTAAGGGTCACGTTTACTACTAGTTCTGACTACACGATCCTGGGCGCATGAAAAGGTTAT
This sequence comes from Metellina segmentata, assembly GCA_947359465.1. Taxonomy (NCBI): domain Eukaryota; kingdom Metazoa; phylum Arthropoda; class Arachnida; order Araneae; family Tetragnathidae; genus Metellina; species Metellina segmentata. The sequence continues at coordinate 57,648,034 of OX375876.1, read as the reverse complement.
CATTGCTCACCCTACTTTGTCTTGTTGGATCTATAGATGAAATATCAAATTCCACGAATTCACTATATTCGAGGAAAAAAGTAGTGAGATAAGGATACAGAAAGCACCCAGGTTATCCGTTGTCAACGGGTGGGAAAAAATGTTGACACACAAAGAAATTATATCGATTTTCGGATGAAAGAGAAATGGAAAACTCGGGTTCATAAATAGAAGAAAACGTCAGTTCTATCTTGATGTCGCACTTGGCGGGCCGATCAGGGGGGAAACTGACCGCAAGTACCCGCTCGAGCGCAAAATCGAACAAAAGAAAAGAGAAGATTTTCGAAATAGGTGAGGAATCGACATTTCTGTTTGGACTGGGATTAGGTATCTCGAACGGGCGCCTACACACAAAATTGAATTCCGATAGATGCAGCAAAGTGCTGTTTTGCAAGCGATGGAATGAGCACGTATCGCCGCAAACGCGGTTTTTATGGAAATAAAGTAAGACGACGGCGGTTTGAGTAAATGGCATACATGTTGCGATTTTATGAAATAAAGATGCCCCAGATTATAAGTCGATTTTAGATATGGCTTTAGATATTGTCAGCTTGAAATTCAAACACGTCAAGTCGAAATATATACTTCCGAGAAAATGTATGGGATTCTAACTTTCAAGCAATGCAAAAATTCCGATTTAATAATTTTAACAATTATACAGGGTGTCCCTGAATTCATGGGCCAAACTTCAAGGGTAAGTAAAATACATATAAAGAAGCATTTTTTGTATAGCAACATGGGGTCGGAAATGAAAAGGGCAGGTGGAAAAACAAGAAATGCTGAGGAAATGAAAAGCAAAGAATCGTTTCTAACAGCAAAGATTCTAACAGAAAGCTAATTCTCTAACAGCAAATAATCGTTTCTAACAGAAAGCTAATTCTCTAACAGCAAAGAATCGTTTGCAGATCGCGTAATGCCATTCAAACTCAAACAAATTGTTTTGCAGACGATTTGATGATGCAAACTATATAAACGTCTACTAATCAATATTTTTCTTCCCAAAAATGCATATTTTTTTTAAAGCTACGTCACTAAACGTTTCTATCGTCTGCTCTAAAAATATTATGTAAGTAAAGAGCTTTTGTGTTCATTTCCTCAGCATATCTTGTTCTACCACCAGCACTTTTCATTTCCGACCCCATGTTGCTATACAAAAAATGCTTCTTTATATGTGTTTTACTTACCCTTAAAGTTTGGCCCGTGAATTCAGGGACACCCTGTATATTACACTTTGTGTTTACTCAATTAATCAGTTATTCGGGTAGGTAGGTAAATAACAAAACACTTAAGCAACATAATGGGTTATCAGCAAAGGTTTAGGATCAATCTTGAAGGAAAAGATTCGAAGACACTTAGTAATTTTGAACCGAGGTCAGACGGTGAGGTCACACCTCAGCTTACACCCCACTCTGCAAACTTAAACACCATGGGTTTGCATGGATACCTTTAGGATGGACTGTCTAGTCATAATTAATATAATTATAAATCCTAGGGACTATATAGATATTTTTTAAAGACATTTCATAATCCAGAGTGACCGAAATTAGTGTTCAATCACGACTACTATTTTAAGCACCACACTGCATCAAACTCAATTGAATACATGGAACAAAAAGTATATAACACTACTAAATTTCTATAACTTCTATCTGTGTGAAGTTTCCATATATCAATCCATTTAAACATATAAGAGGAAATTAAGGATGAAAAATTACACTCGCGAATAAAAAGATCCTAGAACAAAACCTCGTAATTTTGAACCAAGGTCAGATGATGTGGACAACACCTGATCTGGCACCCCACTCTAAAAATATCCACACCACAACAACGTGAACACAACAGATTTAACATGCACAAGCCCAAGCGTACACGATGGTCGTCTGTAGCCGAACAAATGTCAATCCTTGCTCTTCCAAATAGGCTACCTCTTTCGAGTGAAATACGCCAAGTCAAAAAGCATAGTTCTGTAAAAACGAACGAGGTTCTAATTTCCAAGCAATGTGAATTCTAATATTTTATCCGTTTAACAATTATTTATTACTTTGTGTGTACACAATTATTCAGGTAGGTAGTTAATTAACGTCACACTAGAGTAACATATTGGGCTATTGGCGACGGTTCGGGATCAATCCCGATGGGAAAGACAACGCCTCGTAATTTTGAACCACCATCAGATGCGGAGAGAACACTCTCTTCAAATTATCAATTATTCAGAGTAGAGTACTTTCATCATGAATATGCATTGCCATATCAACTCATTACTAAAATTATAATAAGCCAGCAGATCTTCATATGCGGTAAACTTCTTTAACCCTGTGAGTGGTTTCGACGTGATATCTCGTCCATCAATATCCCGTCAAGTTTGCTGATGACTTAATATCTCGTTCAAGATCTGGTAAAATTTGCTAAGAACGAGATATATCGGTGAGACTAAACTGAAATGAAGATTCAAGTAGGAAAAACCAATTGCCCCTAGCTCAGAACTGGTGACAGTTTGGTGCAGGTTTATCTGCGATTGGCTGGCAACCTCAGGGCATAAATTCGACCCGAAAATAAGCCGGTTAATTGTATGCAAAGGATCGTTACTCACATTTAATGCCTTATTTCAATGCATATAATACAGTTTCACACATACCAAGTGAGCTTTCAACCCTACCATCTGCTTTTTATTCCTCCGTCATAGCGTTGTCTGTCTAACTGGCAGAGCTTAAATATGACGCTTGTGCCATAAAACCTGAAAACAATCAACCAACCATCCACGTTCACATAAAGGGATTTCATACTTTCAAATGAAATGAAATCTCAATCTGTATTAAAAAAAAGTTACCGCTGCAGGATTGAAAACTCGCTTTTTTCGCTCGATTCTTAGACGGTTTCCCGAGAAAGTACGGAAAAGAAAATTACGAAATTAACATGGTTTGTTCAAAATTGTACAGGGAACAAGATGGAAAAGATTTTTTTTTTGATGCGGCTAGTAGTTTAGGGTGTATAAAGTGTTACAGTCGAAAAAAGCGAAATTTCAAACGCGATTGAGCAAAAGACGTACACATTTTCAGTCTTCAAAGTAAGTTTTTTTAGAGTACCTCTAAACTTAAATTTTTGCACAACACCGAGTATTTTTTTCAAAACTTCAATTTGCTTCCTGATAATATTTTTTTGAAATTCGGGAAAAATCGGGACATTTTCGTTATTTTTTTTGTTAAAAACTTTCATATCTATATCTTATAACTATTAGTTTTAAAGTTTGAAAACATTGCAGGAAACCTTCAAATGTACTTTCTTATGGTATAATTCTTTTTGAAATTGGTTAATAAATAAAGTCGATGCAACTAAAATTTAACTATACAAATTTCGGAATTTTGGGAAATGTTCGTTACTTTTTGTTAAAACTATCATATCTGTAGCTTAATACTATTAGTTTTTGAATTTTAAAACATTACTGTAGACCTTAGAATGAATTGGCGAGCGAAGGCCAGCAGGGGGCGGAGCCCCCTAGTCATTCAAAAATATGTAAGAGAATTACATATATTTTATTTGGTGTTAATTCTTTCTTGAAATAAAATGCATTGTAAAACGCGTACGCACTTAACCACAGATAGATTCATCCCATTGAAGTATTCAAACGTGATTAGCCATTTTGACGTTGTGCGGTAAGGATGTCATGGATGCTACCCACCTGTTTCAGACTTGTATTTGAAAATTATGATTTTGCGTAAGCTTAAGATACGTAAAGACTCTTTAAAATTAATTTTTAAACAATCTAATTTATCATATCGTATCCAGATAGAAAGGAATACAGAAAGTGGAGTTGTTTGATTTGCAAAAGATCAAAGATATTTTTTTTTAAATAGAAATAAATTAAAATCAAGTAAAAAATACAGGGTGGCAACAAAATCCTCGAAAAAAAGTTCCCTGATATTTCCCTGATTTCCATGATAGTGTGACAAAAATTTCCCTGATTTTAAAAATCCCTTAAGAAATGTCGGGATCCGTAATTGGTATCGATATACAGTACCCACACAACAGTATTTTATATATTTAGGGTCAGATGGGGTAAAAGGTTAATTCTCCACAAATATTTTGTATTTTTTCTCATTAGATATTTTAATTGTTATTGTAAGAGTTGGAACCCTTAATGGAACTCTAACAATATCAATTGATAAAACTGGGGGAAAAAATATTTTGATCATGAACTTTTTATACCTGTCACTACATTGGCCAAATATACATCAAAATGAAATACAAAAAACCATAAAAAAAATTGGTACAGCTTCAGTCTACGCTCAAAGCGGTGGCAACGATCGTGGCGCTTTTTTGGCGCACTTCTAGTAGCGAGTTAGGACAGGTTAAGACAACCTATCTGCATTACAATTATTATGGTTTCCATGGCAACATCGGCAAGCGAAAAGTTAAACCATTTGGCTCGGTGCACACATCCGTTTTTCCAGTCTGAGATACATTAGATCCAATAGATTAGTTTACACATGCCTCCGGCGCCGCTGTGGTGACGTACGTCCACCGTGCGTGCAATTTGTACCGCAGTTCCCCACCGCGCAGCAGCTCGCCGCACACGCTTCTCCGGTCTGAAGTAATTACTAAATGGTTGATCCAGTAACGTCTATTTTGTTTCAAAATATACTTTTTTGACACTAAGTTAGCGAAATAAACACGTTTTCTTCGATAGAATATTTATCGCAAGTGGCACGAAATGAGTACTTGCGTTATTTCACGGTTATGTGTGCATAGTTGGGCTTCGGTGCCGCACGTTGAAAAATCGGATGTGTGCACCATGTCTTAGACTACGGCCGGTACAGCAGTTGTACAAGGAAGAATTTAGACAACGGCCAGTACATCACTTGTACCTTAAAAGTTATAAGAATCGCGCCAAGATAGAATCGCGCTTGTTATATCGATAGTCGTGATTGGTAAGTCTCCTGTACCAACCACACTGACATTTTTTTTTCACTCCTCCCATCCTTATCACCAAACTCCTAAATCATCACCACAGATGCATTTTGCCACTCTTTTCGGTACTGATTGCTCGCCCCTCTTCATTATCACCACCCCCTTTGGAATGTGAATTGAACTCCTAATTGTACCAATTATTAAACTTTATCGTCTATCTAAATTATTCACCTTATTCAGAGTGCATTGTCACAACCTTTAACTTTCCCTTATTTTAAAGTTTACAAGCAATAAACACTTCATTAATTCTGATGTGAAGGTTCGCAGTTCTCTGCAAAGTACTCCGTAATTGATACGTCCGTTCCGATAGTCGTAATCAAAAAGTTAAATTTTCATTTTGAATATTTAATATTATAAACGGAAGTGTTTGTCAGTGTGTTTGTTCCTGCGCGCAAAGTACTGACAGTCCAAACGTTTTGCAATTTTTGGGACGCGGCGAATTTTAAAATTCAATCTAGAACATTTTAAAATAAATTTGATGAAATGTAATTATTATTGAATGCAACAGCATATAAGACCAGATTCTAAATTAATTTTTTTCGTTTCCCTTATCATTTTGCATGGAGGAATGATTTTCTAGCAGACGATAAAAAACAAATAAACTTTTAACTGGAGTTATTTAGTTCTTTTTTCTATCTATTAGACCGTTAAAGACAGAGTAAAAATTTCAATGGATTTGAAATCTGCGGAAAATTTCACGCTAGATCAATACCTAAAAATATGTTTTTTTTTTTAATAAATAAAAAAATTTAACTGAATATCTTCAAAATTTTCGAAAGAGATTGTGACGTTTAGAGATTTTTAGCGAGAGGAAAGAAAAAACAAAAAAACATTTTGGTGGCATTGTTTAGTTCCTTTTTAGAAAATCGGGATCGTTAAAGACAGATTGAAAATTTCAACGGATTTGAAATTTGACACCAGATATATAGATACCTTATACGTTTGATTTTCTTTTAACAAATCATTTTTCAACTAAATATTTATACTTTTATAAGAAATGGTGACGTCACGTCAAAATCCCATTTGGTTTGCGAAGCAAACCTACAAACACCACGGCAACTCCGTTAGGCTGTTATCCAATTTGCGAAGCAAATCATAGTTCACAATATTCATGGATTCACAAATATGGAAATTCGCAGGGAATTAATTCCAATAGGCTACGAATTTCCATTCCATTCGCAAACCAACAGCACGGGCAACGCCATGATGTCTGTTATCCAATAGGCTACGAATTCTCATTTCGTTTGTTTATCAAACTGTATTCGTAGCAATCTCCGGGGGTTAGCGAGCAACACCTAATTAGTTAGCACCTGACCCCACGAAAAGAACTGTCACGGGCAACGCCGTACTGACCACGTACAGTGTGGCTAGTATTCTTTAAAGTTCTTTCAAAATTCGCTGAACTGTCGGTTGATTTCAGTGGCTCATTTGAAATAATTCCTTCCTTGGCGAATTTAGAAGTGCGCCAAAAAAAAAAAAGCGCCACGGCCGCTAAAAACGTAGACTGAAGCTTTACCAAAAAATTCTACAAAAATATAGCTGCAAGCAAAAAATATTAATTTAATGCACAAAAAACACATCATCAGTTACACAAATTTAAAATTGTATACCACAAGTTGTATCCCTGGCCTCACGGCGACGAGACGCTCCGGCAGCGAAAACCACGGCGGCGGTTTTCGCTGTGTTCGAAAATTACGACGGCAGTGTTCTTTATTCGAATTACAATTTCGGCGAAAACGATTTATTCGATTCTCAAAAGTACTTGTAATCGCGGATCTATAAATAGGCCACAAACGACAATAGTTACCGTTTTCAAAAAATTTTAAAAATTCCCTGATTTTTGTGAAATTGAGAAATTTTTCCAGAGAATTCCCTGATATTTCCAGAATTAAAAAGTTCCCTGAGAATTCCCTGATTTCCCGGTTCTGTTACCACCCTGAAATACTTAAAAGCATACTCCAAATACATTTTAATGACGGTTAATTACAGTAGGACATAAAACTAATCAAAAGAATGTTAATGACAGTAGTGCTGCAAACTAATCCGAAAACAGTTAATTACAGTAAGGCTGCATACTAATCAAAGAACGGTTCAACTGCTCAATGTCAATTTATTACATAAAATCACTTTTATACCTTGTATCATGGGTTATAAGCCGAAGTTACGATATAAATATAAATTTCAAAATGACGGTTCCTTCGTTTTACTTTACCGATGTTAATCCAGTTGGTATATTTCATAGTACAATTAAATAAGTTTCAAAATAATTGAGTAATGTGCGAAGTTAAACGTTAGCAAGAAAATAAATCAAATAGAACAATGTTTTAAAAAATTGACCTACTTCTGAAATCGCAAAAGATTTGAAGAAAATAAAATCTATTCGTTTTTTAAAAATGAAGAATCACTATAAAATGAAATAAGAAAGGTAAAAAAAAATTCCTTTGTATAAGTTCTTAAGAAAAGTGGGAAGTGAAATCAATGATTTCATGACATTGGAAAACGATTTATCGAAATACATTACTTTTATTCAAAAATGTGGCATCAGTGAGAGAAAAATTTACTTAATAACTGTTTGTTTGAAAACAGGAACAATGGTTTTAAGGAAAACTGTACATCAATTTGCAATTTCTATACAGGAAACTTGTATCGACGCAGAAATTGACCGCCGCCTACATTTATTTTGAGAGAAAATGTCTATCACAGAAAAACTTTTAATTAGATTTTAATACTATATTGAAATAAATTGTTGAAAATTGATAAGAATAAATTGTTAAGTTGTTGAGGAAAATAATTTAAAATCAAGGTTCCAGGTTAAAAAAACGTTATTGAACTTTGACATGCGAATCACATTTTACAGTAACTATTTTTTCACTAAAACGTACGTTTTATTTTGCATTTTTTGTGGATCGTAAAACTTTAAAGAAGCATTTGTAATGAATCATTAAACTTCAAACGATGTTTATTATTCTGGTGGAACTGTCGTTCACGGTAAGAAGGCGATTTGTCGCCAAATATGGTAACCTTCACCTTTTGCGGTTTTTCTTCACATCTGCCGTTTTTGTTATGGCAACCCTATCTGCAAAATTTCTCGCACTCCACGCTCTGAATGGTATTTTTTGCGTTGTTTCGTTGGCGATAAACGTCTTAACGTGAACGACAACTCCACCATTATTCTTTATAAAGCGCATTGATCTTTATTTAATCAACATTCTATTCCACTTCACTTTCTCTTTTCCAAATAAACCTTTAAATTTTCTAATTTCGAAATTTCATTATTTCTGTGATAATGCATCATAAAATCATTGGTTGTAATTCTTCTTTTCAAAACTTTTGTTGTTATAAAATGTTTCAGATTTATTTGGTAATTCTTTATGTTTGGTTTCCAAATTTCTTTTTAATTTAGCAGGATTAATTATTTTATTTGCTAATTTATCCCTGCAATTAACACATAAAGGATGTTCTTTCCCTTTAACAAAGCAATATGTAAATCCATATTAAAAAAACTCTTGATATTATCTCAATTTTTTATTAGATAGCACATTTTGTTTCGATATTTTTTATGTAGAAACAGTGCCATTGGATTCACCCACAGTTTTTTTAAGTTCATTGGATGTTAGTCCATCATTCTCAATTGTATTGTCATTCTTTTATTTTTCTGGACGTTGGATACCTATTTTTAGCCATTTATACATTATAAGGGTATTTGTTCAATCATGTGCGGCTACCACATGGAAAGAACACTTGAATGAATGTAAGAAGCAGCAAAACCGAACAACTGAGGCAGAAAAAAGAACTGCACGGTCCACGCTGTGATCACAGTATAAAGACTAAATAGCAGGGGGCGGGGGCACACCTAAATTGAAAAAGTTGTAGTAAAAATGGCCACTGCTAAACGTCAGACCGACCCAAGTTGCATATTAATTCCACTAGAGTGCGGGTAAAGGGCGTGTCAAATCGACAGTTATCTTTTATCGATATGTCTATTCACCTGCCGGTTGCCGAAGTACAGGTATTACATACTAATACAGGCAATAATTTTCGTCAAAAAATATAGTTATATTTTAATAAATAATATTATCTAATTTCACTATTTTACTAGTACCTGATACTTGTTGAAGAAACGCCTTATATTTTTTATTGTCAAATAAATTTCTTCGAATTTGGCGACCCACAAACATTTTCACGCGACCCCCAGAAAGGTCGCGATTTACGGTTTACGCACCACTGACCTAAATAGCGGTCTGTACCACCTAAGCTCGGGATTTCCAGACACATTTTTTTGACAAAAATGCTTGTTTTGATGCCCTTTTACCACTTTGTCCAGATATTTTCGCAGCACACTATATTGCATGCAACACGTTTTCTTTTAGACTCAATCAAATGGATTAAAGTACCAGAACCAGAATTAAATGTAGTAAACATTCAATCAGCACTGATAATCATTCCAGTGATTTCGATATAGAAGAGGACGCAATAAGTTTCGTCGAGTTTACACAGGAAATATTCAAAGCTTTCGGACGCACCAATAGCCAAGACCTACCACTGTATGTATCGAGTAATGAAGAGCATTGTGCAGTTACTCTGCATACATATCGAATTAAACCAGCATCACCATTGAAAGTGGCATATATATATATAGGGCGACACGAGTTTTAATTGAAATCAATCCCATTCAAATTGGGAGTGAGATATTTCGCTCGATCGAAATTATCGTATCCGGGGAATTCAGTTGTGGATGCATTGCTCGCACATGATCCGCATACCAGACGAACTGCTTGTTAATAACGTTAGAACATAATCGGTGGTGCATCAACAATTAGTCGCAGACGAAGGACCAGTTAAGTAAGAGTGCCATTATCTTAGCTTTTTCTGATTAGGTTCATTATCCAAACGCCATGGGGCTGGCATTAAGCTGCATTTTGTACAGGTGAGAAAGGATTTCTGGCCCTCAAAGAATATCATTTTTTTTCAAATGGCCAGATCGGAGTCTGGTACGCATAAAGTTTTCCGGGGACAATTTAAGACAAGCATCTCTCCTGGTGTTTTACTGAGGTACCAGCGATGAAAAGGTACTGGAGATTATCTGCGCTAATGTCTTTCAGGTGCAGACAGGTAGGTGGTCGTCTTTTGACTGTAGGACAGCACTTTCTCTTGTGACAGGTTGTTTATTTGCTCCAGCTTTTGCTAATATGTCATCTTTCTGATTACCTCGATTGTCGAACATGTGAAGGGATTCATTGAAAATTTATTTCAGAATTTTTATTGAAACGTAATATTAGAATGGCTATTTTTAAAAAGAGGATCATATGTGAAGCATATAGTTTAATATGGCTAAAACTACGGAAGAACTCACCGCCACAATGAAATTATTCAGAAATCTGATGACATAAGGTAATGAGAAATCTGGAATATAGAAAACAGAGCAGAAGAGTAAATGTAAGCAAACGCGAGAGTAAGTTTAGACGTCGAAATATTAAGAACGGCCAAAAACAAGAATGTAGGATGTAACTGAAGGGAACATTTAGAAGCTAATTGGGGGACGCATTATTGAGGAGTGCGCTTTTTACCATGCACTGAATTGCAAATAAGAATTAACTAGTAAGAATATGAAAATCAATTTTATATTTTTAATCAATTTTATTCCATTTAAAGGTAATATGCTTGTTCGAAAATGGATTTAAGTAAGGTATAATGTGAGTAACAACACTACCATCAATAGATGGACCACGGAAACCTAGTTGGAAGAGTAACGGATTAGCAAACAGAGGGATGCAAGTTCGGATCTAACCAAAGACCGTCGTTTACAAAGGGGGCTGGTGCTTGTTAAATCTGCCGTGGTCTCAAATCTTCTACCGTTAGTGTAGTGCAGTCCTAGGATCTTTCCATTTGGTTTGGATCCCAGGCCGTCGCCAATAGCCCGTTGCGTTGCTCCAGTACGACGTTAATTAAAACACCAACCTGCCAACAATAGCTAAGGGGAGATAGTTAATCAAAGTCACACCGGAGCAACACGACGGGTTAATGGCGACGGTCCGAGATCATTCCCGAAGAGAAAGGCAACTCATACTTTTGAACCACGGTCAAACAACGGGTCACACCTGAGCTGGCACCCTCACTTTCCAAGCTTCACATCACAGTAACACCAGGACATTTAAGTCAACGATAGATTTAACATGCATCAGTCCTAGTGGACACGACGGTCTTTGGTTGGACGAAGATTAGAACTCTGGTTGCTGATCTATCTCGCTGAACTCTTCCAACTTTGCTACCGTAGTCCGCCAGCAAGAGATAAAAGAAATTAAGAAACTTTAGGTATGTATGTACGTATTTTAACTAACGTCGTATTGGAGCAACACAACGGGCAAGAAACTTTAGGATCAGATACTATGTGCGGGTCTGCTAGTGATAACAATTGAAAGTTATATTATCGTAATAAGAAAATGTGGTTGGAATATCAAACCTTAAATAATGGCAGGGTGGGTGTTTCATGCCGTAAAGGCCATATTTGGTCTTGAATGAGGGCCGGACAAGACGCCCTTAAGTTTCTTACACGCCTAGATAAGCCTACGAAAGATGTGAGAAATAATTTTTCCTCTCCATCCTACAACGCACTCTTATTTAAAGGCCTTGAGCATAATAAAATATTTGTTTTTATTTGAAAGGCTAGCCTGTCAATTAAGGAGCAGGGTATTAAATTTGAAATTTAAATTATCAGAAAGAAATATGAGGCTATATAAATAATAAAAAAATTTTGATCGATAAGCAACGATCATTATCTTCGAATGGGTTTCATAAGAGAAAATCCGAGATTGCAAAGATGAAGATACCCAAAAAAGTATTTTCGCAGAAACTGTATCTGGTTGAAATATGAATAAATGTATTGGGAAGACATGAGTTAAAGGCAGATTTAAAGTTGATTGGATTAGCTTCATTTCAAGTAGTGTAACGAAAGGACTTAATAGAATTCATTTAAAAAAGAATTGAACCTGCATATTTCATAAGCAAAGTTGGATCCCAAACGTAAAACGAACTCTGCTTTGTTTTGATTGAATATAATCATTTTTCTAATTTCAAATAATATTCTCTGCGCTATTGATTGAAAGGAAATACGTTTATTCCAATAGGTATAATTGGCAGAATTTTCTACTTCCGATCAATACGCCTGTTATGCTTAAGGAAGTAAGATAATAATTTTTGAATATGGGGCCTTATAATATAGTTTATAGTTTTAAAGTCTTTACTATTTATTGTTTGGTTTTCTTCGCGCTCAAGTTGTGCGATAATAAAATTCCACGTCTTTTTGTTCTTCATTGCAAGATGAGTATATCACGCATTCAGAGAATTGCACAGTTTGAGGTTTATTTTGAATGTAAATCATATGAAAGATGTAAAGAAATTTGGCGACATAAATATGCAAATGATGCAATACCGAGGCACTACTATAACAACTCGTTCTGCAATTTCGTGAGACAGGTTCGATGGAACACAAAACACAGGAGTGGAAGACTGAAAGTTGTTAAACCAGACTTTGTGCAAGAAACTCAACGGATTATATTGCAATCCACTCATCAATCCGTGAGGCGTTTGTCGCAACAAATGGGCACATCACAAGGATCGATGCATAAGGCTTTAAGAACTTTGCATTTTCGTGCACAGGACAATGAGACACAGGACAATGAGAAGCAGCTTTATTATTGCCGATGGTATTGCGATCGACTCATCTCAAGAAACCTTTGGCCATGCTGTTCCCCTAATCTGAGCATCCCTGACTTTTTTCTGTGGGGGATATTTAAAGAACAAAGTTGATGAAGATAATCACCAAACAATAGATGATCTGAAAATTGTCATTACTCAAAGGATACAAGAAGTCACTCTCAGCATCTTGAAACGCGTTTCTAAAAATATGCGCAAACGACTTCAGCTTTGCCTCCATGAAAAGAGCGGAAATTTTGGACATTGATAATAAATGTAAAATCAAATTTTTTACTACGTTAGGTTAAAAGTTCTTTTACCCATTAGCATAAAAATAATTGTTTTAAACTGTGTTGTTTTTGTATAGTAAATTCACAAATCGTCAGTACGTGAACTTTTAGGACACTTTGTACAAGCGACTAAAGATGCAGTGGATTTCCTTATTATCATCTATATTTCAGATATAAGTTTCCCTTAATTTACAGAACTAGGAGGCCCACCCCCTTCTCGCTAACATTCGCCAAATGAAAATGTTGAGCATTTTGACTCGAAATGTGAGAGTTGCTTTGGAAATCCAATACCCAGCATGTTATTTGTAAGCTAAAACAGCTCGACTAATATTAATTTTTTTTCAATAAAATTTCATCCTATAACGTTATAAATTCAATCAAGTCACGAGGCTTCGTAGTATACAAACAAGCGTACTGTGTTGCCAAAACGTGATAGCAAATCACGTCTTTTTTGTGTGCCACGTAAGAAAATTATACTATGTATCCCTACATTGTTTGCTCAATTAATGACAATACGTTTTACGTGTATAAACAGAATCTCGCCAATTACATTCCAAAGGTACTATCCATATTAAAGCAAGACAAAGGGCTATCAAGTGCTGCAAATCGAAATTGGGATTTCTTCATTTAAAATTATAAAAATAAGAAAGTGGTTAAAAAGGGGGATGTGTGTTGTTATCGGCAGGGTTTAAAGAATAAGTGTACTGAATTTGGTGTGAATTTATCAAACGGTGGTGTAGATTTGTATAGAGGACAGACACGCCAACTCTATTTTATACATAAATTCAAAACCAAAATAGCCCTTACGTAAAAAAAAAAAAAAAAAAAACACTGTACAAGTCTTGGGAGGGATAACTTTTGAATTTTGTTATTTAATACTTCTCATTGTAAACATGTGTATAGACAGAATTTCACAAATAACATTCCAAACGTACAAGACACTTTTAAAGCATGACAAAAGTGTTGCAAGACAAAATGGGATTTCCTCACATAAAACCATAGGATAAAGAAAAGTCTACGAAGACTAAAGAGAGGATAGTAGGAAAAAAGTAACCTATAAATATCCAGTATCTTAAATTTCATTTCTCAAAACACAATCGTGAAACAAATCAAAAGGGCAAACTGTATATCCGCCCACCAAGGCCGTAAAATCCAATGAAATATTTTGATGTTTTCGCTCAATGTGATTTCATCTCTCGAACAATGCGATACAAGTTTAGCCTGGGAAGAAGCTGATAAGCTGAAAAGTGTCACAACGGCCAATAAATTTTCTGCAGTGATAGAAAGAAAACGAAAAGTCAGTTCTTAAGTTATATTTAGGCTGATTTCAAACAGCGTTTCCGAGAAAGACCAAATTGAAAACGGCATGTCCGATATTAATCTTCACAATCATCACTTGCGGATTAAGTAGTAATCGGACGCTTAGGGTCCCCTGAATACCAAAGGGCCCCGAGGTCTTAAAATGTCTTTTCTTTAGGGTTCTTGGGAAATTATGACAGCGTCTGTACAATGTGTAAGTGCAGTGAAAACAGTTTCTAATACAAGATGATTAGCAAGAGTAGATGTTGTATAAGCTATAAAACTTGGTTTCACCCATATTAAAGAGGCTTTAACTGAAATTTGTAATACAGAAGAAAAAAATGTTTTCTATAGTGGAGGCAACTTTACTTCTGAAGAAATTGGACAAATATGAAACTGCCCAAATGAGTTATTTGGAATACTATTTTACAAAGAATAAATGATACTAGTAAATCACTCCAATCAGTGGAATGCGAACTATTGAAAGAATCTATCCAACTGAAGGTCAGTAAAAAATTTTATCAGTAAGTTCAGAGAAGAATCGACAAAGTTGAAAAAGAGGCAACTGATTTATCAGGGCTATTATTTAATGTCGAAAATGGACAAATTCGCAGACGACAGAGAAAAATGTTTTTCGATGAAAACAAAGAAGTCGGACATGCATTTACAATAAGAGAAAATTTCATAGTCAATTCATTTTATGTGTCATATGTGATAACACCCAGGCAGAATTTTCTCAAAGAACTCAGAGGCATGAAGTTTTATGGAGCCTATCCGAATATTTTTTTATTAAGATTTATCAATAGAAGAAAAAAGAACACGATAAAAAGTTGAAGGATATGTTTTAAAATTACATTCATGTTTGTACTTTATAAGATGAATTTTACCATTTTGTAATATTTCTAAAAGGAAACGAGGGGACATCATAAAAAACCACACCAGGCATCTATCGATCCGCCAAAGAAATGTGTTGCACATTTCCGAAAGTTAAAATACTATAGTATACAATTTATTTTAACAATTCCCAGGATTTTTTTAACAATTCCCAATTCTAATTCGTCAGGAGAAAGTACGCTTTCTGTTTCAAAGCGTGTACAAAATTATTTAAGGAGTACTATGGGAGAAAGATAAATTAATCTGGCCATTCTGTATTACAGAGCAAAATATTTTAATCCGAATTGACGCTACCAAAATAATTGACGAATTTGCAAATAATAAAGCAAGACGGAAATGCATGTAAAAAATGTTTTTTTCTTTGTTAAATTTATTAAACGTGTTATGGTATGAAATTTTTCATTGCTTTTCTTTTCTGAACTTAATGAAAGTTTTCTTGAAAATTTTTTTTTTTTTTGACTTGAGATTGAAGGCCCCGAAAATTGTAGCGCTCCAGGCCCCCACTTGACTTGATCCGCCACTGACAAATATGTGCACGGTAGGGTTTTATGGCGCAAGGGCCATATTTGGCCGTAATGCGCCAAACAATATAGACAACGTCAAGTAATGGACATACCTACACAAGGAAAGTTTTTATGACAGAGAAAAGAGAAATACACCGCTAACATGCAAATCCGTTACCTTTCCAATTAGGCTACAGAGGGCACCACACATTGGTAAAAGAGAAGCAATAAAAAATTCCTTATCTCGCAAACGTTAATGCAATTGGAAGTTTTAAATACTAAGTTTCAGACACACGGAACAAACTATAACGTCACTTCAATGAGGTAGAACAACTAAATTAACGTCGCACTGGAGCAACACAACGTGATATTGACGACGGTCCGGATGATGAGCTCAACCCCAGACCTGCACACTACTCTCTAAACTTCCACACCACTCCGACATCATGACATTTGAGGCCAAAACAGATTAAACATGCACCAGCCACCGCACTCACGACGGTCTTTGTTAGGACCTAGTTTCGAACTCCGGCTGCTAATCCGTCACTTTCCCAACTGGTAACAACGACCCCCTACAATACAATGGTAAAGAAATAGCATCGCACTGGAGCAACACAACGGGTTAATTCAACTATCATAGGTAAAAGAAGCAATACAAATTGCTTATCTAGCGAACTTTAATAACTAAGTTATAAATAGAAATATAAACTTTCAGACACACGAACAGCTCCAACTTGACAAAATTTCTCTAACTATTGAGAACTCGGCAAGCTTTCACCGTACAACAAAAGTTGAAACCTGTCTACCATAACAGCACTTCGATGGGAGAAAAGCAAAAGCGACATTTGGCCCGTAGGAGAAAGCACTAATCTCCATTCCAAGCAATATGTCCGTTTTTCTCCATCAAGACCCTCTTCGGATGTTTTACAGAAGAATGCCGATTGGAGGATAAAATGCTTCCATCCCTTCGGGGATTACTTTTATGATCGATACAGAAAAAATGCTAAGAGATAACGTCCGCACAGGAGATGTCATCGGAATAACTTTGGAAGTAAGTAAATGGTAAACAACGCAGTCGGATAATGTCTTTAAGGCATGTGGGTAGACGTAAGTCATTTCTCGGAAGTGCATACAAAAGAGCAAGTTTTGAAAGTTTGAGATGGTATTGAATTGCTGAAATTTGACTTCAGTTGAAAGAACTGGTATCATTTTAGCGGGTTGAGTTAAACAGTTTAACTAGTGCGATGTTTGAGGCCAATGCGAAGCTTAAAAGCTTGAAGGGAAGCGGGGTCGAATAGTTCCCGTTTCAGCGATGAAATTCAAGAAATATCATCATTATTCTTACCCTCGGGTGAGTAAGTAGGCAGTTAATTAACGTCGCACAGAAGCAACACGACGGCGGTTGGCCGGTATCCATACCGAAGGGAAAGATTTGAGGACATCTCATAATTTTGAACTAGATGACTGAATCATGCAAAATGAATTTTAGCATGGAATAGACCTTGAAGATCTAGCCAAGAAATTGAAATTTCGGAATGAAAAGGCAAAATATTGTCTTCATAAGGTTTTCATCACAATCTAGCAAACGCAGATGCGATGGTATTTTTTTTTTTCGTGGTTGAGATGGCTTGGCGCTAATACTTCGAAATTGGCGTCCTTCAAAACATTTTCTCCCTTAAGAAAATTTCGAAAACAATTTTCTTTTTTAAAAACATTAGTTTAAAAAAGTGATTAAATTTTCGTAGACCTTAGGAGAATCGGAAAAAAAAAGGTCGCCAAAACTGAGATTAGGAGGTTTGAGATTTTACTTTAAATGATAACGCTAGTCGCCAAGGTCACAAATTGTAGCCAAAAGTCGCCTTATAGTCACTTGTGGCAACTTTGCATTCGCCAATAACGTTTCCATCTTCCATGTATGGTCTTTATCTGACGCGTATGGGTTTTCGCGGACGCCATCTGACTCTAACCAGGACCACAACTATTTCGCAAATAGCTAATAAACAAACTTATATGATCTAATGCTGAGTGATCAAAATAAAAAAGCCACAGTGCAAAAATAGGTATTTTCCGAGTTTCCGATAAAAAATGGATTACGGCTATATGACAGGTTGTAAAAAAAAATCAACAGTTTTCAACTATCTATTTAAAATTTGCTAACACCAATGCAAACATGTTTTTAATAATAGCAGGTTGAAATAAAAAACTGTTGATTCGTAAAGTTGGCTGCAATAATATGATCATCCACTATAGTCTTAAATACTGAACATAAATAAAAGGATACGCAACGAAATACCGACGTAATGTTTCTGCTTTTTCCAATGACGAAGGGATCAGGAGCTTAACGCCGCGAAATACATCAGGAAGTTCCTGTAAAGAAACGAACATTATATAAATATAGAACAAGCATCAATAATTTATGTTCAGTCATCAATTTTAAAGTTACTATTTACGTATATAGACAGAGCATGCACGAGCAACTTCGTCATTTCTGCCGATCGCTCGGCAAACCGAGTGATCGGGAGAAATAGAATTAATTTTTTTAGTTAACTGTTGTTTTTGTATTTATAAATATTTATCAAAATACAGCTGGTTCTTTTTGTTTGTATTTCTTAGTTTTATTGAAAACAGCGATGTATTTTTCATATATATTGGGTTGATGGGAAAATTTGTCCCGTTGTTTTGACAAATATTGAAGACAAATTATTTTATTTTATAAGAATTAAATTGAATCAATTTTAGTAGTATGTGCCGTTCAGTTTGATGACCTTTCTCCGTCTCTCCAGTAGCTGCATAATCCCGCATTCATACAAGTTCTGAAGTTTCTGGCTAAAGAACTGATCCAGGTGACGAAACTTCCGGAATCACTTACGGTTCATGGAATCGTCAATGGCACCCTTACCCCACAGGAACACAAATATTATTTTGCATTTGCGAAGCACTCTTGCCTTTTCGGAAATAAAAAAGAATATACCGAAAATGTTCCTTATTTTCTGCCATTTTTAATACTTAACAAACTTTAAAAAACGCAAACAAACAACAAAATTGTTTCCAAAGTTCTCGATGAAATTTCTTTTCTTAAACAACACAAAAACTTTACACGTATGAAGTCGATAACATTTCGGTTTCGTCTAGCGCAAAAAACGGGATGAACTTTTGCATCAACTCAATACTGATAACTCGGTGAAGTCTAGATAAATGATGAACAACTCATGTCTTCATATTTCCTCATATCGTTGTGCAGCGCACATGTACTATTGGCTGAGGGTATATTAAAAACGAACTCTGAGTAAACTCGAACATATAACTACACTTATTATCAACGTAAATAATATGCGCTTCGGGTAAAGTTGTTGAAAAGAGAATACAAAACTTCTTTCCTTTAATTTCTATCAGCCTAAGACATACTACATTTTTAAACCAATGCTTATTTTTTATTTATCAATAAAAAATATATTGCGTGGTATTTTTTTTTTGGCAAATTTTTGCGTGGCAAGTGGGAAGAAAATTCTCGATAATTCTTATGTTGGGAAATAAAGATTCTCCAAAAGTTTATTATCAAAAAATTATATATCTAGTACTAACTATATTCCAGGGAACACATCTCCCGCAGTTTTACATTTACTAACAGACTAGACAAGAGAACATTTTTTATTTTAATCGGTTTTTAAAAACAATGGGCTATATTTTCGAAAAGGAAGGTATTAGAATGACGGAGAAACAAGAAAAATCTTTTTTTGTATGTTCGGTTCAAGAAAACGCAGACAAGTGCTTATATTATTTCTGAGAATTTCTTTTACTAGAACTAGAGGCAGTGTTTTACGTCCCGTACTGGAGATCAATTAATCTTTAATGTTCCATGACGTATGCCAGAATTCAAAGTTTTGTTTGTTTAGCACAAAAACATGGAAAAAGGTATGAGTGAAACTTGGATAGAGACTGCCTAATGGCTAAAATTTTAGCTTTATAAAAAAAATATATGTATGCTACTTTGCTAAGATTTCTGACTAGATTTTTATTTGAGCATTTGTACAATGAAGAGAGTAAACATTAAAAACTGGAATTAGTTTTACGTGTACATCAAGTATTTTACAACACAAAAACTGTCACAAAGCATTAAAGAAATACTAGCCTTCGGTAGCATAAATTCTTTAAATTAGTACCAAATAAGTCTTCGCTTGAAGTTTATTTTAGTAGCTAGTTTAGCAATTATATGCTGGCACCAAATATCTTCACATTGGTGTGGGATGAAAGTACACAGTACCAGCTCAAGTGCGACCCCGTCATCTGACCGTGGTTTAAAATAACGAGGTGTTGTCCTCGGATCGTTCCCCTCGGGGTTGATCTCGGATCGTCGCCAACAGCCTGTAGTGTTGCTCCAGTACGACGTCAAGTAACTATTTACTTACGTACCCTTGGCGCAGGGTCTTCAAAAATGGCCGTGGAGTAGAAGTAGGAAGAAGCATTAGGCCTAGCTTGACGCTTAAGTTAAATAGTTCACCACTAGCACGTCTTGAGGACGAGATTAAAACAGGGCTCGAAATACCCGGGTGCACAGGTGCACTTGAAAATAAATTTGTGCACCTAATTTTTTCCCTCTAGGTGCACGCAGTGCACCTATCGTTAAAAAAGGCGGGAAACATATTTTATGTTATTTTGATGTCTGAACAAAATATTAGTAACGACCTCTCTCACTCTAAAGGAACGTAATTAAAATTCCTAAATACACACTATGCGAAAACTTTAATCCAGAAAATGCTACGTTGCAATGATTGAAAAATACAAAAAGAAGGATGGACACTAAACCTTATGAGTGAAGGTCTGCTAAAAACGTAGACGTTTTTGATTCCCACCAATTTCTGATGATGACTGAATACTTACATGTAAGTAATAATTTCGCAGATAAAAAAAATTTATAAATATTTTTATTTACTATCTACTTGTAAAATACCCAACTAATCAAGTAATTTATATTACATGAATGCTCTTATATTACGTTTTTTTAAATGTGCACCTAAAATATAATATGTGCACCTAATTTAAAAACAGGTGCACAAGGTGCACCTATATTAAAAAATCTATTTCGAGGCCTGGATTAGAATGTTCACATTTATCAAACATTTCTGATATCATCGAAGTACAGAAGTAAAAATGAAGCAGAAGACATGTATTCATGACTGAAAAAAGATTGATGAATTTTCAAAAAAGGTCGCCAAACTTTGGAAAGATGAGCTTTTGATTTAAGAGATACGATTAGTCGCCAGGGTTGAAAAATATAAAAAGCACTGAAAAACAACTCCACTCTGCATCGTCAAGTCAAAATTACTAACTATGTGACCTGTGTGTTAATGTGTCATTGCAGACAATGTTAACCAACAAAAACCTCATAGGAAATAGTATTTTGCAAAACCAAATGTATATAAGCTTTAAACGTCCATAAAATCTACATAATTCGAAACTCCCGTTAGTTTAAAACAAGGAGCACTTCAACAAAAGTTTAAATTAAAATCATTAAACATATTCGACTTGAAATCTTTGAGAACGCTTCTCACTATTAGAAATGCAGTGCAATAAGCTTAATTGCAACATTAACCCAGTTTCGTAGTGCAATGCATTTCTAAGCCGTCAATACAGGTTCTGAATGGCTAATTTATTAGATTGCTTTATGGCTGAAAACACTTAGTATATAGCAAATGTAATTTCTTATGAACTTAAAACAGTCATTACTTTTGCATACAAGTAAGAGCTCTTTCCCATGGTTCCCACACCTTTATCCAAAAAAAATTCAAGGACTTTTAAGGACTTTTCAAAACCAAAAAAATATTTTTCACGGACCTAAAATTTTTTATAACGACCTAAAACAAGGCATACACAAAAGTTGTCAACTAAAAAGAAAAATATTTAAAAAAAATCATTTTTTTATACAACTGATAGTCCAAAAAAGAAAGGTTATTGTCAATTTTGGGAACAATTGAGATTTTCTTTTCTCACAGAACCTGATTTTTTTTTTTGCAGAGTGGGCTTCTTGTTTCAATGCTAACTTTCAGGCTACATGCACACATATCGATTTCCGTCGTGCGATAAAATATCGTACGATAAATTCTTTTGGTGGCACGAAGAAGAGTATGAGAAGCGGCGGTCTTAATGGAGACCAGGGGTGTCAACTTAGATGGATAGCCATACTGTGGAGATCTAGACCTAGCATTATATCACATAGTGTCAAAGCGTGAAACACCGGTTTCATTCAGAATGAGGCTCAAATGGCACACATGCTGTGGAGAAAACTAGTTTGGACAATTTCCAATGCAAGACGAAATTACACAATTATGTACTTGTTAAAAAAATCAAGTACTTTCAAGGACTTTTCACCAAGTTCCGTAATTTTCAAGGACTTTCAAGGGCCCCTGGTTAAGAAAAAAAAATTCAAGGACTTTTAAGGACTTTTCAAGGACCGTGGGAACCCTGTTTCCGTATAGGTAACTTTCACACAAGGAAAGGCTGATGTAATACAATTGCAGCTGTCTGTCAAATTAAAATAGGTTTCTTTAAGAAAGGCACAATGATAATAAAATTAGAGACGGTGCTTCGACAAAAAAAAAAAAAATGTCAAAGTGACATTGAGACACAGGGGTTGGACAAAAATATGGAAACACGTAAAACATGTAACCTTGCCTAATATGATGTAGGAAAACCGTTGGCATTCAAAACAGCTTGCAGTCTTCTAGGAATGAATAAATACAGTTCCTGTAAGCTTGCCAAAGTAATCTTGCACCATTCTTGCTGCAAAACGGTGGCAAGTTCAGGTAACGATGATGGCGGTGGATAGCGATCACGCACTTTCCTCTCCAATGGAGACAAAACAGATTCGATAATATTGAGGTCTGGTGACTGTGGTGGCCAGGGGAGATGTGACAAATTATCCTCGTGCTCAGAAAACCAGTCCTGGACCATATGAGCTGTGCTATGTCGTCTTGGAAGACACCATCACCACTGGGGAACAAAGTTTGTACCATGGGATGGACGTGATCGGTCAAAATGTTCACATAATCCTTAGCCTAATGCAAGGGTAATCATCATAATCAGACCATCACAGAACCCCCGCCATGTTTCACACTTGGCAAAAAGCCGTCTGCATTATAGGCTTGGGATGGCGTTCGCCAGACATAAACTCGGCCAGAAATGGGAAACAGTGTGAAACAAGAATCGTCCGTCCAAATTACTATCTTCCATTGCACTATAGTCCAGGCTTTGACTTAAACACCCCTTTTTCCTGTTACAGACATTAGCATCACAGATGAATGGTTTTTGAATTGAAGCTAGGCCAGAAATATCCTACTTATGGAGCTCTCTTCTTATTGTTTTGGTACTTACAGGGTTTGTGAGCACGACATTCATTTCAGCAGTAACATTTGTAGCTGTGGTCTTCTTATTTTTAGTTACAATCCTCCTTAATGATCGTCTGTTAAGATCACTCAACACATACTTTCGCTGATTTAGCGGATGATTTTTTCCGCTTTTCAAATATGCGGAATAACTCTTAGATACAGTACCTTTTGAAACACTAAACACTTCGGCTACCTTGCTTACGGAAGCATCCACCAGACGAGCTCCAACAACTAGCCCACGTTCAAAATCTGTTAGCTCTGACATGGTGCAATTACAACTTCCAGTGCCCCGACAACGACTGACCTGCGCAGCGTGTTTACGGCGTTGTAAAGGTGGCGTCAGTAGGCGAAAACACCAGCGCCACCAACACATTTCACTACAATAAACATTTCTTTTCAAGCATGCATTTCACGAGGTGTTTCCATATTTGGAGTGTTTCCACTAGTATTAAAGTATGCTAATTAGAGTCTAGTTATGGAGTGTGTTACTTAGAGACTAGTTTTGGAGTGTTACTTAGAGACTAGTTTTGGAGTTACTTAGACTAGTTTTGGAGTTACTTAGAGGCTAGTTTTGGAGTGTGTCACTTAGAGACTGGTTTTGGAATGTAATCGGAAAACAAAATTTTTAGAGGGAGTGACCTAGAGATTAGTTTTAGGGTGAATGGAATCTGTGTCGAAGGGAAAAGATGTCAACGTTTTAATGTGAACACTATTAAAATGGTTTCAATAATTTTATCCACCCCATTAAATAAGAAACGAAGCACTTTAGTTGATGGGCGGAAAGCAATTAATAAATATAAGTTGGATGCCGAGGAGAATATATAAAACATTTATACAAGATTTCTAAAGAAGCAATCGATAAATTAAATATATATTTCTTTTGTGATTTTTATACGCAAAGAAGGGGGAAGGGGTTGTACAGTATCAATCTGGCGTAAAATTTTCCGCAGATTTCAAATCCATTGAAATTTTTAATCTATATTTAACGATCCTGATTTTAGGGGGGGAAAAGAACAATGCGTCAAAAAGGTTTTTTTTTTCACTTTGCTTCGCTGAAATCGTAGGAGCGCAGGAAATTTAATCTGTTTATTTTTGGAACGCGAATGTTGGCGTGACGACACATTCTCTTGCAAAAAAACATAAGATATCCAATTAAAATGCCTTGGTAAAATTACAACTTACCCCACTACAAATTAAAACAAATTTGTGAAATTAACACCACTAGAAAAATTTACACCACAATATCCAGATTAGGAACAGGACGTTTTAAAGGCATGGAAGTTAACTGTGATTTAACTTGTTCAGACATCGTAACTGCCTGGGAGTTGAACTCACACCTTATCGTATATTCACTTGCCCTGAAATAGTAGCCGCTCTTCAAAACATCGATTACCTTCCAGAGGAACAGCTCTACAGCGAGAAAATAATCGACATTGCAAAATGCTGATGGCGACATCTAACTCAGAAATGGACACAACGAGCATCATGCTGAAGTTGCATTCGAGTACCGTGCCATGTAACGTCTCAAGTTACAAATGACGTCGTCATAACACTAGCGCCCTCTGTATTTACCTTCACAGAAACACCCTCTCATGCATTTATATTTGAGTTTATGTATTTACAAGTACTTATTCGTCTTTATATCAACAAGCTGGAGTTGCATTCGAGAATCATGGCATGTACCGTCACAAGTTACGTTACCATAACACTAGCGCCTACTGTATTCACCTTCACAGAAACACGCGTGTTGGAATTTTTAGCAAAACTACAAATACTGCGGCTGGTGTCAAATGAATTTTAACAAATCGAATACATATCCTCAAGATCGATTTTGCAATAAACAAAAAAACCCAGAAAACTATAGGAGAAATGAGTAAATTTCCACACAGGAATAAAATAAACGTCCCGAAATACGAAACAGAAACTAAAACCCTTAAGCGTTTGTTGTGATTGGAATTGAAAATAAACACAACTAGAATTGGCGTCGGTAACAAATCCTCTATTGAAATCGAAGCCTCCGGGCATTAAGTAAGATGGGCTCGGTTTCCTCGAACCAATCAACCACTCCAAAGCTTTAAGGTATTTCGTTACCGCACCAGACGGGGAATCTGATATTTTTCTTAGACATTTTTTTCTGGTCCCCCTCCATTCATTCTTCAGTTACTAAAAGATTTATAGTCCATCAATTTCATATATTTATCCCACCACACATCTAACGGGAATTTAAAAAAACAAATAAATAAAAAGAAGCATTTATTGGTGACTCGAATATAAACTCTTGATGAAAAGTCTAGAAAAGTCGGGAATGACGCTCCAGATCGATTAAGACGAAGCGGTTTTAGCCGAGAAATTCCTGTTACATAAAATTAAACCGCGATTCAGTGTTTCATGTCTATCACAATATGCGGACCGCGGTAGCCAAGTTGGACAGAGTAACACCTTAGCAACCGGAGGGTTGCGAGTTTGAATCCAACTAAAGACCGCCATGTACACTAGGGTGGAGCGAAAAACACGAATTTCGGAAATTGAAAACGCCTATGGTGGGAATAGTTGGGGACTACCATGCTTATTAACAGTACAGAATATGAGCTAAATCAATTAATATCTTCAGGTGCCCAAATCACTTTGAAATTTCGAAATTTTGCCAATTTTTTCACAAAAATAATAACAACGCATTTAAAAAAATTTAATACATCTTATTTAAAGCCATGGGTGGATGAAATGAACTTCCCTGCGTGTAAAAAAAAGTTTTACACTTAACATTATCCCGGAAAATAATAAAATTCCCCTTTTTCTAGAGCGCCATCACGCGCGTCTCCACTCCTCTCAATAGACTCATCATTGCGACCACGCGTTTACACGGGCGCTTCCCCTTGCAGCTCTTCGCTTTTTATTTTAATTATTAAAACAACCCAGAACTTAGCACGAAGAGATGGCTGCATATCGAGTTCCACCCCCCCCCCCTAAAATTTTCAATTTGAGTTGCTAGCTTACACTAAAAAATTAAGTTTAAGTTACTGGCAAGTGGTTTAGCTTAAAAATGGTTGATATTGACTTTTGGTTTCAAATCTGGGTAAAGCAAGTCTAGAAGCAATTCTTGACCGAATAAATCCATCTCGTGCCTCTGTACCACATACTGTACTATATGCTTCAGTTACTAATTTAACGCAACGTTCTACTACTTGTGAATGGCATGGAACGTTAAACATGTTACTATTGGTTGGAACGTCTAGAACCATAGACTTGAGTTAATCATCAGAAAGAGATACTGTAAGTGGTGGATCTGTAATGGAATCTGATTGCCATTCAATTAAATTTATGTAATCGTCTGCATCGAAGTTTAACTTGGGAATTTTGAACTCTCTAATATTCTTTTCGACTTTATTTTTTTTTGTCTTCATTTTAAATTTTTCTGAGGCTCAATTCTCTGACGTGTTTTCTATCATCAGCTAAGATTGCCAAATTAATATTTTCTGGATGGGCATAATAAGCATTTCTTATCTACAACAATTTTTATATAATCAGGCTAAAATCTCGATTTATTTAAAATATGGTAAAAATTAGGAATTCCCTTACCGACATGATGACTGACTTTTAATTTTAAACCACACATATGAGTGTACCTTCACAACATACTCTGTTAAAATTTTCAAGTTATGGGTTGGACCTTCTGTTGAAACATATAACCTTAAAATTATATTTGTCGTGGTCAACCATCTGGAATGATTCAATTTTCCTGGATTTTTTTGTGACAAGCTTAATGGAATATATTTATTTCATATACCTGTGCACATTTCGTAAATGTATCGTTGATCAGTGATAAGATCCTCTAGGACAATATCTGGCAAAGTTACTTATATCTTTTCAAAGTTTGTCAAAGGCAATTTTTCACAAGATTCAAACATTTTTCCAATTTTTCCGTTGTATCCTTTTGGTCCTGTGGTTTTCCCTTCTAAATGTTGCAACAAATGACGTAAAGGTAGCTGGGTAGCTCATTTGTATGTAATAAACAAATAAACCAATGCACAGGACACCCTAAAAAGAGCTCGTTATGTCGAATGATTCCATTTTTCAAACATGTATTTACCACTGTACCATCACAACCAACCACTTGCATCTTAGAAATATCTATATTTTTCTCCAAAAAAGTTAAAATACTTGTTTTAATATTTTGATAAGAGTCAGTTGTAGGAGTGACACGTCCCATATATTTTGATCCTGGTTCTTGTATTAGAACGATATGTTCTTCTGTTACCGTCTTTCTAGAAATCCTTTCTCTTTCTTTAATCATTACTAAAGTTTAATCCTTTCGCTCATCGAAGTATATTCCATATTCTGATAAAGAGGTAGTTTCCTCATTTTTCCTTTTCAGGTAGCTGCGAGTCTTTGTCCTTTCTCTTCCAAGTTTACTACGATCAACTATGTTTGAAGAATCATCCTTGGAAATTTTTCCCATATCCTTCAAAGCAGCATTTATTAGAATTGCTGCTGATCTATCTGAAACGCCAGTTCTATCACAAGCCTGAGCTACATTTGGAAGTTTAGTTCTCGTTTGTGAAGTTGAAGAATAATTATTATCAATGACTGTGTTTATAGTGGCATTATAATTCTGTAGCTAATTAAAACTTAAAGTAGCTCCCGTAGTATAGGGCGAGAGATTTTGGATTGTTTTCCTTTACAATCTTTGAGCTAAACGTTTTGGCTCTCTGCTTCCCTTTCTTTGCGCTGCAACCTTTTTTTCAAGTATTCTGCTGGTTTTAATGCCAACATTTCCAATGACCATTTTTCGAAATGTCCTTTGATCTGTTAAAAAAGGTCTTTCAGCAATAGGTACTTTAATTTTGAAAGTACAACTGAGAAAGTTCTTACATTTACATATGCTAATATCAAATAGATTTTTTTTTCTGCTGATTCCCTGAAGGACACAACCTTTCGAGAAATATAGTTTGCCAGTATTTCTTAATAGTTTCTTAATATTTCTATATGCTTTATGATATTTTTTCAGCATATATATTATTTGTTGGTTTATTACAGTTGGAATCGAACTTTTCCCCCATAATCCTATGAGCTCTTTAATTAAAATTGAACATCCATCAGCCACATACTAGCATCTCTTTTACAATCTTTCTGTATGTAAAGATAATACTTCATAAATCTGCATATGTTGGAAGTGTGTTAGGCTTCATTATTTCAGCCATTCCAAACACGGGACATACATCTACTGATCGTGTCCTAGACATTTTGACTAATTCACAGAACCGTGTATCCTTAACAAACAAAACGAACCAAATCCAAACAAAACTGAACTTAAAGATTAAAATTTCTATATAAAAAATATCTAAAATAAGTACAAAATAAGCAGGGGTGGGGGGGGGGGACTCGATATGCAGCCATCTCCTCGTGCTAAGTTCTGGGTTGTTTTAATACTTAAAAAAACGCGAAGAGCTGCAAGGGGAAGCGCCCGTGTAAACGCGTGGTCGCAATGATGAGTCTATTGAGAGGAGTGGAGACGCGCGTGATGGCGCTCTAGAAAAAGGGGAAATTTTTTATTTTCCGGGATAATGTTAAGTGTAAAACTTTTTTTTTACACGCAGGGAAGTTCATTTCATCCACCCATGGCTTTAAATAAGATGTATTAAATTTTATTAAATGCGTTATTATTATTTTTGTGAAAAAATTGGCAAAATTTCGAAATTTCAAAGTGATTTGGGCACCTGAAGATATTAATTGATTTAGCTCATATTTTGTACTGTTAATAAGCATGGTAGTCCCCAACTATTCCCACCATAGGCGTTTTCAATTTCCGAAATTCGTGTTTTTCGCTCCACCCTAATATACACCCGTCAAAAGAAATAACGACTCACCCGATCGCAATTGCACAATTTACATCACAGAACAAAACTGAAGGTAGCAATTCGATAGGGATTAATGTATTCTACAAATATCAATACTTGAAATTTGTCTAAGGGTCCGTCTTCATATTAAATTGGGTGCTTGTTCCGATAATTTCAATACGAACCCCCATCTTTTATCACAAATTTGGATTCAACTCACAATTTCAGGCGTAAGTGATGAAAAAATAACGAAAAACGGAGTACAATTGACCGAGAAAATCCATAAAAACCATTGAGGGAGCGTGTAATAGTTCGGAATTAAATTACATTCTAAATATTAATAAAGACGTGTAGTGTCTGTCGCAGTCAATGACCTGTTGCAGGCGCCTTGGTAGGGAGTTCATTAACATGGTGACAAAGTCTGATTGAATTCCAGGATCTGTTGGCAGAAATTTCTGTTTTCACTTTGTGAACTATCCCCAATAACGATAATAATCATCGAATTTTGCAAGCAGTCTCACTGCGCTACTAATTATGCACGTGATGAGCTGGAATTTGGGATTCCGATGTTTCAGTAACAGTTGAATTTCATGGTGTCAAAATTTGCCCAGGTGTCTATTCATAATTTTTATGAATATTAATTTCATAATTAATAAAAAATAGTAAATTTAGTTTGATAATTAAAATGTTTATAGATTGTGTTTGGGTAGCAAAGGATGAAATAACAATTTCCAAAAAAATTATGTTTGTAGCAAATATAACAAAAAACGTGAAACACCATTTTAACATTAGGAGATCTTATTTTCAAACACTTACAAAGCAATGCAAAATCCAATAAAATTGATGAACTTCTTTCATTTCCGCCTGCAATTGTGTGTAGAATCCAAACCTGTGATAAAAGATGGGGGTTCGCATTGAAATTATCGGAGCGAGCACCCAATTGAATATGAAGACGGCCCATCAGACAAATTTTTAATATTGATATTTGTAGAAAACATTCATCCCCATCGATTGCTACCTTCCGTTTTGTTCTGCAATGTAAATTGTGCAATGCCGATTGGGTGAGTCGATTTTTTTTTACGAGTATACATGCGGGGCTGGTGCACGTATAATCGGGGTCTCCAATGTTCTTCCGTTGGCGTGGTGTGGAAGTTTGGAAGGTGGAGACCCAGTACAGGTGTTATCTCGTCATCTGGCGTAATTCAAAATTACGTGTTGTCCTCGGGTCTTACTTTTGGGGATTGATCCCAGACAGCCGGCAACAGCCTATTGTATTGCTCCAGTGCGACGCGTTAATATCTACGTACCTCAGAGGATACAGCTACTCATAGATTTTAAACTCTCGGTAGTCCAACTTACCAACCATATAATATATAGGCCGTGGTTCGAAAACATTTCAGCCAAGGTAGGTAGCACAATTTAAGTCAAACTGGAGCAACGCTTTGGGCTAGTGGCGATGGTGCTGGAATATTCACGAAAAGAAAGATCTCCTAAGACAACCCGTAGTTTTGAACCACGATCAAATGGCGAGGTCACACCTGAACTGGCACCCTAACTCACCAAACTTCCACAGCACGCCAACGTGAGGACATTTGAGGTCACGACAGATTTAACGTGCATCAGCTCCGTTTGTTCACGAAGATCTTTGGCTGGATTCGAACTCGCAACCCTTTGGTTGCTAGTCCGTTACTCTTTCAACCGGGTTGCCGCGGTTCCTACTCTTTATTGAAGCTACAATTTTTCAAAAAATAATAATTCAACGTATTGCAAATTTTAAAAACAGAAAGTTTTCTATTTTCAATTTCAAGTGACGGGTTTATACGGATGGCAGTAGAGACGATTGTAATCGATCTGGCAGTGGAATTTACATCAAATTGCAAGACCATGACTTAAGAATTCAGAGGAGAAATCCCGACTACTGTTCAGTATTTCGCAGTGAGCTAATAGCCATTGATGAAGCCCTTGAATCTCTTGTGTTTCTTCCCCATGGAAACGAGATATGGATTCTGTCTGACAGTAGAAGTGCAATACAGCACTTGACCAATTGGCAAAGTGTGAGAGATAGTGTTGGAGTGTCAATACTCAACAAGTTAAAACGGCTTTCCATATCGCATCGGATTCATCTGCAGTGGATTCCTTCCCACGTCGAACTTGAGGGAAATGCGATTGAGGACACTTTGGCCAAGGCTGGTGCTTGTGAGGCCTCTGTGCCGTCGGCACCCCTCACCTTTTTGGAGATCTTCTCAAAAATAAAACACAAGAATAAGACCACTTCGAATGTCCCCCCAGAGCACCCATGGTATCACTGTTCACGACCTGGAGGCTCCCTGGCTCAAGGTTTCAATAGGCAGGACCAAACTATTCTTGCCCACTTTCGAAATGGTCACCTTAAATCAATGAAATTTTCCGAAAGATACAAGATCTTTGAGATTTGTAACAACTGTTCCACTGAGCAAGCTTCGCCTCACCACATCCTCTCGTGACTGGGGCTCTCCAAACAGGACTTGACTGACGATCCATTGACGATGTTGGATTTTTTGAGGGTGTATAACGTCATGGACCTGGTCTAGCACTGCTGGCCAATGGGGGCGTGCAACAACAACAACAGAAAATATGTAAGCGTTACGCAAAAATGAATTATTGACCTAGAAATTATATATCTTCTTAACATATCCATTGGGATAGTTCCCGGACCGTTGTCAATAGCCCGTTGTGTTGGCCCAGCACGACGTTAATTAAAATACTTACGTACCTACCTTAACATATCTAATTTTACTCTTTATAGTTGATCAGATATTGCAATGAAAGTGTGGCGCGCGAACTTTACCACCACTACAAAAATTAACTAACGATTCACTAGTATATATAGAGTGTAATTAATCACAACCTCGGAGTACTTTGTAAATACAAAGTTACACTTTTTCACACCAGCCTGCTAAATTGGTGACTGACGGACGTGATTCGAACAAGCAAAAATTTACAACTTCGATGGATGGCCCACGTTACATAGTTGAATCGTCAATGCGATGCTAATCACTTTTAAAAACCACCCGAGGCTCTGTGATAGCAGACACTACTCATTTGCTATTACGGCTTCACTCCATTCATTGCTGCTCAGCCTTCAATTCACAAGAGCACTCACACTCGGCTGCTAAAAGCAACACAGGATAATTACAATCGAAATCTTAAAGATTGCCTGTCCACTCATGCGAAAGGACATAATCTTAATACGGCTGTCTCACACAAATGGCAATCATTCTATTATTGATGTCATCTATCGAATTGCGGCTACAGCTAAATTCTGGAAGGGAAGTATTGTAGCGAGCTTAACCACCACTAAAAAAATTAACTTACGATTCATTAGTATATACAGCAGTGTAACCAATCTCGACCTTGGAGTAATTTTTGGATAATACAAAGTAGCACTGCTTCACACCAGCCTGTTAAATTAGTAACTGACGGACATGATTTGAACGCAAAAATGTACAACTACCATAGATGAACCACGATGGATAGTTGAATCGCCAATGATGCTAATCACTTTCAACAACCACCCGAGACTAGTAGCAGACACTGCTCATTTACTACCACAACTTCACTCCATTCATTGCTGCTCAGCCTTCACTTCACAAGGACACTCACACTCGGCTGCTAAGGGCAACACAGAACAATTTCAACTGTGATCTTAATACAGCTGTCTCACGCAAATGGTAATCATTCTACTAGTGACATCATCTATCGAATTA
The DNA here is from genome assembly GCA_947359465.1 of Metellina segmentata. NCBI lineage: Eukaryota > Metazoa > Arthropoda > Arachnida > Araneae > Tetragnathidae > Metellina > Metellina segmentata. The sequence continues at coordinate 57,615,390 of OX375876.1, read as the reverse complement.
CGGCTACCGCCAAATTCTGGGGGGGGGGGGTTTAGTATTGTAGCGAGCTTAACCATCACTACAAAAATTAACTTACGATGCAGTAGTGTTTTAAACATTGTAACTCAACTCTATCAGGAAGTACTTTTTGGTAGAGTTGAACTGTTTCATTCCGGCTTGCTAAAAAAAGTAAGAACAGCGCAGAAAAACAGAAATAAAACAAAACATTCTTAATTTTTCAAAAATATTAGCTCGAAATATTAAACTATCTCAATTTTATGAACGTAAATGGTATCACATTTTAAGCAAAACAATAAAAAAAAATTTCATGTTCGGTGAGGAGTTATGAGAGTTTAAATATTTATTAAAGTACCCCTAAAGTACGTTATTTACGTCAAACAAAAAATGAAACAAGATTTATGAGAAAACACATAAAAATGACGACGAGGTAAAAAAGTCACGGAAAATTTCCTTCATAAAACCAATATATTTAAAAGATATTTGTTCCAACATTAAATATACAAGGGTGACTTGAGTTTTCTCCGCTAAACAATTTTCATATTTGAAAATAAAAGTGATGATTCGAAAACAATTTGAAAATAAACTAAACTTAACTAGTTTTATTCAATAAATAATCTTATTAATATTCAATAAATGGATTTTCTAAAGAACACTATTTGGCAATGCGGCATAAGGCCATAAAGTTTTGCTTTTTTTTTTTTTGTTAGTTCTTTACATCTTTCTGAGAATTTGAAGGAAAAAAAAACAATTTAAACCTGGACTTAATTGATGAAACAACGCAAAATAACGGACATGTTCGGAGTCAATACCACACTGAAAAATTAAAATATTTGCAAGTGAAATTTGTTGTTTTGAAATAATGTTTTTTTTATTTTTCCCACCTATACAAAGGTTCACGGTGTGGATTAGCTATATGGCGGCCATCTTGGGATGGCTTAGATTGGCCGCCATCTTGATTTGGCGCAAAAATTTAAATTGGCGACTGACGTATCGGATACTACATCTCCGCTCGATGTTTTTCATGGATGCTCTAACTTGGCACCAAAGTTTTGAAAATTGGAAAATCTTCATAACTTTTTTCAGCACGAAAAATATATTCTCCGTCAGCTTTTTGTTTAAAAGACAGTGCGAAGCTATCGTTAACTTTAGGTAAATTTTCAAAACAAATCGCCAAAATTTTCGAAAAGTCGCCAAATTTTTGAAAATAGATTGAGACGATTTTGTTCAAAAAGATACCCCTTGTCACCAAAAATTCTTCAAAAATGACAACAAAATTTGCTTTTTAGTGGCCTGTGGCAGTTCTGTACATGTAAATAAACATTCACGAATGCCAGATTTGGGTCTCACAGAGCCAATTTTAATACGCAATTTTTAGCTAAGCTATACATATACCAGATTCTTCCGGACCTTGGACGAGTATAATTCACCTTGCTTTTTCAAAGTGAAGTAAAATATGCAGTGTCCTTGTGAAAATTAAGGAGTTCATCAAACGTTATGGCATAGTAAATGTAGGTAGTTAAATACAGTCACACTTGTCCAACACAATGGGCTATTGATGACGCCTCAGGGGAACGATCTGAAGATAACACGTAATTTTGAAGCACGGTCAGATGATAAGGTAACACCTGAGCTGGTACCCCACTCCCCGAACTTACATACCCCGTCAATGTGAGGACATTTAAAGGCCACGACAGATTTTAGGTGCAACAGCCCTCGTGTACACTACGGTCTTAGGGTGGACTTTGTTTTGAACACGGTTGCTCTTCATCTGGCCCGTTTTTTAAGGGTCCTTAAAAATTAAGTATAAATCGCCTTCTTAAAGCCCGTGGAAATCCTGTTGATAAAGAGCGAAATCGTGGGTTTGACACTGACTAAACGGATTGACTAGTGCGATTAAAAAAGAATTTGCGTTTCGAAACGAAAACTAATACAACTCTTAAAATTGGTTACACAAATACTCTACTTTTGTGAAGGAATAAATATACATTGAATGGGGGGGGAAACGTTTATTTCTCTATGATGGCACAAAATCAACCCGTTTGTGGGGATTGCGCACTGAAAGGCAGCTAAATCTATTATCTTAATTGAATTTTTGGGAGCGTTTCAGAAGAAACTTTTTAAAAATTCATCGCAAACAGCGCAATAAATACCAAGCGAAAGCTTGAGATTAACGTGTATAAATAAACGGAATGGCCTCTAATTTTGAATGAATCCTTTATATATAAGGAATTTGAATAGTGCTAATTTGGAATGTTAAGTCGACGTTACGGATGCAAAGCTAGTAAAGTTCGTCTTTAGAAATATTAAAAGGAAGATCCCATTCGATAAGATCCCGAACCGTCACAAATAACCGGATGTGTTGCTCCATTGTGACGTTAATTAACCTACCTATTCATTCAATAAGGCTTGATTTTAATTTTAAAAGGTGAATATTTCGAGGATTTTTCAATATAAATGCAAACAAATTACCGGAAAAAAGTACCGGTTATTTCTTCCTTGATTTGGTTACACTGGCTCAGGTGAGGTGGAAGCTCGAGTAGGTGCGAAGTTCATTTCTAGAAAGGTGGTAAGCTCGCCTGGTAAAAAATGAAATCACAGCGTACGAAAAAATGAGGGAACAGCTACACTCTACGTTTATGAGCGATGGCAACGGCCTTGCCGAGGTTTTTGGCGCACTTCTAAAAGTCTCCAAGGAAATAAATATTTCCCAACTCTTTTTCTGTCAGAAATTTTTTTCTTTTTACAACACACTTTTCAAACACATTTCAAAACGTTTTGAAAAGTATATTTTTTAGAAACTTTCACAAAAAGTAGTACGCTTAAGCACATATCAAAACACATTTGTGAACCAGCAGAGAAACTAAGCTACGAATGTTGGGTAAGAATACCCTGAAACTTATCAATTACACTAAATACAGTATACTCTGTTTCACCTTAACTTGTCAGTATTGGGAAAGGCAGAAATGATGTTCATCCGCATGAAAAATAATTCCAACTTGATTTGGAATTTAAAATAAAGAAAATGCATATAAACGTGTAAAAATTGTCCTACAATGAAGGAGTGATTTTTGAACCTTTATAATCGGTTATTTATTTGTAAAAAGCATTTTTTTTTGACCGAAGCGAATGAATATATCCGAAACGGAATTCTAAACCGGTTTCCATGGTAACATTTCTGGCGAGCTAAATACGCTTTCCGGCCAAGTCTGCGCCATTTCGCTCTGCGTCTTTGCTAGCGTGTGTATTTACGTTCATATCTCTCTTGTGCTATTTTATTGGAGTGTGTTTGATACTCTGAACATGGCTGAAAAAGGAACGTCACCATCCAAGCTGTATACGCCATCAAAGCAAGGAAAATCAATTGGTAGTGGAGCTCGCAGGAACATATTGAATGTTTATTCTAGACTTCGAGAAGAAAACCATAGTGATTCCATTAACCAAATCGTCGGAAAGGTGTCTCAACTAACTGGTGTTTCCAAAAGAACTGTTTTTCGTTTGAAAAAAGAAAAGAAGACGACAAGTCCTTTGAGTACTCCAGGAAAAAAACGACCTTATGCCGTTGGAAAAAGAACAAGAATGATGAAATATGACAACTTTACTTTATCGTGCATCCGACGAAAAATTCATGATTGTTTTCGTCGAAATGAAATTCCTACATTGGACAAAGTTCTAAATGAAATTAACAATGATAAGGATATTTTTTCGACAAACATTAGCCGAAGTACACTGTACAGGATACTGAAAGATTTGGGATTTTCCTTTGAAAAGCGAAAAAGGCAGGCTATGCTTTTAGAAAGACACGACATAATTTTATGGCGAAGAAATTATTTACGAAAAATTAGAGAACTGAAGAATGAAAATGCTTCAATCTATTATTTAGATGAAACATGGGTGAATGAAGGACACTCACAAAGTCGAGTATGGCAAGACAAAAACATCAAAAGCACCAATGAAGCTTCCTCTTCAAGTTTGACAACAGGCTTGGCTGCACCAAAAGGAAAAGGAAGAAGACTCATCATTACCCATATCGGAAGTGATGAAGGATTTGTACCTGATGCGGCTGACATTTTTGTAGGAAAAAAATCCGGTGACTACCACGAAGAAATGGATGGTAACCATTTTGAGAAGTGGTTTGAAGATATCATGCCTAAATTGAAACGAAACAGCTTTGTAGTGATGGACAATGCCCCCTATCACTCGGTGAAGAAAGAAAAAATTCCGACGACATCTTGGAAAAAAAGTGCAATTCAACAATGGCTATCGTTGAAAAACATTACGTGGAACCAGGACATGATCAAGATTGAACTGTTGAAAAAAGTTAGCGAAATCAAACATATGTTTGATAAATACAGAGTTGAAGAAATTGCCGAAAAATTTGGACATAAGGTTTTGAGACTTCCCCCGTATCACTGTGAGCTTAATCCCATTGAAATGATATGGAGTCAAGTAAAAGGACACGTTGCCAGGGAAAACAAGACTTTTAAACTGAACGATGTGAAGGATTTAGTCATCCAAGGGATTGAAAAGGTCTCTGTACAAAATTGGAAAAACTGCATAAACCATGTTACTGAAAAAGAGAAATACATGTGGGAAGTAGATGGACTTGTGGATGATATTTGGGAAAGTAAGAACTTGGTAATTTCTTTTAATAGTGAGTCTGATAGCGATTCGGAAATGTTAAGTGATGATGTGTAAATTCATGTGATGAATAAGTATATTATAATGTAAATAGATTTGTTATGATGTTTGCTATGTTTTACATATATTGATGATGTATAAATGCATGTGATGAATAAGTAAAACGTAAATATAGTTTTCTCATTGTAACTACTATTCATGAAAGAGATTGGTTTCTTCTGTACACTTTCTTGTAAACTATTTTAAATTATTCATAAAATTAATAATTTACTACTAATCAACCCGACACCGTTCCGCGAGTTTCAGAATATGTTTCACACATATAAGGTTTATTTTTTTTAACTCTAATTTTTAAAATGGTTTCATTTTTTTTATTATTGTATGTGTATTCACTATATTTGTATTTTTTATATTCTATTTATTTATTGTGAATGTATTTTATATCCTCTATGTTATATGTATTTTTATTTGTTATTTACTTTCTTTAATATCAGAATAAATTTGATTTAATTTGGAGACTATATTTTGCTGTTAAGAAAAACACATATTTTAGCAGACGACGCACTCTCCCCTACCTTGTCCAACCAAATGTAAGACCAAAGGAGTAATTAAATTGGATTAATTTCCTTTAATAAAATTATTAAAATTGAAAAAAGAAGTATTAATCAAGGTGTTTAGCTTTCAGGTAAGTAAATTCAAAAAATGAATTTTATGGTTCATCACATCTTTAAATAGACTGTTTTTTTAAACAACATTTATTGTAAAAAAATTTTAAATATATATATTTTTAAATAACTAAAAATAATACTCATTTAGAAAAATCAAAACGCATTTATATTAACATAGAGTAGCTTTTTGTTTAATTAACAAATGTAATGCAAGAGCCATTAGAAATTAAAGATCTGTGAAACGTATAGAATTTCCACGTGCATTTTATCTCTCCTTGCCAAAAAGGGCGAATTTCCTCGCTTATAGCTGACTTCTTCTGACATTGTAACCCTAGTTTCTACGACAACGGCTGTGATGCGGTCAACGTAGCCTTTACTCTACTGACAAGTTAAGGTGAAACAGAGTATAGGCATGTTGAAAAAGAAAAAGATTTACAAAAGAAAAAAAAGCAAGAAATAATACAACCTGATAACGTCAGAATTCTTTCGTAAAAAAATAATGAAAACGAAAATGGTCAAAAAAACAAAACTGATTCCTTTAGTGAAAAAAAACTATTATAACAAAATAAAAATTCCACAACTGTCAAAATACAAATAAATGGGCCAGTGGTATCACAGAAAACGATTTAAAAGGACCAATGCAATCAAAGGATATTTTAAAAACAAAATAACCAATGGGAATGAAGAAAAAAATTCCAACGAATGAATGAAATCAAACGTCTTTAACGGATTTCGGAAGAACTTTCTAGAATATTCAAAATGAAAATTTCCGTTTGCCGAGGTTGCCATGAAAACCACAACAACCGTAATGAAAGATGGGTTGCCTGAATTTATCGTAACTCGCTACTAGAAGTGCGCCAAAAAAATCGCCAAGCCGTTGCAATCACTCATAAACGTAGAGTGTAGCTGTACCAAAATGAGTTTAGACGTCAAAAATATCAATCCATCTTTGAGCAAGTAAATGGGTAGGTTGTATTTTAAGACGCTTGGGCCATGTTTGGCTGAGCTGCCCCAAATGCAAGACATTACGTCAAGCACAACTAGACATACACGCAAAGAAAGCATGATGGACACATAAGAGAAACACACAGGGTAAGTTACAGAAACCAAAAGTGCGCAGCATACGTCAACGTGCACCAGCCCCCACGTACATGAGTCGGTTGGATAGAGTTTTGATCTCGCAACCTCCCGGCTGCGGCTCCGTAACTTTTCTGTAAAAAAGGAGGACTCAATTTTTGTTGACCGTTGAAGTTTCAAAAAAGTCGACAAAATTTTGAAATTAGTAACTTTTGAGACGGATTATGTTTTAAAAGATATCCCTACTCACCAAGGTTGAAAAATTGCAGCAAATATTTGCTGTAGCAGTCTGTAGAATATAAGCTAGGGATTTTCCTAAACTTGTTAAGGGGGTAGGGTCACACTTTTCGACCCAAAAACCCATTTTTCAAGTTTTGCATATTTGAAAACTACAGACTTTTGTGCTTCTAATGGTGTTAAAATTATTTCTCTCGCTATAACAGAAGTATTTTTAAATATTTTTTAAAAATTGTTTACGATCCGTCAAATGCTGAGTTCCACGTCTACTACCAAAACAAACATCTTACTGCTTTCTAAGCCTCCCTATTTATTTTTTAAACACTTATTTTTGATTGTATGAGTGACAACGTCTAAAAGAAGAAATGAATTGAATTAACTCTCGTGTTTTTATTTTAAAGCAAGCTGTTTTCATGCTAGTATTTGCTTATGTCAAGTATTTGCTTCTAACTTTGATTTTATTTCTTCAATTGTTGTTTGAATATCGTTTTAGTTTAGCTTATTCTGTTATTTTTTCTTTAATGCATAGTATTTTAAGTAAATAAACAATGCCACGTTTTAGTAATCGATGTAGTGCCAACTATTTTGGAAATAGCGGTAGTGTGAAAGTTTCTGGTGTGATTAAAATTTTTCAGCTCTCGCAAATTTTGCATGGTCTGCGGTACTCGAAATTTTTAGGTGACGGTTTTGATCAATTTTTAGGTTTTTAGGGTAAAAGATTTAGCTGTAAAAGATTTAAAGCCGTACGGAGATTTGCAAGTTGAAAAGCTGGAATGTGTTGAGTACATTGAAAAGCGAATGGGAACGCGAATAAGAAATTTAAACTCAAGATGAAAGGGAAACAAATTATGTGATAAAAAGTTATTGGGTGGACGTGGAAGGTTAACTATTGTCATAAAAAACAATACCGATAGCATAAAGTCCATGAAACAAGCTGTATGGGCTTTCTTTCATAAGGTATAAACAGATGAAAACCCACAGCATGGTCTTTGCCCAACAAACGAAGACACTTGTTGTGTTTACAATCTAGCGACTGCATTAGGTGAAAATTATAACCATAAAAACACATTACCAGCAGATGTTATAAATTACTTTAAATATATTTATAGAGACTTGGCAGATCCTGATCTGTTTGCCAAATACTTACACGGCAAAACTCAAAACTGCAATGAGAGTGTAAGTAGCATTATCTGGTCCCGGTTACCAAAATATATATATATATATATTTTTTAAATTATAAACATTAAAAAGTGGGACAATAAAACTATTGCCTCATATAACAAGGAGAACATTACAAAAAGTAATGTTCTTTCGACATTAGGTATTTCTCCTGGAGTACACAGCTCGGGCGATGAAGGCAGCAGATCAGAATAGATTACGAAAAGAATATATTACATGACATTTAAACAAATATTAAAGACGCAAGAATAAAAAAGAGGCAACAGAATTGTAGATTGGAAAATAACCTATAAGATGAAACAAAAAATCCAAGCTATGGTGCTGGTATTAATTGTATACAAATAAGTGTTTCCTTTAAAACTGTTTTTCTCAAAACCATGTTTTTCGTCATATAAGGAACATTTTCTCAAAAACCACTGAACTTAGCAACTTAAAACTTTGCATACTTCATAAAGATACTTTGTTACATATTTTAACCAATGGGATTTCGAAAAAATTAATTCAGAGTAGATTTACAAGATTAAATATGTTGAAATTTCATTGTTTTTCAGAAAAAACATACATAGTTCCACATAAAAAATTTTAAAAAAATAATGGGACATTAAAATCATAAAAGCCTTGGTTAAAGTATGTACTATAGTCCAGGCAATATACAGTAAAAAATTTAGAGACATATAATCAATAGAAATTTTTTAAATGTTCCTTAAAAATGTCTGTTTTTAACATTACTGAGATAGGGATTCTGGTTCGTGACCCTACCCCCTTAAACGAAGAGTCACATTTGGATATTGAAAAGGCATGCTTCTACTGATATACGAAGTCCTTTACGACCACTGGCGTTGGAAAAATCGATCCTTGAATTATATTTTAAATATAAAAAGCTAAAAGGACATTTAGTTAAGAAACCCAGTAATTATGTTTCGGTATCTGAACTTCTCGCCTATCTCCTAAACCATAAATTCATTAATGGCTTGATTGCAAATACACACATGTAAAATATTTGCTATAATACTGTATTCGTATCAAACACGATCATCTGATCTCAATTCAATAGAGTATGCTTGGTATGCTCTTGCATGTCGCCGTTTCAGTCCACACACCACCAAACCTCAAAAGAGCAAACACGTATACTAGTGAGATAATGGAATTGCTTGCCAGAGGAATTCTAGAACAGCCTTATGGAAAACGTCTACAGTTGTAATTAGTTGTAAGGTAAGGCTGATTTTAACAGGCACGTTGAGTTATTTTACTCTATAGCTTCTGGGATATCCATTTTGCAAATGAGGTACATGGCACTGGATTCATCTCGGATTGAATTACAATTAATTTCTGGACGTGTGTGAAGTTGGCGACAAAAAGGTTTCTTTTTTAAGATATTTAGTGATTTCATTGCTTCATTTTCCTAATGTTAAGCTGACCAAATATGGTCCCTTGCACCATAAAATCCAATCCAACCAAACCTAATTTTAAGTCTAGTGAAAAATAGTGTGGAGTTTTTAGATGTACTTTATTTCAAAGCTTCGGTCTAAATTGTCACACAAGACATTCAACACCTTGTATTTTTACGATACTTTCCGCGTGGAAATGTTCCAAAGAAACGAATGCTTTAACGTGTTCTTTGGCATAGACTGTTGAAAACATTCGTATTATTCCGACAGGGGTGTACTTAAAAAATTTTACACTTAATAAAAGGCGTTTTTTTCTGCAAAGTAAATAAATACCATGCTTAAAATCTTTTTTTTTTTTTTTACACATATTAAATAATTTAAGATATTATTTGAACCAGTCATTCTGTTTTCATGCGCTCTTCAACCTTCTTATTTGATATTTGAATGTTACTACCTATGCAAAATTTGTCACATGTCCATTGCCAAATATGGCATGATTGCGAGATCAAATTACACTATACAAATACATTTCCAGGCTCTCTTCGATTATACCCTCAGCCACGCTGACATATGGTTTCTTTTTTGTAAATATCTGGTCAAATTGTAAAGGGTGGTAGAGAAGTCAAAAACAAACAAGCTAGATCCTAATTCGTGTAGCGATGCATGCCGTTGAAAATCCGAGCGCGGAATGACGACTACCGTGTCTTTCCTGAAGTGACTCCGAATCAGATCAGCGCCAACACATGTTCGTGGACGATTCTATTTTGGACCGTAGGTAGCTCGGTCGACAGATATTAAACTCGTAAAGAGTGAATCGATTCTTCAGTTCGATTCTTTCGAAACTTGTTATTAGTCAAATGATTATTTATTTTCTTGTCTGATAATCTGCTTTTTTCGTGTCTTCAATGTTTTTGAAGATTTCATGTTCGAAATGTTCCATCCGATCACAAGTAGAGCGCAAATAAAAACATCGGAAAAAACCTTAAAACAAACGCTAACAAAAAAACAAGGAAACACGAAAAAGGATATCCGAATTTTTGAAGCACCACCACTCGCGAAGCCTACCCAACCGAGACTCACATTCGTGTAGTCTAACAAGTTACTAACAATCGAATCGAATCACTTTTCACTAGTTTACTATCTACCGATCTACCTACGGTCCTAAATAGAATCGTTCACGGGCATGCGTTGGCTGATCTGTTTCGGAGCCACTCCAGGAAAGACACGCTAGGGGGATTGACGTTGCTATCGACTGACCTAAACGCGAGGCATTTCTGAACACAGTCTATGAAAAAATGTCTATTTTGGGCTTCTCTAACACCCTTTACAATTTGGAAAGATATATTTTCGATACGTGCATATAGTGTACAAATATATGTTCTTTCTGGCCAAGATCACCAAGTGAGGAATTCAAACCATTTCAAATAAACCCCGCATTAAAGGTGAAAATTAAGAAATTTTGTAAGTGGCCAGTGGTTACTGAATAAGTTTCATTCAGTGTCCACTTATGAGCGTTCACATATTTTGTAGAGAATACACACGTTATAGATGTGTATCTTTCCTTTGTGTATCCTTTATCTTTTTTTTTTTTTTTTAATTTTTTGCAGTCCTTAGTAAAAAAAAATCGGAAGTTTCGCCTTATAAACTCATGTTTTTCAGAAAGTCAGGCGACTGTAGCAAAATGTTTCAATCTCCATATTCAAACATTCAGTCGCCACGTGGCCACCGTTAATTTCCACCTTTACCCCCACATCATTAAAAGGTTTTCTATTGCAACTGAATGGCTGTAATACAAAATGAAACATTACGTTAAATTATTATTTTACTGTTTTCATAGCTATCTAACGTATGTTTCACCTGTATATCAAACGAAAATTTCATTTGCACTGATTAAATCACTTTCAATGTGCTTAACATTTAAAAACTCTCGATGGGGTCTCTTCGTGAGTGGTCACTAATGCCAAACGGATGGGCCCAAACAAGCCCTTGTCTTGTCCGATCCCTTCTTACTCAGTCACCTAGTACAAAAATGAATTCGAGGAACCGAATACTAAATGTGTATTTCTCTTGCGAATATTATTTGATGAATCAATTAAGCTAATTTTAACATTTACTTTGTAGCTAGTTGAATTAACGTCGCACTAGAGCAACACAACGGACTATTGGCGACTGTCCGGGAACATGCCCGAAGGGAAAAACCCGAGAACACCTCGCTTCGTCATCTGACCGTGGTTCAAAATTACGATGTGTTGTCCTCGAATATTTCCCTTAAGGGACTGATTCCGGACCGTCGTCAATAGCCCGTTGTGTTGCTCTAGTACGACGTTAACTAAAAATTACCGAGAACACCTCGTAATTTTAAACCACGGTCAGATGACGAGGTCACAGACAGCTAGTACCCCCACCTTTCCAAACTTCCACACCACGCCAACATGTGGATATCGGAGACCATCCGATTTACCGTGCACCAGGCCTAATGCACACGATCTTTGATTGATCTAGTTTCGAACACGCCTCCTTATCCGCGACTCTTACCAAACCGGACTACAACGACCCCCTTTACTTTTGTAACATCAACATATCAGAGGTTGCCCCAATCTACTCCGGTTATGCCCGAGTACAGTGCAGATGATTCGATGAGAATGCAATCGACTTTGGGTCAATCCATTTTTGAATTGGTATGAATTGTGTAGGTGCTTGTTAGAAGGGCTGCCATACGAAACGCATGATTTGTGATCGCCGTGGATGTTTCTCCCCTGCCAACTCGTAACCAGAGCTAACGCTTTCTGCACCGAGCATTAGAGCCAGATTCCGGTGGTTAAGACATTCAATTTGATGGAAAGCTTTTACGCTTCTTCTATAACCAAAGTTAAATAAGATTCGTTTAAAATCACGACTCGACTGTCTTCTTACGGGAGGCAAGACTATTAGTGTTTAATGTGCAAATAATTTGGTCTTAAATAATCTCTTATGCTTATAGCGTAGCTTTTACATTTTATAACTTTTGTGATTTCCACACGTAAAAGTCAGTGCGAATTAAAGAGATAGTTTTATTGCTTTGTAAATATTTTTATTTTTTACAAACGTTTCGGTTTAATTTTTGTATTCAGTTCGGATTCAGAAGCAGTAATCTGTTCGCCAGATCGTCCTTTTTCAGGTAATTCCTAAAAAGCAACAGAGATAAATAAGATGTAATTCTAGTACACAAAAATAAGTTTTGGATCTACGTAGGCGGTATTTGACAGAAATAAGTCTTGGCTAACGATATACTCATTGCCTTTAACGAGTTACTCTTGGTTTATTTCTAAGGGGCTTAACTATACTAAACAAAACTTTACAGCAGATTAATCTTTAAAAGGGATAAAACGAACACTATCCTTCTTGAAATGTTTAGTTCAAAGAAATTGCAAAACGCACATCTTAGGAGGTTCGAAGGTTACGAATAAGACATCTAGGAAACCTTAGACGGATGTTACCCGGTAGCAGATGCCTGTACAGTAGCTAGCCCTGGCTTTTTTTTTTAATGAAATAAAAGGAAAATTTTTTTTGTGGTATTAAATTGACAAAATTTATTGGATTTGTTGTGAGTAAAATACAGAAAATTTTACCGAACAATATTGATTCAAAAGTAAAGATTCTAATAAAAATAAATTTCAGACGATAATTAGACCGTTAAAATTACAAATTTATTGTTTTGCCAAACGAGAATTAATCTTTCAATTTATGTATTTAGCTTCATTGATATTCTATGACAGTAGAAAGGTAGGTATTTAATTAACATCGCACTGGAGCAACACATGGGCCATTGGCGACGGTCTGAGATTAAGCGCGAAGGGGAAGATGCGAGGACAACACCACGCAATTTTGAGCCACGTTTAGATAAAGAGATTACACTTTCCACACGACACCAACGTGAGGGCATTGGATATCACGACAAATTATACGTGTACCAACCCACTTTGTACACGACGGTGTTCGGTTGGATTCGAACTCGCAACCCTCCGGTTACCAATCCGTGACAGTAGAAAGGAGACTAAAACAGTGAATGAATCGATGTCTGACAAAAATATATATCAAGACTAAGAGACATTCAGATTGTTTTCGTCATAATGAATATTTTTCTGTTTAAATAAATAACTATCATTATTTCTCGCTTTTCTATTGCCAAAGATAATAATGTACTCAAGTACCTAGGAGTTAATGGACTTAAACAAAATGTTTACTAGGGTGGTTGAGTGTTTTTTATAGCTCATGGTTTCTATTTCTATTTAACATAATTGGTGTCTTTTATTTCCAAGTTTATATGGCACTTATTACAGGGTTTTCACTCTATTTCAGAAATAAAATTAACTGACTTTTCCAGGTTTTCCAGACAAATTTTTAGAAAATCCCAGGTGATACTTAAGCAATTCACAACATTTTAAAGGCAAAAATCCAAGAAATAAATCCGTATTCAACAGCCAATAATTAAAAACAAATTTAAGAATTATGCATTATAAAGAATTATGCATTATTATTAAAACACAAAACCCAAGTAATTTTACATTAAAATAACTTATTCAAATAATTCAACATATTTTACTTAAATTAATTTGTTATTTAATGCATGATAAAGCATTAAATTCTTCAATTTAAGCCTGTGGATGAAACAAAATTCTTTATCTGTTAAATATTAGCCGTTTATTTTAAAGTCGGTTGCAAAATTCAATTCATAAAATAAAGTGATACGAAACTGCGTACGAATCTTATAGGCTACTTCTCCAAAGTGTCTGTGAAACCATGATCAATGATTTTCCAGGTCATTGAGGCAATTTTCCAGGTTTTAGAAAAAAATGCGTAATTTTCCGACTTTTCCCAGATTTTTTTTTTTTTGGACAAAATTAAATTTTTAGACAATTCCAGGTTTTTCAGGTTTACCCTGACCCGTGGGAACCCTGATTATTATATCACTCGCTTTGATAGTGTGCTTTTGTTTGTGAACCCCAAAAAACGCGATATATCAATGAGTCACCCGAACAAGCCAAAACATTGCCATTTTGCTGCTTTACGGAAGATTTTTTTTCGAGAACCTTAAAATCTTAAACAAATTATAGTTCTGAAGAATTATGATGCACTTGCTGCGCAAATGACATTAGTCGCAGGAAAAAGGTAGGTAGGTTATTAATTAACGTCGCACTGTAGCAACACAACGGGTAATTATCGATCCCGAATGGAAAAATGCGAGGAAAACAACGCAATTTTAAACCACGGTCAGACGTCGAGGTCAACACCTGAGCTGGCACATCCCACACTCAAAACTTCCCACATTATACTGACGGGAGGACATTTGAGATCACGACAAGCTTCAACGTGTACCAGTCCCAACGAACGCAAATGTCTTTTGTTGCATTGAGTTGCGAACTGGAAACCCTTCGGTTGCTAATCCGCTAATCTTACAACCGGGCTAGCGCGGCCCACAACGAATCAGGAGACACCACCAACTGAATTTCACTGTAACGAAATGTTTACCTTTTCGGCGGCCCTTATATCGATCTTTAAATAACGTTACAGCTATAGAATTGCCGGGATCTTCTCAATCGGTCGAAATATTGTAACGAAACGTTAAATCGTGGGTCGCTATGAAGTGATTCTACGGTACATTTATAATTTACCGCAAAAACAAGTTTCACGACCCCTTTCAAAAACACCAATCTGAACTTTCTTTAACATTAATCGTAAACAATGGTTTACGAAGGAGGTAAACTACGTACCCATCTTTCGTAAACCCGTGTTTCGAAGTGGTTTGGAAAATTGTGTTTGCTGCACTCGAAAGAGGCGTTTTCAGCAGATAATTCTCAGATTAGTCTGTTTTATAAATTTACCCACAAAATCGTAAATTATTCTATGGCGATGCATAGCACGGCAGGTTTCATTCAGTTTGGTTCACTAAACTGATTTAAGCTTCGGTTTCCTAAGAAAGCGTAGCCGTGATCTAGCGGCCGTGATGTATCGGTGGGTGACGTCACTAAAACGTTGCTTATACTAACACATGGTGTTGGTTTCCTAGAGAGCGTTGTTTGTGAGCGTAACAAAAATGATCGGAGCCGCCATTTCCATGACTGGCGTCATAGCGGTCTCAAACAGATGGGGAACGTTTTTTCTCTTGTAGCGGCCAGATTTCATTTCCTGCTCCAAACGATTCGAACGGAGAGGAGCGAAATAAATAAACATTTTTGACTGCCATTGATTAATTCGGTTTTGTAAAATCGGGATCGTTAAACACAGAATGAAAATTTCAACGGATTTGAAAGCTGCGGAAAATTTGACACCAGATCGATACCTTAAATGTGATTTTCTTTAAATAAATAAATAATTATTTTATAAATAATTAAATAATCAAATGGTAAATAATTGAATAATAAAACTGTTTTTGATATCGATCTGGTGTAGAAATTTACGCTGATTTGAAATCTGTTGAAATTTTCACTCTACCTTCAACGATCCCGAAGTTAGAATCTTTAAACTAGAGAATAAAAAAACCACTTTGTTTTGTTTCTCGAATAAAACAAACCACGACAGCCGTCTGTGTTGCCCATTCTCCAACGTATTCTGTCCGTCTAAGTTGACACGTCGGGATTTTTGTTTAGTTAGACGGCCGTCTAGTTCTGCCCGCGGAATCGTGACGTATCACGGCAGTTAGATAACGGCTCCACTTTCTTAGGAAACCAAAGCTTTACTTCGATATTCCGAGCACAGGACATTATCGCCACAGCAGAACGAGGCTAATAAAAGTCGGATACCTTCACCACAGTAGGAATGTAATCGCCTTAAAAGTGGAGAGCTGGGGAAAGCTGTGTTGGAACAAATACGTAATACTACGTTCACACATGAAAAGTTAAACTAGTTTAACTTAAGAGAGAACTTAAGCTATCTTAACTTAAGCTATCTTATTTTTATGCGTTCACACTACGGCAGCTTTTAAACTAGCTTAAATCGGTTTATCGATGTTATTTTATCGATGATGACATCGACTGAATGGTGGTGGGAGTTCCCAATGATTTTATGCACTTCCCTGAAATGAAGCCACTCCGAAGGACTAGTGCCAGTTGCTGTGCATCCATGTAATGTTTTCTCAGACCTAATAGATAGATTAGAATAACATTTATCAACAAATGATAAAGTTTTAATTTGTGCAAGAAAAATTGGGAAGTATTTTTATACATCTGATATAAAGAATTCATACAAAATTTCAGACATGCTGCAGTATCAATTGCTCATGAATTATTTGATAATTGAATGATATATATTATATTAATATCCTCTACTAAAATCCATTTATTTCTATGTTCTGGTATGATAAAAGTAACCTACTTTGTAAATTTATTATAATAAATGGTTAAATAAAGGAGTTATAATTAAACAAAGTTATGCCGTTGGTGGCTTAAATTTTCTCATTCTAAATGGGTAGAACATAATGTGGAGAAAGAATTCTTTTATCCTTAACAAATTTCCAATAAGAATAAAATTACCTGTATTCTGAAGTCAAATTTTTAATTTTCGTCTGAACTTCGGCATGGGTTCTGGAAATTCCCATTTCCTTTAATTGTTGCACCATATTTTCGTAAATCTCTTTGTTTCTTTTGATTCTTGTCAGATCCGCATATTTGTCCGCCCAAATGGATAATAAACATTTTACTTCTTGAGTGAACCAGTTTCTATTCCTTCTTTCACTCTTTTTTTTTTGGAAGTTCTAAACTAGGGGTAGGGCTAAGCTCCATCACAAACGATTACACGGCGAACAGAATGAAAGATCGTCAACAAAAGCGCGCGGAATGAAGTTCGCGTGACACCTCTAGGTGGCGTCACTGTAGAACTCACTTAAGTGAGTTTGGGAAACTGGTTTAAAGTTAAGAGAGTTTCTTTTCGCTAAGCTAGTTTAAATCTAAGACAGTTCGTTCACACATGCTCGACTTAAGCTAGATTAGCACTTAAACTAGTTTAACTTTTCATGTGTGAACGTAGTATAAGAGGCTAAGTCTTAAGCCAAAAAGGAAACGTGCAGAAAAGTTTGTAAATAAAACGCGATAGGATCACTTTTGAGGTCACATTTTATACGCTTATAATGGATTTGAAAACGTTTAGATACCAATAAAATTATACAACGGGGTTATTCTATAGGAATGGGTATCAAAATTGTCCGTCATCTTTCTAATTAAAAATTAATCGGTTTTATTTCCTCCGGCTTTGCAGTTTCTAAAGCTATATCGTAAATGCGCTACTGAAACTTTTGTAATTGCTGTTTCTCTACATATAAATATTCAATTCAGAGAACAAAAACTATATTATCCAACAAATGCAAAGACACCCAAATACCAGCTTTAGATAAGAGGTAAATAAAAAAAAATTCATTGAAGTAGATTACTTATTGAATTGGTAGCCATCAAAAAATAATCAATCTACGAGAAAGTTGGTTGATTGCTACGGAGATTCAATGGCGCAAGGGCCATATTTGACCAAGCTGCGCCAACACAAGACAAACATGACGAGAAAAGAATGTCGTGAAAGGAAGGATTTAAAACGCAGAGGAATCAAGGCAGAAAAAAAAGTAGTTCCAGAGTTTATCGTTTGACGTGGGAACCATAGGAGTGATTGAGAGCTGGCGGAATTAGGGAATATGTATATTTTAGGGTGTTAATTTTAGTATCGTTGTTTACCTATATATACTTAATCTAAATATATGTACTTCAATTTATTTACATTAAGAAAGCAATTTCTATTACATGTAGACTTCGTACCATTTTTCGGGCCCCGGTAGCAAAGATGGAAGAGCAACGAATTAACAACCGGAGGTTCCTAGTTTGGAACTCGGCCCAGCAAATAACCGTCAATACACGGTGGCTGGTGCACGTTCCATCAGACATGACCTCAATGGTCCTCACGCTGGCGTAGTGTGGAAGTTTGGAAAGTGAGGTGCCAGCTCAGGTACTGTTCTCGTCATCTGACCGTGGATCAAAATTACGAGGCGTTCTTGGACCTTTCCCTTCGGAATTAATCGGAGACCATCTCCAATAACCCATTGTGTTGCTCCCGTGCAACGCTAATAAACCACCATCTTCCAATTTTCGTAAATCTCGTTAAAAATCTAATATTTTGCTTTAGGTTAATTTGCACATCGTTAATTTTAAAATTAACCTAAGTTTAAGCTGTCATTTTATTTTACAAGGAAAAATGATTAATTTAGAATTAAAATTTGATGTGAAGAGGAATTTTACAAGTATTGAGAACGGAACGGACGTATCAATTTCGGTGTATCTGAGTGAAATCAGCGTAACTCCCCATCACAATGTCAAATCTTATAATTATTTGAATTTTGCTATAAAATAAATAAAATGAACGTGGCATCAAGCACTTGAATAGGGAGATAATGGACAGAATTTAATGCGACAGTTAGGAGTCCAATTCACGTTCCAAATGAGCACAAAACAATCTTGTCCGAAAAAGAGGTGAAAAAACACACGAGTATAAATAATTAAGGGAGTCCGGGACACATTGAAATTTTTTTTTATTAATTAATTTAGAATTTTGAATTTTTTGTACTTATTACCCATCTAACTAATAGGTAAAATCACAACACAAATTTTTTCCATAAGTTTTTTAAAAATTTTAAATTAAAATTTTTTGAAAAAAAGAGGGGTCATTTTAAATTGCTAAAACTCAAAATATTTTTGATCAATTTTCAAAATTCTTGCAGTAAATTATTCACAAATTTATAAACTTTAATTTTGATTCAGCAATTTAAAAAATATTAATGTAATAAAAAATATTTGATTGAAACTTTTTGAAAATTTTAAGGTACTTTTTTTTTAAGTCATATTTTTAAAAGTAAATATTTGTTTCAAATTTGATGAGTCAAAATTAAAGTATAATGTTTGAAAAAGATATGTTCCAAATTTCAACCCTTAAACTTTATCGGTTTTCGACTTATAGCAATTTGAATACTGGAAATCTTGAAAAAATGCATCATGGAGAAAAACGCATTTAAAGTTTTAAAGACAGATGTTGTTGCCATGACAACAACTGTCAAGAGTGTTAGATTTTCAAAACAACGCACCACACAAATTATTATATCTCTAGTTCTAATTAAGATAGAAACATGACTTAGACATCATTTTAAACAGAAAAACACAGATAATTTTTTTAAATAATAAAAAAAAATCTAAATTTGACGATTTTTGTGTGCCGGACCCCCTTAAAGGATGAATTACGAGATAATGATGGAAATCCCATCAACCCCAACCATACTTTATAATTATTTAAACAGATCTTGCTTCTTTTCCCACCTCTTTTGGATCAGATTGTTTAGCATCATTTCAATCACTAGAGGATAAGTTAGTCAACGACGCCTTCATGCCAGATACGATCGATAAAAAGTCTTGGCAATGTCCGGGAGTGAAGAAAATGAGTTTTAGCACAAACAAAACATTCTCTTTAGAAAATTGTTTCCTATAAAGTCCGGGTTTCACGAATTGGAAAGCTCCAGACAAAAATTAGAGACAAAGTTTCAAGTTTAGATGCAGTTAAAATAGGGAACAGGTTAAATGGTAAATTAACGTCGCACTGGAGCAACAGAATTCGCTATTGGTGATGATCCATTCCGAAGGTAAAGAACCGAGGACAACACCTCGTAAATTTGAACAACGGTCGTATGACTAGATCAACACCTGAGCTGGCACTCCACTCTTCAAACCACGTCAACGTGAGGGCATTATAGAGTTAACGTGCACCTCACGAGGTAATTTATAATTTCACCCACCCTAGGTCTTTTATGTAATTAATCTTATTTTTAAATATATTTTTCTAATTAGGATGCGAAGATGAGCTGTTGCCCAGCGGGTGCTCCGAAAATGCGAAAGTGATATGACGATTGCTAATCCGTAACTCTTCTAACTGAGCTGCCGCGGCATTTTTATGTGAACAGATTCTGGCTTTGAACCCTTCATTCCATACCAAAAGTGATTGGAGTGATTTTGAGTAGGCGAAACAGACTAGTATTGCCTTTCATGATTTTGAGTAAGACTTAATTGACTAAATATTGTACAGTAAAACCTCATCACCACAAACTGAACTCGCTAAAAAAGTCTGATAGTACGAACCAAATTCCAATCCCCATCAAAATGTAGATTCAAATAATGTTAATTCATTCGCTAAAGAATTCTGGTTACACTCATCGCCGTTTATGACGAATAAATTTTCTAAATTTGAGGACAAACTGATTTATTCCAATCGTATTATCAGAAACATTGTAAATCCGAAATTATACGTTTATTTTGTGGGGAAAATATACAGAAATAAATGAATGTTCCAAAGATGGAATATGTATGCCTTCTTAAAAGAACCTTTTTGCAAGGCATCTACGCAAATAAACATCACTCGACGCATCAGAGATTATCTTAAAGAAAGTCACAAAAACAGAAAAAGTGACAACAGAATTGTTTCAAGATAGAAATTGCGTAATCAAGAAACATCTGTCTCATCAAAAATTATCAGAAAAAACCTTTGTGTTGTAGAATACCATGTCTTAACCATACATTAATATTTTTATTATTGTTTTTCTGAATTATAATAACATGAACTTCTGTTAATACCAATTGTTTTACCGTCCCTCAAAATTCGTCTATTGAAGGTTTTACTGTATTTGGGACCTTGAAATTCGAAATTGTTCATTATGACACAGAAATTACCAAACACTTTATTTTATTTGTATTCTGGCAAAAATAAGTTTTTATGTTTTCTAAAAACTATTTTTCTTATTCGAGGAAGTATCTCATAAAGTATCCTTTTTCCCATTGTAAAACTATTTTCCAGTAATGCATGGAACAAAGCTAAAATAATTTTAAAATCATAATTTGGTGTGTTGATTTGCTTTAAAAGGGAGTTTTAATAACATTTAATATGGAAGCAAGACCTATGAAACTAAGCAGAACAAACACGTCAAACTAAATTGGTCACAGAAATTAAAAAACTGAACATTAGTTCCAAAAACATGCGTTTTAAGAATTCTTTCTAGCAAGGCAAATGAACTTTTTACAATTTCTATGAAAACATTTTTATATTGTCAACAAAAATATGCCCAATAAAACAAGAAATGAAATTTTACTTCTGAGACTTAATGTTCTAAGTTGAAAAACTAGCAGAAAATTGCAAATGTGACAAATAAAATTGTCATGTGTACACTCATAAAAACATTCAAGTACTTTATTCAGAAGCTGAAATTTATACTGTTGCCATTAACTTGCAAGGCAAAACAAGCATATTTTATCTTCATGGACATCAAAAGCCACATTCACACTGTGATACTAAATAACTGGATTTCATTCTAGAAAATGTCTTGACATTCTGATAAAAAAAAAAACATATCTTTCTTTAGACTAAACTTTTGTCGAATGAGAGAAAATATACTTCTCAATTCAATGTAGAGTAATTCACTGTAATTTTTAATGAAATTCTGAAGCCAAATTAAACTTGTGGCTCAATATTGTCTTTAATAATAAAGCAATAATTTTCATGTTTACAATAACTATAAAACCAGCCCAATTTTACTGTATGAATAAAATTAGAGTTAGCTGGTTGGGCTTTTATAATTAATTTGCTTTAATTGGGCTTTTATGGCACCATACACAAAGAAAGTCTTACTGATACAGGAAGGAGAAAACATGCCTGTGCTACCTGGAACTACTGATGAAATTATGAAACTTTGAAAAGTTGGGGAAAACACAGCTGCCCTGGAGAGAGTGCAACTGCACTGAGGGATCCAAGAGACCAAGAATGCTAACCTCTTGGCATTTAAAGATTATGTAGATTATAAGATTTGTACACATAACTGCGTACTACAAGATTTCTTTGATCCTACATAAAACATTGATTTCTCTTTCCAGTTAACTTTTGTTAACTATTGGGTCATCCTGAAAGTTCTGTGGTTTTTCAAATTGTAGCGTGCTTTGTTATTATTAATTTGCAGTTGATGATAAGGAGTGACGTTGATTGAAGCAGATGTGTAAATTCGGTCTTTTCTGTTTCACTGCATGATTCTGGCTTGTGTTGTGTCCTAATATTTGTTTCACTGCAGTTAATGGAGAACCAGAAAGTTCATTTCCATCATATTATACTCTTTTATTTTAAAGTAAAAAATGTTAGTCAGACTGCTTGTAAAATGTGTGCTGTATATGGACAAAGTGCTGCTTCTGATGACACAGTTCGAAAGTGGTTTGATAAATTTAGGCGCGGAAACTTCAGCCTCGAAGATGAAGGACGACTATCCTCTGTAAACAAGGACCTATTAAAAGGTACGATCACTGAAAATCCACTATACACAGTTCAGAAGCTCCTTTTAAGAAACAGCTCATTACTGGAGATGAGAAGTGGATACTATACAATACTGTTACAAGAAAAAGATCATGGGGTAAGCCAAATAAACCGACCCAAGTAACATCAAGAGGGGGGCTGCATCCCAAAAGGAATTGTTCATTATGAATTGTTGCCACAAAATCAGACAATAATTTCGGAAATGTGTTGTCTGGGTCAAGCTCCTCCTTGATCCACCAACACATTCATTTTCGAAAAATTCCTAATTTTTTTTTTTTTTTAATTTGTTTTTGAAAGCATAGTGCTTACCTTGTAAAATCTGCAGTTTAAGCCTGCTTAAATGGAAATTACTCACCCCAGTAATTATTTTATAATACACTTTCATAAATTCATAATGAAAATAAGAAGTAAATTCATTTATTGGCACATCGAGGTTTGAATAAAATAAAATTCGTGGCAAACTATTCATTTACTAAAAGGAAGTAAGAGGATTGCATGTGTCAGAGTCAAATTTGACCGGATCAGAGACCAAACGAGTTTCGAAGAAAACATTTTCCTGTGAACCAAAACAGATCATAAGAGTTATGCAAAAACTATGATTAATTTATAAAAAGGTTAAAAAAAAATCAATTTTATTGAATAGATATTCAACTAGTTGCCACTGTCCAAGTCTAAGCCATTTGGTGTATTGCCACACAATTTTGACAGATTTAAGGTGCCCCAGCTGCATCTACACCATACACTTATAAACATCATTTTAATGAAACAAAATTAATTTGAAAATAATCATCTAAGCTGACGATGGAAACAGATTGCGCATGGCATAACAAAAGCAAAGTGAAATTCAAGCACAGTCGGTCATTGAGTATTTGTCACCCGGACACAAAGAGAGAAATATTATAAAGCACTAGCCACTGTGTGGCTAGCCCAATGTTGCCCGTGATGTGAGGTATTAATCGGGTGTAAAATTTTCTGCAGATTTCAAATCCGTTGAAGATATATTCAATTAAAAAATTATTTATTTAAAGAAAATCATACTTTTAGGTATCAATCTAAAGTGAAAATTTCCGCAGATTTCAAATCGTTGAAATTTTAAATCTATCTTTAGCAATTCCGATTTATCGAAAAAAAAAATTTTTAAATATCGATAAGAATCCAAAATTTCCAGTTTTCAAACGACTTTTCCCCATTTATGAAATTCCCCGACTATTCTCTGTTTTCCAGAGCTCTGGTTTATGTTTTTGCGATGTTTTCCTCCAATGTTTTTTTCAATTGAGCCGGGTTTTTTTTCATAACTTATAACCGATTGCTTAAAATTTTCCAAGCAGAATCGCCCCCGAAAATCTTTAAAATTTTTCTTTATTTACCTTTACTGGGATAGTTTTTACAAAGATTTAGAAGTATAAAAAAGCTAGAATAAAAAAAATTGCAACACATCAGGTTGCCACTTAGATAGCAGTATTAATTAAAATAAATTATCTTTATATTGTTTTCGATTCACTTACAAACTTAAAAATACACTTCCTCATAGTTAGAATAAATTTTTAAAACATTGAACTCGCGGGAAACTGAATAAAACAAAATTAATTAACATTTAGATGCTTGTAATCTAGTTTCCTCCATCAGGGCAACTATTTTGTGCATTGCAAGAGCCACTCACAAGTCGAAAACAGGTCGATTTTCATGGATTTTCAAGTTTTTAAAGTGTATTATGTGCTCATCAAGAGTCAATCGACGATTTGTATATTGCGTATCAAGGGTTGCCATTCAAGCAAGCTCCTGAATCATCACCAAAACCGTACTTGTAAGCAGTTTTATCGCCGATCAGCCACTAAAAAGAGGTAGAAAATATTGTGAAAAAATATCGTCATTTGAAAACTGAATTTGGTTTTCAAAGTAAAATGAGCACTTTCTAAGGACTATTTATGCAAACTAAGCACTTCTAACGACTCTTAGAAATAGAAGGTCAAAATAAGCACTTTCTAAGCACCCGTGGGAATCTTGTTTGAGGTCAAAATGGAAACCACAAACCTGATTCTGCTCCAGACTAATTTTCTTTTAGAAATACTTTTGAGTGGAAGCAACAATAGTAATCAGGCACCAATAATCTTGTCAAGAGTTTAGCTCTTTTCAAAAACAAATACAGTTTCACAGCATGTCAAATCTACACGGCAACAATTGGTTATGACTATACCTGTATCCATGACTGAAAAGCGAGGCTTCTTTCATGCTGATAAGATCCACTGAACAAATGCTTCAGGGTAGGTATTTGAATTAACATAGCACTTTAGCAACACAAGGGGGCTATCAGAGACAATCCAAAATGAATCTCCAAAGGGAAAGATTGAGGACATCACCATGTAATTTTGAACCACGGTCAGATGAGGTCACACCTGAGCTGGCAACCCACTCCCTAAACTTCCACACCATGCCACCAATGGAATTAGGGCATTTGACGCCATGACATATTTAACATGCACCAGGCTCCTTCGTACACAGCGGTCTTTGGTTGGATTCAAACTGGCAACCTGCTAATCCATTACTCTTCCAACTGGGATACCAGTAGCCCTAATACTTCAGGGATACTTCCATATTTGTAAGGGACTTTATCGTGCTGAAGGCAGAGAAGCTATTTACCCCAGGAAGATTCTGTATGGAGCAAATTTCCTAACATCCATCCAGAATTTCTATCACTCAAAGACATGCACAGCTATCACTGCATGAAAGGTATACGAAATACCAAGTTCAGCATGTATTGTTGCTTTTTCAATGTTGGGTGATTTGAAATTATTTCGTTAAAACACTAATATTTACTAAATATAAAGTAAAGCAAAGAAATTTGATGGTTCTAAACATTACAGTGGTAAAAGCACAATTTGCAGGAATGCCACAAAGCAATAGTAAAATAGTAGCATAGGATAAATCTTTAAAATTAGAAGCTGAAAAAATATCTTAAAATCAGTAGCAATTTTAGTTGCTCAGAGACAAAACGAATTTGCAAAACGGGATAGAACATTGATTCTGTTAATAAATCATTGTTCTGATTAGCCATCCAAACAGAATATTGTCTTCAAGAGTGCAATTTATGCATAAATTTTTTGCGGAAAAAATGTTTCTTTATTTTTGATGGTTCTAATTTTTGCTGTACATTACCAATTGTTCTTTTATTAAAACTGATTGTTAAGGGTTACTTTACATACAGCCTGATGCTTAATTTGTAAATTAGAAGGGTCAACTAGTTGGGCTATCTACATCTAATATGTGTATAGTAAATGACCTGCTTCTAGTAAAATATATTTTTCTTTTGTAACAAAGTGCAAGCATAATAATAATAATAAATATTTCATAATGGAATACTAGGTCTTAAACTCTGATCTATTTTATTATATTTATTTTATTACGGATTGAAATCTGCCCCATAAAATATTCTCATTTAAAGAACAAAATGTGAATTCTGTGGAAGAGGTTGCAGTAAAAACAAAAGTATGAGTATAACAAGTGAAAACAAACTATAAACAAATGGCTATAATAAAAATCAAAAACATAAAAGCTTTCTCACCTTTGATGGATGGGACAGAGAAGACTTATTCTCAGAAGTTTTGGTGTGAGATGAATCAAATTTTTGCTGAAAAAAAAATTCATTATTAACATATATAGTACGATACCATTTGGATAAACGAATCTACATACAATACCATATCATACTTTCAGTCCCTTGGATTTACTTTTAATGCAAAATTTTAAGTTCTTTTATTGGGCTATAATCTAATTACCTTTTTAATAGGAGTTGAGTCATCGCTAGATTTTCGTTTTGCTTTTTTGAACTCACTGTTTTTTACCACCTTTGCTTTAGTTTCAGGAGACTGAAATAAAAAAAAACAAGATCAAAAAATCAAATGAAGTAATTATTTCTAAACATCAAACAAAAGACCAGCATTAGTATTAATACTGAAAAAGAATAGTTTCTTCACCACAAAAGACACAAAACTCAATTTTTCAATGCATTATTTTAATTCCTCACATTCTATTAAAATTGATTTGGGTTTTATGGTGCATATTTAGCCAAACCAAGGCGGCAATAAAAACCTTGAAAAACAGTTCCACTGTGATATTTCCCATCTATTCTCACAAAATTTTCCCTGATTTTACAGTTCCCTTAAGAAATGCTGTGATCCACGATTGATATCGATATACAGGATACATATCCACACATTATTTTTAAATATTTAGAGTCAGATGGGGAAAAGGATATATCTCTACAGATATTTTAATTGTTATTGTAAGGGTTGGAACCCTTAATAGAACTCTTACAATAACAATTGAAAAACTGAAGAAAAAATACAAAATATTTTGATTATGAACCTTTTACACATAACCCTACATTATCATACTATTCATCCAAATCAAATGCTAATATACATAAAAAATTCTACAAAAATGTGATTGAAAACAAAAAATATTAATTTAATGCACAAAAAAATGTCATAAGTTACACAAATTTCAAATTCTATACCACAAGTTGTAACGCTAGCCTCACAAGAATCTGTAGCCCCGTAAAAAACGACGGTGGTGGTTTTATTGGTGTTCAAAAATTACATCAATGTCCTTTATTCTAATTACAATTTTGTCGAATACAATTTATTCGATTCTCAAAAAGACTCGTAATTGCACATCTCTAAAGAGGACAAACGATAAAAGTGGCCATTTAAGTTATCAAAATTTCTGATTATTAGTGAAATTTGGAAATCTTTACTGAGATTTCCCTGATTTTTCCAGAATTAAAAAGTTTCCTGAGAATTCCCTAATTTCCAGGTTTTGTCACAACCCTGCAAACACAAGTCAATGTCAAGTGAAAAATGTTGGAAGCTATGCTTACAAAAGACAGTAAGGCTCATGAGAAAGAAAAGATCACTAGCTTACCTCTGGTCCATAAAGCTCATACACACCTAAAGGAGATGTGTACCTAAGAGTTTGATTAGTTTGTCAACATTATTATATTTTGGAATCGCAAGAAAATTAATTATTTTTGTTTTAAGTTATCCAATGAGCAATTGTGTTTGTTAAAAACAAGACTCATTTTTAAACTATTTATCAAAATTACAGACGAAATTCTTGCACATTTTTATTAAGGAAGTATAAAAAGTATATTTGGGTTTCAAACTGCGTATTAAAATGTTCAGTAACCGTATGACAAGAATTCAAGCCATTACGAATTAAATTTCAGCATTCCCAGCTGTAAATGTCATGCTGTACTATGGGTTAGAATGAAAAAATTTGTCAAGAAAATTTTCTTCAAATTGTTTTTGATTATGCAAAAATAAAGCACTTCAAATAAAATGAAGCATTGACAGTTGAGGCTATCACAGCAAGAGTGGTCTAGCCAACCAATATACCCAATTTAGAAAATCCCAATTTTCTTGGCACCATTTTCTATATATTTTTATTTGTCCACAATATGATTTGAGATTCAACACATTTGTTTTTCATTGATCAACAATAAGTTATTTTGTGTATTTGGAAAAAATAAACCTGTACATTTAAAAGAAATAAAAGGTCTTATTAAAAGGTAATAAAATTTTCGAGCTTTCGTCAGCTAAGCCACTCTTGCTATGATAGCCTCTGTTATCCCTCAACAAGTAGTCTTGGAAGATTTCAAAAATGTGAGTCATTTCGTTCTTAAGGACAAAGATATTCAACAATGAATACTGAATGAACATGCTGCCAACAAATCAGATTACTTCAAAATATTTCATTCTTAGAGAAAATGAGTAAATTTATATTTTAAAATTTCAGTTGACTTATTTTTCTATGTTAATTCAGCACCTATTTACCCGTCAAAATCATAAATGAGGGTTTAGAAATACACATTGTACAGTGAAACTGTAATTAACCGTCAGGGTCGGGATCATGAAAGCTAATCGAATATACGGATAACAGAAAAACCTTAAACCACTCACCCCTATTGCATATGAACAAATGATAAAAAATGCACATTTAAGAACTGGAAATACACTGTACATACATGCATTTTATTTAACAGAAACAATATACAAGTTACATTAAGCACAGCACAAATGTACATAAACTTACGTTCTAGATAAGTGGTCCTTGAGACCGCTGAGGGGGTCTGTGGCAAATTAAAACTAATTTAGGGGTGTATGGACAATGTCGTGGGGTCGGCGAAAGGTTTAATATGAAGTAAAATAATTGTGACCCATTTTCATTACGAAAGTTAAAATAAATAATAAATAAATTGGTAGCGATTTTTACGTCCTGAGAAAAGAAATTATTTGTTTTATTTTCTTTTATATTAAATCTGTGTCTTTTTTCTAGTAAAATTATGATGTGATACGAAGAAAAATGCAGATAATATATAGTGATGATTATTTAAAATGTTGCTTTATTCCGTTATCAGGAAATAGTACTTTACCTATGTGCCTCCTATGCAATAAAACTTTGTTACACGAAAAAATGAAACTTTCTAAGCTTAAGGAACATTTGACAAATGTCCATAACGATAAAAAAAAAGATAAAGATTTAACTTTTTTTAAACAGTCAAATAAAAATATTTTAAAACACTGTCATTGCAACAACTGTTAGCGAGACGGCGATGGACGAAGTGCTTCTTACAACATTTTTTTACTGATTGCCAAGTCCAAAAAGCCGCACACCATTTTGGTGAAGAACATATTATATCAGCTACAATAGAGGTAATACGCAACACGCCGCATAAACCATTTTTCGATTTTCTAAGAAGTTCACTGAATAATAATACAGTACAAGGAAGTATTGATGAAATGATTCAGAGCATAGACAATTCTTTATGCGAGTACTTAAAAACATACGAATTCTCTATACAGCTTGATGTAGCAACTTTGCCAGGGAAAGAAGCTTTACTTTTAGCTTTTGCAAGGTTTGTAAAAGAAAAAAATTCCAAGAATATTGTTATTTATCAAATGTTTGGAAACTGATACGAAAGGTGAAACAATATTTAATGCATCAAAAGATTTTTCCATTTAAAAACTATACCCTTGAGTAATATTCTCACTGTTGCTAATGATGGTGCTCAGGCGATGATAGGACGACACCGAGGCTTTCTGGCATACTTAAAACAAGTTATACTGAATGTATTATCTGTACCTTGGTCATTCATCAACAACATTTAGTCGCCCAAAATCTGAGTGAGCGCCTTCATGGCTCACTAGATTATGTCATCAGAAGAGTTAATAAAATCAAAAGGAATGCCTTAAATGTGTGATAAATTATTTGCTCAACTTTGCTTGGAAAATGATGAAGATTATAATAGTTTACTACTGGAAGTTCATTGGTTATCTAAAAGTGCATGATTGGATCGATTTTATGCACTATGATACAGTGTTGGAAATCCTGGAAAGTAAAGACAATGATTTGCGGCTCAATTTAATTAATTCAAAAAAATGACATAGCTTATATTACTCATTTGCCAAATTTAACAAAACCAATTTCAAGCTAGAAGGTGATCAATTAAATTTAATCAAAATTAAAAGTATAATATGTGTTTGTTACATAACTTTTTGTATACAACTCGGGGAGAGAAGAATGCTCTCAGTTTCCAAATCTTTCAACATTTCAAAAACGAGATGTCAACTCTTAATGGTTCTTTATTCTGGCCTCAGCCAAAGAATGGAAGACATTTTTCACATGGTTATCCTCAGTTGGGTGTTGGAACCTTTTGCACAAACCATTAAAGTGATCCAATCTTTTTTTACTTTAACTCTTTCGAGCCTAAGTCATCTGGTTGGAAAATGCCCATTCAGACAATTCACCAGTTGTATTTGGGTAGAGGGTTTGTTTTGTAAAGCAAAATTCCTCTAGCATTTAGAGGGGACTGTAGCTTCTTTGTGTATTGTTAAATGAGAAGGGTCAATAAACTCCTGGGGTGGGGTAAGCTTTTACACAATTGTAAATCTCCTTTCGATCACTCTAATGTTAACATCACTGTCTGCTGATAAATTGTTGATCATACTGTAATTTCTAGATTTGTTTGTGTATCTTTGAGAGTTGTTTGTGTATCTATCAGACAGTTGAGCATGTTTCTGATGCATATGAAAGGTTTTATAAACTCATATTTTTTAAATTTATCATATTTTGTAAACATTTTAGAATTATAATGGTTCAATGTTGAAGACCTCATACTCCAGCCGAAATTCAGCATTTATTATTAACTGTTAGTAGCGTTGAAAGTGATTTGGATTTGTCTGAAAGCAAGAATGATGACGGGAAAAGTTATATGGATGTTGAAGATGAAATTCGATAACAAGAAATTTTTGAGAGTGAAGAAGCTGTGTGATCCTGAAAATTTTGAGTACATTATGTGGACTGATCAGGCAGACAATGAGTTATTGACTTCATGTGGAGAAATTCAACAGCTGTCCAAGTACATAATTTATGAGTCATATCTTCAGCACTTTGTAATTTCAATTAATATTTTCAGACTCTATTTTCAAAGTAATTAAAACACATACAAAAAAATATGCAGTTTGAACAGCAGAAAAAAATACGATAGATACAAAAGGGAGACTGATCGAAAATATTCTCAAAGTTTGGGTTCTTTGCATTTTAGTTATTTTCGGAATTGTTCGGCTTTGTCTAACAGTACTGGGAAACAGTACGGCAAGAAAGATTATGAGCCGAAACATATTTCAAAAAATTGTACAGTACTTTCATGTGTCCAACAGAGAAGATGAGGCTTCATAAGATGGTGAAAAATTTCATTTCATGCAAAAGGTCCAATCATTTCTTGATATGAAACAGAGATTTTTTTGACATTATATGCATCCAAGAAAACTTTCAATTGATGAGGCACTTTTAAAATATAAAGGTCGCTTAGGAATTGGCCAGTGTATGCCTCTCAAGCCCTCAAAAAAAAGGTGAAAATTTGGATTTTGTTGGGTTAATGTTGATGTATAATAAAATACTGTAAACAAAACTCATGAAAATGAAATTATTTTTAATTATTATCAAGAATTTGAATAGCCTTAATCACTGAAGTATTGTTTTGCACATTTATCTGAATAATTTTTTAAGGTATCAGTAAAAGGACGTGAATCATTTGAAATTCGATTGATAAAGATTTTTCCGAATTCATCATTAATTTTTAATTTCTTGCCTATTTGAGTGTAAATAACAAACTGCACAAACTTCTAAAATAAGATTATATTTCTTATTTTTATGTTTGAAAATGTCCCAAAATATGTTAAAACTTATCGATCTATTTGGAATTCCTTGGATTTGGGATAAGTGATAAATAAGTTCAGTACATTTGCAATGTTTGTAGTTTTTAAAACATAGATTGATTGAGATCAGCTTACTTAAATTCAATAATTCTAAGAATTTCACACAAAAAACATTCATATTGTGTGAAAATTTGCTTTTCTAATCGTGAGTTTCTCAAGAAATAAGAATTAAAAACAGTAAGTCTTGTGGACGACCAAAAGACGGCACACGTTCCCCTTCCCGGTAGGGATTTCTTGACATTGATGAACATCTACTGAGGGTTCTCCTTGAAAAAAAGAGGGGAGGCTAGACAAACACATGCACTTGCAAGAGAAGGATGTGTCCATTTTGTTTTTCCTCCATCCACCCTGACCTGGGCATTTTGGACACCACGTCTTTACTACAAGTGAAATCCAAAATTAAACCAGGGGCTGATGTCCCCGAAAGTGATGCCAATGTCTTCTGTGGAAAGGTTTAAATTGAGCCTGGTTTTGTCGCACATGTACGATAGCTTGGAGGGCCAAGAATGTGACTCATCAATAGAACAATACTGCATCACTCTGGCACACTGCCACTCAGTAGTAAAGTGAGGATGCTTTTAGCAGCAATCTGATTACTGTATGTATGCATGTATGTACTAATAGTTTTTAATATTTGACTCATTAACTTTTAATAATGGACTGAAAGTTAACAGAAAGTAATAGTTAAAAGAATGACAGTTAATCAAAGTTTCACTGTATGTGATTTGTCATGTATTTTTTATCAAACAATAAATAATATTTCAAAAGTGAAAATCTTTTTGAAACAAAATGTTTTAGTAATCCTGAAGATTGTGATGACTATGCTCTATTTGTCTACACATATAACTATGCTAAAGTTTCAGATGTCCAGTATCATATAATTTCATCCAATATACAATATATGAGCCGCGGTAGCTCAGTCAGTAGAGTGCCGGGCTCGTATCGGAAGGGTTGTGGGTTCTGTCCTCAGTGGAGCCTGCAATTCTTATGGTTGCGAGATCGGCGCTTGGACCTGGCTAAAGACCGTCGTGTTCGCTAAGGGTGGCTGGAGCATGTTAAATAGGTCATGGTCACAAAATCCCTCATGTTCCCCTGCCAAATCAATACCTCTGGGGGTACCTGATCAGGGGGTTATCGGCCTCTGATTGGGATCTAAATTACGATATGTGTGAGTGAATGGATGTGTAAAAAGGGGACCTTCCTGTAAAACGGATGTGTCATGCATGAAGAAGGCCAACCCTCTGGGGCAATGGCACCCCCAATTGGGCCATATATTGCCTACACGACAACAACAACAATATACAATATAGTCTGCCATATTTTTCCACAGTACAAATTTATTATCTAACAATATCAAAAAGGTTTCTTTCAAGTATGGTTAACATAAGCCTTAGCATCCAGATGAGAGCTGTTCCATCAAGGTAGATAATTAATAAAAGTCACTGCAGCAACACAACATGCTATTGGGGCTGTCCTGAATCCATCCCAAAGGGATTGCTCCTACGACAACACCTCATAATTTTAAACTATTGTCAGATGATGAGATCCAACACCTGAGCTGGCACCCCACTCTACAATGCCACACCAATGTGAGGTCAAGACAGATTTAATGTGCATCAGCCCCCACATACATGTCTTTTCGTTGGACCAGGTTTCAAACTTGCAACCCTTTGGTTCCCAATCAATTACTCTTCCAACTGGGCTATCACAGCAGCAATGTTAAATCATGAAATCACAACAAAGTCATGAACTGTTTCAATGATAGAATTACTTTGTCCAACTCCTTGAAATGGATAACATCGTCACCTGAAGCACCTTCTGATGTTTTCAGAAAATTATTGTTGGAAAAACTGAATAAGCATAATGTAAATACACCAAAGGCATTCAAAGTTATTAAGCTGCAATTCAAGTGTTTACAAAATTTCCATCATAATAATGCAATGTTAAATATTATGGTGTGCCAGGCATTTTATAGAAAAAACAATACAAAAATTATTTCATTAAAGACATTAGGTTAGCTTACATGTTTATAAATCAATATATATATACTTAAGATATTGAACTTAGTATAAGCCTATCAATATATAAATTGACTTTTCGTATAAATGTGACAAAAGAAATACTACTGAATTAAGGCAGATAGATTAAAATAGATCGTATAAATTTGTATTACGAAATACCTGCGTTCTAGATTCCTTTTTTGCTTTCTTTGGATTACTTTGATTAGAGTCAGGTGATCTCTTTTTAGGAGACTAAAAATAAAAATTTAGAGAAAATTAGAAACATAACAACATGAACTAAATTTTAGAAATTGTGAAGAATCTCTATTTTTTTTTAGTAAACTAGGGGGCTCCGCCCCCTGCTCGCTTACGCTCGCCAACCCCCGGGGATTGCTGCGCAATCCCATTTGGTTTGCTTCGCAAACCAACACTCCTGTCACAGAGTGAAACTATCTGAATAATTCGTATTATGCTGATTTCACTTTCCGGTTCATGACGTCACAGCGAGGGCTTCGCTGCGTCTCGCTTACGCTCGCCGACACCGGGGATTGCTACGCAATCCGTTTGGTTTGCTTACTCAAACCAATACTTCTTTCGCAAGTGATTTAACTTTTTTTTGCTTTAACACTTAATGCACCCTAAACTAATAGCCGTATCAGTAAAAAATCTTCTGCATCTTGTTCCCTGTACAACTTTAAGTAAACATTGTTAATATCCAAACTTTACTCTGTACTTTGTCGGTAAACTGTCTTGAGAACAGAGGGGAAAAAGCGAGCCTTTTTCCTCGCCAAATAAAAAGAAATCGTTTTTATGGCAATTGTTGCTACGATAAATTTGATATCTGGCAAACCCGATAGTCAAAAGTGTAACCCACTACTGCTTTCGGAAGCAGCTATGCGAACTGAAAAATACGAAATTTGTGTCACCAACTTTTGATTGCATCGAATTTATTTATGAACCAATTTTAAAAATAATTGTACCGTAAGAAAGAGTATATTCTGAGGTATACTGCAATATTTTTAAAATTAAAAACTAACAGTAATACTATACAGATATGACCATTTTAGTTTTGTATCGGAAGTTACGATCTGAAAGTTCCGAAAATTGTATGACCAACTTTTAATTGCATCGATTTTATTTATTAACCAATTTGAAAAATAACTGTACCATAAGAAAGAGTGTAATGTAATGTATTCAGTGATGTTTTCAAATTTAAAAAATAATGGCTTTTGCCGTAGACAAAACGGTTTTAACAATAAGTAGCGAAAATATCCAAAGATTCCGAATTTTGTATGACGAACTTTTGATCGCATCCAATTTAATTATTAACCGATTTCAAAAATAATAGTACGGTAAGAAAGAGTATATTCTGAGGTATACTGCTATATTTTAAAAATTAAAAACTAATAGTAATGAGATATAGATATGGCAGTTTAAAAAAAAAGTAACAAAAATGTCCCGATTTTTCCTGAATTTCAAAAAAATATTATCAAGAACCAAATTTAAATTTCCAAAAAAACTCGACGAGCTGCAAAAATTTACGTTGAGAGGTACTCTTAAAAAAAAACTCACGACTGAAGACTGAAATTTTGAATGTGTTTTGCTCACTCGCGGAAGAAATTTCACTTCTTCAACTTTAACACTTAATAAAACCTAAACTAATAGCCGCATCGGAAAAAAATCTTAATAATTATCCAGGGAATACGATGAAGAACAAAGCATGTTAATTTCATATTTTTCCGATCAGTACTTTCTCGGGAAACCGTCTAAGAATGGAGCTAAACAACAAAAATTTCAATTCTTCGGCGGCGGCGGCGGCAACTTTTTTTTAATATAGAGAGAAATATTTAATGATAAACAACTTTAACATGATACACTTTCTAATATGAATATTAGCATATATTGAATTAGGTTACAACCCAATTTATGATCATGAAGTAGGTTACATCCCAATTTATGATTTTAATAGTTATTAACAGGTAATTTGAATGGAATTCCTTTTTATGTGGAGACAAAGAAGTTTAAAAATGGCACACAGCATTAATAAAATATAATTGATTACATGTAATGAAGCAATAAAGGAAAATATTTTCAAATTATACATGTAGTCACAGATATTATTTCCTGGGTTCTCTCTATTTAAAAGATAATATCATTTATCGATATATGTTTCATTACAGATAGGTTTTCCTAACATGACAGCTTTGTTATTAAGTGCGGCAAAAACAATTTTTGTAATAAATTTTGAGAAATTCTATTCATTTTATAAGAATTATGAAATGAATGTTGTTAAAAAAGTTGAGTTGACCAAATACAAGCTTTTTCTTAAATTTGAGTTGCTTTTGCTTTATTTTCAGTATACTAGTTGAAAATTATTGAGTGGTTTAAGTGATTGTTTAAAGGGTTAGGTCAAAGAGAGGGCACTTGCAAGAAAATAAACTGAAACCTCTATAATAGTAATTTTAGAGACAATGAATAATTTAATGGCAGTAAACAAAGGATCAGAAACAATCATGTTCTAATAAAAATTACTTTTGTACAAAATAGTATGAATCATTTTGCACCTTATGCTAGCATTATTTATATATTGCCATGCTTCCCTCTAACTATAGCCAATAGAGCCAAGTAATAAATAAGAAATTGCCAAACCAAGCCTACAAAAATATTTATTCAAAAGTTTAATGTGAATATAATGTATAGCTATTTTTAAATTGTAATGTTGATAATACATCACACTTTAACAAGATTTCAGTATACATAATATTAGTTAATAAATCATAAACATTTTGATCAGATGGGTTTTTTTTTCTTAATCAAATTATTTTGCAAGACTTTTAACTTTTTTTTTAGACTTATACTTGAAGCTATTGCTTAAAAGTTAGTTTAAAACCGTTATGAACATTGATACTTGGGACAGGAATTTAAATCCTTCAATTAGTAGAACTTTGTTTTGTTTCTAAAACCCAGCTCTAAATAATGTAACACTCACTAAAAGGGAAAAAAACACTTGTGGAACAGTACTAAAAATGTACAGTACATTTTTAACATACCTTGTTCATAATTTTAATAGGAAGTAAGGGTTTGCAGCAAAATAAAAGCAAATTGTTCACGACACAACAGATGTAACAACATAATTTTGTCAGTCTTAAATATAATAATTAAAAAAAAAAGGTTATGAGTTTTTAATAACAATTTTTTTGACAATTTTAAAAATGAAAACCAAGAACTCTTTAACCCTCATCTAGTTTTCCACAGCAAAATAAAAACATGGATTCCCACTTCACTGAACAGTTCTAATAATGATGAGCTACGAGTTTATGACTTAACTAAAATAGAACATAAAAAATGGCCCATAATTTTCACATTTTTTAGATTCTTCCTTGACAAAAACATTCACATCAAGAAAAAAACATACATGGCATAACCAATATTGACAATATTTGTAAAACAAATCACTGCTTAATTTTATAATTTTCCCACTAAAAAATTCAAAATATATTTCTTTTGGATAAGTTGGCACATCACTGACTCTGAGAAAAGCATGAACCTTGCTTAAGCACCTTTCAGCATCAAACTTTAAGACTAAGGCCCCTATTTTTGAAACTCATAAAAAGTAAGCACTTAGAAGTACTTTTAAAAAATGTACAAAACACTGCCATGAGGATTTTAAGAAACAGATTTTAAATTCTTAAAGCAAATTTTACTTACTGTAGCAGGGGATGCACTGCTATTCCCAGAATCATTCATAGCACCATCCTCCTCATCTTCTCTGTCCACAGCTTTTAATCCAATAAGATCCGATTTAATCTTTGAAGCTTTAAATAATTCCTGCAATATTGAAGTAATGGAATGTTAACTATTCATTTGAATAACTAAGATTAAAACAAATAATTAGGATTAAAAAAAAGAAGCTTATTTCATAGTTCTTGTAAAATTTGAAAACTAACAGCAATTTTTAAAAGACAAAGGTAATTTGTTAGGTATCTGAAATCTTGAAAACCTTTAGGTATAAAATTATATGTTTTGTAACAGGATATGTTTTGCTCATAAGTTATTAATGTTTAAAGGAAAAAAAGCATTTAATTTTAGACTTTTGACATGGAATATGAAAGATTATGTAACATTTAGAATTATTAATACCATTCTTGTTTTAAAGTAACTTTTATTAGAGCTAGCATGCTTTCATTCACACTGACATTCGACATAAAACAAATCTAACTATAGTTTTACAAACAGAAAAATAAAGTACTTTAGATTGTCATTTGAGCTGGTTTTTATTGCACAAGAACCACATTTGACCAAGTTGGGCTAAACATGACGTAATAAAAAAAATGGCTAAACATGACGTATAAAACATAAATTAAGAAAATGAATAAATATCAAATCCAGCCATTGACTACTTTCAATTGGAAGTGTAAATAGAATTTCGAAAGTCTAAACAAAATTTAGAAAATGGATGTCAGCAATAAACAAAAATATGTTTGCATTGGGTTCATCCAAAAGATCCTTTGGGGTTGGATTGTAAACTTCAAATTGGATGGTATTTTTAATTAACATTACACTGAAACAACACAGTGGTCCAGGATCAAACCCGAAGTGAAAGATCTAAGGACAACACCACATAATTTTAAACCACTGGCAGATGAGGAGGTCACACCTGAGCTGGCATCCCACTCTCCAAACTTCCACCATGCTTAAAACTTGAAAAAACTAAAAACTTGACATTCAGTTAAAATGAGTATAACAGTTAAATTAATGACAAAGTTGAGAACAATGAGGCAGAATCTTTGAGTAATAAGTGTATGTGTGTAAAATATGTATCATCTAAAAAGTCTTATCAATGACACCTCACATTTTTTCACTCAAGTTTGCATTGGGAATCTCACAATTGATGGCTTGATGTCATAAAGCTTATTTTGATCATATTTGTTCCAGGAATTCTGTCATTATGATCATATTGCTTCTATTAATATGAGTTCATTGTCTTGAATAGACAGTTAAACAAAGCTGCATTGTTTAAAGCTGCCAAATATGCCCTCACTTCAAGAAATGCTTACATGACAAACCGATTATGATTTCCAAATTTTATTACTTAAACTTAAAAAAGAGATTGCTTTGAATATAAGCATGACTTTTCACTGTAATATACAAGAGAAGCTATTTTAGAAACAAAGAGTTTTGTATTTTCATTATTTATATTTTAGTTTATTGATTTCATTTAAAGTTTCTAATAATTTCTTTTGGCCCCCATTGATAAAACTTTAATGTACTAAATACAAACCTAACCATTAATTATCCTACAAACAGTAAATATAAACAAAAATAAGAATGGAAAAAAAATCCTATGAAGTTCAGCACATTTAAAATTAAACAATTTATGAACACTTAATTACATACCTTTAATTCACTTAGTGAAGTGGCTGTTTCCCATGTTTTGTCTGTTCTAACTCTCTTAATACGAGGAAATCTAATTGAAATCCCACTTGCTGTATGGATTTCTGCTTTAGAAAATTCAGCTCCACTTATTTCCCAAACAGGAGATTTCTGTATAAGACAAACACATTTAAATATAAAATAATATATAACTTGATCTAACGTTTTTATGAAATTTGTAGAATTATAATTGCTTTTTGGTTGGTCTATTGGATTGCTTTTTGGTGATGTTCTAATGAAATTCTTCAACAAGTCTGATTAAAGAAGGTTAAAAGAAATTTGGAAGATTGAAATTAGAAAAGAAAAGAAAATTTGGCTCTATGGGAATGTTTATATCATGCATGGATTTATAAAACATAAATGGATTTAAATAAGGTACAAAAAGCGGGTAACAATGACTTCAATAGATTAAGAAACTGAAGTAGAATAGCAAGAAACTTGAGCAGATGCTATATGCAAGTATACTAGTATTCTATAAACCAATGTATATGGGGTTATTTTGTCATTATGTGTGGTGGTGAAACAAATACAACACTAATCAGAAATCTTGGAGTGCTCTGATGTTAAAAATAACGTAAAAACTGTTCAGATATTAACTTCAACACGATCTAATTATTACTACTCCATACCTTTGGATCAGCAGTTATAAAATCTGGAACTACACCTTTGTTAATATTCAGCCATGAAGGAACTTCACTAAGATCCTGCAATAAATAATTGATTACAAAATAAAGACCAAACAATTCATATAAATTCACTAATTATTACTATGAAAACACTCATTGAAGTATTGATAAAAACAAACTACCTTACTGATCTTCTTCATTTTAAGGGTTTCCTGCAACTTATTTAATGTTTCATCATCACCACCTGGAACTTTAGTTACAGTGCACCATTTTCCTGTTTTTTCATTGTAGCATCCCATCAAAAATACTGACATTATTCCACCTTTATTTTAAAATGCACAAGTTTTAGAATGCAAATATTGTACGTATAAAAACATAAAAACACAAAGACAGATTCAGTATTGATGATTTCAGTATTTTGCCAATAAATGAAATCCAAATTACATGATAGTTAATTGGTCAATACAAATAAGATTAAACACAAAAAGTTGCCAATACAGTACATTTTAAGGTAACCTTATATGTATCATGCAAGAGGAATTGGGTAGTGGAAGTAAAATATTTCTTTTCCATCTGGTTTATTTACTACACTTATGTCCATAAATTAAGGATAATGCCAGCTCTGGCAAATAAAGGTTCAGAAACAAAACAAACGTGACTTATTCATAAAGTCCATTTATTAAACAAAAGATAAAGAACAAAAAAGATGGTGTATGTAAGTTACCATTCATATAAACTACGATTTTTACTCAC
This sequence comes from Metellina segmentata, assembly GCA_947359465.1. NCBI lineage: Eukaryota > Metazoa > Arthropoda > Arachnida > Araneae > Tetragnathidae > Metellina > Metellina segmentata. Next base: position 57,574,775 of record OX375876.1, on the reverse strand, counting down.
TGGAGCAATTACAAAAAATATCGACCTAACAAAAACTTAACATGACATGGTTGGTATGATGGTTAAAACATTGTATGTCTCCCAGACGATGAAATACAGTCAGTACAACAACAAGGCATGCTGAGGATCAAATTATCGAGCTGATCTTGGGGAAGATTCACTCCACTCAACAAGCAATGCTCTCCAAAATTTCGGTACACATGTAGGAGGTGTTGACGGGCTGCAACTCGTCGGCCAAGCATGTCCCAGTCCCACACATGCTCTATCGAATTCAATTTAGGTGAGAATGCTGGCCATTCCATACGGGTGATATCCTCAAATTCAAGGCATTCATTTACAATGTTTGCACGGTGAGGACGGGCATTGTCATAAATAAACACAAATTCTGTGCCCATGGCACCCCTAAAGAAACATACATGTTGTTCCGGAATGATGTCACGATAAATTTGGCCTCTCAGGGTTCCGATATGAGCATGTAGATCTGTTCTGGTGCCCAGTACAATTCTGCCCCCAAGGAGCAATCCTGCACCACCATAACAGTGTTGTTCAATGATGTTGTCTTGGTAGTAGCGGGTACCTGGCTTTCTACATATTAACGTCCGCCATGAATCCGACTGCAAGCTAAACCTGGACTCGTCGGAAACATCACACAAGCCCACTGTGACAATGTTCACATTGCATGTTCTCTACTCCAGGCTAACCGCTGGCGACAGTGAGTTGCCGTGAGCAGAACACATCTGACAGGCCTGCAAGCATATAGACCAACATGTCCCAAATGTCTGTAAACTGTTTGCCTTGAAACTGTTGTACCCGTTGCTGAAGATAGCTGACGAGAAAGGTCGGATACTGTGCTCCGTCTGTTTCTTTTTGCAGTTGCTGCCAAATACCTGTCGTCATTCGGCATTGTAACTCGAGGGGGGTGACTTTTACTGTAACGTCTACTGACATTTCCATCATTTTGAAATCGTTGTCAAAGCCTAGAGATGACACTTTGGGCGATTCCAAGTTCCACTGAAACTTCCGTCTGAGTACGCCCACATTCCAGGCGGACGGTAATTCTACCACGTAAAAAATCATCAACATGCGTCCTCTGTGCCATAACTATTCGGTTGTGGCATTGAGCGGCTTACAGAACGCATGTGAACAATTTTACTTCTTTGCTACCATTCCTTATATACACCTCTCTTACACTCTCGTCATTGTGACATACTATCGGCGTCATCTGATGGCTTCACGTAATTTGGATATTATTCCCGAAGATGTGTGCGATATACAAGCGAAATTTTTACTTTAGAGTTCTATTTTCGTGTTATTCTGAATTATCCTTAATTTATGGACATGAGTGTAATTTACATTAAAAATCCATCAGACAATAGTTGCAAAACTATTTTTTACTATTCACATATATATTAAAAGAAATGTGTTTAGTAATAAATACAAGATTTGAAAACTACCTTTTCTCCCAGAGCCATAGTAACCACCCAGAACAACCAGATCAGCAGAATCAGCCATCCCTTTGCCATCTTTATCTTTCAAGTAATCTTTCTTGAGTTTTAGCCAGTGTCTTTTACCGGGTTCGTAAACACCCTACAAGTATAAATGTTGAAAAATTAAGGTCTAAATTTAAAGGGTGAATTTAAATATTACCCTCTAAAAGAGATCATATAAATTTGGTTAGACTACATGTCACCTACAAAACAATTCACCTCTCATTCTAGAAGAACCTCAAATGCTTTGAACTATAGCAACAAATTTACAAAACTTTCTATGTTAATACTTACATCCTTAGCCTTGATGACGATGCCTTCCAAGCCTTGATCAATTACAGAGTCAACAATAACTTGAAGGTCCTTTCTGTTCTGTAAATAAGATTATAATTTGTTTATTTTCTGTAAAACTTTTTGTCAAAATAAATTCAAAATATAAATTATATTTCGAGCAAAAGTAAAGAAGCAGACAGAAAAACATTGTTTGGCCTATTGATAAAAATGTCAAATCATCATAATATCCAATCCTTTAAGCCAGATATAAGTATAATGTGGCTCTGGCAAGGATGCAGTCAACCTTGGGACAATCAATTTATGAAATGGTGTGAAACTTTGTTAGAAAGCTGCCATGAATAAATATATGGTCACAGTAACTGGTTTTACCTTTGACAACACCTTATCACTACTCTTGCTTTCAATACCAAACTATAAAGACAAAACCAGAATCTGCACTAAAGATGTAATGTGATCATTTGATCGAAACACTCGCCTGTTTCAGAACTTCATTCTGATACAAACACCAATCTGGTAGTTAATCTTGCATATCTAACGTTTTGGTACCATCAAAACATTACAATTGGGTATTAGCACAAATAATAAAGAGAACCTGTAATATTCAGTCATCATACCCCTCAAGAAATCCAGTTTCAGAATTGTCAGTCACAGCAGCTTCCAACGAAGACTAATCAGTCAGATTTTCATCACTATTTATTTTAAAATACACACAATACTTTTGTCTAATCGACCACACTAATTTACCTTCATACAAGTGTGAAGAGTTATGCAAAATAATTAGTAAAGTGGGCATTTTCTATTCTGGCATTAAAAACATTTATTTCATTAAAACTGAAGAAAAATTATCCAAAAAATAAAATGTCACTATTTTAGTTTTATTTCTTATTTTTGCAATGTTCAGAAGAGAAAAAAATCAAAATAAAACAACCAGTGTTAAACAAAATAAAAGCAATGCTTAGAAACTTACATTTATTTCTTTTAATTCAGAAAACAGCACATGCTTTTCAACGGGTTTCATATTTTCTTCCAAAATTTTTCTCCTTTCAACTAGAGATCTTAACAGAAATATCAAAACCAGCATTGTAGTATCAGAAGAAAACCATTTAAAAACTAAACAGTGCATATCATAGTGAATTCTTCAAAAATTTTAAAACTTACTTATGCATCATATTTTCATCATTGAATTGAAGGCAGTCAAACACAAAAAGACACACTGTAGCATCTTTAAATGCTGTTTTCTACAAAGTAAAAATAAAATAATAAAATTTAGAAAAGTAAAGAAAGCATAGTGATAGATTCATTAAAAAAAAATTTTGTGTAGAACTAATTTGTACGTCAAAAATATTGATCGCTCTTTATTTCAGGAATAGCCTACTTTCATAACCTTACATTAGATGTACATGATTTTTCAAATATGCAATGTTCTTGATAAGGACCAGGGATTCTAAATGCTCATATACAATAAGTGTTTATTTATATTAGACTTCTTGCTAAACGAACCAGTTCCATTTGACTCATTAGATTGAAAAACAAATTGGTCTATTAGCAAGAAGCTTAATCTCATTTTTATTTATTTTGAATAAAAAAGATATTTCCATGCCCACCAACATAGATTGTGTTGACAACTAGTTTATTTTATATGATTACTTAGTGCCTCACTTGGAACGACTGAGCAATCATATCAGGTATGTAGATGTGTAATAAGGTAGGCATTTTAGTTAACGCCACACTGAAGCAACAGAATAGGCTATTGGCGATTGTTCAGGATCAATCCTCAAAGGAAGGATCCGAGGACAACACAACGTAATTTCGAACCATGGTCTGATGGCGAGGCAACACCAGAGCTGCAACCCATTGTCTAAACTTCCACATCACGCCAACGTAAGAACATTTGAGGCTAAGGCGGATTAAACATGCAGCAGACCCCCTTTGTATATGACGACCTTTGGTTGGATTCGACCTCGCTACCTTCCAGTTGCTTATCTGATGCTCTTCCAACCAGGCTATTGCAATCATAACAGGAAATGACAGCACAGGGTAACATCTACCAATTGAACATGTTATAACAAAATGAATTCTGGCACCTGATTTGTTGAATTAGGTTTGTTTTAGGTTTTATGGCTCAAAAGGGCCATATTTGGCCAAGCTGCACTAAACACAAGGCAATGTCAAGTGATTGTAAAAAGAAAGGATGGCGAGAAGTAAAGAGAGAAAGATTGCTTGGTAATTCTGGGGTCACGACCCCTATGTTTACAAGGGGCAGCAAACTGCATGGGTTAAAAAATTAGATCACTACAATACCTTGAGCTGTTAAGGCTATGCACACCTAAAGAAACGTGCCCTTGAGGGGCTTTTTTCTAGAGTTCAACACTGGCTGTATTTGCTAGTGTTAACGGCCAGTTTCTGTAACTGATACAGTCGAAAGTCGGATCTCGGCTATTCCGGATTTCGGATTATTTGTGCCCCCTCCCCCATTTTTTTTTGTCAAAAAAGCCTGATATACACCCTTCATTCACGAATTTTGCGTTTGCAATAGTAAAATAGCAGATATATAAATAGAAATAATTTTTTAAATAGAGAAAAAACCTTTTTAATACAGTGCAACAAATTTCACTTGCAAATCTAATTTTTCTGTGTGGTATTTACACTGAATATGTTGTTATTTTGAGTTGTTTCATCAATCAGGTTCAGGTTTAACTCCTTGTTCTTTAAAAATTGTCGGAAAGATGGAAAAAAGTGAAAAAAAAAATGCTGGTTAGCAAAACATCCGGATTTGGGACTTTGTACTGAATGAATACATTTTAAAACTGTTATAGCAAATGAAAGCAATTTCTCAAATTAAAAACTTCCTTTTTAAACTTTGGAAAACCAATATGGCTTACTCTATGGGCACCTAAGGTTCCAAATGGCAAGGGGCTACCCTCATTATCAACTAAAAGAATTTCACAATCCAGCATGAGGTCATTTCCATAAGGGAAGGCTTTTGGAATGTAATCTTTAAGATGAGCAACCTATTAGAGAAAATACAAAATCCTCTTAATAACTTATTCCTTTAACCAACAAATGTTGTAAAATACTTAATTAGTACACAATAAATAAATTAATATTCTACTTAAAATTATCAGTCAGGATTAATAATTAAGATTTCTTTTATTCTAATTTTGGAGTATTTTATTTAATGATAAGTTCAAGAGGTTACATATTTCATCTTTTAAGAGTTACAAATTTTGGAAAAAAAGATTCCTTTTCTGCAAAAAATTTAAAAACTGCTAGTTTTTAAAAATATGTTGATTGATAAAAATGTATTAATTATCGATTTAAAGGTTAATCATATAATAATGTTCAAAAATCTGATACATATTGCAGGATTATTAATTAAATTATAATAAAATATCTTTAGAAGGTATATCAATTCATTTTTAGTTTATTCACTAATAAGAAATCTATATAGATCTGAACGATGCTTAAATGTTTACTGTTACTTTAAAGAATTTTTTCAAGATTTTATTTTCTCCATTTAACATATTAAAGAATTTGGTTATTATACTTTCAACATATTAACAAGATAAAATTAAATATTCAAAACTACAACTTGAAACTTGTAATACATTTAAACATATTATTAGAAGACAAAAAGTATTAAGGTAAACAAAAATTGTTTACATTATAAATTATTACAATCTTTTCTTTGTTACAAAAAAATTATTCTGAAAGTAATTCTAAAAAATGACGTAATAGGACATTATCGATCATAACCAAAATTTCTTTTGATTATTTTATTTTTTTGTTACAAGTGAAAATTTTGTAGATTTCTAGGATGTACCTTGTGAGGCATCACTGGTTTTAAGCTACGACTGAAATAACTGAACTCTGTTCCCTTTTTGTGAAGTTGAACTCTTTCACCATCATACTTTATTTCAACGTAAAATCCTTCAGGATATTTTTTGAAAGGGGTTTCTATATCTTTACATGCCATTGCCTACAAATACAACAACAAAAAAAAACCATTAAAAAGTAGAAATTTAAATAAATTTTATAAAATAACAATAAGCTATAAATGTGTCAAATTGACAAGACCATTGAAATTTCAAATTTTTTAAACAAACCACTGGACAAATATTTAAAGTGAGAAAAGTAACAAAGTTACAAAAAAGAGTTCAAAAAATAAAACATTTACAATAATTAACAGATTAGTCTTCTATGGATTACTGGTACAGTGTAATTTTGAGCATTCCATTCCATTGTATAGCACATTTTGTATGCAAGAACTTTAGTTTTATACAGATACTAGTCACTGTGTGGCCAGCACGGCATTGCCCTTGACAGTTCTTTTCATGTAGTCAGGTGCAACCACTGCTCTCGCCTGAGACAAAGTTGAAATCACAAGCAAGAAAGTTACACTAATCAACAAGGTAAATCAAAACACTCTAGAGTCCGAAAACTTGACATGGTTCCAAAGGCATTAGGACGATAAATGCGGAATCTGTCCTTTCTTGAATGTGACGTCAGCTCCGCCTTATCTTGGCACAGTTCCAAGGTCGAAATACGCAAAATCATTTACTTTCTTCAATCGAGAAGCTATGACATCACATTCTCAAACAGGACAGAGTAAAAAAACTAATAAATTCATTTTAAAATGTTCTACATTAAATTTTAAAATTTGGGCTCAACACAAAAAATTTAGACTACCTGTGTGCCAAATTTCAGTTTTGTTTGTGCCATAGATTCGTCATTACACTGCTTAAAAGTCAACACATAGAAATACTCCCTTTTATAATACTAGAGATGTTTTACATATCGATCAGAAGAAAAATAACAGGTTTAAAACAACGTTGCAAATGAACTGAGAAAAAATAAACAAAATGAAGCAAAAATGAAGCATATAAAAAATTATAATTAATAAAACAAATAAAAATAATCTATAACATTTTAAGAATTTTTAGAAATCAAATAAGAGTTTTAAATATTGGACATTAACAATAAATATGCAACACCAATTATGTAACATTTTAAATTAGGTTACAACTGTCTCTACCAATTTGTTTTAAAACATCTATTGGATAACATAACCTGAAAGCAAATTATAACTCTGATCTTGCATTCAGCATAAAAAAATATGTTCTTAGAGAATTGCAACAAAATTAAAATGACCTAATAAATTTTTAAATGAGGTTCACTTCCTTACAAAGCAAGTTTGGCTTATATTTTTACCAGAATAAAATTACAATAGTAGATTCAGTCTTGTCTGATAATCATTGAACTGTGCCAAACCCCAATTACAGATAGATTGGCTGATTTCTGATATTTACCAACATTGGAAGAACAGGTGTCATCAGTGATACTTTTACATCTAACTGATCATCCTTTCCAGATTTATTTGACTTCATAGAACGCTTCACAATAGCTTTAAGATCTCGGGAAGCCTGAAAAGCTTCATAAGCAGTTGGATTAAGAGCTCCAAGTCTGTAAAACAAATGTTATACAACTATGAATGCAGAAAAAAATATTTAAATTAAACTACACTTCTTTACTAAAAACTGAGCAAATAATTCCTTGTCCTCTAAGAGGGTATTACGAATAAAACAAACAATATTTATATAAACTAACATGTTGTGAACTAGCAGCAACATTTGGTGATTTGGGCGACTTTCTTAGGTCACCAAAAGAGGGTGGCCTTCGACGCATTCGATATTGAACTTAGTACTTTCTTGTTCACGCTCATGGTATGATCCATAGCAAACTTCTTTATTGTATCACAATTATGGTAAGGTTCATAACGTGCTTACGTTTTAGTAATTATAGCAGCACATGAGAGCTAATTGAACCAGCTCAGGAGAGCATCTTTGCTAAATTTTCTAAATAAGTAAAAAAAAAAAAATCAGTTGATCTTGTTGATCTTTACATAACAATTTATGTATGACATATCAAACCAGCCATGAGCCTTGTGGTTAAGACTTTAAAAAGATTTATTAAGATGTAATAAACGAAGACGAACATGAATTGCAGTGGACACCAGGGATGAGACATCCAAGATATGTGGAGGCTAAAGTCAGAAGAGTGAATAGCATGTGTGAAATGGCAAGCAGAGAATGAGTAAGGTGCTCTATCAGCAGATTCAGGAAGTCGGTTTACAGGCACCTGAGAGAAATGCAATGGCTTTGAATGAAAAATGAATTCATTTTTGGGAACTCAACTGAGATGAATAGTGAATATAAGTAATAATTGAAGTGTACATTAAAGAGTTAACATGAATGAATTAATAAAGACACTTTCATTTCTCATGTGAAATACACTGTAATATGCAGCAGAGCTAGTGGACAAAATTATTGGTCTCAGGTATTCTCTATTGGAGGTTCAAATGTATACTAATACAATTAAAATAACACATTGAAAAAAGGAAAAAGTTAAAAAATAAAGTGGCATAAAACTAACATGTGTTTAGGTCCTGCATTGATGCGAAGATCATGTTTGATGAAGCGCACAAAATATTTCAAATCATTTCCTGTGCATCTAAAAAATAAAGACAGAAAAAAATGTTCCTTTATAAATAATTTTATAATAATAACTTTCAATAAAACATCTGTTTCATGACTTAGACTTCATAAATTAGAATAGATTTTATCTATTTATCATTATAACAAAATACATCAGAAAATAAGCATACAAAATCAAAATAATATTGTATAATCAGGTATTTTACCTGATGTATGATTTAATTGCACTAGTAACATTTGTTGTTATAGTAGGTGAATATTAAAAATAGCAAAGTAAAAAAGAAGGAAAAGTTATTCTAACATTTTTATAGAGAATTCCACTAAATTTCTATAAATTCAATAACATACTTTTTAGCAACCTTGGTAAGAATATGTGTCTGTTCAACTTCTTGTCCAGTTTTAGAAAGTTCGGCTAAAAAATCATCAACCTTTTAAGAGTAAAAGAAAATCCAATCAAGTACTTAAAATAGACTATTTGACACTGCTTTTTAAGATGAACAATCACAATGAGGCAACAATCTAAATGGTTTAAATTTAAATAAATAAAGAAAATATATAAATATTTTAAACAAATATAAATTTCTTAGTAATTAGTAACAAACTAATGAGTGGTTGAACATTGATTGAAAGTGATCCGAAAAATCCCTTTTCTATCATAAAAAATGCAAACATAATAGAAAATGTAAATATAGAAAACAATAAGTGAGCAAAAAATAAAATTTGAAAAAACATTTTGACAGTTTCAACAATTTTTTTGGGCAAAATATATATGCTTCTTTTATTATCGATCCATATAATACAATCATTCCATGTTACAGTGTAAGACAAAACTACAAAAAGTGATAGTGAGATGACTATTAAAGTCTATTTTGAATTTTGTAGTGATTATAATTTCAGTTCATTTCCTGTAAAAATGACAAGTGTTGCAGCCAGTTTTCTTATCCATATTTTTTCTTGTAGAACTCTTGCATCAGAAATGCAATATTTCTGAATTCCACCATACCGTCATTATAAGACAAATTATATTGATTATGATATTCATGATCAATTTCTTTTCAAGCAAACATTTTTTCTTTAGAAAATTCCATTCCATATGTGAAATAACAGCTTGTTTTAAAATTAAATGTATTCTGTGCAGATGAAGCATATTTAATCAAATACAATTTTTCAAAAAATAGTTCAATTTTTACAGCTTTAAAAAAATTAATTCTTTAACTCCAAGTCATAAAGATAACCTCTATATTCTGTCACTTAAGACAAAAACTTCCAACTTTTTGAAAGTCAGTAGTTCATAATCATGATATTATTTCAAGATCAGCAAAGTTTTATCTAAAACTCCTTTTCCTCTAACTGGTAAGCAATTTTACATCTACTCTTTGTGGCACTGTTTTTGTCAATTCAGATATATCTGATATTTTAATGGAATATATGTACCGATTTAGAATGATGTGTGTAGTTTCTTGACTATTGAGTACATCTTTCAATCCAATTTATAATGAATTCTGTTGAATCACTAGCTGCTTAAATATGCGGTATACAGTAAAACAGTATTGCCAAACTCTTAAAAAGTTAGAGGGTTGATTAGTTTTGCAGAGATATATTTTATGTATTAAAAAAATTATGGGTAGAAAAAATACATCATTTAATTTTGATGCTAATACTTTATAGAAATAAAGATATAGAAATGCTAACAAACCTCCTGCAAGTATAAAGTACTCTTTTTTATTGGTGAACAGGATGATTTTGATTGCTCAAAAAATACTCTCACTGTTTCAGATACATCACCAGCAATTTCTCCCTAAAATAGTAAACAATTATTACAATCAAGTAGGCAATAAATACACTTAAAATATAGTACTACACTGGTTAACCTTTCTTTTATGTGTTTATTGTCAGAAATCATCTAATAACATTTGGTTTCAAATAGACTTTTCTATTCATATAGAAAATAATCATTAAACATATAGAAAACTACAGTCTTTCTTCACATCAAGGGACTTTATTTCTTTACCAAATGCATATAAAATAAAGCATACATGAGAACGAAATAGAGCAAAATAATACCTTCTCAAGATCTTCAAGCATTAGTTCATGTGGGATCTTGAAAATCTAATGTAAAAGAATTTATTAAAGCTACACACAAATCAAGCACTTGATAACTTCAATAATAGCTACATAAAAATAATTTTAAGTTCAAAATTAAAAAAATTATAACATAAAATTGTTAAAAATAGAACATAAAACATTAAAAATTACACGTGTTCAAGAGTTCAATTCAATTACACGATAAGATAGCATGAACATTTTAAGTTTGTATTTAATTGGATAATTAACTTAATAAGTACAGTAACACCTTGTTATATCATGTACTCTTTTAAATGAACCACAATAAATATCATATTTGCAAATAATCTATTTCTTTAGGAATGGTTCAGTTTTATGATACAAGGATCATATTTGACCAAGCTGGGCAAGACACAGGACATACAATGTCAAGTAATAGAAATACACACACAAGGAAAATTTTACCGACACAGAAAAGAGAAGTACACCCTGGGAGGAATCAAAACTGCATTGTCTGTGACTACTGGGTAAACACACTGAGCCATTGTGACACCCTTTAGAACTGAAAGTTACAAAGTTTGAAGCAGTTATCTTATCTTAAATTGGTTGGCTGCATTAAATTGTATGGCATAAGCAGCATATTTGGCCAAGCAGCACCAAACACAATGTTAAGTAATGGACAAGCGCAAATAATGAAGTTTTACGACACAGGAGAGAGAAATATCCAGGGACAAATAGAATCCGATAGGAGTTGAACAACACCACCTGCAACTCACAGGTTTCTAATACGATGGACTAACCTACTGAACCTATATAAGTGGTTTCACAAGTAATCAAATTAGAATGATCATCTTCCCAACATAGGTGACAAGAACATGTTATTACTGTGAAAAATGTAGACAACAGTGTGCAGTCCACACAATTCAACTGCTGTTTTGTCAATTGTTCTCATCAGTTCTATCTGATACAAAAGAACCGATAAACTACAGGTCAAGTGAATGAAAGAACAATTGACTTCAGACAAATGGGTCATCTGTTAGATACAAAACTACTCCTACCCCACTGTTGGCTATAAGTATTGAAGAATGTGGCGAGAACATTAAAAAGCATGTATATCAGCCTCCAGGCTGACAGGTTAACAAAATTTTAAAATGATTGTATAACAAAGCTATAAATTATAAGAATACAAAATATAAATCTTATGCTTTCTTCCTATAAATAGGTGGATATAAAATTTTCAAGTGTTTATAAACAGTTATTTGAGTATAATTCAAACATTTTAATTGTAACATTGAATGACTAAAATGATATAACCAAATATACTTAATTTCTCTAGTATTAATAAATGTAACTAAACTTTAAAGCGCAAATATGTAAAAGATAATTTTTAAGTTAATAAATACAGTATAATTTTCGTATATTTATTTTTGGGTCACTTAAAAATAGATATGGGCAATTCCATGAAACATGGGGCATGCCATAAAAAATATATTTTAGAAAATTACGTAAAGTTTTCTTTAGTTATTTTCTTTATAGTTTAAGCAGAGAGAGAGAGAGCGTTCTTCAACCTTTTAATACATGCAGTCCAGCAAATATAGGAGAAACATTTTCCAGATTGGCTTCAGAAATAATAACCAATGTAGATAGAATTTTATTTCTTAAATCTAATGTTATAAAATTACAATTTTTGGTGAGTGCAACATCTTCTGCTGCTTCTTTGTAAGCAAATTTTATATACATGGTTGCAGCATTGATTCTGAGACAAATTTCTACATTAACATCCATTTGATTTCTGTATGGTTTTTGTTAGGAAAAACCTTACCTTTCTTTTCTGTATTTTACCGAGGTGTGCATTGGATAATTTGTACTTCGCGGCTTTGAACCAACCACCAAAACAAAGGAGTAATTCATTTAATTTCTTTCCCGGTATTGGTGAAAGAACTCGAATTAATATTCTTTATAATACTTAAGATTTGGAGTTATAATACTTCTATTGACATTTTATTATTACTAAGTAAATCGTGTCAGGCTAAGTAAATGTTATGCAAAACTTGTGATGTGGTCTTTCATACTATTAGAAAAGCAGTTGCAATCTGATGTACCAGAACTCCCACTCTCGCTGCTTGATCCCGTACTCACTTGCTTGATCACTCTTGATAAGGTTATTAGTTATTTAAAATGTTATTAGTAACTATCTCTGTCGACTGTAATCTTTAATATTAACTTAAAATTTATTTATCTTTTGAATAAATTCTAGAATTTTTAAAACTTTGTCATGTGTATTTTTAACTTAAGTTTGTATCAGCCTAATAGAAGGTAATGGTTTATTTTAAATCACTGCGTGGACACTCAAATTGATCTTAAAAATCAATTAGTCTTTATTACTGACATAAAAGTCTTTTCACACAAATAGAAAGTCAGACAAAATGACTAACAATTTGATAACTTTAAAATTCAAGAGATAGAAATTCATCATTGAGGATATCCAAAATTAAGACAATGATTGCACTTAATGTCTGGACACCAGAATGATATCTCAGTCAGCTTTTCTTTCTCATGTGAATCAAGTGTGTATAATTTTATATCTTTCAGAAGAGGATTATTAATCCAAAAGTTAACTTTTACATGGATCTTCATTTTCATGGAAATAATTATTTAAGTTTTCATCTAATGCTCTTAAATGTTGGCTTATTATGTTGAATATGACTCTCTGGTTAATATCTACAGCATTCAAAAAATTTCCAAAAAAACGGGAAACATTACTATATTTTCCTTTTGTGTGCGACTATTCCTAAGAGTCAGCATCTTTTTGAATGCATCCATTTTATTTCTTTGTGTAAAAATAGTCGTATAAGACCCCTAAAGAGAAATGTGAAGTTTGTTCAAAAGGCTAAATATGTCCATCATATACACAAGTTTACCATCTATTCCTCATTTAACAAATGCTCTACCAGGTCCGATTTTCACTCTCGCAGAAACTGCTTCACTTCTTCCTCTCCATAACCATCTCGTTTCTGCATGAAGTAGATGTTGGTGTAATGTGAGTCTATACCCTCAGTGTCGTGAACAGTCTAGAGTTCGTAGCTCAACGGATTTCGTTCATGATCTTCACAGCGTCATTCATTAGTGTTTAGTTCAGTAGAAAGCTTCTTGGCAGCTATATACTCCTGGTAAATAATAGAGTAAGGGAACAAACTTCTGGGTGCTCAACTTCCTTTATTTTCGCAACTACTCCAGAGCAACGACTAGTCATGCTCACAATGCCGTCTGCACACACACACCAATGCATTTACTCCAGTCTAAGCCCTGTGCATGAAAATACTCTTCAACTAGTGGTCCGTACAGACAACAAAGTTCTTCCCTTAAGTCTTCATCTGCACTATACCTCACGAAGCAAAGTAGGATAGCATGATTACTCATGCCTGTTGATTCATGAAGTTAAATCGTGAAACATTATTAATCCCCTCTACAAATTGCTTTTCAATATCGATGACCATGTCAACAATGTTCTTCTGAATAGTTGTGTCCAAAAGCCAGTATAGCCTCTAGTTTTTTTTTAATGGCTTGAGGACCCCAAAATATCTTGTACAACATCTAAGATGCAAGGTTTTACTAACTCCTCACAAATAGTTAATGTATTTTATGTTTCAGCTATTCGAAGAGAAACTAAATAAGATACTTGAAACAGTAACTTGTCACTGGTTGTTATCGTTTTCATATGACTTTTCTGAAGTTTCATCTGGTCATGTGATGTTTTAAAAACGTCCAGTAGCTCATCAGTGAAATCTATGCTTCAAATGCAAATAACGAATCAGTTTGAAATGTCATGCCAATAGCTGCTAGGGGCTATAGTAAATCCAAGCTTTATATATACCATATAATAATGCCTAATGAAGTTTCTTTTTGGTTTACAATGCACATTTCGAAGTATCAGGTTTATTTATTTTTCAGTTTCTTCTAAACTTGAAGCACTTGGCACACTTTTGGCACCATCTCAATTTTCTTCTGATTATTGTCCTTGCCTTTACTAAAAAAGGTTAAAAGAGTTCGCTTATAGGGGGTTTCAAATTTTATGAAAGAAATCATTTGTTTTTCAAAATTGCACAACACAATATTAAAAAACAATATGCATGAATTGAATAAAATAAGAATTCTTGCAACATGTCATCGACAGGAGAACTGACACAATGCTGGTATTCAGCGGCAGCGCACTTCGTCTATACTCGTTGTAAAGCAGCCTGTTGCTTGATTCACAACAGGGTGAATTCCCAAATCTTAAGATGTTGCTACGAAGGAAGTGTTTAGTAAATAATGTGCACGAATTCGTAGAAGTTGCCAAAAAAAGTAGGAGACAAACGTTTTTTCTAATTCTAGTAGCAGAAAAATTAGATCTTCAATTACAGCATATTTTGTCCTAGCACTTAAAATAATAGAAAAAAGATTTAATGTTACCAAAAGGGTATCTTCTATAAAGAGACATTTGCATCACATTTTAAGTGTTATAAAATCAAAGCTGAACACTGAATTGAAGGAAAATATGTAGTGATCCTTATCCTCATGAAGCGAAAAAGCTCATCTAATTTTGTAATAGTATTGAGTAAACCATCTTTGCAATAATGAAGTTGAAATCATTAACATGGCTCCATTTGGGAAATTTGTCATCGATTTTTTTTCATTACCATTTATGTTTTCAAATGGCCTTAGTATATTGTTTGTTATTAAATATAGCGTAACTACATATTAAACTGGGTTTTTCATAGATCAAAACTTATTTTTCTTTTAATATTAAAACAATTTTGAATCAAAATAACTTAAATCACAATTTTAGTGCACATGTTTTTAAGGGATTTTTTTTAATTCAGATTCCTTTCATTAATAAGCAATTACTCTCAAATATGTATATAAAGTTGATTTTAGCCATATTACAATTTCAAAAACTTTATTAATAAGCATTCAGTCCTCAGAATTCACAAATGTAATGCGAATCACATAAAAAAATCAATGTATATTATTAATTAATGGAACAATTTCAATTTTCTCTGATTTGTCATGGCCTAGTACTCTCAGTGAAGCATCAAAATTATTTTTTCCTATTAACTTGTGTTAGAAGAAAAACCTGTTATAGTTGAAAGTAAAAAAATAAGTGGTGTCCTTTTTTTATGTAACATGAGTCAGTCTAAAATGTAGCCATTAGAGAAACTTAATCCTCACTAAAGTTCAAAATTATGACACGTGTGCTTTAGGGATAACACAAGAAGTTTATAAACCAAATTTTGTTTAGTAATCTTAATCCATTCTTTACTTACATGAAATTTAATATTGAAAATTGATGCCTGATTGTAACGTGAGTCACATGGAATTGCCCATATATACTATGAAAAGGTGTAAAATACATATGAAACCAGAAATTTTCATTCATAAGATAAAAAACACAATTGAAATAGCTCACTTTACTAAAGATCTTAATGAGTTGGGTGGTTTGTAGATTATATATTCGCTTTTCAACTGCTGGAAGGAGCATCTTTACCCATAAGTATAAATTCCCCTTAAAACTTTCTAAAATAAAAAATATTACATCAATACATAAATAGATTAAGTTCGAAAATGCAAATATCTTAACATGATATCCAGAATTGTTGCAATTATTTCAATTCGAAAATGTAGTGGGAAAGGATAATTTTAGGAATCGACAAAATAATTAAAAACTTTAAAAACAGAAAAAAATAATAAATTCAATTTTTATGACATTATACTATTGATACATTATTTCAATATTAAAATGATATTTATATAATAAAATACAATATTTTAGAAAACTAAATAGTAAAAGAGAAAATCTTAAATTAACTATTTTATCCATTTTTCATTTTTTTTTTGTTTTGTTAATGCAGAGATTAAAATTTAATGCAGATAGTGAGAATTTAATACTAAATGTTATTCAGAGCATCAAAATACTATGTCCAAAAAGAAACAACTAGAAATGAACTACTACTTATTTAGAGAAAAAAAATACTCTACAAAGAAATATCCAACTAGTACAAACCACCATCATGTCCTTTAGTAAAGAAATTGGTGAGAATAGCCGTTTTATCAGTGTACTTGGGATTATTAGTAATTTCAGTACAAATTTTCCGAAACTGTCTAAATGTATCATCAGGCCCTGGTGCTACTTTCTCATCTAAAATTTAAAAACATTTAGTTTCAACAAAAAAATATGGATACATTTAAAACATTCATATGACACAAGATCAATGAAAGCAACTTAAAAGAGCATCATACATTTCAGAAACAAATGAGTAGACCAATTTACTTTTAACTCCTCTCCTCTGAGGAGTACATATGACCTTTGACTGATATGCTTCATAGGACTCTTTCTACTTTTAGATATGATTATTTAATCGTTAAATGTAATGTAGGGTAACAGTGAGCAGGAGTGGATGTTTTGGTGGGAAAACCTGGGGCCAAGTCCTTTTATCTCCATCGAACTTGAGGGAACTGGCATTGAGTTTGCAGGATCTTTTCATAATCAACAGGGACTTCAAAGTTGGGAACCAAAGAGAGCTCAGGCATTTTCATCTTGCAGTGTGGTTGGTCATCTGGTATTAGCTTTTTATTTATCATATGACTATCTTACTAGCCGAAGGAGTCAGGAATAAGGGAGTTTAAAAGTTTAATTAATGTTAAAAGAAAGAGATAATAAACAGCTAAAGTTAATTTAATTAAGAAAGTTACATTTTAAGAATGTCTATCAGCTTTTTATTATTTATAGTTTGATGAAAGTCATATCTGGGATTGGCTGTATTGGGATCGTATCAATTTCTTCCAATTATTGAAAGAATTTAAGGGCTAATTTATTGTGGTATTTTTTGAGTTCTAGTACATCCATGCGGTCTTCGTGAATTTGGATTCCTATACAAGCAGGCTACTAAAATTTATAAGGCATGGGGAATTTCGATGTTTCAAGCTTTATAGTATGGGTCTTTACTTCTGAGTCATGGCTTTATAGATGAACAATCTTGTTATTAATAGAAAGTTTATAGTTCCCAGCAATTAAGCCTCCTGAGCACTAGCAACTTTTTTATTTGGTGATTAAATAGATCTTGTAAATGCACATTAAGAGACTAAATAGTTGCCACACAGCTCAGTCTTAAATGGATTTTAAAGAAACTGCATGTGTTTGAAAACTCCTTTAAGACTAAGAGTAAACTAAGATGCAAACAATTTGGGGTACATCCAATATTGAGTGAAAGACTTATTAGTTGTCAATTTTACAAATTGTTTCAGACCTTGTTTAGAGTTAGGTTCATAACCACTGTTTGCTTTTGACAGTCATTGGGACAGAAGGGACAATAAGGTTAACGAGACATTCATAATATATTAACTATTGATAACATATTTTCAATGTGTCTCATCTATCCTCTATATCTACAATCGTTCTTCTGTTGAAAGTTTACACAAAATTAACATAATATTACAAGTTTCATGGTTCACATCCACCCATACGGCATGTTAAAATCAAGCTCTCCAAAGTGGTTGAGACCGATTCCAACAAAAAAGTATCCAGACAAATGTTTTAATTATTTTTGGATAAGCAGACAGAGCTTCGGTAGCCTGTTGATACAACTTGGACCACATATTTAATATCATAATACATCAATGCGATTGGCTATACCAGCAGAAGTAATATTAATATCAATAACATAAAAATACTTTTCTAAATAACGATTAAAATATGTTCCTAATAAATGAATTTTTGAAAAGTATTACTCAAGATTTCAAGAAAAAATAGGCAATAATAGTTGGTTAAACTATGTATTGCATAAAATATAAAAGTGATATATAAAATTTAATATATATATACATATTGTTGGAGCCTCACGTCGCAACTTCGAGCGAGAACGCGCCAATTGTGGTGCAGTGTGGGAACCATGTGATTTTTCGTATTTTGCTCTATTTTCAGAACAAAAAATTGTTTCTTGAGGGTGAAGATGGTCTGGTCCATCTCTCTCCTTATACGAGCTCTTGTGCTCACACATTTATATTTGATGGTATTGTCCATCTCTTGTCTTCAGAGCTATGGTGCTCAAATACTTCAATTTATAAATATGTACATAAATCATTTATAATTAATTAAATAAATCTTCAGTCCACTTTTATCGAACTATTTCATATCTTGAATCGCCTAGACAGGTATGTATATAAATGTTTATTTTCTTTTTCTCCTGTTCAGCAGCCTCAAAATTACTCCACTTTTCTACAACGTTCTCACAAACTTCCAACCACAATTTCTTTATAAAAGTGTTTATCGGAATATTCTTTCATCTTGCAATCTAATAACAGTGGTCTTTTATCAATTTCACTAATAAATAATTTATGTGTCCATCGACATGATGTTTATTGTTTAAAATAAGAAAAGGGACGAAGAAAAATTATATGATGTTTACTCGTTGCAGACAAGTAGTCTACTAAATAATCACCCGTGAGCTTGAACAGGGCAGAGCATGTACTACGATCTATTCAAATGGATGCGATGCTAAAACAATTTCATCACCCTCAAAATGGAATGGGTCATATTTATTTAGTTGCCTTAAGTGAGTTGCCTTATTGTCTTAAGTGAGAGTCTACATTGAGCAATGTTTTATTTTCATTACTAATCAGTTTTGCAACAAAAATCACCAGTGCGCTGGCAGCCTTAGGGGATTTGACGTTTCTAGCAGCTAGGAATTAATAGGTATTTCCCAAGTTAAACTTAAGTCTATCATGACACCTAGATGTATAGATGACACCAAGCACAATTACCACTGGATAATATTTCTAGAGTTATTGGGAGGAAGATTTCCTAGAAAGAGTAGTGCTTGGCTTTTGTCCATATTAATCTAAATTTTCCAAGCAGTAGGCCAAAACTCATGGTTATAGAGGTAATTTGTACAAGTGAGCACAACATTTTCAAAATCATGCTTTCTTGTTAGCATTGTCATGTTCTCTACAAACATGCAGAGCATTGAGGAATCATCCATAAAAATGTTGTTCACATATAAATTGAATAGTTTTGGCCCTTATGGGGTAGAAGCAATTCTGCACAGCTTATTAATTTGTATAAACATGCATATTGTTTCTAGATTCACTGCTCATCATCAAAATGATTAATTTCTTATTCACCAATGAAGAAAATCAATTATGAGACTCAATTTTCAAGTAGTTGCTAATTAAAAAATGCAGCCTTTTGCTTTCATTATATGCTTTTATTATATACTTTTCACATATTTTAAATTAAAATTACCATCGTGTATCTAAGGTCTTTTCAACATAACATTGTATTTGAAAAAGATTGCAATGAAAAGTGTCTAAAGTTTTAAAAGACAAGTTTAAAACTATAAAAAGGATACAATCGGTAATTCTACAGTTTTTAGAGAATTCATGAATATCAATCACTAACTAGTACAGTGATGAACTCTTTGACACCAGCTGCCAAACTGTACAAGACTACAGCTGAAGTCATCCGTAGTTGATGTCCATTAGGGGAAGAGAAATAAATGCTAATCAGATTTAGTTTTAAAGTTAACTACTGCAATGTGAATTCCACTGTTTTAAGTTCAATATACAGGTGCATCAACATGAAGTTATACCCACACACCCTTTAAAAACCACTAACTTGCAGAGAAAAACTAAAATAGTGTTGTATTATTACATTGCACTACATTATATTTTGGAAAAAAGCAAGTTATCATTTGACGCAATTAAAATTTTTTAACATTTTATAACTCAAAACAAAATAGTTTCTCTTAATCAGCTACAAAATATCAAAATAATAGCTATTTGAACTCTATTCTTTACTTTACATTACCTTCTAAAATAAATAAATATTTTGACACACGGACAAAATTTAAAACTTCTGAGCCTAAAAGTCAATTAATTTTTGTTAATTGAAAACAGTAGAACAAAGTTACAGTGCTGATTGGTTGACAGTTTTGTCTAGCTCATTATAATGAAGCCAGTCATCAACCAATCAGTACAATAAATTGATCACTTAAATATAAGAAAAATAGATAACCTGAAGCAATATATTTTGGTGTAATGATCAAAGTGAAGAAAATAAAGATAATATTGACATAAATATTTATACCTGGATTATCAGAATCCTCCTTTTCTTCCTCTTCTTTCTCTGCAGAATTCTTCTTGGCTGCTTTCTTTTGAGGTGTTTTCTTTTTACTTGGCAAATTTGATGAAAATTCTAATAAAAAATTAGAAACATGTAAGTATATTCCATACATTTATGCCTGGCATTCATGTTATTTTAATATCTACCTTTACAATGAGATTAAATTATCAAATATTATGGCTTTTAGTATCTAACAAAACCATCAGAAATCCAACTACAGGATTAATTTTTTTACCCCGAAAATAGTTTGTTTTATTTTCACATTATAAATTTAAACATGTTTTAAAATCTAAATGTACTTCAAGTTTGAGTAAAACACACTAGATAATTACAATACTGCTTGATATCATCACATTTGTCTCCCACTGATAAATCATAAAATAATTTAATGTTTAAATCAAGGACATTAGTAGCTCCAAAATTATATAAATTGGGGTCTTTTAACATTTCACTTAGTTCAGAAGGCAGGATTAAAAAATTTAAAGCTTCCATGTCAAACTTTTAACATTCTGATAGAAGTGTTATATATTTGGCCAAGCAGCGCCAATTACGAGACAGAAAAAAAAATCCTATATAGCTTGTGTTTGTCTAATAATGTTTTAATTGTTTTTGTTTGTACAGTTTTATTCTGATGTTATTTTTTACTATGTTATGTATTTTCAGTTGTGCCTTCTATTTGTGTATTGAGACGTTAGGATGTTTCTCATAAATCTAATGCCTGCTGTATTGGAAATGTATATAATATGTGTATGTTTTCTATAAACAAAAAGTAACTATTAACTTTGACAACATTTATTTATATTATATTATTTATATTATTATACTATAGTAAAAACTAGTATTGAGAATGATGGTAATTTTTAAACCCTACTTCCTAAAGAAGTCACGACATGTTCACTGTGAGGGGAATATAGACCAACTCCTTATGCAGCTGATAGTAAAACTGGGGTTTGGTTTTCTTTTATATCATAAAGACCATATTCCGAAAAGCTGCAAACACAAGACCTTGGTAATTTGTAAACACACATAAGCAAAGTTTTACCAAAACAAGAGGGAAATGCACACAAGGTGACTCAAACGAATCGAACCAGTGACACTTGCAGGTTGTTAGTGCAATGGACAAACCTACTGAGAGGCATTTCAGTCCTAACAATAAATAAAAAGCGACCTTTAACATGCCAATATATAACAGGGGTGCATCGTTTCATGAGTACTGCAAGCCGGATCGTGAAATGGGTTACATCTATTAGTTTGAAGGGGGAAGGACGCGAGTGAGGAAAAAACTAACAGTAATCCATTTTAGCAGATATTATTTGGGTTATTAGTTTCATTTCATCACCAAGAATCGGTTGTTTCCTGTTGCAGAAACCCTCAAGATATCCATAAAATTCTTGTTTTCACCTGCAGTTAGAGATCGGTGCATGCATGGTTCGAGAAACATTGGTCCCTAGTGCTTCTAGGAAAACAAACTTGGCTTTCTCAGACATAGTACAGTGCCTTGTGTGTCTGACTTTGAACTCGACGATTTTTTTGTTTTACCATCATCCTTATGTTTGGTTTTCATAATATCTAGCCTACTAATAATTATTATACTGAAAAAGTTTTTCTAAATAACTTTCTCTAGTTTGATTTAGTCTTAATAGATGCAAGACCTCTACAGGCGACACGTTGAACACTCCTGGTGTATGACTACAATGTTGTATGGCTCAAAGGCCATATTTTGCCATGCTATGTCACAAGTAAACAGGGTGTAAAAAAATCAATTGGATTTATTTTATTTAAATCGGATTATTTTGATTTAAATAAGATTTTTCTATTTAAATTTCTTCAGGCCCTTAACACTGTTTATATAATATGTATAAATTTGTTAAATAAAAAATTGAGTTTGTGACATGACATGGAAACTAATATTTATTTTAAGTAAACAGTCAGAATTTGTGACATAGTAAATCAATATTTACTTAACATTTTTTTAACTTTAAAACACAAGTTGACATACCACTTAGTTTTTCTTGAGAAAATTACATCATCATGTTAACAAATTTATCAGCAAGTGTAAGTGACAGACCTAAACTATAGTCTGAGAAGTAGAATAGAACTCAGAAATAATCAGACTATAGTAAATTCTGATAAAAAAAAAACTGCCGAGCAGCAATAATTGGATTTTCACTTAATTTTAATTCATATTGAATCTTTCTTTTTTCCTGCTGACATTTTAATGGCTGTGTGTGAAAATGTATATTTCTACTCTTTTAATCTCTATTGCTAACTACAAGAACAAGCAAACACAGAGGTTCCCAAACTTATCCAAGTGGTGGCACCCTTAAGAGAATTATAATTTTCTCACAGCACCCTCGTCATCATGTAATATTTATCTGTGGTATATTATTACATAAATATACACATTTCATATTTGTAGCACTTTGAAAAAGAAATTAGAGAATTAAGAACATAAACATAATTAATACAACTAGTATTTAAAATTCACACACAAACACTTTAATTTTACTTCATAAGAAAACATAGGTCGGTGAAAATATAAATAAAACAAATAAAATTACCTTCATCATGCTCGTGGTGGGGGAGTGAACTGTTTTTTGATAAGTGACCTTAACCCTTTTTTTCTTTTGCTTAGAAATAGCTTAGATTGGAGGTTACGGGCGCTTCGCAGCACCTCTCATCTCTCTACGCACACACTTTGGGAGCTAACTAACAAATTAGAGATGGGCGATCCGCTCAGGAGCTGATTCAAAGAGTTAGCTCTCTTGACAGAGTGAGCGAGCGTTGATTCGTTAAAAAAGAGCTGTAGCTCTTTTTTAACCAATCAGGGCTCAAGAGCGGTAACTCTTTTTTAACGAATCAGCGCTTCCGTATGCGATCACCAGCTCAGTGATTCTTTTGGGAGTTAACTCTTTTCGAGAACTGGCTCTTTTCGATAACTATCACTCTCGAAGAGTCAATTCCACATACGCTCTTTTGCGCTCCCCAGCTTTTTGTTACTTTTTTGAAGTTTAAAATTTTTAAATATCTATGTATTATCAAATCATAAATGTTATTTTTTTTAAATTAAATTTTAGGTTGAAAGGGCGTTTTAACAGTTTAAGTCATACCACGCCTTTTAGCACTAATTAAAACTAGTTTTAAGATTGTTATTGAAACATATTCTAACAATTATTATATTATTTACTTAACATTAATCTAATAATAATAATAATAAAACCTCGATATCTCGGGTGTGATATCATTATAAAGCTACACAAAATTAAATTAAACGTAACTTGTTTTTATTGCATTGCCTTCACAAAGCAAGGCATTTTGAAAAAATTTTATTAAAAGACAGGGAAGGGATTTGGATTTCGAAAATCTTTGGGACAACGAATATTCGAGGGTATATTATACCTATATCTTAAAATAAATAGTTAAAAATCTTAAGTATTTAAATAAATTATTAATATTTTTATTATTTGATTTCAAAATATCATTTAAATTATCAGAAAGTCTCATTTGGTCCCTAAGTGGTTTTAGCCCTGGACATTCTAGAAGGAGGTGTTTTACGGAAAAAGGGTATCGTTAAACTTTAAAACTCACAACGTGGACAGAATTAAAGGTTCCCCAAACAAAAATTTCCCATAAATATTTTGACTTTGTCCAGAGCTTTTGAATTTCTTCTAAATTTTGTTCCCTTGCTATTGACGGCGGGCCGGGATCAATCCACTAAGAGAAAGATCCGAGGACAACACCTCGTAATTTTGAAGAATTGACATGGTTTTGGGCCATCAATTAAAGTTTATAGCTTTAACAGCCGTATGCTGCAATACCTTTCGTCCTCAGGCCCCGTCTCCCTCCTTTTGTTGATTTTAGAGGCAAACTGCGCAATTGCTGGATGAGTGAGTGCTGCGTGGGTGTTCAAGCACGCTTGGCGCCTCTTCGTCTGGCACTCACGTGGCAACGAGGGATGTTCGATGGCCCAAACATATTATATACCATTGAGTGGCTAGCCCGGCGTTGTCCGTAATACAAGGTATTAATCTGGTGTAAAATTTTCCACAGATTTCAAATCTGTTGAAGATATATTCAATTAAAAATTTATTTATTTAAAGAAAATAATATTGTTAGGTATCAATCTAAACTAAAATTTCCGCAGATTTCAAATCCGATGAAATTTTTACTCTATCTTTAACGGTCTAGGAGATAGAAAAAAGATTTTTGACCTCAGTTAAAAGATTTATAGTCTGTCTAGAAAAAAACTTGGCATTATTCCTAACCCTGACTGCAAGGTCGCATGAGTAGAAAACGTTCTCAGCGTTTGAAAAATCAATGAAGAGTAAAATTATGAAATTCATTTAAAAATCTTCTAGATTGAATTTTAAAATTCGCTGTGACCCAAAAATTGCAAATAATTTGGACTACCTGTGTGCCAAATCTCGCTGTTGCAAGTGCCATAGAATCATCGGGATTTTGCGGCCCCAAATAAACACTTTCTTTTATAATAGTAGAGACATCTCGATATGTTATATACATTATTATACATCTGAAAGGAGCGGTGAGTCATGAAAAAGAGCTAGCTCTTTTTAGTGAGCGAGCGGTTCTGATCTGATCCCTGAAAAAATTCATTTTTCCCATCATTATAACAAATGCCTCAAAAACTTTACTTCCCACTTGTGTTTTTTTTAGCTAATAAAATCAGTCACCTCTTTCGTTTATAATTTTGAATCAAACTGTTGTATACTTCCTTTAAGTGTTTATATTATGAGTGCTGTTAATCAGAAATGTTTATACATTACTCTTCCTGGCATTTAGATTGATGTCATGTGTGTTTACATTACTGTTTCCAGTATATAGTATATTCTAATAATTTACAACTGGCTGTTGCAATCTTTTATCATATGCAGTAATTGACCCAGTTCCCTCTGAGCTGGGTGTAAACATTAGTGCTGAAATCCCCATGAGTGCAGAAAAATTAAAGCATTTGACCACTTCTGTCATTTTTCTATGGTGTATTTACTTAGTAATAAAAATGTAAGATTAGTTGTGATTTAAATCAGTGATTTTTTTTTAATTTGATTAAAATCATGATTTTAATTGTTGATTTAAATCAAGTGATTTAAATCTTGACACCCTGCAAGTAAACAAACTACAAGTTTAATACAATGTTTAATATCCAAGCTTATGACCTTTGGCTTGTACAATACACTAATTTAAATGGGTTGTCTCAAATCAATAGTATAAGGAAATTT
The DNA here is from genome assembly GCA_947359465.1 of Metellina segmentata. Classification (NCBI taxonomy): domain Eukaryota; kingdom Metazoa; phylum Arthropoda; class Arachnida; order Araneae; family Tetragnathidae; genus Metellina; species Metellina segmentata. The sequence goes on along the minus strand of OX375876.1, from coordinate 57,549,040 downwards.
TAGAAGTTCTGTGAAACAACCCTTCAAGTGGTTTTGACAAGATATCTCATCAAATCAAGAAATTACTAATTTTGTTAATAACTAATATATCGTCATCAAAATATTGCCAATGTATATTTTTTTGACAAGATTAAGATCTGGTCAGTTTTTTCTAATGACAAGATAACTCATCAAAATGAAACCCAGGAAGGTCAATGTGAAGATAATTATTAAATAATCTAGAATGACATACTGACAATAACATAAATGATTTAAATACCTGATAAACATGATAGAACTTCTGAACGATGCTCATCTTCTAGCTCATCCCAACCTTCAAGATCATCAGTGCTCTCAATTTTCTTGGTTGTTGCTCTTGCCCTTGACAGCTTTTCAAATATGCATTTCACATGAAACCACTGCTTCATTTCACCACCCGCATCAGTAAAAGGGTTAGGAATTATTTTTCCAATTCGCACAAGCCCCTTTTCAATTTTGGAATTGCAATTCTTACATCCAGCTGTTCCTCGCTTTGCGAGATCAATGCAATATCTGTTATTGGCCATTACTAATCTTAACAAACAACTATAATTAGTGAAGTTAGAAGGCTTGTATTTATTTTTCACATAAGAAAGAGAATAGTTTTGTAAATTTTTGAAGATTGACCTAATTTGATATAATCTTGGCGTAATAATCATTCACACCTGAAAAAGAAAAAAATTATTGCAACCACAATTATCACATTTAAAACGAATACAAAACAATCACACTGAATAACAATGCAACTACTTTAAATATTGTCAAAACACAATAACAAATCTTTTTTTTTTTTTAACTTTTTTATCTATGAAAACATATTTTAGGTATACGTAGTTGTATGAAAATTAGTTGAGATATTTTCAAAAACTTGCAATTGTTGAAAGGTAACTGAAATTCTTAAATTATCCGTTTCTGATTGCATACATTCATATGGATATGTACTTGTAAAATACATTGTAAGTAATCCAATACATTGATTATTGAGTGCTCCGATATAATACATCAATAAGTTGATTTATTTTATACAAAATATTTTTTCAATAAATCAGTACAATTGCTTGAGCATTGTATGTGCTTTATATTAGACTGGATGCTAGTTACCGTCTAGCTAAATCAAAAGTTATTTATTATTTCAACCAATAGGAACAGCTATTTGCATCTTACTGTTTTGAAAAATTCAAAATGCTTAAGGATCAAAGTTGTATTTTAAACTAATTCAATTATTTCTTCAAAAATGCAATCCAATCTCTCAAAGACAGATTTTTTTAAATCTAATTTACACTACCAACAAAAAAAAACAGTAATCAAAGCAGGAAAATCATCCTTTCAAATCATTTATGCTTACATTAATGTTTAAAATTGACTAATGTTTCATGTTCCAACAGTGGCCCTCGTGTTTAGAGAGCAGTCCAGTGTCTGGGATTTGAAAAACCCCAGCAGAGGCATAGGCTGAGCTAAAGCATGAGCAACAGGCCTGGGGAAGATGACACTGAAGGTACTGAAAAATCAACACTTGGGTGGACAAAGAACCACAACTATCAACTTTTAGCACAACCAACATTGTTCTTGCCTACAATTTCAGTATAGACCAAAAGCAAGATGGGTGCCTTCTTTGACTTCATACAGGTTTGGTTTGAAACTCGCCTCGACAACAGCACCCATTGACACTTGATTAGTTTGCGTGTCAACATACTTTGTAAGAAATTTGGGTGGTTTGCCCAATCCAGCCACCACATATCATATAGGAACTTCTCATTTCGCATTGTGCTTGTTGTATATAACTTTCAATCTGTAGTGTGGTGATTTCTTATCCAAAAAATGCACATGTTAGTTCTCATTTCATTTCTACCACCCACTAATAGTTCTACGTAAAGAAATGTAGCATAGTTAGGCAATGCATTTCTCATTTTTTGCTCATACACAAGCTTCACATAAATCTGTTTAACAGCTTGAATCTGTTAATTATTGAGTTTTTATATGTACTAGTTGACCCATAGTTAAAAGTTACACCATTCACAATTGACAGAATATTTAACAATTTTAATCCTTGGTCTCACTAATAGTAGTAATGTTTTGGCCATGAATTTAAGGAAGATTTAGTTGCCACAAATTATATGCAATATTAATGACACAGGGTCACTTCAACAAATATTCATGCAATGGATAATATTAAGCAAAAGAATTAACTTACATTGTATACAATATATGGGTTAAAAATATAGAAAGATTCAGATTTGTGTTTCTTTACCCTAACCTGCATGTATTTGTCAACTGCTGCAGAGAAGTAAACATTTTATCTTGTGCAGCAAGCAAACTTCAAAAACTCTTTACAGCTGGTCAATTATTCACTACAATGAACTCTGGCTTAATTAGTTCTAAGCTGCTTTGATTTAATCACTCAGTCCATATATTGCTTATCACTGAACAAATTCTTTCAGTATTGGCATTTGAGCCTGGGATGCTTAAAACAAAACCTACAATCTTATAAAGGTTGGGCACATCGAAATGGATATTCTGGTATCAATTAGAAAGCGCTAAACTTTCTATTGATTATCAGAGGTAATTTTTCCATATTAATGAATGAGTACCTACCTCTAAATCTAAATAAAGGGTCGCTGTCTAAGCTGTCGATTATCATGGCAGTTGTCAACACAACGTGTTTGGCGGAATTTTGAGATCTTGTTCATTATCTCTCTCTACAATTATAAAATGAAGTGTTTCTTTGTGTGTGGCCTGACAAATCTATGGCCCTTACAATAATAAAATTTGGCAGTTAGTCCAGATATTTTTTCAATTTTTCTATTGCGGTTGTATTTTAAAATTTTATCAAGAACGTTTTAGAATGATGAAAAAAAAACCTAATAAATTATTAGGTTTTTTTTTCACTTTCTGTCCATTACTCCAAAATGTGATATCAAAGACAATTTTGCTATTTTCTACCTCTGACGTAGCAAGCATTTTTCGTACAAATTGCCTTTGGTGCTTTGGAACTATGCCCAGTTTTTCGATTTTAGTGTGTTTTGATTCACCTTGTTGATAACAGCCATCTCGAGGCCATCAGTGTTTCTTTTGCAAAGTAAACCAATTATATATAGAGATGACTGGTGTTCTTCAGTACTTTTTTTCTACCTCAGCGATCGTTAAAGATATATGAATAAAAATTTCAACAGATTTGAAATCTGCAGAAAATTTTACACAAGATCAAATTAGATTCATTTGATTTTTTGAAAAAATAACTTTTCAATTGAATATCTTTAATATTTTCGCAAGAGATTGTGACGTCCCGCCTATTGGATCTCTTCGCAATTCAATGGGAATGCATCAGCAATCACAGGGGTTGGCGAGCGTTACTAGCAAGCAGTGGTCACACCTGCCCCCATGAAAAGAACTGTCACGTAAACGTTATGCTGGCTGCGCAGTGGCAAGTTGAAGTATAAGAGGGAAATAGAATGCCAAAACAGTAATCAGAAGGATCCAAAAATAGTAGCTTTTACTTATATGGGAATTGGAATGTGGGTTGGTTGGTTTGGGGGTATTATGTCACAAGAGCCTATTTGGCCATGATGTGCCAGACACAAGACATACAATATCAAGTAATAAACACACCCAATGAAAGTTTTACTGACTCAGAAGAGACCAATACACCCAGGGAGAAATGCACCTGACAGGAGTCGAACCGCCTACAACTCGAAAGTTTCTAGTGCAGTGGGCACACTTGAGCCACGACGGCTCCGAATCGGAATGTGAGAGTTAGTCACTAGAAGTACGCTTGAACATGTTCGAAATTGAAAGAGTTTACCGAAGACAAGAAAAACAGTTCATAAAACGTTCTTATTGAAAAGGGGCAAATTTCATGAAAATTGAAAACATTAAAATACAAAGCTTCATCGGGATATGAAAGGACACCCATACACGATTCATGAACGTTTACGTATATAAAAACTGTATTTGAAAGAACGAACAAAAAGAAACATGATAAGCATAAAAGCAGCATATTGAAAAACACAAATGTGAGAGAACTCATAGTTACCAACAAGTTGTGAATGTAAGAAATCTCTACTTCATTCTAGAAATGTTAAATTTGAAATTAGAAACACACCGCCAACAACACGAGCAGACAAGTCATGAAAAAAAAACAATCCAAAAATGCTTAGTTGTAGTACTTTTTTACCACACTCACACAATTAAAATGGATCAAAGTTTTCTAAATACTATTATGACTCCTAAAAAATTCATTGGTTGAGTTAGAAGGCATATTTTTATTCATCTTGAATTTTTTTATTTATTTTTAAGAATTTCTTTCATGACTCATGGGTTTTAAACTCTCATAGTTGACAGATGTTTAAAACTTAAATTTCTTATCTCTGAGCTTGTTAATCTTTAAAACCATAAACTTTCTTAATTGGCTATGATTTATCATTATTTTAATTACTCTCAACGTTAACCGATCTCTTTAATACTCTTTTATTGTATTTTGCTTCTGTTATCTGCTTTCAGAATGCAGTCTGTTTTCATCTCCTTATCTTACAAATTGGTCTGGCAACAAAGCAGCCCCAAAGCCTGAAGTTATTGAAATTATTGATATGAGGTCAGCTTTCGAGCTTTGTGTGACTGTCGTCTGCAAATGTTAATTTATGATTTGCTCAATCAGTTTTTTATTATTTCGAATTTTAGTATCGTATGTTTGTGCCGTCTAAATGTTTGGATGTAATTTGAAGTTTCCTAAGACTATGTATCCACTGCTAAAAATGTTGAGTTGAAAAACACAGGACGTGCGTGTGTGTGTGCAGGAAGCTCATTATCTGCCCTCCGTTTATTAACTGAAGAAATTACTCATTGAGGTATTTGTTGCAGCTATCTTTATTTTCGACGTCTTATTTCTGTACTAACTGAACCCTGTTTTTTATGCGACTCTACTACAAAGTGGGAGTGGCATCAATGAAGCTCATTGTTGTAACCATGCTTGATGTTACACTGATCTTTTGTGTTCTGAGCATAAAGTAGAATATCTATTTTACTTGGTTATTAGTTTCAGGACAAAAGAAGCATATATAGAGGGTGATTTTACTGTCGTTGATCCAACTGTCTAATTTTATCGTAGGTAAATAGCATTCGTCGTATATGATAATTGATGTTTGTTCCAAAGAGAATTAAGAAATTTCATGAAGATCTTTAATTATCATTCTTGCTACAACAATTAATTTGAATTAAATTTATCTCGTTTAAAAATTTTGTGATCTTTAAATTGAAATTTACTGTTCTGGCCTTGAGACTAATCAAAAATTTATAAATATATCTATTGTATGTACTTGGTCATATGCCCACTGATAAAAAAAATATAATTCCATTATTTAGCATTTTGAAGTTTGGGGGGTTCTTTTCTGAGCTTGTGATCTAACATTTTAAATACTTGAATGTAAAATAATTCATTTTGTATCTCTTTATTTTATGTAAAAAATCCAAGTTTTATGATTTCATTTGGGTATATCACAGTAACAAAATCTTGTAAAATCTTTGTTTTCAAGTCTACCAATGAAGCAAAATATTACTTTTTTTAAATATAACTAGGTGTGAAAACAATTTTTTTATGAAGTTACACTAATATCTTCCATTGATTGAAAGTATAAGATGTTTACTCAATGATTTCTTCATTAGTTATTATTTCCTATTTCCATCAGGCATTCTCATCAATAAATGTTTAGTTTTATTGTGTTCATCCAAAATGGTTATAAGTCAAAAAATTAAGTTTAGAAATTTTTAATATTGACATTACCTGAATGTTTTGCATGTCTTTAGAAATCTTATTTTTTATGTTCTCTTAATTTTATAAAAATTGTTTAAAAAAAACTGACTGCTGTTATATATAACAGGAATAAATTAAACATTAATAGTTTTGTGAGTTTTCTCTACAAGTGTCAGGATTTGTATTCAACAATGTAGTTAAAAGGATCAAAGTCTTCACTTTTAACCATTAACTCTTATACCTTGGAAACTTTAAAAAAATTAATTTATTTAATAACAATGTTCAGGTGGCATAACTTTTATGTTATTCTACATTGCAATTTACCTAATTTCATACCTGAACTTGTCAAATTATAGCTATAGTTGAGCGTAGATTCTATAAAATAGATTTTTACAAATATTGTGTATGAAACATTGCTGTTCGTCCAAATACCCATCTGTTTACTAGTGTCAATAGTAGTATACTAATTAAGCATTTAATACTAATAAACTTACATATTTTGACTTTATGTATAAAAGATTATGAAAATTCACTATCTATTTCCCACCTAACAAATTGAGATATTTTGATTGGAGTTCTAAAACTATTCTTCTTTTTAATATCAAAATTGATATTGTTTATTTCTGTTAAATGAGACTGAAGGATTTGTATTAATTGAGTGAACTGAATTATTCTATTGCTACTTTTAACCAACCATACTGATCTTTAATTGTTACCAAATGTTTTTGTACCCAAATTGGGTTCTCTTGACCCAAATTAATTAAAACCTTCCAAGACCATGTGGGCTTCTTGGAATCCTTAGTGTGCTAAGATTAAGAACCTTCAAAAAATCCTCAGTTGCTTTTGTGAAGTAAATAATAACATCACAAGCCTAAAGTACTTTAGTGATCCTTCTTCCAATTTTACCCTTGTCTGCCCTTCAATTTTATGTCTTTCCACCCTCATACTTAAACTTTTATTATTGTTTTTTGTGTGTGTGTGTCTGTGTTTCATGCAGCTTAACTTATTTCTGGCCCTTGTGCCATTAAAATTCAATAAAACCAACCAAAAAAAGATTTAAAAAAAAATTGGTTTCCAAAAGATTTGTGTCCTTTGTGTGTGTCTGCTTTGGGTTCAGCGCTGCTTGGCCCTTGCGCCATAAAATATTCCTCCATTAAACAAACTGCAGAAATACTCAGGTAATTTCAAAACCTCTTGTTTACTAAACAAACAGTGTAATTAAGAACTGGGGCTTAAACTTTAGACTGCATTTGAGGGCCTTTTTCTCACAAGGGACTTTTTTTTGTTTGGGGTCATTGTTTTCCCATTTGCAGATTGTTGTATTTACAAATAGATAAGGGTACATGTTGTTTCAGAAGGAAAAATGGTTTGATTGGTTGGATGTTGCATTCTACAAGTGAGAGAGTATTCAGGAAACTAAACATCAAAACAAAGTTTAGGTGCATTTTGTGACTAATTGCTAATTTCGAACCCTGAAATAGTTTTTAAATTACACTGAGTTTTCTACAGCACATGTATATTAAAGGCTCGGTAACTTTCCAATTGATTAGATTTGTTGACTGCTATTTTAACATTTATTTAGAAATAGTAAACATAGTTCTCTTTTATTACAGGTAACAAGACCATGCGTGAATTCAAGGTAGTTGTTTTAGGAAGTGGAGGTGTCGGCAAAAGTGCCCTGACAGTTCAATTTGTGTCAGGGACGTTCATGGAAAAATATGATCCCACGATTGAAGATTTCTACCGGAAAGAGATCGAAGTCGACTCTGCTCCCTGTGTCCTGGAAATCCTGGACACGGCTGGGACTGAGCAGTTTGCGTCAATGCGAGACCTGTACATCAAAAATGGACAGGGTTTCGTAGTAGTTTATAGTATTACTAGCCATCAGACTTTTCAAGATATCAAGAACATGAAAGAACAAATTATGCGTGTCAAAAATACAGAACGTGTGCCAATACTCCTAGTTGGGAATAAGGTTGATCTGGAAAACCAACGAGAAGTAACTACTCTGGAAGGCATGGGACTTGCTCAACTTTGGGGCTGTCCGTTTATGGAAGCTTCTGCTCGAAATAAATGTAATGTGAATGAAGTCTTTGCTGAAATAGTTAGGGAAATGAATTATTCTACAGTTAGAGAAAAGCAAAATTATTGCTGTTGTGTAATTCTTTGATGGTGAGTACATTAATTAATTTCTTAATTTATGCATATTTTGGATAAAAAAATTTGCATTTACTTTTGTTTAAACTTATTTTTGGCACATATTTAGGTGTGTATGAGCTTTACGAACCAAGGTTGTATCTATTCATTTCCCTTGGCTTACTGCCTCTGGTAACATGAGGGTTGCAACCCCAGGATGACCAAGTGATCTCTCTTCTCTTCATCCTTTCTTTTAAGAATTACATGACATTGTCTTGTGTTTTGCACAGCTTGGCCAAATATGGCCCCTTGCACCATAAAAACAACCAACCTTTTGACAGTACACTCTTGGGTTTAATGGCACTTAAATATTTCTTCTCGTTTCCCAAAATACGTAACTCTGGTTATAATTTCAAAACATTTTGTTCACATGGTTGTGTATAAACAGGCAGTATAAATAAGTAGTGACTGAATATTGATGATTTGAGCCTCAACTTAGATGACTCATTTGTATTTGGAGCTTTTTCTTCAAGAGCATGTTTGCTATCATTCATGTTTTCAGTTGATTGTTGTTTTTGCAGATAGCTTAGAGTACAGATTTCTAAAAGAAAGAATGAATGACTATTTTGCTTTTCAATTGTTTATGCATATTTTGCTGCCCAATTTGAATATTGATGCTTCTTGGAAGCTGGACTCCAGTATACACCCTGAGAAATTGAGCCCAAGTTCCAAAAACTTCAAATAAACTGAATATTAAGTACTTGAGACTACCAAGCCCTCATTAAAAGTGCCACATTCTCATACAGGGATCTAATCTATTCAAAACAAGCTGAAAGCATTTGTATGGTTCAGATTATCCTTATGCCTAGATTATTCCTATGTTTAGGATTGATAATTTTTTTTATTATTAGCTGACTTGCAGGTAGATTGCATGTGTTGTCCATGATTAAGTTTAGATTAATTTTTACATTTTTGTTGTATCAGCTTTTCTATCCTATATTAGTATTGAGTGCCTTATTTTCTACTTATTGAGAATTTCACTGGCAATATTAAAAATATTTTACAAGTTTAATGCTTCTATAGGAGGTTACTCAAATTATAGGAGTAATAGAAAAGTTAACTGTATTAAATAGTCTTAAAATTGTGTTCTAATGTGTAGTTATTATTGTATTGCATTTAAGATAGTTTGGGGGTATAGAAAGAATAAATGGCTGAGTTTGATTGGAATTTGTCACACAAGCACAGGTATTCATTAAAAGCACTTTCTCTCTTAATCATAAAAAAATGGTGACTTGGTTTAACTGTTTGGTAATGTATTTAATACAATATTTAAAGGTAAAAAATGTGATAAAATCCCCAATTACCCTTTGCACTGTGAATATTAAAATTGACGATTGTTATGCCTTCAATAGAGTAACATTCAAGTGCATAGGTTTTAAATGAATAGACTGGGAGAATTTTAAATGATTTTTTAAAAATCATGCTAGATCAGTTATGAATTTTGTGTATTCGAAAATGGGTAGAAATTTATGTAAAGTTTTGCTAAAAAGGCCCATGTATAGAAAAGCATACATTTGTTACAAGCTCATTCAAACTTTCTAAAAATGTTATCAATATTATTTCATTGTTTAATAATTAAAAAGCAATTTTAACTATTAAAACAATAAGTCCATCTTGTTAATATGTTAATTAATCCTACTGCTTTGTCTTATTAGGCCTTATTAAGTTTAATTTTGTGGCATGAAACTAATTAAAAAAAAAAAAAAAACATGTGATATTTCAAAATTATCATCTAATGATAAGTGCAATAATCAGTAATTTCATGTTTTAAAAGCAAATATATCAGGGTAGGATACTGATCATCTGTAATAGACTGATTGCATACATATACTGCTAAGGTGTTAAATAAGTCTTATTCATCTAATACCTTATCAAAGCAATTTTACTATGAAAATGTGTGTTGCAATACTACTACAGCAAAATTTTATGAACTGCCATCCTGTTTACTTGTTTATTGTGTCTTTAACACAATTTTGTAAAAAAAAGTTCCTTGTGACATAAAACCTAACCAACCATGCATATTTGGTTTTGCTGAGTCAAATCCCTTTAAAAATTCAGATTTTGAAATATTAAGCATAAAATGTATACAAGACATCAATCATCAGGTTTCTGAATGTCAAATTTTGTTTACCTGAGTAAATCAGTCAAGCAAGCAGAATTAAAAGTCCTTCAAGTAAAATATATTATGAAATATCCATTGTTTAAAAGTGGCAATTTTTGCATAAAATGGTGTTTATAATTGATCATCAAAGACCAATTGTTTCTAACTGAAATGAAACAATTGGCATGGCAGTTGCCATAATAACAGTGAACACATGATTTCTGTAGCTTTTTCATCTTATCAAGAACTTCCCATTTCTTATCAGTGCTCTGAAAATATATCAATATTTGCTAGCCTGCAGTGATAAAGATTTTAATGAGTGAAGCTCAGGTGATAAGAAATAAGATACTAAAAGTACTATTTTGAATGTATATGTAATCAGGTAAACATATATAAAAATGTTAAAAGTGGTTTTAGTTTTTGATTCAGACCTTGCACATAAAATATTTTTTTAAAGAAACTTGTACTTTAAGCTGTTTCACTGAACAGTTAATACGTGTATTACTACACTTATAATTTAAATCAAATTAATACCTAATATGGACCCCTTATTATTTAATTAGTAATATAAGTTTGAGGCTTGAATGTTTGCTAATGTTGACCTAAAGTTTTGCTATTTAAAGAATTTTATGTAAAAAATATAATAAATTTATCTGCATAATTTGTGCACATTCTAAATTGATCCAACAGCATTTACTATGCCTTCCTATAGAATATTCTAATTCTCAATGCCTATTTTGTCCTTTTCGCAGCATTTTTTACTTGAAGTTTATCTGTTGTGTTTGGCACAGCTTGGCTTAAAAATAAGGCCCTTGCACCATAACCAATAGAATACTTGAACTATATGCATTAATTTTTAATACTTTGAACTAACTCTTAGCACAACAAGAAAATAAGTGCTTATCCAATTTTTTGTAAATATGCATGTGTCAAATAAATTATTAATATTTGACAATATTTTAATTGAGCTGAAAAAAAGCTTGTATTTTGTAATTTCACTGTAAATTCTATTGCAGCTTCCAAATAGAATTTTTTTTAATTTAACTGAAAAACAATCTTTTACGAATAAATATCCTGCCTGTCAAACCAAGAGGACATTTAAGCAAGACTGTTGAACTGAATTTGTTTAAAATTGAAGCATTCTCTTAAGTCATGAGCATATTCATTTGTATTTTGAAAAGGCTTGAGCCCTTGGTAAATGTTCCTGATGTGCAAGGCCTGGATGCTGCATTGCTTAATAGAATGAACAACATTTTATTACTAATTTGAAATGTTAAAATGGATTATTTGTAATGAAACAATTATTCAGTTCAAAATACCCAATGCCTCATAATGTTAATTAACAAAGTCTGCAAAATAGTTTGACAAATATGAAAAATAAACTAAAAGATTTCAGTAATCTGTTCCCACTGTTATTTGAATATGTTCTGTTAAGGAGACCTATTAAAACTAATCTAAAATTATAGCTGCATGGTTAAAAATAGTTTTTCTATCAGCTGTGAAAATTATAGTACAATCAATTTGTTTATGTTAGCTTGAAATAGTCATTGGTAGTTGTCCTGGTTAATGATTTAGTAGGTAGCACATATTTGAGAAAGACTTTTTTAAACCAAATGCCCTTTTGAGAGTAATGATTTTCAATTTGTTTACTGTTAGTTAATCTTTGGAGTCAATATCTTCAATCCATGTTTTAATTACATCTTTAGTGAAAATGACTTAGCAAATGTCTCCCTCTTTCATAAGGAGTGACAAGTGTCTCCTATTCCTTCAGTAATGAAATGATGAAATAAATTCTTTTATTCATAATCAACTTAACTGACAGTGCTTTTTTGGTACTGTGTTTTGCTTGTTATATTTCATAAGCTCTTTTAATAGAGAATTCAAAGGAATTTGTCTATCAAATTGCTATTCATTGCATGAGTCTAGAAAACGTCTGCATACCTTCAAAATATTTGTAAACATATTCAGTTTTCATGTTTGCTCAATTCAGCTATTGTGTGTGAATAGCTTAATAGTTCAAAATCTCTAATTTTCTGGTCACAAGAAGATTTTATAGAAAATATTTTTAACATTATACTGCAATGATCGGTACACTCAAAATTATTTTACAATGAAAATATACTCTTAAATACATATCCTATTTGTAGATGACAAAAGCAAATTATTTTTATTATGTTTGCAGGACTTATAACACGTAACTTGTCACTTTATTGTTGTTGTTTTTTGTCACCTTTTTTACATTTTGTCACTTTTTCACGTTTTAGTTCTTAAATTCTACTTGGACAACAACAAAAATTTTAGTACACAGTTCAAAAAATGCATTTTTTCTTCTAAAAAAGGTCAAATTTCAATGAAATTTGAAACAATTTTATGCCTGTATTTTTTTGTGTAAAAAGGGGGGGGTGTAGATTTTGTTACATTTGCCAGCAATTTCTTAGACAGTTAAATGTTTTAAATTTCTATATATTAACCCTTTATATTAAAGGCATGGTTTTAATTAAATAATGCACAGTGTATGAGATAAATTGCATAGCCTAAACATATTCTTTTACTCCAAGTTTGTTAAATATGATGGCATCGACTAATTCTGTTCAATCATAACCACTGCGTAATTTCTTGTATTTGATCAGTTATATTTACTATACTACATCGTATAGTAAATATAACTGATCAAATACAAGAAATTACGCAGTGATTATGATTGAACAGAATTTGTCCAAAGACCAATTTTTTGGAAAAATTGCCTCATTCAATTTTTTTGAGAAAAAACCAGGAAGTATCCTCAAACTGATAAATGAACTCTTGAAGCCTGACTTAAAAATTTGAAACATTTAAGATAATACTTCTGTATTTCTTGATTGTTAAATTAAAAATTTTAAAGGTTATAGTTTGGTGTATTGTCTTTATTAGATGTAGTTAATTCTAGTCTTGTATGAATTCAAGTAGAAATGAAGTTTTGGTGTATTAACCATCAAATATTTATTACTATTTACATGGTTTATAACACGTCGCTTTTTTGACATTTTGTCACTTTATCGACATTTTTATCACTTTATCAGGTGTTTAAATTCTACTTCGAGAAAACAGTTTTTGTGCACAGTTTAAAAAATTCTTTTTTTCTCTAAGAAAAGTCAAATGTCAACCTATTACATATTATGTAATTTCGTCTTGTGTTGGAACTTGTCCAGACTAGTTTCCTATATGGCAGGTATGCCATTTGAGCGTCATAGGGGGACAACCTCTCCCCCTTCTGAATGAGGACTGTGTTTCTGCCAAAATCAAACCTTTTTTATATTTATTTTGAGGCAATTGTAATGTGATGCTGCGGCTGGCGCCGGCTGCTTTAATATTGATTTAGATTCATAAAAAGAAATGGAGCCTTAAGTATCATCAAATAAGATAATCGTGCCATCAAATAACCAATAGCAACCCTCTAAATATGGAGCAGCAGAATTATAGTTTCCTTTCATCGTAATTTCCATAAAGGCAGTGGTATGCTGTTCCATCAAATTACTCCACATCACCATTGGTCACAGCCTGGTGCTAAGGAATTCGATATAGGAAGAATGTGAGATTTGGCATTTGAAGCTTGGGGAAGATGTGTCTGAACTAGTTTTTTCTATTCACCGATTTTTTAATCAGTGGCCAATGCGTTGGTCAACATACAAATTCGAGGAGACTTGAAGCTTCCCACTCACTGTTTCATCAAGCATTGTTCAAGCAAGTGGCTAAGCCTAAAGCCAGCTTCTGAAAGGTTGCTTAAACAGTGAATTGCAGAGCAAAAAGTATTTCCTTCACTACATTCCAATAAAGAAGCCAAACATGATACAAAGACCAGGCTACACAAAAATTGTTCTATTACTTAGAAGAGAAACTGAAAGTTGAGGTGATATTTGTCGTATCAAGTGCAAGTATATGTACAGTGTGACCGAATTTCTTCAGAAAAAGGAACTTCTAATGCTTAACCTTCATTCTCAACTTGAATTGTTGACAAGAACAATTTTAGATAGGATCTACAAAGAGAAATTTATTTGAGATTTGAAGATGCATGGTAGGATATATCCTCAGAAACTGTTGCTTCTAGCTGATATTGTGATTAGAGATAAAATTTCTAAAGCTCTACAGAATGTGAAAGGGAAAATTATTTCTTTTTTCTAAGTGTTCAGATGCATTACATTACTAGTGTTAAATGTCTTTTGAAGAAGTCCTCCTTCAGTTCATCTCTCCTTAAAATTTTATCCTGTCTAGGTCCTCTTGAGACTCAGTGGTGAGAGTGTATGACAAGTATTAGAAGTTGCAGGAGCCATGTCATGGGTAGTCTTAGCAGACATACTACTGGATGAGTGGAAATTACTCCAAAAAGAATTTGAGGGAGAAGGATCTAGAGTGAATGTTCAATGGAATCAGTTCTTTAGATTGCGAGACATTAGTGGTGTGGGTCCTAAATACCCAGCTGTGTCAAAGCTAAAGTGAAGGCTGCTCTGTCACTTGCTCATGGTAGTGCTGACATTGAACATGGCTTGACAGGAGACAGCATCAATGTCAGAACACACACTCAATGCATTTATGATGGTTTAAAGTAGCCTGGCAAATTTTGACAATCAACCTTATTTGATGTCAATCACATCAAAGCTAATGGATAAGGGTTGCATATAAACCCTGCAATGCCTATTTAAAAGATATATAACAGAAGGCACAAGGAAAATTTGAAATAGACGTAAAAAAAAAGACTGGAAGCAGAAAAAAAAAATTTTTAAGCAGCTGGCCTTTCTTTTATTTAAAAGGTAGTAGAAGAACGAAAACTTAAATTTATGCGTAAGAATTTGGATGAGGCATTGGAAAGTGCTTCAAAATTGTTAAAGGAAGCCAATGATAGACTCAAGAAGGTGATAGAAAATAAAGGTTTTAAGGAAGCAGCACTTTCTCAGGCAATGATTGAAGGAGCGACAAAAGTCTCAGTTGATGCTGGTCAGCAGAGACAGACTTTTAAAAATGCTCATTCTTCTCTTTAGAAAAAAGACAAAATTAATTACAGAAAAAAAAAATTAACATATTTTACATTGTTATTTGTCACTTTTTTACACCTTAAGCCCTGTAACAGAGCAGAAAAATTGGGAAAGTAAATATATGGATATTTATCTCAGAAAGAAACTTTTTTCAATTGTGTAACAGGAGTATATTAATTTGTCTGCAGTTGAACAATTGTATCTGACTTCACAAATCCATAGCAAGATCTATTTTGTTATATCATATTTGTAAGAACTTAGAGCCTATCCTGCAATTCCACAAATTTAATTCTTAATATTTGGTTAAAAGTCCACTGAAAACAATTTTCTTTGTAGCTATTCACTTTTAAGATGCCTATCTGGTTGTCAAAAAAATATTTTATAAGTAACATTTCAGTCATAAATGATTTTAGTCTTGCGAGTAAGTGAGATGCAAATTATACATATCAGTTTTTAATCATGAGAAGATTAGCTGTATTTGATTGAAAATTTTTTACAAATAAATCTAAATTTAACAAATTAATTTCTAGCTTACTAAAAAGGTATATCCTGTGCTATGTTTTCCAGAAAAAGGTAAATGAAGAATAAATGTCTACTTGATGCAAAGGGCATGATTGATATGAAGGGTTTTGTGATACTGTAACAGTCCTAGTGAATGTCTGCCAGTTTGTTTGTCTAATAAACTATTATATATTTAAATGAAAAACTAGCTATCACATATTAACTAGACACTGGCCAGCACAGCGTTACCCGTGACAGCTCTTTTCATAGAGTCAGGTGTGACCACTGCTCGCTAACCCCCGGTAATTGCTGTGAATTCCCATTTTTTGAATTCGTAGCTTATTGGATAACAGCCATCATAACATTGCCCGTGGTGTTGGTTTGCTTGGTAAACCAAATTATGAATATTATGAACTATGGTTTGCTTCGCAAATTGGATAACAGCCATAATGAAGTTGCATGTGTTGTTGGTTTGCTTCCCAAACCAAGTGGGAATTTAGTGCGATGTCACAATCTCTTGCGAAAATATAAATATGTATTTAATTGAAAAATTATTTATTAGAAGAAAATCAAGCATATAAGGTATCTTATCTGGTGACAAATTTCCCGCATATTTCAAATCCGTTAAAATTTTCAACCTTTCTTTAACGATCCTGATTTTAGAAAAAAAAATTGTACAATGATGCCAGCCAAAATGTTTTTTTTCCTTCCTTTTGCTTTTTTTCGCTGAAATCGTAAGAGCAGGAAATGTAATCTATTCATTTTTGGAATGCGAATGTTAGCGAGGTGTCTTCAATCAATCTCTTGAGAAAATATAAAAGATATTCAATTTAAAAATTTTATTTAAAGAAAATCATCTTTTTAGGTATTGATCTCCAATGTGAAATTTTTCCGCAGATTTCAAATCTGTTGAAAATTTTGCTCTATCTTTTTTTAGCGACCTAGGAGATAGAAAAAATAACTAAATAACTCCAGTTAAAAGTTTATGTGTTTTCTATCGTCTGCTGGAAAATCAATCTTCCACGCAAAATGAAAATGCTAACGAAATTATTTAGAATATGTGATCTTCTATACTGTTGCATTCAATAATGATTAAATTCATTCAGATTGAATTTTAAAATTCGCCACGACCCAAAAAATTTGGACTACCTGTATGCCAAATCCCATTAACGCAAGTGCCATAGATTCGTCAGGACTGCATGCAGGAAACAAACACTTTCTTAAATAATATTAGAGATTACACTAATCAAATTGACTGTATTCTAGAATTTACTGGCTCTTACAATGAATTAATTCATTTCAACATAATTGTTTTCAAAAATAGTGGCACTGTTGTGGTTTAGTGGGTATGCCCACTGCAAGCAACATGTGGGTTGTAAGCAGCACATCATGTTCAATTCCTTCCTGGAAAGGGTTCAGCACAGAGCTACAAAAATAATAAAGGGGATAGCAAATCTCGACTACAATGAACGTTTAAGTAAGCTAAACATGTATACACTGGAAAGAAGGAGGGGGGATTTGATTCAGCTTTTCAAGTTGGTAAAACAAGGGGACACAGAGGGCTTAAATTTCAATAGGGATAACAAAACAAGGAGCCATGGGTATAAATTGAATAAGACACATTTTAATCGGGATTTAAGGAAAAACTACTACTTTAATAGGGTAATAGACAATTGGAACGCGTTCCCAGAAAATATAGTTAGTTCAAAGGGAGTGTACGAATTTAATATACAATTGGATAGTCAGTGGGAATTGGGGAATTCATAAACAAAGGACCAGCCTTGTTGGGCTTGAGCCTGTAGTTGGTCGTCAATATTTGTATTCCCTCTTCTGTGTTTGTAAAACTTGTGTGTATGTCTAGAACTTGATGACTGTTGTGTATTTGGCACAATATGATCCTTATGCCATAAAAACTCAACTCAATCAACAAAATATATGGTATCTGCATTTTAAATTAAAACAGACGTGATTAAAAATATTAATTATAAATATTTTTTCTTTTGTAGGTCATTAAAAATCTGGCAACTGCTTTATTTCTTAATGTGGACCAATGGCCTGATGCTATTGCTTGAAAGAAGTATGGAAGGCTGCCTTATTGACTGTATTACTGCTCACATCATACAAATGAAGATGTTCTCGTGCAATATAAGAAAAGTTACCATAATGCCTTGTATCAACAGGAATGGAGATACAGCTAGGAGAACATGCAACTTTATATATTGAATAGGAGACCTCCTGAGCAGTGTGAACTACTTACCTTTTTAAAGAAACTGCCTCCATTCTGTGATTGAGAAAACCGAAGATATGTAATTTTTTTATCTGGGGCATCCAAGCATTACTTAACGTAATCCTTTGGTTTGTTTTTCTTTTGTTATGAATGTGCAATTATTTCAGGTCTGTTTGTTCCAATAACATTTTGTAAATCATGTGATTAGTACCAACTATCAAAGAAATCAAAGGATTGCACATATATCATGAAATTATGACAGCAATATATTTTAGCTTTACTGACTATAATTTAGTTTTTAACTTATGCTATGTTTTTTGTATATTATACTCAGATGTGTAGAGTAATTTTTGTATGTTGTATATTTTAGCTCTTTATATGACAATTGAGAGTATTTAGTCAACATGATGTACTAAAAAACAGTCTTTTATCTCTTAATTCTAACTTATATGAATATCTTCAGTCACAGTGTAACTACTTTTTGTAATTGTACAGTTGAAATAAATAAATTTTTAAGAATATTTCAAGTGTATCTATTTATTAATCTGTCAGGTTCACAAGCATAATTCATCTTTACAACCTGCGTGACTTCTAACAAGTTTTGACCTAAAGCGATAGAATATTTCCAATGGGTTCTATTCCAAGGAGAAGACCAATAGAATCTCTAAAGATTGAAATAATTATGGTTTCTTTCAGCTAATAAATGTGGATTAGTCATTCCGTGTATTTTGTGGTAAAAGTATACTAACTCGGATATCTGGCGGGACTCGGGGTTAATTAGAAGTATTTCCTATGAAATCACGTACGATATAAACTGAAATGGTTTCTTTTACTAATATGCATTGTCCAACTCAGGAAAAGTAAAAATTTTGATGGTAGTTATGACCAGTTTTTACTCTTGATATTTTCTAAAAGTTACGAAAAATCACAAAAAACAGTAAAAATAGAATGGTGAATCTAAATATTTTATTGAAACGGGAGAAAGAGAACTTTTCTGATCTTAATGTTTAAATTGCAGTATTCCATTGGGGCTTAGGCTTCCCAGCTAATGCTGAACTAGAAATTATATTTTACCTATTGTATTTCGTAACACAATTCAAATTGGTATAATTCTGGGCTGTCTCCCGTTATATTGTGTGCCGACCAACCGGTATAGTGGTTAAGGTGTTAGCCTCTAGATCGGAAGGTTCCTGGTTCGAATCCGGGTCCGGGCATGGATGTTTGTAAACGTATGGTGTAGAGGCGGCTGGTGCACCTTAAATCTGTCGTGGCCGAAAGTCCTCACGTTGGGTTCGCATGGAAGTTTGGAGAGTGAGGTGCCAGCTCAGGTGTTGCTTCGTCATCTGACCGTGGTTCAAAATTACGAGGTGTTGTCATCGAATCTTTCCCTTAAGGGACTGATTCCGGACCGTCGTCAATAGCCCGTTGTGTTGCTCTAGTACGACGTTAACTAAAATTACCATTACCCGTTATATTGTAAAGTATTGCTACAAATTATTTTATTTTCAAATGGTCTATTAAATATCAATATGCAAGCTTAATAATTAAAGCTAGGTTTGGAAATAAAACAAATTTAATAAATGACATGCAAATAGAGGGTGATTATAGTTCTTTTCTCAGCTATTATTTTCATATTCAATATGAGGGCAGTGGTAACCCAATTGGAAAAGTAAAGGATTAGCAACCAGTGGGTTGCGAGTTCGAATCCAACCAAAGACCGTCACGTACTAAGGGGCTGGTGTACGTTAAATTTGTGATAGCCTCTAATGTCCTCGGGTTGGCGTGGTGTATAAATTTGAAGAGTGGGGTGCCAGCTTAAGTGTTGTCTGACCGTGGCTAAAAATTACGTGATGTTGTCCTCGTATCTTTACAATCATGATCCATCCCGATAGCCCTTTCGTGTAGCTCCAATACAACGTTAATTTAAAATACAAAAAATACCGAACTTGTACTCACTAGGACCCCACATATACGACAGTTTTGGTAAGATTGGGTTTGGAACTCTCAACTTCCGGTTGCAAGTCCACTACTCTTTCAACTGGGTTACCGCGGCCCCCATTTTGGTTAGATTTTTTTCGTTCGTTTTACAGTCCTGCAATAATCTACTTCTATTGAAGCAAAAGCGTTTTCGTCTTCCCATTAAGACGCATTCATTCACTTAACGTATAAGATTTCAGTCTTCCTTTACATCTCGGCATCCTAACCTTTGAACGTGCATTCAGTATGCACGTACACTATTGTCCTACGCATAGCTTCGGGACTATTGAGACATTTTTTAGAACAATAGGTTACTGCAACCCTTTTAAGAGAAAATATCCCCGAGGATATATTTTTCTATATCATGTTCTTTGGTTATAAAGTAGTTCTTAAACACATTAGAAACCTAAATCCAACCATCGCATTTCAAGAATGAATATTGCGACGTCTATATCCTTAAATGAATACATATTTTTACATTGTTCGCTCTGAACATAAAAGCTTTGTTTCTATCGTAATGAAAGTAGTGACAGCTTTTGCGAAATATAGTAAACCCCTCGATGTGTTTTGAAGAATGTGAAAAAACCTATGTTTGAGAAGAGCGTATTTACTAGGAAATAAAACAAATTATTGTGTTCGATTGTTTCTATTTTTTAATTGAAGATTCTATAAAATAAGTCGATTAGAATCGATGCTCAAAACTTTAAATAAAATTAGATACGGCATACTCTTGTTTATAAACAATTTCCTCACTCACTCTTTCAAGGCAGCCAAATTAAAAGTGACCTTTGATTTTCCCTTTTCAGAAAACAGTTTGAATTCTTTTGTGTAGTTCGCAAACCAAAAAATTCATTGGACAGGACCGTTCCTTAGCGAAGCGCTTTGTATGCTTTTGCACATTGTCATGAAAAATAGTGGCGACCGAAGTACGACCAGTGTGGCTCCCAACTTACAATTATAAAATATGTAGTAAAACATTTTCTGACGTTTCTTCGTTTTCATACTTTATTCGATAATTTAGGAACGTTGTGATGAAAGGACGGCAAATTGAGACTTGCACGTGAGTGACTAATATCACAGGAGCGGCCGGGATTGGTGGAGAAATAAAAGAGCCATATAAGGAGGGCATCCACCTTTACATATAATTACGCACTTTTCGCTGCCTAGTTTCAAAAGTGGTAGAGAACAATGGATAAGCCTCAAAGTTTAAATGTTAGAAAAGCATAAAGTCAAGTTTTGCAGTTATTTTTATAAAGATGGATCCTCTTTCCAAAACCAACTTTTAGCAAATTCGCTGTTTTGTACTTTTTTGCTGGCTAGTTTCGAAGTCGTAGAGCAGTTTATATAACTCCAAGTCGCTCTTGGCAACCGCACAATCGAATCCCGAACTACCGGACCCTGAAAGTGCGTAACTAATCGTCCAAGTAATTGCTACAACTCGCGAGGAACAACCGGACAATAATTGACATTGCCCTTAATAAACTCAGTGAACCCTTCCCACAGCGCGCTCTAACCAGTCCTTCCACTGATTCACCCACTTGTCTTACTTCCCTACTTGCTTTACCCCCATACTTTCCACCACTATCGCTTTTTCGTACAAATAAGCGATATTGTCTTTCTCTGACATTCTCAACCGGATTTCTGAACCCTAATCACGGGGCATTTATCAAATTTCTTGTCAGCGGTTTTATCGCTCATCATCCAGGCACGTAGAGCACTGACATCACCGATTGAAGGAACATCAGCGATGCACAACGAACAAAAAGAACGACTCTGGGAAGTCGGGTTCCTCTGCCCATTGTGGATTCGTGACCACAATCCCAATCTGATGTCCTGCATTACGCGCAGCTTCTTTTGGGTATTTATCAATTCCAATGCGTTAGTCAACGTCTGTAACTCATTTCCTTTATCCACACTCCGTTTATCTTTGAAAAACATTAGCACTTGAATCTTAATCTTTTGATATTTATTCTAAAACGTGCTGTGCGTTGGCGTAATTTTAATTTCGAGGTGGAACTTTGGCAACCGACGGAACACGAAGATAGTTGTTTTAATCTCCTGGTAGTGGCCTTTAGCTTTTATCTTTTTATGCCAATTCCGTTGTAAAAGAAAGAAAACATTTGACAACAAATTCTAACTTTTCAGTTCGAATTTTATTTTTCATGCTAATTCTTAAGAAACATTTCTATCGAATTCCATAAAAATTTCTATAGAATATTTGAAATCCTATAGAATTATGGCACGGTTTTCTATGAGCTCTGAAGTAACCTCTAGAAATCTATAGAACTAGGGGGCCTGCCCCCTGCTCGCTAACGCTCGCCAACCCCCGGAAGATTGCTTCGCAATCCTCATTGGTTCGCTGCGCGAACCTATGCTCGCTTCGCTCGCCTCAATGAAGACATGTGTCCTAGCAGAAGGGATTGTTTACAAAATATGTTACCAAAAAAATATTTTTCAAATCTAAATTTGCTGTATTACAGAAAAAATATATACAGTATCTCTAAAATCAGAATTCAAATGAAAACTTTGTGCCAATTTTGACTCGAAATGTGAGCGTTGCTTTGGAAATTGAATACCCAGCATGTTGTTTGTGTGTACATTTTCCAGCACTCAAACGACCCACACTCTTTCATTGAGTTTATTGCCGAAAGTTGTAGTGCAAGCGTCTTATTGAACTATAATTGTTGGCCCTGAAAAGGACCGTTTTTTAAATGGCCCTGAAAAGATCCTCCGCTTTCTTTGATTTCTATTATAAACTAACTGCAACAGCTCATTAAAATTTATTTCCTTTTTTTTTTCAATTAAATTTCATCCGATAACGCTATAAATTCAATCGATGCGCGAGAGTTCGCGATAAACAAACAATCGTACAGTGTTGCCAAAACGCGATTACAAATAACGTCTTTTTTGCGTGCCACGTAAGAGAATTATATATATAGATGTCGATGGTTGAATTTTTATGCCGCAAAATGGCTGTATTTAGCCATGCAACACAAAGTAATAAACATACACACAATGAAAGTTCCATTGACTCAGAAGAAAGAAATGAACCGAGGGGGGGGGGGAATCGAACCTGCGCCGTCTACAACTCGCAGGTTACTCGCGCAATGGGCATTAACATGGAGCCACGACGACCCCAGAATGTCTGTAGAAACTTCTAGAATTTAATGGAAGTTCATTTCTTTTGTTTCACGACTTTACTTTTCTATTGAACTTTTCTATAGAATGTATTTCTGTAGAGAAGTTTATAGATATCTACAAAAATACATTTTTATAGAATCAGCTCGATTTCCCTATAGAATTTTTATCTTTAAAAGCAAAATTTCCTTTCTCTATGGCACAGTAAAAATCTTATGAATGAATTTTTTTTTGAGGGGGGAGGGGCTTGCATTCAAATAATTAAAGGGCTTTAATCAACATAATGACAAACCAGTTTTCAAATTTTTCATGTGAGCAGCTTCAGTTTTAAAAATTCCAGGTTTATAATGGTTTGTCCACTATTCAGAACCTTGTCTGAAAACTTCTTTGGTTTAAAGGAATCAAATTATTTTTGTTCTCTTGGATATTTTATTTTTCATTACGATACATACGTATATTTTTATCTTATCTTGCCTGGAGCTCTTCAATTCATGTATTATACTTTGACAACTTTTACATCTTGTTTCTTTTAATAAAATAAAAATTGGCTATCAATTTATTAGGGATTTCACGAACTTTATTGCGTCCAAATATTTTCAGATTTTTACTTGTCAGGATCAGAATCAAAACTATAAAAGATGCAGAGTGATTTAAAAATGCCCCAAGATGAGGACTAGACTTCAGAGATTGCAAACATCCCTATCAAGCATATTTGAAAAAATAAACTTTTAAATTAACCTTTAAAAAAGAGTTATAACATCGGAGATTAGTCTAGTGTCGGAGTCGGTAGCGCTTTGGTAAAATACAATGTTCGCACTGGGTTCGAATACTTGTCTGGTAGATAGGTATTTTAATTTAACTCCACACTTGAGCAACACAACGGGCTATTGGTGACGTCCGGGTTCAATCCCGAAGAGAAGGACCCGAGGACAATACCACGTAATTTTGAACCACGGTCAGATGTCGAGATAACACCTAAGCTGGCACCCCACTCTCAAAACTTCCCGAATCTTTGTCTCAGCATGTTCTTTGTTGCCTAAAATGCATAGGTTTAACCCTCTGAGGGGTTTTTACGTATATATCCGTTGTCTTTATGAATGTTGTTCTGTTGTTGTCTTTCAGAATGACTTCTAGCCAGTTTTAAGCTGACTATTGGAATCTTCTCAAGGATTTTACCAATCTATAGATGTGGTTATTTAGTCATAAAATGTGTGTTGTTGGATAAGGCACTTCTTTGAAACTTCGTGGCGCTTAGGGCTTTAATAAAGTGGTTGGAGTTTTATGGTGAAAAGCTATATTTGTGGCCAAGCTTCGTCCAATAAATTTGAAGTGGAGATGCCACATGGTGTGTGTTATGAATTTTAATAAGATTCTCCAGTTACATTTATTCACCACAAGCATTGATTATCGGTTCTTGAAGCTAGTTCAAATTGTACTTGCATTTATTATTCTCAAATGACGAAAAAATTTTATTCGTTTTTTAAATTGAAACTCGGCGGCTTGCGACTTTTTAATTTGTAGAATGTGATTGGTTTTGGCTTTTCCAAAATGGCGACTCAAACTCTGGCTCCATCTTTCTTTAGAAAAACTTCAATTGGGCGATTATTCTTTTAAATTTTGGTTTAATAATTCGCTTGTAGCAAAAAATGAGCAGAGATCGAAGAATCTAACAGCATTTGTTGTACGAAATTGAAACGCAATTTGACAGAGAACACACTATTTTTGTTTTGAAGTTCCTCAACTAGCTATGTGCCGTAAAGGATTTTAATGAGGAACATAAAATGAGCGCCATACTAAACACCAGAGTTGGAAGAAACAAGGTAATAAAATTTATCAGATGGATAACTTATTTGAACAGGTAGGAATTCACAATTTCTTTTTTTTTTATGTACTTCGCTCAGGTTATATTTCTGTACTTGTGCAAAACGTAATCTCGACGCAAGAGTAAACAAATATGAAATTTGATGTTTAAAATATAAGAACAATGCTTATATTGTTCTCTCACGAAGACTTCTTTTAATTGTTCAAAGAAAAAAGCGTCCAAAATTAAATTTTGAAATGATCGTTTACTTATTTAAAAGTGCCAAATTACGGATATCTCAACCAGTCAAAATGCAATATTTTAATGCATATTTTTCTATTGAAAAATCTTGAGAATGGAATATATTTTGCTTTTCTGGGGTTCTTGAATGTACTTTAGGGAAATTGTAGTTTATAAGGTATGTAGCCTAAAATATTCCAATTTCAAAGATCAGTTCAAAAATTCCACATTTCAACGCAATGAAGACATTTTTCTCGTATTCGATATGATTGTGGTTCAAATTTACAACGTGTTGTCCTTGGGTCTTTCCTTTTGGGATTGATACTGGACCATTGCCAATATGCCGGTTATGTTTCTCCAATGCGATGTAAATGGAACTACTTACCTCTCGCATTCGGCACACTTCGAAAATTCCAATTGAAGTAAGCGAAATAAAAAATTTAGATAAAAGTGTAGAATGGCATTAACATGATTTATTCTAGCGTCATGAAAGCAGAATCGATTATAGTACATCGAAGGTTAATGACAAATGAGGCGGATGTATTCCTAGTTTCTATGACCATATTCTAATGATCACAGTAATTCCCTTTGCTTTTAAAGTGCAACACAGTAAAAAGTTTGCCACAAAACAACCCATTTTATCGGAAAACTTAATCTAGCCTAAAATATAGGTTATTTCTCCATCAAAGAATATTTGCTCTTGTTCCTGCTGCAAGCTCAGGCGTAAACAGAGAGAAGAGGGAATTACTTTCTCTTGCTCCAGTAGATTTGAACTTTTGTCTTTCTCCCCGCAATTGAAACATCCTTCCTTTTTCGAAAAAAAGAAAGAATCACCTGAGCGAGTCATGGACCCGAAGACCCGGACCCAGAGAACTACTTTGAGGTTTTTCGAAGACTGTAATTAAGATCACGGAAGAAAAATGAGCCGTCCTGATAAAATAGTTTTCTGCTGACGAAACTTGCACCTTGTTACAACTCCGAACTGAAGTGGAACCAGTATTTCGGAAAGCTGAGAAATACGAGATTTCACTTTCCGGACGTAAGAGCAAACCTTAATTTAGTAGTTGTGGCATTGTTCGAATAGTTGGATGGTTAAAAAAAATTTAACTTTTAACCTCAAAAATTAAACCTTTAAGCTTAATTTTTTTAATTTGTCGTTTGCGGTTTCTCACATTTTTCACATTCATTGTAAAAAATTTCGTAATCGTTTGCAATAATGTAATTGAAAAATAAATTGGTATTTCGTCACTCGCTTGGTATTGCGAATTGCGTGTATTTTTAGTTTCGAAAGGCCTTCGTATAAAAAGGTTTTTATGGTGCGTTAAAATGTGGAAAACAATATATCGTTGGAGCCACGCAATAACTAAGAACCACGAAAATAATTATTTCCAAACACACGCTCGACGCTGAAGGTTTTTCCGGTAAACAAACCAGACGAAAAATGATTTTCCTTTCAAAACATTTCTATGGAATTCTATAAAGATTTGTGTAGAATTAAATAAAAATATTTATAGAATTCCACAAAAATTTGTATAGCATTCTATAAAAATTTTTATGCTGTAGAATTCGATAAAATTTTGTATAGAATTCTAAAATTTTTGTTTAGAATTCTTTAAAAATTTGTATAGAATTCTACAAAATCTTTTATAGAATTCGACAAAAATTTCTAAATAATGTGGTCTATAGAATCCTAAAGAATTATTGCCCGTTTTACAGTAAACTTTAAAAACTATCCTCTATAGAAATTCTTTAACGCATCTATAACAGGGATGGCCAGCTACATTACTTTTGGCAGCCTAATCTCAGAAAGAAATATTTGAACGAGCCACATTTTTTAATATTTATTTTTTTAACTAGGGGGCTCCCCCCCCCCCTGCTTGTTGTCGCTCGTCAATAAATTGATTGTATTTTAATATAATTAATATTATATTAATTTTTAGTAATAAATTATATTAATTATTAGTAATAAATTATATTAATTATTAATAATAAGTTACATTAAATTTTATTAATAAATCATATAAATTATTAATAATAAAGTATATTAAGTATTAATAATAAATAAGATTAATTATTAATACGTAATTATTAATCATATTAATTATTAATAATAAATTATATTACTTATTAATACGTAATTATTAATTATATTAACATGATACTTTTATTTAATTATATTAATAAATATTCATCAATTAACACTTGATTTTAAAAAATCACAATGTGTTTTATTTATACAACTAGGGGGCTCCGCCCCCTGCTCGCTTACGCTCACCAACCCCCGGGGATTGCTGCGCAATCCCATTTGGTTTGCTTCGCAAACCAACACTCCTTTCACAGATGTCATTTGGTTTGCTTCGCAAACCAACATTCCTTTAACAGAGTGAAACTATCTGAATAATTCGTATTATGCTGATTTCACTTTCCGGTACATGACGTCACAGCGAGGGCTTCGCGCCCTGCTCGCTTACGCTCGCCGACCCCGGGGATTGCTACGCAATCCCGTTTGGTTTGCTTTCTCAAACCAATACTTCTTTCGCAATTGATTTCACTTTTTTTTGCTTTAACACTTAATGCACCCTAAAATAATAGCCGCATCAGTAAAAAATCTTCTGTATCTTGTTCCCTGTACAATTTTAAGTAAACAGTGTTAATATCAAAACTTTACGATTGTACTTTGTCGGTAAACTGTCTTGAGAACAGAGGGAAAAATGACTTAGCAAATGTCTCCCTCTTTCATAAGGAGTGACAAGTGTCTCCTATTCCTTCAGTAATGAAATGATGAAATAAATTCTTTTATTCATAATCAACTTAACTGACAGTGCTTTTTTGGTACTGTGTTTTGCTTGTTATATTTCATAAGCTCTTTTAATAGAGAATTCAAAGGAATTTGTCTATCAAATTGCTATTCATTGCATGAGTCTAGAAAACGTCTGCATACCTTCAAAATATTTGTAAACATATTCAGTTTTCATGTTTGCTCAATTCAGCTATTGTGTGTGAATAGCTTAATAGTTCAAAATCTCTAATTTTCTGGTCACAAGAAGATTTTATAGAAAATATTTTTAACATTATACTGCAATGATCGGTACACTCAAAATTATTTTACAATGAAAATATACTCTTAAATACATATCCTATTTGTAGATGACAAAAGCAAATTATTTTTATTATGTTTGCAGGACTTATAACACGTAACTTGTCACTTTATTGTTGTTGTTTTTTGTCACCTTTTTTACATTTTGTCACTTTTTCACGTTTTAGTTCTTAAATTCTACTTGGACAACAACAAAAATTTTAGTACACAGTTCAAAAAATGCATTTTTTCTTCTAAAAAAGGTCAAATTTCAATGAAATTTGAAACAATTTTATGCCTGTATTTTTTTGTGTAAAAAGGGGGGGGTGTAGATTTTGTTACATTTGCCAGCAATTTCTTAGACAGTTAAATGTTTTAAATTTCTATATATTAACCCTTTATATTAAAGGCATGGTTTTAATTAAATAATGCACAGTGTATGAGATAAATTGCATAGCCTAAACATATTCTTTTACTCCAAGTTTGTTAAATATGATGGCATCGACTAATTCTGTTCAATCATAACCACTGCGTAATTTCTTGTATTTGATCAGTTATATTTACTATACTACATCGTATAGTAAATATAACTGATCAAATACAAGAAATTACGCAGTGATTATGATTGAACAGAATTTGTCCAAAGACCAATTTTTTGGAAAAATTGCCTCATTCAATTTTTTTGAGAAAAAACCAGGAAGTATCCTCAAACTGATAAATGAACTCTTGAAGCCTGACTTAAAAATTTGAAACATTTAAGATAATACTTCTGTATTTCTTGATTGTTAAATTAAAAATTTTAAAGGTTATAGTTTGGTGTATTGTCTTTATTAGATGTAGTTAATTCTAGTCTTGTATGAATTCAAGTAGAAATGAAGTTTTGGTGTATTAACCATCAAATATTTATTACTATTTACATGGTTTATAACACGTCGCTTTTTTGACATTTTGTCACTTTATCGACATTTTTATCACTTTATCAGGTGTTTAAATTCTACTTCGAGAAAACAGTTTTTGTGCACAGTTTAAAAAATTCTTTTTTTCTCTAAGAAAAGTCAAATGTCAACCTATTACATATTATGTAATTTCGTCTTGTGTTGGAACTTGTCCAGACTAGTTTCCTATATGGCAGGTATGCCATTTGAGCGTCATAGGGGGACAACCTCTCCCCCTTCTGAATGAGGACTGTGTTTCTGCCAAAATCAAACCTTTTTTATATTTATTTTGAGGCAATTGTAATGTGATGCTGCGGCTGGCGCCGGCTGCTTTAATATTGATTTAGATTCATAAAAAGAAATGGAGCCTTAAGTATCATCAAATAAGATAATCGTGCCATCAAATAACCAATAGCAACCCTCTAAATATGGAGCAGCAGAATTATAGTTTCCTTTCATCGTAATTTCCATAAAGGCAGTGGTATGCTGTTCCATCAAATTACTCCACATCACCATTGGTCACAGCCTGGTGCTAAGGAATTCGATATAGGAAGAATGTGAGATTTGGCATTTGAAGCTTGGGGAAGATGTGTCTGAACTAGTTTTTTCTATTCACCGATTTTTTAATCAGTGGCCAATGCGTTGGTCAACATACAAATTCGAGGAGACTTGAAGCTTCCCACTCACTGTTTCATCAAGCATTGTTCAAGCAAGTGGCTAAGCCTAAAGCCAGCTTCTGAAAGGTTGCTTAAACAGTGAATTGCAGAGCAAAAAGTATTTCCTTCACTACATTCCAATAAAGAAGCCAAACATGATACAAAGACCAGGCTACACAAAAATTGTTCTATTACTTAGAAGAGAAACTGAAAGTTGAGGTGATATTTGTCGTATCAAGTGCAAGTATATGTACAGTGTGACCGAATTTCTTCAGAAAAAGGAACTTCTAATGCTTAACCTTCATTCTCAACTTGAATTGTTGACAAGAACAATTTTAGATAGGATCTACAAAGAGAAATTTATTTGAGATTTGAAGATGCATGGTAGGATATATCCTCAGAAACTGTTGCTTCTAGCTGATATTGTGATTAGAGATAAAATTTCTAAAGCTCTACAGAATGTGAAAGGGAAAATTATTTCTTTTTTCTAAGTGTTCAGATGCATTACATTACTAGTGTTAAATGTCTTTTGAAGAAGTCCTCCTTCAGTTCATCTCTCCTTAAAATTTTATCCTGTCTAGGTCCTCTTGAGACTCAGTGGTGAGAGTGTATGACAAGTATTAGAAGTTGCAGGAGCCATGTCATGGGTAGTCTTAGCAGACATACTACTGGATGA
Source organism: Metellina segmentata (assembly GCA_947359465.1). NCBI lineage: Eukaryota > Metazoa > Arthropoda > Arachnida > Araneae > Tetragnathidae > Metellina > Metellina segmentata. The sequence continues at coordinate 57,518,749 of OX375876.1, read as the reverse complement.
GTGGAAATTACTCCAAAAAGAATTTGAGGGAGAAGGATCTAGAGTGAATGTTCAATGGAATCAGTTCTTTAGATTGCGAGACATTAGTGGTGTGGGTCCTAAATACCCAGCTGTGTCAAAGCTAAAGTGAAGGCTGCTCTGTCACTTGCTCATGGTAGTGCTGACATTGAACATGGCTTGACAGGAGACAGCATCAATGTCAGAACACACACTCAATGCATTTATGATGGTTTAAAGTAGCCTGGCAAATTTTGACAATCAACCTTATTTGATGTCAATCACATCAAAGCTAATGGATAAGGGTTGCATATAAACCCTGCAATGCCTATTTAAAAGATATATAACAGAAGGCACAAGGAAAATTTGAAATAGACGTAAAAAAAAAGACTGGAAGCAGAAAAAAAAAATTTTTAAGCAGCTGGCCTTTCTTTTATTTAAAAGGTAGTAGAAGAACGAAAACTTAAATTTATGCGTAAGAATTTGGATGAGGCATTGGAAAGTGCTTCAAAATTGTTAAAGGAAGCCAATGATAGACTCAAGAAGGTGATAGAAAATAAAGGTTTTAAGGAAGCAGCACTTTCTCAGGCAATGATTGAAGGAGCGACAAAAGTCTCAGTTGATGCTGGTCAGCAGAGACAGACTTTTAAAAATGCTCATTCTTCTCTTTAGAAAAAAGACAAAATTAATTACAGAAAAAAAAAATTAACATATTTTACATTGTTATTTGTCACTTTTTTACACCTTAAGCCCTGTAACAGAGCAGAAAAATTGGGAAAGTAAATATATGGATATTTATCTCAGAAAGAAACTTTTTTCAATTGTGTAACAGGAGTATATTAATTTGTCTGCAGTTGAACAATTGTATCTGACTTCACAAATCCATAGCAAGATCTATTTTGTTATATCATATTTGTAAGAACTTAGAGCCTATCCTGCAATTCCACAAATTTAATTCTTAATATTTGGTTAAAAGTCCACTGAAAACAATTTTCTTTGTAGCTATTCACTTTTAAGATGCCTATCTGGTTGTCAAAAAAATATTTTATAAGTAACATTTCAGTCATAAATGATTTTAGTCTTGCGAGTAAGTGAGATGCAAATTATACATATCAGTTTTTAATCATGAGAAGATTAGCTGTATTTGATTGAAAATTTTTTACAAATAAATCTAAATTTAACAAATTAATTTCTAGCTTACTAAAAAGGTATATCCTGTGCTATGTTTTCCAGAAAAAGGTAAATGAAGAATAAATGTCTACTTGATGCAAAGGGCATGATTGATATGAAGGGTTTTGTGATACTGTAACAGTCCTAGTGAATGTCTGCCAGTTTGTTTGTCTAATAAACTATTATATATTTAAATGAAAAACTAGCTATCACATATTAACTAGACACTGGCCAGCACAGCGTTACCCGTGACAGCTCTTTTCATAGAGTCAGGTGTGACCACTGCTCGCTAACCCCCGGTAATTGCTGTGAATTCCCATTTTTTGAATTCGTAGCTTATTGGATAACAGCCATCATAACATTGCCCGTGGTGTTGGTTTGCTTGGTAAACCAAATTATGAATATTATGAACTATGGTTTGCTTCGCAAATTGGATAACAGCCATAATGAAGTTGCATGTGTTGTTGGTTTGCTTCCCAAACCAAGTGGGAATTTAGTGCGATGTCACAATCTCTTGCGAAAATATAAATATGTATTTAATTGAAAAATTATTTATTAGAAGAAAATCAAGCATATAAGGTATCTTATCTGGTGACAAATTTCCCGCATATTTCAAATCCGTTAAAATTTTCAACCTTTCTTTAACGATCCTGATTTTAGAAAAAAAAATTGTACAATGATGCCAGCCAAAATGTTTTTTTTCCTTCCTTTTGCTTTTTTTCGCTGAAATCGTAAGAGCAGGAAATGTAATCTATTCATTTTTGGAATGCGAATGTTAGCGAGGTGTCTTCAATCAATCTCTTGAGAAAATATAAAAGATATTCAATTTAAAAATTTTATTTAAAGAAAATCATCTTTTTAGGTATTGATCTCCAATGTGAAATTTTTCCGCAGATTTCAAATCTGTTGAAAATTTTGCTCTATCTTTTTTTAGCGACCTAGGAGATAGAAAAAATAACTAAATAACTCCAGTTAAAAGTTTATGTGTTTTCTATCGTCTGCTGGAAAATCAATCTTCCACGCAAAATGAAAATGCTAACGAAATTATTTAGAATATGTGATCTTCTATACTGTTGCATTCAATAATGATTAAATTCATTCAGATTGAATTTTAAAATTCGCCACGACCCAAAAAATTTGGACTACCTGTATGCCAAATCCCATTAACGCAAGTGCCATAGATTCGTCAGGACTGCATGCAGGAAACAAACACTTTCTTAAATAATATTAGAGATTACACTAATCAAATTGACTGTATTCTAGAATTTACTGGCTCTTACAATGAATTAATTCATTTCAACATAATTGTTTTCAAAAATAGTGGCACTGTTGTGGTTTAGTGGGTATGCCCACTGCAAGCAACATGTGGGTTGTAAGCAGCACATCATGTTCAATTCCTTCCTGGAAAGGGTTCAGCACAGAGCTACAAAAATAATAAAGGGGATAGCAAATCTCGACTACAATGAACGTTTAAGTAAGCTAAACATGTATACACTGGAAAGAAGGAGGGGGGATTTGATTCAGCTTTTCAAGTTGGTAAAACAAGGGGACACAGAGGGCTTAAATTTCAATAGGGATAACAAAACAAGGAGCCATGGGTATAAATTGAATAAGACACATTTTAATCGGGATTTAAGGAAAAACTACTACTTTAATAGGGTAATAGACAATTGGAACGCGTTCCCAGAAAATATAGTTAGTTCAAAGGGAGTGTACGAATTTAATATACAATTGGATAGTCAGTGGGAATTGGGGAATTCATAAACAAAGGACCAGCCTTGTTGGGCTTGAGCCTGTAGTTGGTCGTCAATATTTGTATTCCCTCTTCTGTGTTTGTAAAACTTGTGTGTATGTCTAGAACTTGATGACTGTTGTGTATTTGGCACAATATGATCCTTATGCCATAAAAACTCAACTCAATCAACAAAATATATGGTATCTGCATTTTAAATTAAAACAGACGTGATTAAAAATATTAATTATAAATATTTTTTCTTTTGTAGGTCATTAAAAATCTGGCAACTGCTTTATTTCTTAATGTGGACCAATGGCCTGATGCTATTGCTTGAAAGAAGTATGGAAGGCTGCCTTATTGACTGTATTACTGCTCACATCATACAAATGAAGATGTTCTCGTGCAATATAAGAAAAGTTACCATAATGCCTTGTATCAACAGGAATGGAGATACAGCTAGGAGAACATGCAACTTTATATATTGAATAGGAGACCTCCTGAGCAGTGTGAACTACTTACCTTTTTAAAGAAACTGCCTCCATTCTGTGATTGAGAAAACCGAAGATATGTAATTTTTTTATCTGGGGCATCCAAGCATTACTTAACGTAATCCTTTGGTTTGTTTTTCTTTTGTTATGAATGTGCAATTATTTCAGGTCTGTTTGTTCCAATAACATTTTGTAAATCATGTGATTAGTACCAACTATCAAAGAAATCAAAGGATTGCACATATATCATGAAATTATGACAGCAATATATTTTAGCTTTACTGACTATAATTTAGTTTTTAACTTATGCTATGTTTTTTGTATATTATACTCAGATGTGTAGAGTAATTTTTGTATGTTGTATATTTTAGCTCTTTATATGACAATTGAGAGTATTTAGTCAACATGATGTACTAAAAAACAGTCTTTTATCTCTTAATTCTAACTTATATGAATATCTTCAGTCACAGTGTAACTACTTTTTGTAATTGTACAGTTGAAATAAATAAATTTTTAAGAATATTTCAAGTGTATCTATTTATTAATCTGTCAGGTTCACAAGCATAATTCATCTTTACAACCTGCGTGACTTCTAACAAGTTTTGACCTAAAGCGATAGAATATTTCCAATGGGTTCTATTCCAAGGAGAAGACCAATAGAATCTCTAAAGATTGAAATAATTATGGTTTCTTTCAGCTAATAAATGTGGATTAGTCATTCCGTGTATTTTGTGGTAAAAGTATACTAACTCGGATATCTGGCGGGACTCGGGGTTAATTAGAAGTATTTCCTATGAAATCACGTACGATATAAACTGAAATGGTTTCTTTTACTAATATGCATTGTCCAACTCAGGAAAAGTAAAAATTTTGATGGTAGTTATGACCAGTTTTTACTCTTGATATTTTCTAAAAGTTACGAAAAATCACAAAAAACAGTAAAAATAGAATGGTGAATCTAAATATTTTATTGAAACGGGAGAAAGAGAACTTTTCTGATCTTAATGTTTAAATTGCAGTATTCCATTGGGGCTTAGGCTTCCCAGCTAATGCTGAACTAGAAATTATATTTTACCTATTGTATTTCGTAACACAATTCAAATTGGTATAATTCTGGGCTGTCTCCCGTTATATTGTGTGCCGACCAACCGGTATAGTGGTTAAGGTGTTAGCCTCTAGATCGGAAGGTTCCTGGTTCGAATCCGGGTCCGGGCATGGATGTTTGTAAACGTATGGTGTAGAGGCGGCTGGTGCACCTTAAATCTGTCGTGGCCGAAAGTCCTCACGTTGGGTTCGCATGGAAGTTTGGAGAGTGAGGTGCCAGCTCAGGTGTTGCTTCGTCATCTGACCGTGGTTCAAAATTACGAGGTGTTGTCATCGAATCTTTCCCTTAAGGGACTGATTCCGGACCGTCGTCAATAGCCCGTTGTGTTGCTCTAGTACGACGTTAACTAAAATTACCATTACCCGTTATATTGTAAAGTATTGCTACAAATTATTTTATTTTCAAATGGTCTATTAAATATCAATATGCAAGCTTAATAATTAAAGCTAGGTTTGGAAATAAAACAAATTTAATAAATGACATGCAAATAGAGGGTGATTATAGTTCTTTTCTCAGCTATTATTTTCATATTCAATATGAGGGCAGTGGTAACCCAATTGGAAAAGTAAAGGATTAGCAACCAGTGGGTTGCGAGTTCGAATCCAACCAAAGACCGTCACGTACTAAGGGGCTGGTGTACGTTAAATTTGTGATAGCCTCTAATGTCCTCGGGTTGGCGTGGTGTATAAATTTGAAGAGTGGGGTGCCAGCTTAAGTGTTGTCTGACCGTGGCTAAAAATTACGTGATGTTGTCCTCGTATCTTTACAATCATGATCCATCCCGATAGCCCTTTCGTGTAGCTCCAATACAACGTTAATTTAAAATACAAAAAATACCGAACTTGTACTCACTAGGACCCCACATATACGACAGTTTTGGTAAGATTGGGTTTGGAACTCTCAACTTCCGGTTGCAAGTCCACTACTCTTTCAACTGGGTTACCGCGGCCCCCATTTTGGTTAGATTTTTTTCGTTCGTTTTACAGTCCTGCAATAATCTACTTCTATTGAAGCAAAAGCGTTTTCGTCTTCCCATTAAGACGCATTCATTCACTTAACGTATAAGATTTCAGTCTTCCTTTACATCTCGGCATCCTAACCTTTGAACGTGCATTCAGTATGCACGTACACTATTGTCCTACGCATAGCTTCGGGACTATTGAGACATTTTTTAGAACAATAGGTTACTGCAACCCTTTTAAGAGAAAATATCCCCGAGGATATATTTTTCTATATCATGTTCTTTGGTTATAAAGTAGTTCTTAAACACATTAGAAACCTAAATCCAACCATCGCATTTCAAGAATGAATATTGCGACGTCTATATCCTTAAATGAATACATATTTTTACATTGTTCGCTCTGAACATAAAAGCTTTGTTTCTATCGTAATGAAAGTAGTGACAGCTTTTGCGAAATATAGTAAACCCCTCGATGTGTTTTGAAGAATGTGAAAAAACCTATGTTTGAGAAGAGCGTATTTACTAGGAAATAAAACAAATTATTGTGTTCGATTGTTTCTATTTTTTAATTGAAGATTCTATAAAATAAGTCGATTAGAATCGATGCTCAAAACTTTAAATAAAATTAGATACGGCATACTCTTGTTTATAAACAATTTCCTCACTCACTCTTTCAAGGCAGCCAAATTAAAAGTGACCTTTGATTTTCCCTTTTCAGAAAACAGTTTGAATTCTTTTGTGTAGTTCGCAAACCAAAAAATTCATTGGACAGGACCGTTCCTTAGCGAAGCGCTTTGTATGCTTTTGCACATTGTCATGAAAAATAGTGGCGACCGAAGTACGACCAGTGTGGCTCCCAACTTACAATTATAAAATATGTAGTAAAACATTTTCTGACGTTTCTTCGTTTTCATACTTTATTCGATAATTTAGGAACGTTGTGATGAAAGGACGGCAAATTGAGACTTGCACGTGAGTGACTAATATCACAGGAGCGGCCGGGATTGGTGGAGAAATAAAAGAGCCATATAAGGAGGGCATCCACCTTTACATATAATTACGCACTTTTCGCTGCCTAGTTTCAAAAGTGGTAGAGAACAATGGATAAGCCTCAAAGTTTAAATGTTAGAAAAGCATAAAGTCAAGTTTTGCAGTTATTTTTATAAAGATGGATCCTCTTTCCAAAACCAACTTTTAGCAAATTCGCTGTTTTGTACTTTTTTGCTGGCTAGTTTCGAAGTCGTAGAGCAGTTTATATAACTCCAAGTCGCTCTTGGCAACCGCACAATCGAATCCCGAACTACCGGACCCTGAAAGTGCGTAACTAATCGTCCAAGTAATTGCTACAACTCGCGAGGAACAACCGGACAATAATTGACATTGCCCTTAATAAACTCAGTGAACCCTTCCCACAGCGCGCTCTAACCAGTCCTTCCACTGATTCACCCACTTGTCTTACTTCCCTACTTGCTTTACCCCCATACTTTCCACCACTATCGCTTTTTCGTACAAATAAGCGATATTGTCTTTCTCTGACATTCTCAACCGGATTTCTGAACCCTAATCACGGGGCATTTATCAAATTTCTTGTCAGCGGTTTTATCGCTCATCATCCAGGCACGTAGAGCACTGACATCACCGATTGAAGGAACATCAGCGATGCACAACGAACAAAAAGAACGACTCTGGGAAGTCGGGTTCCTCTGCCCATTGTGGATTCGTGACCACAATCCCAATCTGATGTCCTGCATTACGCGCAGCTTCTTTTGGGTATTTATCAATTCCAATGCGTTAGTCAACGTCTGTAACTCATTTCCTTTATCCACACTCCGTTTATCTTTGAAAAACATTAGCACTTGAATCTTAATCTTTTGATATTTATTCTAAAACGTGCTGTGCGTTGGCGTAATTTTAATTTCGAGGTGGAACTTTGGCAACCGACGGAACACGAAGATAGTTGTTTTAATCTCCTGGTAGTGGCCTTTAGCTTTTATCTTTTTATGCCAATTCCGTTGTAAAAGAAAGAAAACATTTGACAACAAATTCTAACTTTTCAGTTCGAATTTTATTTTTCATGCTAATTCTTAAGAAACATTTCTATCGAATTCCATAAAAATTTCTATAGAATATTTGAAATCCTATAGAATTATGGCACGGTTTTCTATGAGCTCTGAAGTAACCTCTAGAAATCTATAGAACTAGGGGGCCTGCCCCCTGCTCGCTAACGCTCGCCAACCCCCGGAAGATTGCTTCGCAATCCTCATTGGTTCGCTGCGCGAACCTATGCTCGCTTCGCTCGCCTCAATGAAGACATGTGTCCTAGCAGAAGGGATTGTTTACAAAATATGTTACCAAAAAAATATTTTTCAAATCTAAATTTGCTGTATTACAGAAAAAATATATACAGTATCTCTAAAATCAGAATTCAAATGAAAACTTTGTGCCAATTTTGACTCGAAATGTGAGCGTTGCTTTGGAAATTGAATACCCAGCATGTTGTTTGTGTGTACATTTTCCAGCACTCAAACGACCCACACTCTTTCATTGAGTTTATTGCCGAAAGTTGTAGTGCAAGCGTCTTATTGAACTATAATTGTTGGCCCTGAAAAGGACCGTTTTTTAAATGGCCCTGAAAAGATCCTCCGCTTTCTTTGATTTCTATTATAAACTAACTGCAACAGCTCATTAAAATTTATTTCCTTTTTTTTTTCAATTAAATTTCATCCGATAACGCTATAAATTCAATCGATGCGCGAGAGTTCGCGATAAACAAACAATCGTACAGTGTTGCCAAAACGCGATTACAAATAACGTCTTTTTTGCGTGCCACGTAAGAGAATTATATATATAGATGTCGATGGTTGAATTTTTATGCCGCAAAATGGCTGTATTTAGCCATGCAACACAAAGTAATAAACATACACACAATGAAAGTTCCATTGACTCAGAAGAAAGAAATGAACCGAGGGGGGGGGGGAATCGAACCTGCGCCGTCTACAACTCGCAGGTTACTCGCGCAATGGGCATTAACATGGAGCCACGACGACCCCAGAATGTCTGTAGAAACTTCTAGAATTTAATGGAAGTTCATTTCTTTTGTTTCACGACTTTACTTTTCTATTGAACTTTTCTATAGAATGTATTTCTGTAGAGAAGTTTATAGATATCTACAAAAATACATTTTTATAGAATCAGCTCGATTTCCCTATAGAATTTTTATCTTTAAAAGCAAAATTTCCTTTCTCTATGGCACAGTAAAAATCTTATGAATGAATTTTTTTTTGAGGGGGGAGGGGCTTGCATTCAAATAATTAAAGGGCTTTAATCAACATAATGACAAACCAGTTTTCAAATTTTTCATGTGAGCAGCTTCAGTTTTAAAAATTCCAGGTTTATAATGGTTTGTCCACTATTCAGAACCTTGTCTGAAAACTTCTTTGGTTTAAAGGAATCAAATTATTTTTGTTCTCTTGGATATTTTATTTTTCATTACGATACATACGTATATTTTTATCTTATCTTGCCTGGAGCTCTTCAATTCATGTATTATACTTTGACAACTTTTACATCTTGTTTCTTTTAATAAAATAAAAATTGGCTATCAATTTATTAGGGATTTCACGAACTTTATTGCGTCCAAATATTTTCAGATTTTTACTTGTCAGGATCAGAATCAAAACTATAAAAGATGCAGAGTGATTTAAAAATGCCCCAAGATGAGGACTAGACTTCAGAGATTGCAAACATCCCTATCAAGCATATTTGAAAAAATAAACTTTTAAATTAACCTTTAAAAAAGAGTTATAACATCGGAGATTAGTCTAGTGTCGGAGTCGGTAGCGCTTTGGTAAAATACAATGTTCGCACTGGGTTCGAATACTTGTCTGGTAGATAGGTATTTTAATTTAACTCCACACTTGAGCAACACAACGGGCTATTGGTGACGTCCGGGTTCAATCCCGAAGAGAAGGACCCGAGGACAATACCACGTAATTTTGAACCACGGTCAGATGTCGAGATAACACCTAAGCTGGCACCCCACTCTCAAAACTTCCCGAATCTTTGTCTCAGCATGTTCTTTGTTGCCTAAAATGCATAGGTTTAACCCTCTGAGGGGTTTTTACGTATATATCCGTTGTCTTTATGAATGTTGTTCTGTTGTTGTCTTTCAGAATGACTTCTAGCCAGTTTTAAGCTGACTATTGGAATCTTCTCAAGGATTTTACCAATCTATAGATGTGGTTATTTAGTCATAAAATGTGTGTTGTTGGATAAGGCACTTCTTTGAAACTTCGTGGCGCTTAGGGCTTTAATAAAGTGGTTGGAGTTTTATGGTGAAAAGCTATATTTGTGGCCAAGCTTCGTCCAATAAATTTGAAGTGGAGATGCCACATGGTGTGTGTTATGAATTTTAATAAGATTCTCCAGTTACATTTATTCACCACAAGCATTGATTATCGGTTCTTGAAGCTAGTTCAAATTGTACTTGCATTTATTATTCTCAAATGACGAAAAAATTTTATTCGTTTTTTAAATTGAAACTCGGCGGCTTGCGACTTTTTAATTTGTAGAATGTGATTGGTTTTGGCTTTTCCAAAATGGCGACTCAAACTCTGGCTCCATCTTTCTTTAGAAAAACTTCAATTGGGCGATTATTCTTTTAAATTTTGGTTTAATAATTCGCTTGTAGCAAAAAATGAGCAGAGATCGAAGAATCTAACAGCATTTGTTGTACGAAATTGAAACGCAATTTGACAGAGAACACACTATTTTTGTTTTGAAGTTCCTCAACTAGCTATGTGCCGTAAAGGATTTTAATGAGGAACATAAAATGAGCGCCATACTAAACACCAGAGTTGGAAGAAACAAGGTAATAAAATTTATCAGATGGATAACTTATTTGAACAGGTAGGAATTCACAATTTCTTTTTTTTTTATGTACTTCGCTCAGGTTATATTTCTGTACTTGTGCAAAACGTAATCTCGACGCAAGAGTAAACAAATATGAAATTTGATGTTTAAAATATAAGAACAATGCTTATATTGTTCTCTCACGAAGACTTCTTTTAATTGTTCAAAGAAAAAAGCGTCCAAAATTAAATTTTGAAATGATCGTTTACTTATTTAAAAGTGCCAAATTACGGATATCTCAACCAGTCAAAATGCAATATTTTAATGCATATTTTTCTATTGAAAAATCTTGAGAATGGAATATATTTTGCTTTTCTGGGGTTCTTGAATGTACTTTAGGGAAATTGTAGTTTATAAGGTATGTAGCCTAAAATATTCCAATTTCAAAGATCAGTTCAAAAATTCCACATTTCAACGCAATGAAGACATTTTTCTCGTATTCGATATGATTGTGGTTCAAATTTACAACGTGTTGTCCTTGGGTCTTTCCTTTTGGGATTGATACTGGACCATTGCCAATATGCCGGTTATGTTTCTCCAATGCGATGTAAATGGAACTACTTACCTCTCGCATTCGGCACACTTCGAAAATTCCAATTGAAGTAAGCGAAATAAAAAATTTAGATAAAAGTGTAGAATGGCATTAACATGATTTATTCTAGCGTCATGAAAGCAGAATCGATTATAGTACATCGAAGGTTAATGACAAATGAGGCGGATGTATTCCTAGTTTCTATGACCATATTCTAATGATCACAGTAATTCCCTTTGCTTTTAAAGTGCAACACAGTAAAAAGTTTGCCACAAAACAACCCATTTTATCGGAAAACTTAATCTAGCCTAAAATATAGGTTATTTCTCCATCAAAGAATATTTGCTCTTGTTCCTGCTGCAAGCTCAGGCGTAAACAGAGAGAAGAGGGAATTACTTTCTCTTGCTCCAGTAGATTTGAACTTTTGTCTTTCTCCCCGCAATTGAAACATCCTTCCTTTTTCGAAAAAAAGAAAGAATCACCTGAGCGAGTCATGGACCCGAAGACCCGGACCCAGAGAACTACTTTGAGGTTTTTCGAAGACTGTAATTAAGATCACGGAAGAAAAATGAGCCGTCCTGATAAAATAGTTTTCTGCTGACGAAACTTGCACCTTGTTACAACTCCGAACTGAAGTGGAACCAGTATTTCGGAAAGCTGAGAAATACGAGATTTCACTTTCCGGACGTAAGAGCAAACCTTAATTTAGTAGTTGTGGCATTGTTCGAATAGTTGGATGGTTAAAAAAAATTTAACTTTTAACCTCAAAAATTAAACCTTTAAGCTTAATTTTTTTAATTTGTCGTTTGCGGTTTCTCACATTTTTCACATTCATTGTAAAAAATTTCGTAATCGTTTGCAATAATGTAATTGAAAAATAAATTGGTATTTCGTCACTCGCTTGGTATTGCGAATTGCGTGTATTTTTAGTTTCGAAAGGCCTTCGTATAAAAAGGTTTTTATGGTGCGTTAAAATGTGGAAAACAATATATCGTTGGAGCCACGCAATAACTAAGAACCACGAAAATAATTATTTCCAAACACACGCTCGACGCTGAAGGTTTTTCCGGTAAACAAACCAGACGAAAAATGATTTTCCTTTCAAAACATTTCTATGGAATTCTATAAAGATTTGTGTAGAATTAAATAAAAATATTTATAGAATTCCACAAAAATTTGTATAGCATTCTATAAAAATTTTTATGCTGTAGAATTCGATAAAATTTTGTATAGAATTCTAAAATTTTTGTTTAGAATTCTTTAAAAATTTGTATAGAATTCTACAAAATCTTTTATAGAATTCGACAAAAATTTCTAAATAATGTGGTCTATAGAATCCTAAAGAATTATTGCCCGTTTTACAGTAAACTTTAAAAACTATCCTCTATAGAAATTCTTTAACGCATCTATAACAGGGATGGCCAGCTACATTACTTTTGGCAGCCTAATCTCAGAAAGAAATATTTGAACGAGCCACATTTTTTAATATTTATTTTTTTAACTAGGGGGCTCCCCCCCCCCCTGCTTGTTGTCGCTCGTCAATAAATTGATTGTATTTTAATATAATTAATATTATATTAATTTTTAGTAATAAATTATATTAATTATTAGTAATAAATTATATTAATTATTAATAATAAGTTACATTAAATTTTATTAATAAATCATATAAATTATTAATAATAAAGTATATTAAGTATTAATAATAAATAAGATTAATTATTAATACGTAATTATTAATCATATTAATTATTAATAATAAATTATATTACTTATTAATACGTAATTATTAATTATATTAACATGATACTTTTATTTAATTATATTAATAAATATTCATCAATTAACACTTGATTTTAAAAAATCACAATGTGTTTTATTTATACAACTAGGGGGCTCCGCCCCCTGCTCGCTTACGCTCACCAACCCCCGGGGATTGCTGCGCAATCCCATTTGGTTTGCTTCGCAAACCAACACTCCTTTCACAGATGTCATTTGGTTTGCTTCGCAAACCAACATTCCTTTAACAGAGTGAAACTATCTGAATAATTCGTATTATGCTGATTTCACTTTCCGGTACATGACGTCACAGCGAGGGCTTCGCGCCCTGCTCGCTTACGCTCGCCGACCCCGGGGATTGCTACGCAATCCCGTTTGGTTTGCTTTCTCAAACCAATACTTCTTTCGCAATTGATTTCACTTTTTTTTGCTTTAACACTTAATGCACCCTAAAATAATAGCCGCATCAGTAAAAAATCTTCTGTATCTTGTTCCCTGTACAATTTTAAGTAAACAGTGTTAATATCAAAACTTTACGATTGTACTTTGTCGGTAAACTGTCTTGAGAACAGAGGGAAAAAAGCGAGCCTTTTTCCTCGCCAAATAAAAAGAAATCGTTTTTATGGCAATTGTTGCTACGATAAATTTGATATCTGGCAAACCCGATAGTAGGAAATGCAACCCACTGCTGTTTGCCGCACCAGCTATGCGAACTGAAAAATACGAAATTTGTGTCACCAACTTTTGATTGCATCGAATTTATTTATGAACCAATTTTAAAAATAATTGTACCGTAAGAAAGAGTACATTGTGAGGTATACTGCAATATTTTTAAAATTAAAAACTAACAGTAATACTATATAGATATGACCATTTTAGTTTTGTATCGGAAGTTACGATCTGAAAGTTCCGAAAATTGTATGACCTACTTTTAATTGCATCGATTTTGTTTATTAACCAATTTGAAAAATAATTGTACCATAAGAAAGAGTGTAATGTAGTGTATTCAGTGATGTTCTCAAATTTAAAAAATAATGGTTTTTGCCGTAGACATAACGGTTTTAACAAAACGTAGCGAAAATATCCGAAGATTCCGAATTTTGTATCACGAACTTTTGATCGCATCCAATTTAATTATTAACCGATTTCAAAAATAATAGTACCGTAAGAAAGAGTATATTCTGAGGTATACTGCGATATTTTAAAAATTAAAAACTAATAGTAATTAGATATAGATATGGCAGTTTTAAAAAAAAGTAACAAAAATGTCCCGATTTTTCCCGAATTTCAAAAAAATATTATCAAGAACCACATTTAAATTTCAAAAAAAACTCGACGAGCTGCAAAAATTTACGTTGAGAGGTACTCTTAAAAAAAAACTCACGACTAAAGACTGAAATTTTGAATGTGTTTTGCTCACTCGCGGAAGAAATTTCACTTCTTCAACTTTAACACTTAATAAAACCTAAACTAATAGCCGCATCGGAAAAAAATCTTAATAATTATCCAGGGAATACGATGAAGAACAAAGCATGTTAATTTCATATTTTTCCGATCAGTACTTTCTCGGGAAACCGTCTAAGAATGGAGCTAAACAACAAAAATTTCAATTCTTCGGCGGCGGCGGCGGCGGCGGCGGTAACTTTTTTTTAATATAGAGAGATATTTACCAGATGACTTTATGGTGTGTGAATTTTAAAACTTACAATACATTTAATTAAAAGCTAAAACGTCAATTTTTTTCGAAAATGTTTCGATTTTTCTGAACTTTTTAGATTTAAATTTGATCTGCTTGAAGCACATCGGTAAAAATTATCTCGATTCTGACTCTGCCGCTTATGAGTGCTCATAATTTTTTTAAAAAGTATATTAACGATATACTTGTGACTAGCTACATGTAACTATAATATTAATGAGATTAAGGCATGAAATATATGTCATCAGTGTTAGTATGATAGAAACTTAAATAGCGATATCGCTGTTGTAATGTCAACGAGAAGAAAAATAACTTATACTTTCCCCAGTAACATTTCTATTGAATTTTTTAAGCGTAAAAGTCATCTCCCATCCTATGATTAAAATTTTCAAGATTTTTTTTTAATGTTTGCCAACAAAAGCTACATACAAAGACAAAAATTTTTGTTTTCTGGCCATAATAACCTAAGCTTTTATTTTGGGGGAGGGAAATTAGCGACGAACATACTCCCAAGCCCCTAATAATCGAATCGCTGACACTCCCCTCCCATTAACCTAACTGATTCGAGAAATACATGAATCAACAGTCACCGCTCCTGAGAAATCATGCAAGATTAAAAAAAAAAAAAAAACGAGTAAACAAAAAAAAAAAAAAGATTAAAGCCCTTTGTCCTGCAAGATGGGTTGAAAAACATGATAGTCTCATAGTCATGACAGTCGTTACTGTTTTGGAAGACCTAAACTCTAACAGTTGTTCAGAAGCATATGACAAGGCCTAAATGCTAAACTCAGTCATCAAAAGTGGCGAATTTATTGTTGGCCTCGAAGTTTCAGAGTTTACTGCCTCAGCTTGACTCTGAGGCTGAGTCAGCAACTTCAAAGCCCTAAACATGACCTATCGTCTGCATTGACCAGTGCATCGGATATATTAGGAACTTTAAAGGATATTCGGCGTAATGCTGAACAAGAATTCGACAGCATTTTCCAAAATGCCCTTCTGGTAGCTGAAGAACTGTGTTTCGAAATCCCGACACCCAGAACGTGTAAACGCCAAGCCACAAAAGGCAATATTCCATCAGAAAACAGCTCAGGTGTTGCTTCGTCATCTGAGCGTGGTTCAAAATTACGAGGTGTTGTCCTCGGATCTTTCCCTTAAGGGATTGATCCCGGACCGTCGTCAATAGCCCGTTGTGTTGCTCTAGTACGACGTTAACTAAAATTACCATTACCATCAGAAAACACTGAAGAATACTTTAGGCGCACAGTTTTCCTGCCTCTTATAGATCATTTCATCCTGGAAATTGATTCCAGATTCAGTAGAGACTTTTAAGGGGTCCCATTTTAAGGTCTAATAGCATCAAACTTGGGAAATTTTGAAGATTCGAAAATTTTAAATGCTGCTAAGAAGTACAAGAATCTAATTGAAGAAACGACAGGTTTTGGTTTAGTTGCAGGCGAGTTAAAATTGTGGCCAAAAAAATGGAACACTATTGGTCATCCTCTTGCTACACTGATTGAAACCTGAAAGTCACGGACTCTTCCCCCCCCCCCTTGTATTGCAATGCCTCGCCAAATTTTAGGAACAATTCCAGTTTACGACAGCAAGTACTGAGGTGAAGGAAGATTAAATGGCCTGGCACTCGCAAATATAAGTAAATATTAGAGATATAAACATTCAAGAAAAATTTAATCTTTTCTATAAAAAGAGAAGACGAATGACTCTTGAAAACTGGGATCTTGATAAATAGTAAAACATTTCATGTTAAAAAATGCAACCACATAGCACATTAAATCAAAATCCCCCTTTAATTCAATTGTTTATCATAATTCCAGTTTTCAAGGATAATTCTTCTTGCACATGTGTTCATAACTTTATAATTAACTTTTGCTATACATTTTATTTTAGCAATACTATTTGCATTACTAAAGTAAAAGTTTAAGTGTTTTTATATAGGATGTACATTGCATTTGTATTACCTTTATTGTATGATCTCTGTGATAAAAAACAACAAGTTCATTGTCAAATTGATGGATTTTTACTGTATGACTTTTATTGTATGACAAAATACAAATTGATGTGTAATAAAAGAGTGTAATTAAAGTGACTCATTAATCTATATATATAATTCTCTTACGTGGCACGCAAAAAAGACGTTATTTGTTTTCGCGTTTTGGCAACATTGTACGATTCTTTGTTTATCCCAAAGCCTCGCGCTTCGATTGAATTTATAGCATTATCGGATGAAATTTTATTGACAAAAAAAAATGAATTTTAGTCGAGCTATTGCAGTAAATAATAGAAATCAAAGAAAACGGAGGATCTTTTCAGGGTAATTTTTTAAAAAGGTACGTTTCGGGGCAAACTATTATAGTTCAACAAGACGCTTGCATTACAATTTTCGACAACAAACTCAAAGAAAAAGCGTGTGTGGCTCGAGTGCTGGGTAAATGTACACACAACCAACATGCTGGGTTTTCAATTTCCAAATCAACGCTCACATTTCGAGTCAAAATGTGCTCAGTTTCTATTTGAATTCTGATTTCAGAGGTACTGTTAATATCTTTTCTGAAAAACAGCATAAAATTTAGATTTGAAAAATATTTTTTTGGAATATCATATTTTGTAAACAATTCCTTCTGCTAGGACACATGTCTTCATTGATGCGAGCGAAGCGAGCATAGGTTCGCGCAGCGAACCAATGAGGACTGCGAAGCAATCCTCTGGGGGTTGGCGAGCGTTAGCGAGCAGGGGGCGGGCCCCCTAGTTATACTAATTATTTCATTACATTAAGTAGTTAGATGACAAAATCCTGTAAATTATTTATTTCTAACGAACCTGATTTGTAATGCATTATCAAGACCACAACCCTCCACTGAAGAAGTTTTGACCTACTCCTGCTTAACTCCAACATATATGGTTGTTTAAGTTTCGAATTTGGCCTTCATGATGTAGAACATCGAGTAGTACAGTCAAAAATGTATTTTGGTAAAAATATCCAAAGTTGCAGATTCGTTTTTCACGGTATAACACACTTGCATTACCTTGTTGTAAATTTTTATATTTGGAAAGCAGGGCTGAAAATGGAAGACGATGGTTTCCGGATCGACGCGTACGGAAATTTTAAACCTTTAAACAGTTCGACCACTGGAATTCTCATCACTCCATTACCGTATCTGGTAATGTAAGGTAAGGTAATTTTAATAAACGTCGTCCTGAAGCAACACAACGGGTTATTGACGACGATCCGGGATCAATCCTTTAAGGGAAAGATCCGAGCACAACACCACGTAATTTTGAACCAAGGTCAGATGACGAAGCACCTGAGCTGGCACCCCACTCTCCAAACTTCCACACCAACCCAACGTGAGGACTTTCGGCCACGACAGGTTTAAGGTGCAAAAGCCGCCTCTACACCATACGCTTACAAACATCGATGCGCTGACCCATATTCGAACCATGAATTAGTAAATGGACATAGAGAAGGAAAGTTTTACTGATACAGAAAAGAGAGGGGGGTAATTAATTAACGTCTCACTGAAACAACACAACGGGCTATTGGCAACTGTCCGAGATCAATTCCGAAGAAAAAGAACCGAGGACAACACCTCGTAATTTTAAATCACGATGCAACAGAGAGAAATAAGCTCAGCTTAACAAATCGGATAAATTAAATCCTCAAATCAGTTAGCACACAATTTCCGATACGAATTTTCAAGGTTGGTTGGGTTTTATGGCCAAGGCCCATATTTGGCTATGCTGCGCCAAACACAAGACAGACGATGTCAATTAAGACACCCACTAAAGGAAAGTTTTACTGATTCGATTCATATCGATTTATATCAGGAAATACCAGGGAGAAATCGAACCTGAAGGAAAACATAGTGAGCATGATTAAATTATATTAAAAAAAAAAACAATGAAAGCGAGGTGAATGAAATCACTTATGACATTTTCCCTTGCCCGTTTTTAACCCTTTAAGTGGTTTTGACGAGATATCTCGTGCATCAAGATCTGACCAATTTTGCTAATGACGATACATATCGGCATCAAGATATCGCCGACTCTTTGATGAGGATGAGATCTAGATCTATCACACTTTCGTCTAATGAGATATCTGGTCCACCAAGATGTGGTCAGTTTTACAATGACGAGATACCTCCAGTAAGGTTAAGGAAAACCTTATAATTAACCCTAAATTTTGAAAAATCCTCCATTATTGTTATAAGTTTCCTCTATTTGTAAAATTCTTTCTTTTTGTAGGAATGCCTGTTATTTAATGCTAAAACAAAATTCGAATAACGTTTCCCTGGGATATTCAGATTCATGGATTCCTTTTCAAGTATGGAATCTGAAATTTTCCTCTCAAATGTCCTCATTCATGATACCACGAAGTGTGACTACTGCTTTGCTTAAGTTCTGCGACATGCCTTTACACATCGAAGTAGCCTTTTAGTGCCACACCCTCCGATAGGTCTGACAAGAATAAATTGCGAGAGATCAAAGTATCCGGAAAATCTTTACTAAGCGCGAGTCTGAAATTCTATTCATACTTGATCCGAGTTCCATGGTGATAATTTATTTTCGCATTTTATATAGTTTGGTAAATATGACTCATTCGGAATGTCTTTAATGGAATTTTCAGCGTTCAATCTGACAGCACTATAAACGGATAAAATACTTTTTAACTATTTGCTTTTCAGGCCTTTTAATAACATTTCTAATATACTGTCGTTTGTGAATTTCGACGTAAAGTACTTGACCCAATTCCTGTCGACGATGTTCGCAAACTGACCCGTGACCGCCAACCTTGAGTGATCTAAGAATGATTTTTAAAACTAATAATGGTGGGCGAGGTACTTGTTGAAAACTCCTTATTGGTTTATGTATGACTGTACGAACACGAGGAATTAAAATAAAGTCTGTTGATAACGAATTATAAACGAATAAATCAGATGCAGAATTAATTATTTTCAAAGAAAAATCTACACGTATTATTTAGCAAACGACTTTCTATTATTAAAAACTTTTAATTTATTCGAAGTTATGAATAAAAGCGACAGCTTAAAATAAAGAATAATATTTTTTATAATTAATTTAAGGGGATTTCATTAAAAAACACACACACATTCGTAGAAAAAATGCAAATCAAATTAGGAAACATGCAACACACTTTTAATACAGATGATTATCTGTATTAAAAATGAAGATAATTATCTGTAAATGTAAAAATCTGTTAAGTGGGTCCCTAGACGATCGATATTATTGCCAATGTGATTGTCAGTGATGATCATTGAAGCAACCAATTGATCGTGTATGAGTCGATTGTCAATCGATTGACGATCGATATTGATAGAAATTTTGATCGACGGACGCCATTGTCGCCGCCGATTGATGGTTTAAAATACGCAATTGTCAATCGTTCGGGCAGTAGGGCTTTTTTATTCTCTATTCCAAGTTTCTATCTTCGCGGTTGCTAAAGATAGCGTGAAAATTTCAACGGATTTGAAAAATCTGCGTAAAATTTTACACAGCAAAGTTATCATAAATGTAAATTTCTGTAATTATTTTTTTAATTGAAACTTCTATTTTCGCAATACGAATTTAAGTAATACGAATGTAAGTCGGGGTACAACTTCGCAGATAAATATTTTTTCCAATTTTATTTAATTGGGACCAAGAACTAGCAAAAACACAAGTTTGAAGAAAATTAATTAATAAAATTGCAGTTCTTAATACATATATTAATACAAAATATTAAAACAATTGATGAGTTACTAAAAAAGTTATTTCGATGTCGATAGCTTCATAAAAGCTAACAAATTCGTCTGAAGACGCAATGCTTTCTTTTTTTTCACGCAGAATTTCTTCTTGCAAGCTAATAATTTTTCTATTCCTTGCTTTGTATCTATAAAGCGTTCTTCGTTTGAGTCTATGTTTTCTAAAATATTTAAGCCCCTTTCGATTGAGCTGAGACCTTCTGTCATCTGCCTGGGCCGCGCAGATGGTCTTCAACAGTCGTCCCGTTGGTTTTGAGTGCAGGTGATTTTTAACTGATTGCCTGAAAAATATGCCAACACAAAGGGATCTATATCCAAATCCCTATTGTATAACGCATATA
The DNA here is from genome assembly GCA_947359465.1 of Metellina segmentata. Taxonomy (NCBI): domain Eukaryota; kingdom Metazoa; phylum Arthropoda; class Arachnida; order Araneae; family Tetragnathidae; genus Metellina; species Metellina segmentata. The sequence continues at coordinate 57,498,257 of OX375876.1, read as the reverse complement.
TATATATATATATATATATATATATATATATGCGTATATATATATATATATATATATATATATATATATATATATATATATATATATATATATATATATATATATATATATATATATATATATATATATATATATATATATATATAGTTATTTTGTAAAATAAACTCGTTGATTGTAAATTAGGCTGTTTTGTGTTGACAGGCACACCACTCGGCCCACTAATTAAAATTCGCAACTGTCAATCGTTCGGCAGTTTCGCTCAAGACAGCAGACATGACGGATGCATAGATCCGCACAAGAAGCGATTCTGTCTTGGTACGGGAGTTTTTAATTACTTTGTATTATGATTACCTTGAGTCATGGAAAGCTAAGTCAAGTGAATATTTAAACAAAAACAAAAATATTGCTTTGCAAAAATGGTTAATGTGTTAAAGTAATACAAATAAGACATATTATACTGATGGAAAATTGAAACAGAAAATTAATATTCTGCGTACGATTCAGTATCTCGCAAAAAGTTTTGTAAATGCTAGTGAGTTAAAGCGGCTTCTCAGCTTAAGGGGAAACTGGGGACACTTGATCCCTAGTGTTAAAAACAACAATAATAAAGAGTTAAGTCTTGTAAACTTGTAACACTGGTACAGTTATTCCTAGTCATCAAAACCAGCAACAAAATTTCTTTCAGCCATGTTTGTTTTTATTATAAGAAAAGATTGTTGGATTTCCTGAATTTGAACTTTTTTTATTGTAATTGGCTTAAGTTTTTAATTTTTAACTAATTATAATTAAAGTAGTTATATATAATGATATTTCATACTGCCTTTTCTTAACTTTTAAATAATACTATTTTTGTGTAATACAGTTTTTTTTCTTTCTTTTTTTACAACAATATTTTCATGGTGCATGTGCATTGGGGACACTTGATCACCATCATATGGGGAGAGATGATCCCGGGATCAAGTATCCCCAATGTCACACACACAAACTTTCTTTTCTTTGCTTACTTTTTGTTGGTGAAGTCATGCCCTGATTTAAAAACGTAAAAATTGTGTTAAGCCCAGTAAAATATCAATGTGGAAGATATGCAGGCAGCAGTAAAGGTTGTATTAAATAGTGGCAGTATAAAGGGGCCAAAACATTTGGCATTAATGTAATTACATTAAAACGTTCTGTTAAAGAAGATGTTTTATGAAAATATTTGTAAACATCAAGTAAATTACATCATGGACTTACTCCTATGCATTTAAGGAAGTGAGCATTCCAGTATCTATATTAAAAAAAAGTTGACGCCGCCGCCGCAGGATTGAAAACTGTGTTGTTTAGCTCGATTCTTAAACGATTTCCCGAGAAAGTACGGATCGGAAAAAAAAACAAATTAACATGATTTGTTCTTCATCGTATTCCCTGGACAATTATTAAGATTTTTTCCCGATGCGGCTATTAGTTTAGGGTTTATTAAGTGTCAAAATTGAAGAAGCGAAATTTCTTCCGCGAGTGAGCAAAACACATACAAATTTTCAGTCTTCAGCCGTGAGTTTTTTTTTTTAAAGAGTACCTCTCAACGTAAATTTTTGCAGCTCGTCGAGGTTTTTTTTTTGAAATTTCAATTTGGTTCTTGATAATATTTTTTTGAAATTCGGGAAAAATCGGGACATTTTTGTTACTTTTTTTTAAACTGCCGTATCTATATCTTATTACTATTAGTTTTTTATTTTGAAAATAGCGCAGTATACATCAGACTGTACTCTTTCTTACGGTACCATTATTTTTAAAATTGGTTCATAAATAAATCCGATGCAATCCAAAGTTGGTGACACAAATTTCGTATTTTTATTTCGCGGAGCATTGTATTCGCGGAGGGTTGTATTTTTGACTATCGGGTTTGCCAGATACCGGGGGTCGGCGAGCGTAAGCGAGCAGGGGGCGAAGCCCTCGCTGTGACGTGATGGATCGTAAAGTGAAATCAGGATTTTCTAAATTATTCAGATAGTTTCACTCTGCGAAAGGAATGTTGGTTTGCGAAGCAAACCAAATGCCATATGTAAAAGAAGTATTGGTTTGCGAAGCAAACCAAATGGGATTTCGTAGCATTCCCCGGGGGTAGGCGAGCGTAAGCGAGCAGGTGGCGGAGCCCCCTAGTGCTGTAAGAAAAGATACCTTAATCATAGAAAAAAAGGATGTGCGGGGTATGAATGGTACAGAACGTTATGAATCATAATAGGTCATTGTCTCTTTGAACACCAGAGGCAACCAGCCTTAATCGTGCCATTAGTTTCAACAAACACAACATTAAATGTTTTTGAAAATCTGGAACTGATATATACAAAAGAAAAGTAGACATACAAAAAATATGGAACATTCATAAAAGTGGTTTTATCACTGTGCATAAGCCACCAAAAGTAGCAAAAGAAAAGTGACACAACTCAAAATTGCAGAATTTGAGAAATATCAACTTAAAGGACCTACTATATGACTTTTATTCAAATATTCAAAGCTTCTTTTAAATTTTAGGTAAGTATTTATAGTGATAATTTCTATTATATTCTATAGAATAGCAATATAACACGCTGGGACAACTCATGCATTATTTTTCAATGCCATAACATCAAAATTTTTATTTTTTGAGTAGTGTTACTTTTCTTGACGGGGTGCGATATGTTGACGATTCATCGGAAAGTGATAGCAATTACAATGTTCACGATTTAACAGAAGCAGAATATCTTTATGAACTTTCTGATGAAAATGAAGAGACCCAAGATGTATCTTTTAGTGGGAATGATTTTGTAATTGTGAAATTTCTCCAGGAGAAGAAAATTAAATCACTTTGTTGGAAAAATCAAGAAAAATATTTCGGTTTTCAAATTTGAAATGAATTTTAAAAAAAAGGGATCACGCGCCAATTAGTTTATATATCCTGAAAAAGACAACAAAAACATTGTTGATCAAGAGGATTGTGTTAAAAAGTTGCCAAAACCGATGTTGGGTGAAACACTCAGAACGGCAACAGTTTTGACATTATTTGACTTTTCACGTTTCGAAAATATTCACTAGTTTTTTTTAAATGCAAATAACCTTTGTATGTGTCATAAATGTAGTACTTTTTCAAATGTTTCATTTGACATGAAAATGCAAGTTCTATTTTTGTTTGCTTTGAATTGTTTAAATGTGTTTGTGTGAAGGATCAAGTCTCCCCTTGTGGGGGATCAAGTGTCCCCATAATTGGGTTGCTGCATTTTTTTCTCCCATTGTTGAAAAAAATTTATATACAATTTAAAAATTCATTTATGAAAATGAAATAAATGTTGTATCAAAGAATACAGTTGTGCAATTTATAGTGATTCAAAACATTTAAAAAATAACAATATTTTATTGAGATAAAAATTTAAAACTCTGCAAAAAGGGATCAAATCTCCCTAGTCTCCCCTACTCTTTGGACTCTTCTCTCTCTCTTCTTTACTCTTCTTTTCTTTCTTATGATTGCAGATAGCCAAAGTCAAAGCATGAAAACCCAAATCTGAATTTGAAACCATTTTGCGAACTCAAAAATGAAACACCTAACGTTCTTTCGGAAAACATTGACCGAATGAGATTGACGGGTTGATTGAAGGTTTGAAGCTATATTGAAACACATATCAACCGAAATCGTCAATCACATTGTCACTAATATTGATCGTCTAGGGAGCCATTAACACACACAGTTAAGGTAATTATAATCAATGCGTTCTGCAAATTTTAAATACAGATATAAATTATACCATAGATTTTCAATCTTCCTTTTCACTCTCAATTAAGACTTAATTATTTTTAGTTTTGTGACCGTACACGCAAGAAAGGTGTTGTGGATTAGTAGTAGTCTATACATTGGTTTATAACTATTATTAATATTTAGTTTGTATGATTTTTTTAACATTTCATTTGCATTATTAATACGACTATAGAAATTTTCATTCGTATTTTTACTTTTTCTATTCGGATATTATTAAATCCCGTTAAATGTTTACATGACATAAGATTGCATATCTCATTGTCCGCCATAGCGTTGTGCGTTCACTAAAAACCGAGATTTATCGAGATTAGATTCGTAAAACTAATTTAAAATAGGAGCGCATACTATACTTTGTGTGTGTGCGAAGAAAATTCTTTTTCGTGAGTAGGTCCCATGCGTTTGTACAAATTTTTATTTCTTTTAAAATTCCACAAATGTGTTTTTAATTAAAACTAGTGGCAAATGTATCAACTAATAAAGAATGATTTATTGTATTTCTGCAATAAAGCACATACAACAAACAGGAATACTTAATAGGTTCTGTGCACATTTTATTTTTCTGTGAGAATTATATAATTGCAATAATTCAGTAATAATTTTATTTAAAGCTTTGGGTGTTCGGAATCATGGATTGCTTAAAATTCGCATTTTGGAGCTTTTTTGTAATTTGAATTTCTTTTGATGTGCGTACAACTGTGCTATAATTTGGGATCCAAATATTGGATAATTTTTTTCACGCACAATTTTTCCGTTACGAAAATAAACAATTTTCTGAACTTGGTTTACTCCGAAATTATTTTAATTACTTCAATATTTTTTATTTTCGTAAAACAGTGCTGCCATCTATGAGGCATAAATAAAAATAAAACATTTTGGAGTCAACGTGACTAAAACATTTATCCAAAGATAACATGCTTTGTGTACTCTTTAATAATCAGAAATAAAGACATTTTTTTTCCAATTTTATCGCTAGAGTCACTAGCGCGAGTAGCATAATTAAACGGTGATTTAATGATTGAATATGCTCCATTATGAACTATGCGCAAATGAAAAGGGGGCAGGATTATGATTTTTTTACGGAAGTTATTTACCTGATCAGCCAAGTAAACACCTATTACCATGATACATATAACTACTTTTTTGAGACCAGAGATTCTGAGAAGCTACTTTTCGTTTAAAATATAATATATACATTCAAAACGTAATAATTATTCTATTAAAAAATAGAGATAAATTATCCCAAGTCGTTATAAGCGTTGTTAATTATTGATAAAAAATAATTGTATCTCACAGGTACTTTTAATACAATTTCGTTTTACCGGTACATTATGTTTGCAGTAACGAATTTTTTGCATTCCTTTAAAATGGTTGAAGATTCGGCACTTTCGACTAGTGTGTTAAAAATTCTTACCTTTATTCTAAATTGAAGAAAGGGAAATTCAGGGCAGTAATAGGCAGATCTGATTCAATCTGCTGAGAACACGTTTACAAATAAAGCTTATTTCTAAAACAAAGTATTTAAATGTACTTTCACGAAGGATATCATTTTAATAATGTAGCATTCAGTTCGGCGATGAATTTGCTAGCAAATCAATTGCTGTACTCGAGTAGACATTTTTCTAAAAAAGAATGATTTAATACAGAGCATAATTTAAAAAATTGTAAGCCTAATTGGAAATGTTTAGTGTAATTATTTAGTTAGTAGCAATGATACAATATACTTAATGTTCAAGCATGCAACACATCACGAACAAAAGAATAAAAATAATATAGTTTTCTCTCTCAATGACTAAAAAAAGTTAGATGATCAAAAATTGACTGTGGTAGATCGTTCTTCTGGGAAGAAACAAATACAAATGAAATTACAGATAACAATAAATAGCATTTTTACTGATAATAAGCACTTTCTGTAACTCACAATAGAATAATTCGCATAATATGATTTTAATTTTATGATAGAATATCTTAGTGGGGAACCGTGTACAAACAATAGTATGCAAACCTTTTTTTTTTTTTAAATGGATATGAAATCTTCCTGCACAACTTATAAAATGTCATAGAATTATTTCAACTGCTATTTCAAAAAAAAAATTTAAAAAAAAATAATAATAATAATAATAATACTAATAATTATAATAATACCATAAGTTTCTTCAGGAGAACAACAATTATAATTTATACCTAACAAATGTAATGATCTTATAGTTAAATTCAAAATGTGACTAAAACAATTTATTTTCAACTTTTTCAGTAATTTGTAGAAATGACTTTTAAAAATTCTATTCCATCCTATGGATTGTCTCCAAAAATATCATCTATATATGAGGGTATCAGAAAAAGAGTGGCCTAACCCACAAATATCCAAAAATGCCAAAATAATTATTTTTGGCATTTTTAATGCGTTTGCAAATTATATTTTAAATATTTATTCCCGTTTCGTAATCATGTTATGTTTGACACAGTTCTATTTCCTAACTTCTTGTACTATTAGTTTGTTAAGGAAAATAGGTAAACCGTCCAAAATTAAAATTATAGTCATTGATTATTACTTGTAATAATCCTTTTTTATTTTTTGACGTAGAATACGTCTTACCTTTCGAAACCGGGGTGCCACGCTTAGTTTTTGAGTGTGACAAAAAACGTAAGTGCGAAAAACTTAACAACTTGAAAATACAAATGATACTTTGCTGTACGATATCGCGTTCAAAAGAGCATCAAGCAAAGAATGTTAGAAATCCTCATTGATCATGCGATGACGTCATCGGCTGATGCAGTAGCAACATTGAGTCGCGAAAATACCCACTGCCGCTCACTTTAGTTTAGTTCCGGCTTCCTTTGTGCGAGCATGACGTTTGAGGTGTCATTTGTTTCGTCTCTTTGCACTTTATAAGTAACAATATAAATAAAACCTAAATATGTAATCTATATATATAATTCTCTTACGTGGCACGCAAAAAAGACGTTATTTGTAATCGCGTTTTGGCAACACTGTACGATTGTTTGTTTATCGCGAAGTCTCGCGCATCGATTGAATTTATAGCGTTATCGGATGAAATTTTATTGGAAAAAAAAAAGGAAATTTTAATGAGCTGTTGCACTTAGTTTATAATAGAAATCAAAGAAAGCGGAGGATCTTTTCAGGGCCATTTAAATAACGGTCCTTTTCAGGGCCAACAATTATAGTTGAACAAGACGCTTGCACTACAACTTTCGACAACAAACTCAATGATAAAGTGTGGGTTGTTTGAGTGCTGGGAAAATGCACACACAAACAACATGTTGGGTATTCAATTTCCAAAGCAACGCTCACATTTCGAGTCAAAATTTGCACAAAGTTTTCATTTGAATTCTGATTTTAGAGATACTGTATATATTTTTTCTGTAATACAGCAAATTTAGATGTGAAAAACATTTTTTTGGTAACATATTTTGTAAACAATCCCTTCTGCTAGGACACATGTCTTCATTGAGGCGAGCTAAGCGAGCATAGGTTCGCGCAACGAACCAATGAGGATTGCGAAGCAATCCTCCGGGGGTTGGCGAGCGTTAGCGAGCAGGGGGCAGGCCCCCTAGTACTTAGATATTGGACTTCAAAGTGTGGAAATTTTCCAAACACAAAATGTCCAAATATATGCATAATAAACACAAGAATAATTATAGAAAACGTCAACAGGAAGAAAGACCGAGAAATGGGGAATCCAAGATCCGGACATCCGATGATGCTGAGTGTCAAAATGGGGTCGGAGGACGTTCTTGAAAGTATAGGCGTCGCACCTTCAAAGTGAACAAATGCCTGATACGAGTGCGCCAAGTACTTCCACCGCTGTTTGACGCAAGTAGCATATCTGATGATATAAACGTTTTATAATCGAATAATTGAGTTCTACCCATGGAGGTCGGTAATCAGCCACAACCATTAACAGCGAGTGCACTAACTTCAGAGGTGTGAAAATTATTAGAATAATTGTGAAATTTACAGAAAAATCTTGTTACATTAAAGAAATAATACATTATTTTGAAAAATACTGATACATTTAATATTTAGTGTGCATCCTCTTGTATTTTTATTAAAGATTCGATACGTCTTGGCATACTTTGTATGAGTTTTTGGCAATTAGATTGTATTTCGTTGTCATGGTGCCAAATCTGGATGAGTCTTTTTATCAGACCATTTTTGTTTGTGATGCTACAATTCTTTAATTTTTTCTTTACAATGGCTCAAAAATTCTCTATTGGGTTCATATCTGGACTGTTTCCAGGCCATGGAAGAGTTTTAGATTTTTTTCATCCAAAAATTTGGTTACAGATTTTGGCTTTATGGCACGGAGCTCCGTCATGCATGAATATGAAGTCTCCATTTGGAAACCAATCTTTTAATTGGGAAATTAGTCTTTGTTCAAGCACTTTTTATACTGATACTGGTTCATCATGCCTTCTACAATGTATAAACGTCCAATACCCTGAGCAAACATTACGCTCCAAATCATTACTTTAGTAGGATGTTTAACCGTTTGTGCTATGAAATTTGGGGGAAATTCTTCACTGGTACTTCTCCTGAAATACTGACTGCTTTCTTATTATATCGTAAACATTGGTTCATCAGAAAAACATACCTAAAAGATAAAAATACTTTAAGGTATGTAATTTGTAGAGAAATATTCGTATAAAGAAATTTTTAATCAAATTTATAAACAGTTCTGTATCTTTAGTCAGTATGCAATAAAGATGATTTCAGGAAAAGAAAGGAACAACTTGAATTCAACTGATTAATTAAATAAAATTAATCTTTCTCACCTTGCTCCAGTCATTTCCAAGTTGTTCTTGCACAACTTTTGCCCAAGAAAAGTCTCTTCTTTGCCATAGCAGATGGGATTTTAGCCTTTTTTCGAGGACGACGAAGATAGAAGAATCACATACATTTACTCCATACGCTTGAAGAGAGATTTTTAGTTCATGACTAGTTTTGCTCTTCTGTTAGATTTAGCTATTTGAATTAATTTCCTTGCAGTTTTTGTAGTAAATTTACTTTTTCTTCCGCATTTCCCAACTCCAGAATTTCCATATTCACATTTGGAGTCCAAAGATCCTTTTTATTCTACACACAGATACTTGAGAAATGTTTGCTTTTTTTTTTTTTTTTTTGCTATTTCATGTTGTGTATAGCGCCGACCAACCGGTATAGTGGTTAAGGTGTTAGCCTCTAGATCGGAAGGTCCCCGGTTCAAATCCGGGTTCGGGCATGGATGTTTGTAAGCGTATACCAGCTTAGGTGTTGCTTCGTCATCTAATCATGGTTCAAAATTACGATGTAATTGTTAGGGGCAATGATGGCCCTCCCACTGGGTGCTCCTTCACAAGCGGCCATGACTTCCTGCCTTGTAGTGGCCAATGACTTCGGTCAAAATGTGCCCGCCATTAGAAAAAAAATGTTGTGTATAGCTATTTTCTTGGATGAGACACTTTACCACAGCTAGATTTCTAGGAGAAATAGCACTTGCTTTACCCATAATCACGCAATAATCCTATGCAAACGAAAAAAAGTTACCAATTATAAACTAATGAAAGCAGCGAAAAGAATTGCTTTAACAATAAAATAATACCGATGCCAACTCAAGAAAAGAAAGAATATACAAACACAGCAAGTAGACGATTTTAAAATTTTATTTTAAATTCGTTTGCAAATCAAAAAAAATTTTTATGCAATGCAAACAATTTGATTACTTTGGATCAAATATTTTTCTTTTTTAAAAATGGCATTATTTAACAAAATTATATCCCCAAAACTATTCTAAAGGAGTGAAAATTGATTGGATCAACAAAACAAATTAACTTTCATGAAATATTGCAAGTATATACAAATGAATCAAGAAAAACTGAAAAAATCACAATTATTCTAATAATTTTCACACCTCTGTACTGTGATATACCTTAGAGTGCCTATATAATAAGAGTTGCGACAAGGGACCAAATTTGGCCCAATGCGCATGCGCGGCAGCCATTTTTCTACCAGAATCGTCTCAAAGAAGGTTGCTGGGCGAATTAATATATCATTTCAGGGAGAACAAAAAGCATAGGATTGTTATAATATGAATACATTCGGTATAAATAAATCATATAAACGCTCAATTACATGCGTAATTGATGAGATGGATTGCACAACGCGCTAACTTAGATTGTGGGAAACACCATGTTGTTCAAAAAAAGCTATTTATTTAAAAAGTCTTCAAATTTATACTGACAAAACACTAAAATAATAATAAATAAACATTCTAGAACACGAAATGGAACATGAATAAGCTATATTTTCTTTTTAATTTAATATACATACGTTTTTCTCGAACACACAAAAAGTTCCCATGTTAAGTCTACGGGAGCTAGGAACTGACCGCCTCGGGCGGTAGAAAAGGTCTCTAAGCCAATCAGAAAGTGTTTCCCGTATGTCTCGCCACTCTTATTATATAGGCACTCTAATATACCTATGTGCGGAACGATGAACTTTTGATGAGGAACTTAAAACAGTCTAGTACTGAGAGAAATTTCACTTTAAAATTCATCATATGGCCTTGCTGACGTATTCTACACCTTTTTTTGGCACCGCAGGTGTCCCCGTTACCCCTGTATTTATGGCAGGTAAAAATTAATTTTTATGGACATTAATTACTGCGTAGATTGGTTGTGTAAAGTTTAAAAAAAAGGTAAGGTTATTGTTTGAGAAGGTCAATATTTTCCGACAGGAACTTCATGCAAATTAATCACAAATTTCTGAGTAGTGGACATTTCTACCCGCCTTGTGATCTCGATTTCTGATTAGTAGACAAGCAAAAAAGTATCACCCCAATATTTACGTTCCCAACGACTGGGGAAAAGTTGATAAGAAGTGCCCCCCATGAAAGAAAAAAACACTTTCCAAGTTCTTAAAATGAAGGAGCGCTTTTTTAATTCAAAGCGTTTGGAAAACAACATAACGAGAAGAAAGATATACGAGACGAAAGAAAAGGGGGAGCACCTTAAAATCCAGTGGTTAAGGTTTGGGAGCACCTAACAAATACAAACTAGGACGGCATACCTAATGTGATCATACGTCCCGTTTTCAGGTAGGCTGTCCCGTTGTCTACCAAGCACAGCTTTGGGACGACGAAATGTCCCGTTTCCAGAAAGTGATCAACCCACTGTGACAATTTCAAAACGAGGAAGGAAAAATAAAAAAGAATCCGACGGACTGCATCTTTTCATAAGTACTTGTAATTTTGGCGTCTAGAATTTTGGAATCCACACTGTAAAATATTTTTTTTTGTACGTTAAAACATCATTTCAACAATACCTAAACGTAAGTTCACTTTTAATGTTAACTTATAAACCAAGTACCCGTTTATGAAACAAAAAAGTAAATTATATAAGAAATCCTGCCAAGAATTTCATTCTCATTTAAAATCGACGACAAATATACTTGAGTAAATGTGTTCTTCAGAAAATATAAGACCACATAAATTATTTATTTGATCGTGTGACGTTAATGAAACATTACCATTAATTACCAAATTACCCAGAACATCTCCACATTCCGGTTGTTTTGCATCAGTGCGACCTCAATTAAAATACCTGACCGTGTTTCAAAATTGCTATGCACTGTCCTTGAATCTTTCCACGCGGGATTGATCCCGGACCGTCGCCAATAGACCGTAGTGCTTTTTCAGCGCGACTTTAATTAAAATACCTTCTTACTTACCTGAATGTGGTTCAGAATTACCAGGTGTTGTCCGCAGATCTTTCCCTTAGGATTGACCCCAGACCATCGCCAACAGCCTGTTGTGTTGCTTCATTGCGACCTCAATTAAAATACCTATCTACCTGACCGTGTTTCGAAATTGCTATGCACTGTCCTTGGACCTTTCATCAGGGATTGATCCCGGACCTTCGCCAATAGTCGTTATGTTTTTTCAGTGTGCTCTTATTTAAAATATCTTTTTACCTACCTGAACGTGGTTCAAAATTACGAGGTAGTGTCCTCAGATCTTTCTCTTGTGGATTGACCTCATAACATCGCCAGTAGCCTGTTGTGTTGCTTCAGTGCAACCTCAATTAAGATATCCACCTACTTGACCGGCGTTCAAAATTACGTATTGTCCTCAGATTTTTGCCCTCGTGATTGAACCCGGAACCTCACCTTGTGTTGCTCCAGTGCGATGCTAATTGACTACCTAATTTCGGAACCTTATGAACTAGAGCTGATTTGTAATCTCGGTGGAGCGTCAAAGTATCTCACGGAATGTGATCTATATTTCAAAACTGTCTCTATTATTTTCAAATAGCATAGTCAACAGCTGACTCACAGCAAAGAAGACCACTCAGTTGGCAGTTCACAGTCTGATTAGGATATCTATAAGGAACCAGTATCACAATCCGAACACTCGAATTGAGAAATTTAGTTTCAACGTGTCCACTGCTGTAGCACTTGGGTAATATTCGACACTGAAATTCGATTCAGGACTCGCCATGTCGCGCGGAGTTTCGTTTGTCTGGGAGATCGGCAAGGACCTTTCAGCTAGGGATGAGTGGAAGAGAAGAGAATGCGTGGTGAGTCCCGAGTTTCTTGTCACGGATACCATCACTGTGGTAATGAGATTCTATCCCTTAAGTACCGAGAACTCTCCGAACGAAACGCCATGCATCGTAGAAACCAGAAGCAATGCAGGAGAAGATATGCTGATAAACCTAAAATACCATTTCTGTTACGATATTACGTTGGTGAGAGCTTATGAAACAAATAACGTACTCGAAAAGGACGAATCCATTGTAAAATATGAATTATATGACATCGAGAATTTCAAACGATTCAGGATATTCCATTCGCTTCCTGATCTGTGCTTACGAATGTATTATCAGGTTCTGCATTGACAATTCGAGTTTCGATGGGACAAAAGAAGTCCAAAAGGGGAAGCTGAAGTGCACAAACATCGATGGAATTCTAAACAAAGTGATTGGTGTGTTTTTGACAAAAACTAATACTCGACTCACGCCTGAAATTGACCCGATTGAAAAATGTCCAAAAGGAGGAAGCCGAAGTGCCAAAACAGTAAGGGACTTCTAAACACAGCGATTGGTATGTTTTTGACAGAAACCGATGCTTGACTCAAGCCTGGAATTGATTACTATTAATCCTATAGATGGTTTCGACGAGATATCTCGTTCATCAAGATCTTCCCAATGACGAGATATCTCGTCGATATAACCACCAGGAACGTTAAGTTTGCATAAGCCTGGAATTATAATTTTTCTGTAAACCTTTCCGTTTAATCGCCAAATTTAACATCAATCTCTTGTTTACCAATATACAAAAAGTTCTAGCGTTTTAAAGAAGTTTTGAGTTTTCGAAAAGATTGTTGTGAATGCTTATTTAAGAAATTGTATATGCAGTATTGCTTTGATGAAAACGAATGAACAATGTTTTTTCTTTTATTAATGTAATTTATTTATAGTATAACACTATATATGTATATATTTATATGTTGCTGGTTGATCCATTTATAAATGATTAAACTATTGAATGAGTGATGCACACATGCTGTCATGAGTTTCTTTTTCTGAAAGTTTAAAAATGTAAATACTGCAATCATGGGTTTGAAGATAAAAAAACTTTTCTTCCACAACTTTACTCCATTTAAAAATTGTTTACAATAGTTTGCGTGTTGTAATAAATTATTTATATATTAATCTGAAAGCCGATTTTTTTTTACTAGGTATGATTTGTATTTAATTTAGTTAATTTTTAACTGCATATTTGTGTAGAATAGTTTGATACTGGATAAATTTTACAATTTAATATCTTGCTAATTTCAGATTTCCAATGCAAATTACGTAGATTAGTTTTTCTCAAAATTCTGGTAAAATTTTTTTGCTTACTTTGAAATTGATGAAATAATTTATGGATTTTGAATGAGCCAAAATAATCCACTTACTTCGTATGAAAGATTTTCAAATATAGAAATCAAAACGAGCAACTAAATAATATTGATATTTTAAAAAGCTTTTTGTTAATCACTCTCACCATATAACAGACTTCATTATCTCTCTCTATTTGAAAAAAAAAAGTTCCCGCCACAGGATTGAAAACTCGCTTTTTGTCCCGATTCTTAGACGGTTTCCCGAGAAAGTACGGATCAGAAAATAACCATATTAACACGGTGAAGAAGATTTTTTTTTCTGATGCGGCTATTAGTTTAGGGTGCATTAAGTGTTCAAGTCGAAAAAAGCGAAATTTCTAACGCGAATGAGGAAAAGAAGAACAAATTTTCATTCTTCAGCCATGATGTTTTAGAGTATCTCTAAACGTCAATATTTGTACCACGACGAGTTTTTTCAGAAATTTCAATTTGGTTCCTGATGATATTTTTTTGAAAATCGGGACATTTTCGTTACTTTTTTGTAAAAACTCATATCTATAGGTTATTACTATTAGTTTTTAAATTTGAAAACATCACGTGAAACCTTAGAATGTACTCTTTTACGGTACAATTATTTTTGAAATTGGTTAATAAATATATTCGATGCGATTAAAAGTTGTTATGCAAATTTGGTATTTTTTTAGATCGCGGAGCGATAGCGTACTTTTATCTTCACGGAAATGAAGGTTTCATTTCTAACTAACGGGTTTGCCAGATATCAAATGTATCGTAGAAATAATCGTTGGTGAGCGTAGGCGAGCAGGGGCGGACTGCGAATTATTAAGATAGTTTCGCTGAAGTAGGAGATTAACTCTGGGAAAGGAGTGTGCAACGCAATCCCCCGGGGGTTGGTAAGCGTAGACGAGCAGGGTGTGGAGTAGGGTGGAGTGAAAAACACGAATTTCGGAAATTGAAAACGCCTATGGTGGGAATAGTTGGGGACTACCATGCATATTAATAATACAAAATATGAGCTAAATCAATTAATATCTTCAGGTGCCAAAATCACTTTGAAATTTCGAAATTTCGTCAATGGTTTCACAAAAATAATAATTCATTTAAAAAAATTTAATACGTCTTATTTAAAGCCATGGGTGGGTGATATAAACTTCCCTGCGTGTAAAAAAAAAGTTTTACACCTAACACTATCCCGGAAAATAAAAAAATTCTTTTTTTTTTAGAGCGCCATCACGGGCGTCTCCACTCCTCTCAATAGACTCATCATTGCGACCACGCGTTTACACGGGCTTCCCCTTGCAGCTCTTCGCTTTTTTTTAACTATGAAAACAACCCAGAACTCAGCACGAGGAGATGGCTGCATATCGAGTTCCACCCCTCCCCCCCATAAAAATTTCAATTTAAGTTACTAGCTTACACTAAAAAACTAAGTTGAAGTTACTGGCAAGTGGTTTAGCTTAAAAGTGATTGATATTGGCTTTTCGTTTCAAATCTGGGTAAAGCAAGTCTAGAAGCAATTCTTGACCGAATAAATCCATCTCGTGCCTCTGTACCACATACTGTACTATATGCTTCAGTTACTAATTTAACGCAACGTTCTACTGCTTGTGAATGGCATGGAAAGTTAAACATGTTACTATTGGTTGGAACGTCTAGAATCATAGACGTGAGTTGATCCTAAGAAAGAGATACTGTAAGTTGTGGATCTGTAATGGAATCTGATTGCCATTCAATTAAATTTATGTAATCGTCTGCTTCGTAGTTTAACTTGGGAATTTTGAACTCTCGAATATTCTTTTCAACATTATTTTTTTTGTCTTAATTTTAAATTCTTCTGAGGTTTAATTCTCTGACGTGTTTTCTATCATCAGCTAACACTGCCAAAATAATATTTTCTGGGTGGGCATAATAAGCATTTCTTTGCAAAGTTATATCTACTACAATTTTTAAATCATCAGGCAAAAATCTCGATTTATTTAAAATATGGTAAAAATGGGGACTCTCGTACCAACATGATGACTGACTTTTTTTTAAACCACACATGAGTGTACCTTCACAACATACTATGTTAGTATTTTCAAGTTATGGGTTGGATCTTCTGTTGAAACATATAACATTAAAATTCTATTTGTCGTCGTCAACCATCTGGAATGATTCAATTTTCCTGGATCTTTTTGTGACAAGCTTAATAGAATATATTTATTTGATATCCCTGTGCACATTTCGTAAATGTATCGTTGATCAGTGCTAAGATCCTCTAGGACAATATCTGGCAAAGTTACTTCTATCTTTTCAAAGTTTGTTAAAGGCAATTTTTCACAAGATTCTAACATTTTTCCAATTTTTCCGCTGTATCCTTTTGGTCCTGTGGTTTTCCCTCCTAAATGTTGCAACAAATGACGTGAAGGTAGCTGGGTAGCTCATTTGTATGTAATAAATAAATAAACCAATGCACAGGACGTCCTAAAAAGAGCTCTATATGTCAAATGACTCAATTTTTCAAACATGTATTTTCCACTGTACCATCACAACCAAACACTTGCATCTTAGAAAAATCGATATTTTTCTCCAAAAAAGTTAAAATACTTTTTTTAATATTTTGATAAGAGTCAGTTGTAGGAGTGACATGTCCCATATATTTTGATTCTGGTTCTTGTATTAGAACTATATGTTATTCTGTTACCGTCTTTCTAGAAATCCTTTCTCTTTATTTAATCATTACTAAAGTTTAATCCTTTCGTTCATCGAAGTATATTCCATATACTGATAAAGAGGTAGTTTCCTCATTTTTCCTTTTCAGGTAGCTGCGAGTCTTTGTCCTTTCTCTTCTAATTTTGCTACGATCAACTATGTTTGAAGAATCATACTTGGAAATTTTTCCCATATCCTTCAAAGCAGCATTGCATTTATTAGAATTGCTGCCGATCGATCGGAAACACCAGTTGTGTCACAAGCCTGAGCTACATTTGGAAGTTTAGTTCTCGTTTGTGAAGTTGTCCTTTGATCTGTTAAAAAAGCTCTTTCAGCAATAGGTACTTTAATTTTGAAAGTACAACTGAGAAAGTTCTTACATTTACATATGCTAATATCAAAAAAAAAATTCTGCTGATTCCCTGAAGGACACAACTTTTTTCGAGAAATATAGTTTGCCAGTATTTTTTAATAGTTTCTTAATATTTCTATATGCTTTATGGTATTTTTTCAGCATATATATTATTTGTTAGTTTATAACAGTTGGAATCGAACTTTTCCCCCATAATCCTTTGAGCTCTTTAATTAAAATTGAACATACATCAGCCACATACTAGCATCTCTTTTATAATCTTTCTGTATGTTCAGATAATACTTCATAAATCTGCATATGTTGGAAGTATGTTAGGCTTCATCATTTCAGCCATTCAAAACACGGGACATACATCTACTGATTGTGTCCTAGGCATTTTGACTAATTCACAGAATCGTGTATCCTTAACAAACAAAACAAACCAAACCCAAACAAAACTGAACTTAAAGATTAAAATTTATATATAAAAAATATCTAAAATAAGAAAAAATAAACAGTAAAATACGCATCAAGAAACGAAAGCGAATCAATTTGAACAAAGGACTTAGTTATCCTCGATAGAGTAGATCGGTAGGGCATTTGCAGGAGCATACACCACTAGATACTTATAAAAAAAGGTGGGCGGGTATTTAAAGAAACCCAGATACCTCCACTCCATGTGGTGAATTACGAGTTATTTACCCCTTATAAACAAGCGAAGACAGGGAAGCGTCCGTGCACACAGTAGAGAGGAACGCAGTGATGAGTCTATTGAGAGGAGTGGAGACGTGCGTGATATAGCGCTTTAAAAAAGGGGAAACTTTTAATTTTCCGGGATAATGTTAGGTGTAACACTTTTTTTTTTACAAGCAGGGAAGTTCATTTCACCCACCCATGGCTTTAAATAAGATGCATTAAATTTTTTAAATACGTTATTATTGTTTTTGTGAAGAAATTGGCGAATTTTCGAAATTTCGAAGTGATTTTGGCACCTGAAGATATTAATTGATTTAGCTCATATTTTGTATTATTAATAAGCATGGTAGTCCCCAACTATTCCCACCATAGGCGTTTTCAATTTCCAAAATTCGTGTTTTTCGCTCCACCCTAGTGTGGAGGCTCCTAGTGATGTAAAAGAACCCAATTAACTTCAGTCACTCTTTATAAGGTTTGTAAATCCTGTTCACTTTTTGGTTGGATTAGCAAGACATATTAATTCGAATTAGTGAGATTAGAATAAAATTAAATATTCTTATGTCAATTCATAAAACATACCTGTTTTGTTACAAGCGTTTTTAGAAACGGAATATTATCTATCCTTGCATACAAGCAAGAAAAGGCTTAATAAAAATTATTGCATTTGTTCTTTGCGTGTGCTCAATGTTTAACAGAAAACTGAGATTAATTTCTAACAATGAAACCTATTCCAAAAAAGGTTTTATATTTTTCTGTGCACTTAATTACAATGGAATAATGGTTTTTCTTAGTGAAGGCACTATATTAGAATTCATTCTAAAAACTTTTGTACACTGACGGATTAGGTTTATCAACATAATAGACTGCTTGGAAAAAGCACTAACAGAAAAACAATCCTTTGATAAAAACAAAAAGTTCCCTTATTGAATTATTCACTGCAAAAAATGAAGAGCTTTCAACAAGCCTTTCTGATTAAAGGGGTCTTCAATTACATTTTTCTTTTGTCAGGTACGCAACATCTGTATGAGGGATTTTCAGTGCAGAAAAAACAAACCAAACGAATTTCATTTCCGCTTCCAAATGCTCTCGAATTAGGTTACCTTTAAATATAGTTTATAGCCGTTCTGGCGACGCATGGCATTAAATTTAATTGACATTGACTACCATATTTCGAACATCAGTTCCTAATTTTTATTGACGATGGGCTTGAAAATGTATTCGTAAATCTAGCAAAGTGACGTCACGTTCAGAATACAAACAGAAAACACGTATCTCAGAAGAAGCACTACCGCCATCTATGTTAAACTTGACAAAACACTTCTCATTGCAAAGAGCTAAAATGCAAACTCGCAACTCAATTTTTGGAATTTTTACTGTCGAAGTGCTGAAATAGGGATCGGAAAAACAAGTCACCCAGCCCGTCACGTTATAGCTTCACAGAAGAAAAAAAAAGCCTGGATTGCAAATGCGATAGCGAAATGAGATTATTTAATTGGAATTTCTTAACTCGTTAATTATAGCTTTACTGAATAGAGGAAGGATACCCATAACAGTATCATTGATAAACAAGGGTATCACAATTAGTGATAGCTAAAATGGAAACCAAAGTGTGAATGAACTAGTTTTTAGCATTCCTAAAGGTAGGCACAGAGGCGAAGCTAGACTTTTTTTTTACCTGGGGCAGATGTGTGACTTATGCAATCTACTGTTCAAAACAAAATTTGTGAAACTCTAAATCAAGATTTGATAGTACAGGTAACCAGAAAAAAATAATTAGTATTTTACATAACTTTTATTTAAAAATTATTATTCATAAAATTAATTTTTGATTGTACATGAAATAATAAATTTTATTAAAGCATTCACTTCACATTTATCATCCTGAATAATACTAATCTCTCTCTTTTTCTTTCTTTTCTATTTTCTCTTCTCTCTTTTCTGTACTACGAAGTCAGAGACAATTTGAGCTCATAAAAAAAGGCCTTTTTTAAGCTGCTCTTGTGCTTTTTTCTTTGTATTAGACTTTATTTTTATTATATATTTTGGCTCCATTGCTTTTTATAACATTACTATTGGAAATTCAAAAAAACATTCAATCTTCAGATAACCACTGAATTGCTTAATTTAGATATTTTCTCCATGTCGCGAGACAGCCACCAGTAGGGTTAAACGATTGTAAGGGGAATCTTTTACGTTCAAAACAAACACAGTTCTTCGTAGGACAATTGGGGTACTAAAATTGACTAACAAATCTAATAAACTTTCTCTCCATATAACAAAACATTCAATGAACTGTCTCAACCAACTTTTCTGGAAAGTCGAATAGAATCCGTCTTGGTTGAAGGGCAGGTTACAGCCGACCAACCGATTTTGTGGAAAAGGTATTAGCCTCTAGATCGGAAAGTTCCTGGTTCGAATCCGGATATGGATAGTTGTAAGCGTATGGTGCACCTTAAATCTGTCTTGGCCAAAAGTCCTCACGTTGTATTGGTGTGGAAGTTTGGAGAGTGGGGTGCCAGCTCAGGTGTTGCCTTGTCATCTGACCGTGGTACAAAATTACGAAGCGTCCTCGTATCTTTCCACGTGGTTCAAAATTACGAGGTGTTGTCCTCGGATCTTTCCCTCAAAGGATTGATCCCGGACCGTGGTCAATAGCCCTTTGTGTTGCTCTAGTATGACGTTAACTAAAAATAATTACCAATTAAGTTACCTCGGATCTTTTCCTTAAGGAATTGTTCCCGGACCGTCGTCAATAGCCCGTTGTGTTGTTCTAGTACGACGTTAATTAAAAATTACCATTACCATCAAGGGTAGGTTACAGAAATCATACTGTCTTGGTAATTGTAATTTTAGTTAACGTCGTACTAGAGCAACACAACGGGCTATTGACGACGGTCCGGGATCAGTCCCTTAAGGGAAAGATCCGAGGACAACACCTCGTAATTTTGAACCACGGTCAGATGACGAAGCAACACCTGAGCTGGCACCCCACTCTCCAAACTTCCACGCCAACCCAACGTGAGGACTTTCGGCCACGACAGATTTAAGGTGCACCAGCCGCCTCTACACCATACGTTTACAAACATCCATGCCCGGACCCGGATTCGAACCAAGAACCTTCCGATCTAGAGGCTAACAAAGTACAAGAATGGATAAGGACTTCCAGTTGCTGAAACACATCCCGAGAGAATTCATCGATACATCTGGTAACCGTTCGACTTGATATAGCAATTTCGTCTCCTTACCTCTCAATACCTTTATTACCAAGATGGCGTGTAAATATTTGGAGACAAGGTTTACCAATTTCTGAATTCTGAACAACTGAACTGAGAGCACTCAGGAGATCAAAATACGAAGTTGGATTCAGTTATGGCACCTACTTCAAAGCAAGGATGCAGTGCGCCACTTGTAATCATCCAATGCGCCACGTTTGGTGCATGTGCCACAGGTTCGCCACCAATGCTCTAGATCAAAAGGTTTCTGGTTCGAATCCGGGTTAGGGCATGGATGTTTGTAAGCGAATGGTGTAGAGGCGGCTGGTGCACCTTAAATCTGTCATGGCCGAAAGTCCTCACGTTGGGTTGATGTGGAAGTTTGGAGAGTGGGGTGACAGCTCAGGTGTTGCCTCGTCATGTGACCGTGGTTCAAAATTACGTGGTGTTGTCCTCGGACCTTTCCTTTAGGGGATTGATCCCGGACTGCCGTTAATAGTCCGTCGTGTTGCTATAGTACGACGTTAATTTGAAATTACCATTACCGGCTGCTGATCCGCTATTCATCCATCCGGGTGTCCTCACGTTGGGTTGGCGTGGAAGTTTGGAGAGTGGGGTGCCAGCTCAGGTGTTGCTTCGTCACCTGACCGTGGTTCAAAATTACGAGGTGTTGTCCTCGGATCTTTCCCTTAAGGGACTGATCCCGGACCGTCGTCAATAGCCCGTTGTGTTGCTCTAGTACGACGTTAACTAAAATTACCAAATAACCATCCGGGCACCACTTGTCTGATTGCATGTTAATAAGCATAACGTTAATGAGGGCAGGTTCTCGACGAGTCGCCTGTTTGGTTTGTCGCTCTGTAGTCATTTTCTGCACACGAGCCATTCCTAGAATGCAGTTGCAATTGCGTGAGAAAAGCGACTCGTTAATCAGCGATAAGCGTGCAGTGCGCATGCGCGTCTGTATTGCCAGATGTAGATGCCAGATCCGCTAAATTTACCTTCTCCGTTTCCCCACGTCAATCGCTTTATGTAATTGAGCAATATTTTACTCGTCGATCGCATCGGAAGCCTTTCAGTGAGTAATATCCGATGTTTCATCACCCGATAAGAGCACAATCGGCCTTCTCGCGATGCGTTTCTCGGGAAACAGGAAGTGTCTTCGGCCCGAACCGGTATGCACTTCTGTTTCGAGCGACGACAAAATGCCGGAATGAGCAGACAAAAATAAAATTTTTCGCAAAAATGTTTGCGGATGCTTCCCATTCACAGATCCGATTTTCTCACGATAGTACGCATAAAGCTGTAGCTATTCCTCATTCGCGTCTATTGTCTTGTCTCCCGCAAGGATTGTAAAGAATTTGGAGTCCAACATTACGGGGGTCATTGGAAACATTGGTGTACTTTCGCTGCGACCAAAAGACATTGAATCTGGGAAAATAGTTTGAAGGACTTGAACCTCTTGCCTCCTCCAATATTTTTGAACACAAGACAAGATTGGAAGAGTACCAGATTAGCAACAGGAGGATTGCGAGTTCGAATCCAACCAAAGATAATCGTGTACAAAGGGGGCAGTTGCACGTTAAATCTGTCGTGAACTCAAATGTCCTCACATTGGCGTGATGTGGAAGCTTGGAAAGTGGGGTGTCAGCTCTGGTGTGGTGACCTCATCATCTCATCCTGGTTCGAAATTACGTGGTGTTGTCCTGGAATCTTTCACTTCGGGTTTGATCCCGGACTGTCGCTGATAGTCCGTTGTGATGCTCCAGTATGACGTTAATTAAAATACCTACCTAAACATTAAGAAAAAATATGAGTAGCTGAATATTGTTGTATATTCTGCTACCCATATAGAAATGGATTATGTGGATGACTGAATATACACTGAAGAGCCAAATGTCATGGAATACCTCCTAATATCGTGTGAGACCTCCTTTTGCCCGACGAAGTGTAGTAACTCGACGTGGCATTGACTCAACAAGTCGTCGAAAGTCCCCTGAAGAAGTATTCAGCCGTGCTGCCTCTACAGCCGTCCATTATTGCGAAAGTTTTGCCGGTGCAGGATTTTGTGCACGAACTGACCTTTCGATCATGTCCCATATGTGTTCGATGCGATTCCGGTTTGGCGATCTGCACTGCCCTCACGGACACGTCTGTCGTACGTCCCACATTGATTGTTGCTGTCATTTGACGCAGTGTTGCTTGTCTGTTAACACTGACTACTCTACGCACACGTCGCTGATCTCGGTTATTAAGTAGACGCGATCGGCCATTATAATGTCCTTGGTGGGAGGTAATGTCTGAAATTATATTTTCTTGGCACACTCTTGACACTGGATCAAGGAATGTTGAGTCCCCCAATTTCCGAAATTTCCGAAATGCCCCATGCGTCTAGCTCCAACTAGCATTCCGCGTTCAATTTCTGTTAATTCCCATCGTGCGGCCATAATCACGTCAGAAAACTTTTCACATGAATAGCTGGAGGAAAAATGAAAGCCCTGACAATGCACTGTTCATTTATACATTTCTAACGCCATGCTACTGCCAGCCATCTGTATATTTGCCTATTGCTATCCCATGACTTTTGACACTTCTATGTATAAAGTAACTCGACCTGACTAAAAGTTGTCTGTAGGCACGTACTCAATATTTTATACTCTGAGTGCGCCCCTAAATACAACCTTGGAAAAGCTTAGGATATTTTAGGGCTACCCAAATACCGTAAACTCTTTCTTTTAAGGGATTGATAGAAATAGTTTAATTTTTATTAAAACAATATGGTTTAACAATAAGGTAATTATTTATCAAAACAATAAGATCAAGTTTTTCCTCAAGTATGCTTTATTAATCATTACTCATATAATTAATAGTTGACTACAATTAATTATTTTGATCACACCATAAACATTTATATTCATGTTTAAAACTTTACCTTTGCAATGTATTCATTATGCATTTAATTCTTAGAAAACGTTTCTATTTAGTGAAATGAAGATTATCATCTATTTTTTACTAAAACATTTACACTTAACAGACATATCTTCAAATATCAGCGTCAATCGCATTTTCATATGGAACATCGCAAAAAAATACGGTACTTTATCAAAATCTGGGAAAAAATATAATGTTTTCTCTAAAAGTAGTTGGGTACAATTTGACCCGTTTTTACTGTGGATTTTGGGTACCAGTATAGATTAGAAAACGAAACTTCAACTTCATAGAAGCTTTGTTTGTGAACTCAATTCGTGTTGTTTCATGCAACTTTTTTATGATCTCTAATACAAAAAATTACTTTAAAAGCTAAGACTTCAAGCCAAATGCAGTTACACAGGAATGTGACGAGAGACTCCAAATGATGGCTTCACTTCCCCCCCCCCCCATCAGTAAATAGCTCTGAATGAATTTTGTGTGTACAGTTTGAAAATTCAGTTTCAAGAAGTCTTTAAGCATTTTAAAATAAAATCAAGTTTTCATACTTTTGGATTATACGAGGATCATTTGTTACATTCTTTCAATATGCTCAATCATGTGCAGTATGAAAAAAACCCAAAAGCTATTAATCATGTTATTAACTTTCTATCAAAGTATGTCGAATAATTTTACTTGTGGAACATTTAATTTAGATTGCGTTTAGATTTAACTACAAAATTTTTAAATCAGTATTAACGTATTAGACTACAAAACTTTTATAAAAATATTAAATGATGAATCAGGTGAAATTTAGCTATGGGGGAGTTCAAATATGGAAAGGAATACAGCGCAGTTGTTAAAATTGGCTGTGGTAAAATATAAACCTCATCATTTTGAGCAATACACGAGAACACAAAACCAAATTTTATCAAATTTAAACGGAATGTTTATGCGCAGTGGCGTCATCTATGAAGGTTTAGTGGCAATACAAATAAATCTATCATACAAACTTTCTATATCAAAATTGAAACCAAAATACATTTTTAAGCGATAAAAGAAAGAATGCTGTTTTTATTCAGTGGTCAATTTTGAAACAATCAAGAACAAAATTCTGAATTTTTCGGGTTGAATAAAGATGCTCTTAAAATATTTGCCATCAGAAGTAATGAAACAAATAATATCAAATTCTCACACTTCTTTTAGTGAACAATAAAATGTTATTGTATATTATTAAAACACATAAAAATTATTTTTTAAATTGGTCGTTGGTTTTACAAATATTTTCCGAAGAGTGATTACACTAGAAAAATGAAATTAAGTTAAATGTTATTGTATACTAGCGACATCTGTCGTGATTTAAAGTAAGTATATGTGCAAATTTATTTTAATAAAAATATAATCAGCCTGTTTTTATTACAAAAAATAAATAAAATGAAAATGTGCATAAATAGTCTCAAACAGAATATTTCTAGTTTCAAGCAAGAGTTGAAAGTGCTACCTTTACATGCCGCTGTATGATATAACATAGACAAACACATACACTACATGGACAAAAATTTAAGACACTTCAGAAATTCGGAGGAGGATGCATCTTAGTGTGGAGTTGTTTCCCTAGTTAGGACTCGGCCTATTGCTTTATGTACCTGGTACCATGAACACTGACGTGTACCTCGACGTTCTGGATAATTCGGCCTTACCTACACCACGGCAATACTACGGCGATGATGGTTGTATCTTCTAACAGGATCGAGATCTACGTCAAACTGCAATATGCGTATTGTACTGGTGTCTTGAAAATGAGAATTCGCTTAACTTGCCTGTTCAGAGCTCCGATCTCAATCCGATCGAGCTCTTGTAGGACAAACTGGAGCTATGAGTACGACATCGTCACGCGCGCCTATCTTCGCAACAATCTCTTCTCACAGCCTTGCAAGAGGCATGGCGAGCTATTCTTGCTCATACTTACAGAGAGCTTGTGGAAAGTATGCCTCGAAGTGTTGCAACTGTAATACAAGAAAAAGGAGGGCCTATTCGTTAGTAAATCGAAAAATAAAGCACTTTTTCTGAAAACGTGCAATACCCAAATACTTTTGTCCACATAGTGCTTATAATAAACACACGTATCTCTACTATTATAAAGGGAAGTGTTTGTGTGTTTTTTTTTTCGTGGCCACAAAATCCGGACGATTCTATGGCGCTTACAGCAATGAAATTTGGCACACAGGTAGTCCGAATTTTTTGCAAATTTTGGGTCGCGGCGAATTTTAAAATTCAATTTAGAACATTTTAAAATGAATTTAGTGAAATTAAATTATTATTGTTTTCTTTCGAATGGCAACCGCATAAAGATATGACAGATTCTAAATTTATTTTTCACGTTTCGGTTTTGATTTTGCGCAGTGGAATGATTTTCGAGCAGAGAATAAAAAAAAGTTTTAACTTTAGTTACGTAGTTCTTTTTTCTATCTCCTAGATCGTTAAAGATAGAGTAAAAATTTTAACGGATTTAAAATCTGCGGAAAATTTCACTTTAGATCGATACCTAAATATATGATTTTCTTTAAATAAATAATTTTTAAATTGAATAAATCTTTTATATTTTTACAAGAGATTATGGCGTCAAGCAAACTTTCTCTTAAAAAAAAAAAAAACACTCCAGATTGTCAGATTGTATCTCCCGTTCTTTGCGTTAAAAAAAAGAAACAGATTACATTTCCTGTCCCATTCTATTTCCGCGAATGAGAGCAAGAAAAAAAAAATATATTGCCTGGGATTGTCAAGTTTATTTTCGTAAAATTGGAATCGCTAAAGATTGATTAAAAATTACAACGGATTTGAAATCTACGGAAAATTTCACATTAGATTGAAACCTAAAAATATGATTTTCTTTAAATAAATAATTTTTTAAATTGAATATATCTTCAACGGATTTGAAATATCTCTCTATATTAAAAAAAAGTTACCGCCGCCGCCGCCGCCGAAGAATTGAAATTTTTGTTGTTTAGCTCCATTCTTAGACGGTTTCCCGAGAAAGTACTGATCGGAAAAATATGAAATTAACATGCTTTGTTCTTCATCGTATTCCCTGGATAATTATTAGGATTTTTTTCCGATGCGACTATTAGTTTAGGTTTTATTAAGTGTTAAAGTTGAAGAAGTGAAATTTCTTCCGCGAGTGAGCAAAACACATTCAAAATTTCAGTCTTTAGTCGTGAGTTTTTTTTTAAGAGTACCTCTCAACGTAAATTTTTGCAGCTCGTCGAGTTTTTTTTGAAATTTAAATGTGGTTCTTGGTAATATTTTTTTGAAATTCGGGAAAAATCGGGACATTTTTGTTACTTTTTTTTAAAACTGCCGTATCTATATCTAATTACTATTAGTTTTTAATTTTTAAAATATAGCAGTATACCTCAGAATATACTCTTTCTTACGGTACTATTATTTTTGAAATCGGTTAATAATTAAATTGGATGCGATCAAAAGTTCGTCATACAAAATTCGGAATCTTTGGATATTTTCGCTACTTATTGTTAAAACCGTTTTGTCTACGGCAAAAGCCATTATTTTTTAAATTTGAAAACATCACTGAATACATTACATTACACTCTTTCTTATGGTACAATTATTTTTCAAATTGGTTAATAAATAAAATCGATGCAAATAAAAGTGGGTCATACAATTTTCGGAACTTTCAGATCGTAACTTCCGATACAAAACTAAAATGGTCATATCTGTATAGTATTACTGTTAATTTTTAATTTTAAAAATATTGCAGTATACCTCAGAATATACTCTTTCTTACGGTACAATTATTTTTAAAATTGGTTCATAAATAAATTCGATGCAATCAAAAGTTGGTGACACAAATTTCGTATTTTTCAGTTCGCATAGCTGCTTCCGAAAGCAGTAGTGGGTTACACTTTTGACTATCGGGTTTGCCAGATATCAAATTTATCGTAGCAACAATTGCCATAAAAACGATTTCTTTTTATTTGGCGAGGAAAAAGGCTCGCTTTTTTCCCTCTGTTTTCAAGACAGTTTACCGACAAAGTACAGATCGTAAAGTTTGGATATTAACAATGTTTAGTTAAAATTGTACAGGGAACAAGATGCAGAAGATTTTTTACTGATGCGGCTATTAGTTTAGGGTGCATTAAGTGTTAAAGCAAAAAAAAGTTAAATCACTTGCGAAAGAAGTATTGGTTTGAGAAAGCAAACCAAACGGATTGCGTAGCAATCCCCGGGGTCGGCGAGCGTAAGCGAGACGCAGCGAAGCCCTCGCTGTGACGTCATGAACCGGAAAGTGAAATCAGCATAATACGAATTATTCAGATAGTTTCACTCTGTGAAAGTAATGTTGGTTTGCGAAGCAAACCAAATGGTATCTGTGACAGGAGTGTTGGTTTGCGAAGCAAACCAAATGGGATTGCGCAGCAATCCCCGGGGGTTGGCGAGCGTAAGCGAGCAGGGGGCGGAGCCCCCTAGTGCTGAAAAATTTACACCAGATCAATACCTTACATCTCGGGTACGGGCAATGCCGGGCTAGACACTCAGTGGCTAGTATATAACAATACACATATACATATGTGTATGTATTGGGTCATAATAAAAATAATGTCTTGGGAGAAAACAGGTTGGTAAACCGTCTCTTAGGGCGATCTATCATGTGTTTTCAGGATAGATACATTGTTCTGTGCTAAATTATTGCGCCATGTAACGGTGATTTTACAAACTACGCAGTATAGCACAGAAGGTTGTGAATGCATTTTCATGTCTCATTCATTCAGAAGTAGAACTGCTTAACGTAAATCCAACTACGATTTGATTTTCCCTTGCAAAAAGTCTGTAGTCTCAGAATTTGAAATTCTGTCGGTAACTTTTGAAGTTAAATATTTTGTCATTGACATAGAAGATGTGTTATTTATAAAGTGTTTGTGGTAATTTGGGCGGTGTAGGGAGGTTGTTCCGTAGCTAGAGAAAAAAAAAAGGACAAGGAGCACGCTTTGCACTGCAGAACATAGTAACTTATGACTAAAAAAAAATAAGCCAAAAAGTTTGATAAAATTAAGGAAAAATTGTTCTGCAAAGACTTTGTTCTGCGACGTGCGTCGCAGTTTTATAAACTTTCTGGTCCTAGGGTTATGGGAACATAGGTTCTTTTCATTCAGGATTGATCACAAGGTGACGCAAACAGCCCTTGTGTTTCTACAGTACGACGACCCTAGCTAAATGTTAAGTATTTATCATATCCGTTTCGAGGAACTTCAAAAGCATTGCGTCGTTGCAAAACACCAATAAAGATATTTTTAATCACCAAATAAATCTCTTATGTTTCTAGCTTAGGACCAAACCATTTGGAAGTGTTTATCATTAAAGTGAGGCAAGTTTTTGTGAAAGAGTTTTTGCCATCCCATTACCATGATTCAGTTGACACTTTCACACAGTACAGGAAGTTTGTACTGAGATTCATTTGCTGTCAATTTTACACAGGAAGTTATTTTTCATATAGCTTTCTTTCTCAGCATATTATTATCTGGGAATAGTTTTCTAGAAAAAGGATATATGTCACTCTCCTGATAAACAAATTCAGATTAACCTTCCAAGTAGTCTTGACGAGGTATCTCGTCCATCAAGATCTGCTCAGTTTTGTGAATAACGAAATATCTCGTCAAACTGTCCTAATACATCAAGGGTAGGTAGATATTTAATTAATGTCACCAACGTTTTATTAGTGACGGTCCGGGTAGAAGGAGCTTATTTAATTAACGTCACACTGGAGCAACACAGTGTTTTGTTTTTGCGATGGTCCGGGTAGGTAGGTACTTATATAATTAACGTTGAAGGGACCAACACAACGTTTTATTGTCGACGGACCGTGTAGGTAGGTGCTTATTTAATTAACGTTACACTGGAGCAACACAACGTTTCATTGGCGATGGACCGGGTAGGAGGTGCGTATTTAATTAACGTCACACTGGAGCAACACAAAGTTTTATCCTAGACGGATCGGGTAGGTTGGTGCTTATTTAATTATCGTCACACTGGAGCAACACAACATTTTGTTTGCGACGGACAGTGTAGGTAGGTTTGTATTTAATAACGTCGCAACGGGGTAGGTATGTGTTTATATAATTAACGTCGCACTGGAGCAACACAATGTATTATTAACGACAGTCCGGGTAGGTAGGTGTTTATTTAATTAAAGTCGCATTGGACGTACACAACGTTTAATTGACGACGGTCCGAGTAGGAGATGCGTATTTAAATAACGTCACACTGGAGCGACACAACGTTTTGTTTGCGACGGTCCGGGTAGGAGGTGCGCATTTAATTAACGTCACACTGGAGCAACACAATGTTTGGTCGGCGATGGTCCGGGTAGGTAGGTACGCATTTAATTAACGTCTCGGGATCAAAATAACGTTTAATTGGCGACGGACCGGGAAGGGTTGGTGTGTATTTAGTTAATGTTACACTGAAGCAACACAACATTTTGTTGGCGACGGTCCGGGATCAATCCCCAAGTCGACGGTGCGGGATCAAACCCGAAAGGAAAGATCAAGAGGGCAGCATAAACATAATTTTGATTCTCGGTCAGATGAC
This sequence comes from Metellina segmentata, assembly GCA_947359465.1. Taxonomy (NCBI): domain Eukaryota; kingdom Metazoa; phylum Arthropoda; class Arachnida; order Araneae; family Tetragnathidae; genus Metellina; species Metellina segmentata. The sequence continues at coordinate 57,468,128 of OX375876.1, read as the reverse complement.
GAGGTCTCACCTGAACTAGCACTCCATTCTCCATAGTTCCACACCACGCCAACGTGAGAATATTTGAAACCCAATTTTAATCTATCCAAACCACAGAGAAGTAATAAACAGAGGGTTCACTGAAGCCATGACGTATAGCGCTCCAGTGGGGAAGCCTATCCCTAATTTTGGGAGGAGTTTGAAATGTTTCAATCAGAGCCAGAGCGGAAGCCATTTTTTATTTTCTAATCGGCATACTTCTTGAAGCGTCATACAGCTGAATATTCTTTGCATCATTTTAATAATTATTTAAAAACGGTACTATCCATCTACAGAAAAGATTGATCCCCAACCGTCACATATATGTAGTTGTGTTGCTCCAATGCTCAGAGTGAGTGCGATGTTAATTAAAATACTATACCATCATCAATAGGAAAGCCGTTGTTCTAGTTTACCGCCTGTAAAAACCTTTGAAAGGTAAATTGCTTTTGTTTTTCATAAAATATAATCATAACTTGTAAACTACTAATGTGAATTATGTGTCATTTTTAAAATCGTTTTACAATCAAGTAAAATTAATAACACTTATTTCAAAATCCAATTGAAGGAAGAAAAAATTAAATCGTTCTATTTAATTTTAAGACTATTCGCCAAGATAACTAATTAAAAAAAATCTTGCAGTGTTAGTTTGTGCATTTTTTATTTAATCAAAATCAATCGTTCTTAAATTTAAGAAACATGTGGTATTCAGAATTCTGTACAATTGTGCTTTATTCATTATGTATTTTGTGTATTTGTTGATTTTTTTAAATTTGCATTCTGTTTTTGTGTAATCAAAATTTATCTTTTTCTGAATTGTAAACGGTTTTATGTCAACATTTATAATGATATTTTTGCAAAATTGGAATACTTTTGTGTGATACGCATTGTGAACTTAATACAGAAAAGAAAATTAAATTTAAAAGTTTGATTTTAATAATGATATTTTTTATACAAAAATAACTTGATTTAAATCAACATATCCTGAAACTAACATTTTCCATACAACAGGATGTAAAGGAATGAAATACTTTGGTAAAAATATTCACAGGTGAATATTTTCGAGATACAAAAATTGTCGTATCCTGTTGTGTATTTTATTGTTTATTTGTTACACTAAATGGTGAAAAATTGTGTGATTTAGCTCCATTAATGAATAAAATAAGTAATATTATCCATTCATTTGCTACTCTAAATGGTGAATTACGTTGAGTTAGCTTGTTTATGAATGCTAAACAATGAATTTTACTCTTTGGAAGGCAAATGAAGATTCTTGTTAAGTTGCTTAGTTTACCAAAGTATTTCATTCCTTTACATCCTGTTGTATATTTTATTGTTCGCTTCCTATGCTAAAATTGTTCTAGATGGATCACACAGAAATATGTATAAGCGAGTAACAGTAGCTGAACTATGTTATTTTTTTTTCATTCAGAACAAGGTCAGGTAATATCTTTGTTTTTTAGGCGCCAACTTCTTTCTTTTTGTATTCGTATTCTGAGTGTGTGGGGAGACAGCAGCTTGAGAGATTTTGCCTTGGGGGTTCAATACCCTTCTGTGTTATTTTCATCACAGGGAAGAATTGTGTATTAGTGATTGAATTCATGATTCAACCATAAAATTCATACAGTCTACACTCACTTGGTCGTGTGTGTGTGATTGACTTACTACTAAATGAGCTTCGACGATACTTTTTCATAAATAGTACTCCTTTACTATTCCTTTTTCAAATTGTATAATTTGTACAAAAATGAATAATGTACCTGATTAAGTTAATAAAAAAATTATTATGTACTTTTTCGTTCAAATAATATTTCAGACTATCAACAGAGATTAATAATTTTCCAAATCAAACATGTTTTGGAATATATTTTTAAAGAAGCATTCACATAAAAGAATAAACAAAAATGAAAGAAAAAAGTTCATATATTGGTAAGATAAATAAATAAAGTTTTTTTTTTTTTTAAAAGTTCAGAATTCATTAAAGAAGTGCTATTTTGAAGCATTTATGCTAAAAATTAGTTGAAGAATGTTTAGCTTTCAATCAAAAATGCAAATTGGGTTTCGAAAAAATAAAATAGCCTGAGATAGCTGATGTGGAAACCTAGTTTGGTTGTTATAGAAACGAGGTCTAGATCCGACGCTATAGTAGGGTCCGGCTCCCCCTCTGGGGGTGCCAGCGTCTATGCGATTTCCCATGTTATTTATGAGTCCATTGCTTCCTATGGCAGTGAACCCTCTGTATACTACTTCTCTGTGATCCAAACAAAGAATATTAATTATAGCACATATGTTTTGTTGCTTTTTTCTGAATTTATTGTGGTTTGTTGTGTAATAATTGTTATATAGTGTGACGTTTTACACATTTATTTTTCTCATATGACCTTTAAGTGCTACTCTTTGCAACTTGCTTAGGCATTTAATTTTTCATCTATTTTTTTAGTTACTTATAACCTGTCTTTCTAAATTGAACTAACTCTCTTTTCACTGTTTAAACATATCAAATGTATTATTTTTATTGTTAATCTCAAAATTTATTATTTCTTAGTAAATATCTAAATTTATTGTTTCTATTGTATCAGTCTAAATTTATTATTTCTATTGTATATGTCTACATTTATTTTCAATCAAATGTTTTCAAATGGACTAAACCAAACTTATTTTCATAATTGTTTCCTTTCTGGCGTTAGTGAATCTCAAAATTATGTATTGTAAATGTAAAAGGCTTTTGTTTCAACTATATTCTTTTGTGCTCTGCATGTTTTTGAAATTTAATAAATATCATTACTTCCTTTTCAATAGCTCTAAACCATATGGTGAGTTTGGAAGGTGTAGGTCTATAGACTAGATATAGGTAGAGTGCCTATATAATAAGAGTGGCGACATACGGGAAACATTTTCTGATTAGCTTAGAGACATTTTATACCGCTTGAGGCGGTTTTTTCCAAGCTCCCGTAGAATTAACATGGGAACTTTCTGTGTGTACATTAAATTTAGAAGAAAATATCGTTTTTTCATGTTTCATTTCGTGTTCTATAATGTTTATTTATTATTATTTTTGCATTTTTGTCAGTATAAATTTGAATACTTTTTAAGTAAATAGCTTTTTTTTTAACAACATGGTGTTTCCCGCTACTTTGGCGATGTAAACATAGCCCAAAAGGCAGCAAGTTTTAAACTTTTGATAATGCGTTGTTTTTTAGCTGTTCCCTTATAAAAGGTTTACAATAGCCTATGCCGAATTGAATCATCAGTGAAGCAGAAAGTAAACTGTAGCCATGCTTTATATAAAAAGAATAAAAGAAATGTTTACACAAAAGTGTTATTTTTGATGCAAACTTTCATCTTTACTTTGCTGCTAGGTCTCTGAACAAAACCACCACAACAACATTAATCTGTAGATTTGGATGTAAATTCGTACAAATGCTGTTAACTATTTTTTATCTTGAGATTATTCTTGTATGTTTAGGCCAATATTTGCTCATAATTTAGTTTCAATCTGTTAATTCTATTTTTTCATCTGAAAATGTGATAGATTTTTTAACAAATGTGTACTGATGGTGTTGACTATTTTTGAAATTACATGTTTTTGACTTGTATAAATGGATGAAACTTAAAACAAAAATTAAATTTAAGTGGGTTAAAATTTTGTTTCATGCATTAAAAAGGTCAAATAAAAATGTTCAGTATCTTTTCTGGTTCGGTTAATATAAGGAAAGGATTAATTACACTAAAGAAAAACTACATGTGTTGAACAGTTGGTTGAAAGAAAGTTGAATTTTAAGGTTAATTAATAGTAGGACATTTAAAATTAATTTTGTATTTAATGTTATTGAATTAATGCGTAAACTTCTATCACACAGCATGGAAAGAATTTAAAGACAAAACTGAAGTGCCTGAGAGAGACAACACAAAAAACTTTTTTATTTAATACGGAATTTATAAGGTTAACTTTTTTCTTTTTCAAGTTAATATTCACGAAAAAAATTTCAATAAGTTGTGAGCATAAAAATTTCGGGACATATACACTATCGCCAAAAGAAAGAGTGCGAAGGAAATAGGAGAAACTGACGGAAGAAACATATTCGCCCAGCAACCTTCTTGGAGATGATTCTAGCAGAAAAATGGCTGCCGCGCATTTACATTGGGCCAAATTTGGTCCCTTGTCGCCACTCTTATTATGTAGGCACTCTAGATATAGATACTGACCTTGAATTGATCCAGGACCTTCATCAAAAGCCTGTAGTGTTACTCTAGTGCGATGTTAATTATATCTACCAAGGAGGAATCAAGATCCAAGTAGGCAGAGCAGATTTTCCCCTTCTGAAACTGGTGATAGTTTGGAAGAAGTTTTATCATCAGAGGCTGACTTGTACAGTGCAGTACACGACGCGAAGATAAACCACCAGGAAGATTAAGTCGAAACCCGAGTTACATTGAATTGTTTTATTTTATGATACTTATGTATATGTGTTGAATTGGTTTCACAACCACTAATAATTTGATCACCCATTGTGATCCGTCGATCATTAATTACTATCCTTTTCCTGAAATTACAAGAGCTGTGGTAGTCCAGTTGGACGAGTAACGGATCAACAACCGGAAGGCTGCGAAACTAGGTCCAACCCAAAACCGTCGGATACACGTTGTCTGGTGCACGTTAAATCTTAAAAGTTTTCACTTCCAGATTAACCCAGGACCATCACCAATAACCCGTTGTATTGCGATAGTGCGATGTTAATTATCTACCTACCTACAATTACAAATAACTATATTCATTTTGTATGGGTGACATAGTGAGAAATGCCAGTGTGCTCGACTTTTAGGAAGGTTCACTCGGAATTTCGGTCTGCATGTAAATTAATTTCACTGAAAAAATAAAAAAAATAAAACAATTCGCGCGGAATTTCGGAATGCTGAATACATTGTGATTGGTTATTGTTTGGCACCAGCAGCTGTTCTTGTGCCGAAAACATTATAGCGATTTGAGAAGAACAGGTGAAATAGTACGTACTCTGCATGTGTTGTTCGTCCGGAAAATATCGGATTGGATTTCGACTTTTATCGTTGGTGTTTTTCTTGGACTGCTGGCAGAGAGCCAGAGGCAGAGGGTGACGGTTGGTCACCACGCTGGACTGTGATGATATATACTTTTAATGTGTTGGATTGGATTGGACGCCGTAGGCGGACACTATTTCACCTGTGCGGCTTTCAGCTGCATAGTCCGCCTTACGGAGGAGATTCTGGTATAAGAGAGAGCTAAGCAATCCACAATATATACATAAACATTTAAGTACACAGAAGGGGAAAGTCAAGTGAAGGGCAAAACATGTAAGCACAAAAATACAAAATGACAAAAGAAGAGGATGACAAAGTTTGAAAAATTGACACAGTACAAAATGAGAAAAAAAAAAAAAAAGAGATAAACATAAACAAACAAACAAAGAAAAAAAAAATCATTTTTAGAAGAAAAAAAAATAATGTTGTAAAATACAAAAGTCAGAACGTTAAATACAGATGTCAGACAGCCGAAATGACCTATAAAAGTTTCGAAAGGAAAGCAAAGTTATTTTGAGAACTTTCGACTTAGACTTCTCAGCTCTCACAGATATAATCAATGTTGGAGCTGAGAAATTCCATCACTTTATAAGGATTTTGTGGTGGCAGTTTATGTTCTTGGCAGTATTTTAGCACCAATGAGAGCAGTGTTGCAGAGAAGATTTCAACAAATGCCACTGACATGTGAGATCACAGTCAAAAAGGTAGTGGATGGGATCACCTTCTCGGCCGCATATACACAGCGCATAGTTCGAAGGTGAAAACGCTCTAGATATGCCGGAAATGGTCCATGGCCTGCAAAAAATTGTACCAGCTTTGAGTTATGGTATTTTAGGTATGTTGAGATCTTAGGGAAGAATTGATAAGGGTATCTTCCTTTGGTAGAAGTATCCCATTCTGCTTGCCATTGGTTCAAGATCAGTGCATCAATAGAACTTGATAATTTGGTGTATTGATGTTAACGCTATGGTGTTGAGTACTGTATATATTTCTTAATATTCTTGGAATAATAACTTAAACTAGGGGGCCCGCCACCTGCTCGCTAACGCTCTCCAACCCCCGGAGGATTGTTTCGCAAACCTCGTTGATTCGCTGCGCGAACCTATGCTCGCTCGCATCAATACAGACATGTGTCCTAGCAGAAGGGATTGTTTATAAAATATGTTATTACAAAAAATATTTTTCAAATTGCAATGGCCTTGGCGATTTTTTTGGCGCACTTCTAGTAGCGAGTTACTATAGATTAAGGCAACCCATCCGTCTTTCCTGTTATTCTGGTTTTCATGGCAATTTCGGCAAACGGTAACTTTCAATTTTCATTTTGAATATTCTAGAAAGTTATTCCAAAATCCGTTAAAATTGTTTTATTTCATTGGTTCGTTTGAAATTTTTTCTTTACTTCCATTGGTTATTTTGATTTTAAAATATCCTTTGATTGCATTGGTCCATTTAAATTTTTTTTCTGTGCTACCATTGGTTTATTTATTTGTATTTCTACAGTTTGGAATTTTTATTTTATTATAATACTTTTCACGAAACGTTTAAGAGTTTTGTTTTTTGGCCATTTGTAGAATTTAATTATTTCCTTAGCGACTTTAGAAGTTCGACAAAAAAAAAAAAATCGCCAAGACCGTTGCCGCCGCTTATAAACATAGACTGTAGCTGTATCAAAGAGGTATACAGTAACTCTGGAATCAAAATTGAAATGAAAACTTTGTGCGAATTTCGACTTGAAATGTAAGCGCTGCTTTGAAAATTGAATACCCAGCATGTTGTTTGTGTGTACATTTCCCCCAGCACTCGAGCCACCCACACTTTTTCATTGAGTTTATCCTCCACCTTCATTTATTTCTATTATAAACTGCAACAACTCGACTAAAATTCATTTTGTTTCAATAAAATTTCATCTGATAACGCTATAAATTCAATTGAGACGCGAGGCTTTGTGGTAAACAAACAATCGTACAGTGTTGCCAAAACGCGATAACAAATAACGTCCTTTTTGCGCTCCACGTAAGAGAATTATATATATAGATAGATATCTTAGCTATTGATTGTCTTGTGTACAATTCGTACTGTTTTGAGGCGACCACACCACACATGCATTTAAAATTGTCTATTGCCCCTAAATTCGTGTAGAGTATTATTCATTCAAAATGCATTAGCAGCCCGTATTTGTTAGGGTGATCTAAGAGTTTAATTAAATTCTAAGTACTCATAGCTCTAAGCAGCCTTTGACTATAGAGAATTGATACTACACCAAAAAAATCTTTAAGGAAACTTCTTACCTCTTAGAAAGATTTAGCTAATAATTTAGTTTCACAATCGTTATTAATTATCGTTAGACATAATTACGTCTCAATGAATATTGTGTTTTCCTAACATTTATGCTTGAAAGAGTTAATGAAATAAAGTTGCATTAGTTAATTTTAAAAAAGTCACAAATATAAGAGGTAATTGAATTATGACTGAAACGGATATCTGAAGGTTTCAGAGCTAATATGTTCATAGTCTTCCAATTTTCTTGAAAGCATTCTATTTAAATTATTTCATTTTTTTATGGATAATTTAATTATAACAGAGGCATCTAAAATCTTGAAAGTGAATAGCGATTTCTAAAAAATTGTTTTGGTTCGTTGCTAATAAATTAGGAAAAGTATATATATAAATTGGATTACTAGAATAATAACATCTTTTTCTTCAATCAAAATATAATGTCTTATTGTTAAAATTTAATTGAACAGAACTGATGCTAAATTTTTAAAAGATAAATTAAAAGTAATCTTTTGAATTTTAAATTTTTAGGCGTATTTGTTAAATTTAATTATATATTCTTCATCTCCGAACGAATACATGGGAAATCTTTAATTTTAATGGGTCTTTCCATCCGGGATTCATACCGAATCATCGCCAATAGACCACGTACTCTCCAGTGTGACGTTATTCAACTACCTACCTACAACCTACCTACCTATTGAAATGAGGAACATAGACACTTCAGAGAATATACAGAGGAGTTTCACGGTTTCAAGAATTATTTGTAGGATGGACAATTGTATGAGCATATTTACAAACTTGTTGATGCAATTCATCGTTTACGGCATTTTCCCGAGTTCATCGTTTTTTAGTCATCTGACCGTGGTTCAAAATTACATGGTGTTGTCCTAGCATCCTTCCCTTCGAGGGTTGTTAATTAAATAACTATCACTTAACTATCACCACTAAGAAAACCTGCTTTAAACTGTCATACGAGACAGTTGTGTACGGTGGGGCTGGTGCACGTTAAATCTGCCGTGTCCTCAAATGTCCTCCCGTTGTCGTGGTGTGAAAGTTTGGAGAATGGCGTGCCAGCTCAGGTGTGACCCCGTCGTCTGGACCGGAAGTCATGAATGATCCATGACCGGAAGTCATGAATGCTCTTGCGCATTCTGCGCTTGTTCAGGCATTAGTCCCGTGTGTACATCTATGCTGTACAAATATCGTCGTCTAACAGTGGTTCAAAATTGCGAGGAATTGCCATTGAACTTTTCCCCTCATAATGATCGTGGAATTGAGAATTATCGTGTTCCAATACAATTACTACAAGTCAATAAATATGAATAGTAAAACTTTCTGAAATAATACGTTGTAAGTTTGGTCATTTTTGCAGGAAATGAACTTAAAAGTCATTTACAATCACTCAAAAAGGGCTTCTGTAATAACTATATTTCTGTCAATTTTTGTAGTTTTGTCTAATGAAACGCTCTAAAAGAAAATTTAAAGTTAGATTACTATATGCTTCAAAAATTCTCAATATGAAGATAGTCTTTACACACATACTTAGAGATGATAACGAAAAAAGAATATCCAAAAGCCAAAATGGAGAATCCAAAACGTATTACTCGTTAAAATCAGCATTTAAATATTTTCATTTGTCTCACCCGAGATAATCTACAAAAGTTAAAAAATTACCAGTTGAAATTGACTTGTTCTCGAACAAGCTATACAAACTCATATATTCTTTCTAATCTTTTATTGTATTATTCTTGGTTAATATCATACTTCTTAAGAGACTAAACAAAAAAACTATTACGTAAACAGTACAAAGAGAAAATTTAAATGCCTAGAAAAATTAAATGGGGTTTCGTTTTAGTTTAGAAATCTTTTTTACATACCTATAGAAGATAATGATTAAAGGATACCTAACGAAAAATTAGCGTTATTCAAAATTATTTAAAGTATGATTGAGGAGATGTTCCATAAAAGTTGTAAATTCTACTCATATAAATTTACACATCGCTGGCAAACTGCACAAACACATTTCGTAACCAACCTTTAAAAACTTTAAAACACCGCATTTTTGACAGAAAAGAAATTACCCAAACCCTTAGCTCCTTCATGGATTATCGAGCGTTAACGACAAGAAACTTTTTTCTCCCTGTAAACAGCTGTATCCACGTCTATCCGTTGCTTTTAGGGCAGCAATAACCTGATACGGCTATGATTTATGAATGTTAAGTAAGCTTTCCGTGTTAGGATCGTAAAACAACTCCTCAAATAATCCGTTAAGTACTTACTGAGCTCCACGCCCCTAAATGACCGGTAGCGCAGCAGGAGAAAATGTACGGTTGCCAGTTAAAAGCGATCATTCCTTATTTATTCTTTCTGATTAAGGGAAAGGGAATAAAAACCAAGTGCCGGTCTCTCTGTGACGCACGTTTTATTTGACGGATGTTGTCCATAGGTGAGCACAGAGCATTTTGTAAGAGTGTGCTACATAAATTTGAGTACACTTTCCTGGCATAATATAACCTTTATATGTAGAAAAGTCGGAGATATTTTTTGGGCATCATGTTAAAAACGATAATTTCTTTTTTATTCTTTCTGATTAAGGGAAAGGGAATAAAAACCAAGTGCCGGTCTCTCTGTGACGCACGTTTTATTTGACGGATGTTGTCCATAGGTGTGCACAGAGCATTTTGTAAGAGTATATTACATAAATATGAGTACACTCTCCTGGCATGATATAACTTTTATCTGTAGAAAAGTCGGAGATATTTTTTGGGCATCATGTTAAAAACTATCATTTCTTTTTTATTCTATCTGATTAAGGGAAAGGGAATAAAAACCAAGTGCCGGTCTCTCTGTGACACACGTTTCGTTTGACGGATGTTGTCCATAGGTGTGCACAGAGCATTTTGTAAGAGTTATACTACATAAATTTGAGTACACTCCCATGGCATCATAATATTACCTCATATGTAGAAAGTCGGAAATATTTTTTGGGCATCATGTTAAAAACGATCATTTCTTTTTTATTCTTTCTGATTAAGGCCCGGTGCACACATCCGGTTTTTCAACGTACGGCGCCGCTGCGGCACCGTAGCCCAACTATGCACGCATAACCGTGAAATGATGCAAGTACTCATTTCGCGCCATTTGCGATAAATATTTTATCGAAGAAAACGCGTTTATTTCGCTTACTTGGTGTACAAAAAAGTATATTTTGAAACAAAATGGGCGTTACTGGATACAACCATTTATTAATTCTTATTTATGTTCCATTTATTTATGAAAACAAGGTACTTCAGAACGGAGACGCGTGTGCGGCGAGCTGCGGTGCCGTGGGGAACTGCGGTACAAATTGCACGCAAGTTAGACGTGCGGCGCCGAAGGCATGTGTTGAATCTATTGAATCTAATGTATCTCAGATCTCACTTGCGTTGCGGCAGCGGCGCCGCACGTTGAAAAAACGGGTGTGTGCACTGGGCCTAAGAGAAAGAGAATAAAAACTAAGTTCCGGTCTCTATGTGACACACGTTTTGTTTTGATGGAAACTGCTAGGTGGGCACAGAGCATTTTGTGAGAGTATACTACAGAAGTTTGTGTTCACTCACGTGGCATCATATAACCTCATATGTAGGGAAGTAGGAGTTTTTTTTTCTGCCTCTTGTGTGTGTGTGTAAAAAACGATCAACTGGAGGAGGATGTCCTGGGAGATGTTTTGGAGAGGACAGAAGGATTTGTTCGAGCCGCAGACGATTGCGGGGACTTTTAGCTTTTGGCTGCTATATTGAATCGGTATAGGATATCATCCTTATTTTTAAAACTGTAGCTTGTAGACAACCAGCACAAATCCTGTAAATAATTCTTGTAATAATATAACTATTTTAACCTCGAAAATGGTTTTTCTTTATACACTGGTGCCCCAAATTATCTTTACATGCATAAAATCACGGATTTCTCAGAAACTGTGGACTATAATTTTATAAATTTGCCTGGATTGAGACATAGCATCATAACACATAAATAAAAAGAAAAAAAAAATTAAGAACACTGGATATGATATAAAACTGTGCATGAAATCATAAAATGTGTCATCGTCCCTGACATGTACATACATAATAAAACAACGTGATTTCATGTTGGCAATAATGTTGTTAACCACAGTTTGGGAAATTAAGTCCCACACCTCCAGCAATGCGGTCTTCAGGGCATTTATATCCCTAGGAGGAGGATCTGCTTTTACAAGGTAGTCCATAGGTTCTCTATCGGGTTCGATCAGGAAATTTTGCTGGCCACGGTATGCGCTCAATGGCTTCACTTTCAAGAAATTGTCAACGAGGTTTGCTCGATGTGGACGAGCATTATCGTCCATAAATTAAAAGTCAGATCCATATACATCTCTGAAAAGTCTTACATAACGTTTTAAGACCTCATCCCTACATTTCTGGAAGGTCACAGATACTCTGTTAAAAACGTGTAGGGGCGTACGTCCATCGATCATTATTCACCCCACACCATTACACATGCACTACCAAAACGGTCACATTCCATAGTGTTTGAAGCAATATTTCGCGTTCCTGACTCCTTCCAGAAGTAAAAACGCTTAGAATCGATGTTAAACTAAACCTCGACTCATTAGTAAAGAGAACATGGGTCCATTGGTGTTGCTCCAGTTCTGATGTTTTTTGCACCAATTGAAGCGACTCCTCTTGTGTTGTGAAAACAGTGAAACACATACCCTTGGCTTTCTGGCATAAAGGCCTTTTTCATTCAGCTTTCTGTATACAGTTTGCTATGGTTAAACAGTTTCCATGGCGGCTGCAAGCTCTGAACTTAACGGCTGAACAATAGACTTCCTGTTACGATGGGAAGTTATTGCTATATATCGATCTCGAGAAGCAGTTGTTATGCGTTTACGACCTTGTCCAGGACTCCTTGTAACAGTTACATAGTTCTGAAATTGTTTCCATAGCGTATGGACTGTCTGTCTTGAAATATTCACACATCTAGCTGCTTCCATGATTGTCTACTCTGCTTCTAAATGGCCGATAACGCGCCATTTCACAGATTTTTCCAAATGATACTTCGTAGCCATAACAAACCGTTTCGAGTCCTTACACACTGAAATCAAACGCTGTATTGCAGAAATTCACTCAGATATTCACTTTGCGCAAAATGCTTGATTCACCGTCGGATGACGTAATGCCTTGATTTGCATATCAGAAACCGTTTGAACACTTTTGATTGGATAGTTCTAGTTAGGCTTGTCTTTCACACATTCCCTGAAAAATTGGATTACATCGATTGGGTGGAATATAATTATTTTTGGGTATTTAAAGATAATTTTGGACATGAGTGTAGTCGATATGGTACAGACCAGCCAGTGTGGTGGTAGCTTAGGGGATGAGAAATCCGCGTTCGCCAACACGTCTGATGAGTGGCTGTTTAAAAAGGGTAAGTGTCATTTTACCAAAATTTCGTTGTAAATGAAAGAATCAGTGCACACTGAAAATGCATTTGTTTTAGAATTTACTCTGTTTGCAAATAAACCGTTTCTGGTTTTAGTTTTAAGTCGTTTCAGACCTGTTTAGCTCTGAAACGACCCGTTTCTATTTTCGTTTAGAAGTCGTCAGATTTTGATGTGTTTTGAAGCACTCTGTTCCAAATTTCAGTTTTATGACAACCTGACTTGATTAGTACCGAAATGTTCCGTTTCTATTTTCACGGTAGAAGTCGTCAGACTTAAGTGTGTTTCGAAACATCTTGTTTCAAATTTCGGTTTTAAGTCAATCCTAACTAGCATTAAAGTTATTCTGACGTCTTGTGAAAACATATGGACAATTTGATTTTTGTGTGTGGTTGTTTTATGCCATATTGTTATTTTAGAAAAATTGATATATCATTGTGTGATGATCTTATTGGAAGGATATTTTGATAACAAGTTGTGTGTATTGTACTTAACGTTTATGTTTCTAGTTGAAGAATAAGTTTTTTTTAACATTGTTATCATTGTTGAAATCAATTTTGATTTATTTAGTGAGAAATTTGTGTCGATCGTTTTGGAAAAATTCTAGTTTTGCTTTAGTTTAGAAGTATTGTACTGAGCAGTACTTCGTTACATATGCATACGAAAGTGCTTTTAAAATACGATATTATCGAGTTTTTATGTTTAATTGTCATTTGAGTGTGTTATCATCATTTGGTAATTTATTTTAGCTAGTATAGAATTTAACTATTTCTTTTAAAAGGAATATGTAACAAATTACTGTGAAAGTTAACAAAATACATTTAGTTCGTTATTCTGACTCAAATCGATAGCAGAATTGATTTGTTTTATCTGAGTTAGTTATAGAATTTACTTTAATAACTTATTTTCTGTGTTTTGTGTATCCTTTTTTGTGTGCTTTAAGAGTGTGGATTCTGAGTTATTTTTTAATTGTGTATTGTTTTCGCTACTGGAATCATGGCTTTTCTTGCACATGCGAAAAAACAGGACACTGTCGTTCTAACCGAGGAGTTAGGTTTGCGAGTAGATTCGAATTCTGCTGTTGCAAAGATGAAAACAGAAATCACCACATCTAAAGATTACTATGAAGAATTCGTTAAATCACTTCTAGAAAGGATTTAAACCGAACGGCTTCAGAAAGAGAAATAAGAAAAACTTCTGAAGGAGAAAGAAAAATTTCGGAAGGAGAAAGAAGGAAAACTTTGAAAGGAGAAAGAAGAAAAACTTCGGAAGGAGAAAGAAGAAAAACTTCGGATGGAGAAAGAAGAAAACATTCGAAAAGGGAAATTGAAAGCTGAAGTTCAGAAGAGAAAAGAGGAAATGGCGTTTGAACTGTGAAGCTGCGTATTGAAAGGGAATCATTCCTTATAATTCAACAGAAGTACATCCGCCAAAGGGGAAAATAGAACTGCATCATCTAATGCAAAAGTTCGATACTAAGGAAGGCGATATTTACCTTTATTTAGTGATGTTCGAGAGGCAAGTTCGCCGCATTAAACTCGACGAATCCGAATGGGTTCCCATTTGATTGCCTTTTGCCAAATGAAATATCCTAAATTATAGCAAGGGAACCAGAAGGAAAGGCAGAAGATAATTTACATGTGAAAAATATTCTTTTGAAGAAATATAAGCTGAGTCTTGAGAAATTCAGACAGATGTTCGTTAAACATCAGAAACAGAACAACAAGACTTGAAGACTTGGGAAGAATTTGTTGAACTCCAAAACTATTTCGAAGAATAGGAAGCTTTAGAAATAACAACATTAAACCAATTGGTAGATCTGATGGTTACTGATCAGGCTTAAAGAAGAGTACTGGCAGAATCCCGAGAGCAATTTCATCGATGAATAGAGTAAGATGACACCTGCAAAAGAATTTGCTCTAAATGTGGATAAGAATTTAACCGTGAGAGGTTTCACGAAGAAAAAAAAAATTGGCGGGGGGTGGGAGGAAACGCTCCGAAACACTAAAAAAAAAATCGTTTTCAAATTGAAAGCCTAGAAATTTGAAGCACCAGAATACCAATGAAATTGGAGATATAAAAATGAAGAATATCTGAAGGGAGCTAGAGATGAACGTACGGATTCACCGAAGGTTACACCGTCATCTTCTGCTTTTGAGAAACGATTCAATGCTATAAGTGTCACGGTTTTGACCATATTAAACCGGACTGCCCTAAATTGAAGAGAAAACCCGAAGCTTTTGAGCTCAAATAAATAGAATTGGCAGTAGTACCGAAGATGACCTGATGAAACCACACCTTGGGAAGGATAGGTAAATGGAATTCCCATGAAAGTTCTTGGAGACACTGGATCGACAATGCTGACAGGTAAGAATGTTTGAGTTATTCAAGCCGTTGATGATACTCCGATTTGTTTGCATTTAGCAGAGGAGGAGCTACAAGGAAAGTTCGGGCATGTAACAACAAAAGCCGCAGTTGTTTGTAAACCCTCCGACAAAGAAATATATTTGTTGGGGAATGGAACATCTATACTTCTGGAAAAGATGAAGGTGGATGCTGTGCCATATCAGGTGAGCACCATTGGAACACATACCCAAAGAAGAATGACTCAACAGGAGGAAGAATAAAAACAAGACAAATACAAAACAGAAACTAACTTGTGTTTGCCTGTCACTCCACTATAAGCCCAGAGAGTTCAGACAGTTGTTACACTACCCACAACTGTAAGTAATTACCGAATGCTCCGTACACATTGTCTCCCGAGCTATACTTTACTTACTTTTCTATTTCCACATGGGTGTACCGCTCTTCGCTTGTCCTCTGCCTGTTACTGGAGAAGTAAGTCTCTACGGGCAGTTTGTGCCCATGGTTCTGTCAGGACACGAGAAATTCGTTGGACAGATTGGAAATGAATCGAATCAGAAGAACAAAGTGACTGCCGAAGAGCAGTTCCACAGACGCAAGAAAGTACACTTGGAGTATGCAGGTGCTTGGAAAGCGTCGATTCTGACCACAAATAAATTGTCATGAATGACGCCTTTCCCCTTCACGGTTACCCACCTAGCATGCACACTCTTAAGTAAATGTAATTAAGTAATAATATCTCGTGTAATTAAGGTATCCTTTATATTTGTTTTATATTATTTGTATAATTTTCTTACAATCAATTTTGTTGTGTAAATTGTGTCAGACCCTGAATTTGGTGATGCACTGATTCGGTCTGGTAAGTTGGTATTCACCTCATTTGTGTGAGCACTTATGCGGATTACTTTTAATTTTCTTTTCGAAACTTTTCTTCGAACGAGATCTGCAGAAAAGTTTTCCTGGAGGGGAGGAGTCTGTAACGTCCCCTTATCCAGAACAGTCGAGAGCTCTCAACAGGAGGAGTTCGTTCACACCCTGCTTTGGCTGCGGAAGTGACGACTGGAGGAGAATCTCGGGGGGAGGGGAGTTGTTTTGGAGACGACAGAAGGGTCGGTTCGAACCGCAGACGATTGCGGGAACTTTTAGCTTTTGGCTGCTATATTGAATCGGTATAGGATATCATCCTTATTTTTAAAACTGTAGCTTGTAGACAACCAGCACAAATCCTGTAAATAATTATTGTAATAATATAACTATTTTAACAACAAAAATGTTTTTTTTTTTTTTTTTTTTTTTTTTTTATACACTGGTGCCCCAAATTGGTGATGAATAGAGTCCTTATTTTTAAAACTGTAGCTTGTAGACAACCTGTACAAATACTGTAAATAATTCTTAATATAACTATTTTAACCTCGAAAGTGGTTTTTCTTTATCGTCTATATGGTACAGTATACTACATAAATTTGTGTACACTCATTTATGGCATCATATAACTAGATATTTTTTTGGCCTCGTGTTAAATATCGATCATTCCTTATTTATTCTTTCTGTTTAAAGGAAAGGGAATACATACTAAGAGCCGGCCTCTGTGTGACGCACGTTTCATTTGAATAGAAACTGATAGGTGCGTACAGAGAATTTTATAAAAGTACACTTCAGAAACTTGGGTAGGGACGCAGGAAATACTTTCTTAGCCTCATGTTAAAGACGACCATTCCTTATTTATTTTTCCTGATTAAGGGGATAAAAAACTCAATACCGTCTTTGTGTGGCACACGTTTCACTTTCATAGATCATAGTAGTGCATGGAATGCAGAATACTTCATTGTAGTCCGGAGTACTTCATGAGTGTCACCTCCAGAAATTTCTGTACACTCATATGCAGCAAACGAGAAATGTTTGACCTCGTGTTAAGAACACATTCCTTATCTACACTTATTGATTAAGGTAAAGTGAATGAAAATTAAGTTGTGTGACACATGTTTCATTTTAACGGCTAATTTTCATAGATATGCGCAGAATATTTGCTTAGAATGTACACTGTACACTTGAAAAATTTGCTGCATTTGAGTACCCTTGTATGGCATGATATATCCTCATATGTAACGAAACAAGAGAAAATTTATGACCCCATGTTGAATTCAACCATTCCTTATTCATTAAAAAAAATTGTTTTTAAAGATAATGCTCTATAAACATCTGGGAAAATACCCATAGGAAATGGACTTCTCCAACATCGACAAACTAAACTCAACATCAGCAACTTACAACATATACACAGACGGTTCTAAGACAGAAGGAGTTGGTGCGGCCTTCATCATATACACAGGTAATCAAGAAACCCTCACATGGAAAGCCAGTCTCCACCCTAATAACACAGTGTCCCAGGCGGAAAAGATAGCAGTTCTTTTTGCAACCAACTGGGCTTCCAACCAAAAAGAACCTACAACCATCCATACTAACAGCCTCTCAACTCTCCACACAATCAAAAGAGTCCAGAACAAATATATAATAACGAAAGACTTCAGACAAATTTTAAAACATAACCAAGACATAATAAAAATACAATGGGTCAAACACAGGAATTAAGGGCAATGAGCGAGAAGACGAAGACCAACAGGCCAAAGAAGGAGCAGCGGGCGATGTCCCATTGTCAATCCTGCTGATACTTAACAAAGTATTCCCGAAAAGGACCATCTAAAAACCCTCATCATGATTGAGTGGCCAAATGAATGGGACAGCGGAGACACAGGCCGCAGAATCTACGACTTCTTCAACAAAGTCAACCACAACAAAAACCTACCAGGACCCTACCAACAACCTACTTGATGGAACGTTCCCGGCATTTGCGGGGAGCCTACAACTCCGTTTTACTACATATTCAACTGCCCTCTAACGATACAACCAACCATTTAAATGAACCAAACTTCAACTTAAACATAGCATGGAAATAAAATACTGCCACCAACAACCTAGCCCAAGTCAAAATAATGAAAATAGTGCACTTCCTTTTCAACAATTAAACACCTTAACACTTCCTTTTCAATAATATAGACTCCTTAACACTTCCTTTTCAACAATACAGACACCTTAATACTTCCTTTTCAACAATATAGACTCCATCACAAACATAATATATACATACGCATACACAAACACTCGCATAATAAGCACACATACTCGTAAAAATATACTTGCATTATCAGCAAATAGCCCACATGAGAACATCACTTTCTGTGTAATTTAGTGACGAAATCTCAGTGTCCTAAAGAGACACAATGCTGGAATTTACTCAGTTGAAAGAACAATGACCTTGAAACTTGGCTGACGGAGGAGGGGGAGCGCCAAGGGATCACGCAAAGGTCGCAGTTCAGATTGAGCCAAGTTCGCTAATAGTCGTAGTAACAGTCTTAGATAATAAAGAAATAAAATCACATTAAAAAAAAGTTTTACGTTTATGCAAAATTTGGAGTTACAAGTGTGCTTTATATTTGTACCAACGATATGAAAATATATTCATATTCTAACTAATTCTTCTCGGAACCCTGATGATCCTTTCACGGAACCCACTTTGGGAGCTACTGCCTTAAATGACCAGCCTTACGAGAAGTTGAAAGGTTAATTTGAACCTATCACCTCTACGTTCAAAGCTGGTTTCATAACGTGTTACAGTTTACTAGTCAGTGTGGATTTATTTACTTACAGAAACTCCAATTCCTTAAATGACCGGTAGCATTGATCACCATGGATTCTACAACTTGAGACGTGTTACAAGATAACATTGGACATACCGTTCAACGTATCTAGCTATTTACACTTCATATTACAGTTCGCTACTTAGCCTACGTATTTCAGCACTTACACTGCTTCCACGTCCCTAAATGATCAGTAGCACTGATCATTGAGGATTGGACTGCTTATGGCATGTTATGAGGTGACATTGGACATACCATCAACGTCTAAATGTATATACACTTCACCGTACAGTTTGCTATTGAGCATGTGTATTTCAGTACTTACAGTACCACATCACTAATTGACCAGCAGCACTGATCACTGCATTTGACTCCTCGTGACAAATTAAAAGGTGAATTTGAACCTCTGCGTTCAACAGCTGATTTCATAACATGTTACAGTTCACCAGCGATTGTGGATTTCTTTAGTTCCAGAACATCAAAGTTCTAAATGACTAGTAACATTGATCACCGTAGATTCTACAACATGAGACGTGTCACAAGGTGACATTGGACATAATTTATACTTCGTCTTACAGTTCGCTACTGAGCCTATGTGCTTCTGTACTTACATTGCTTACACGTAACTAAATTACCAGTAGCACTGATCATTGAGGATTCGACTGCTTATGACATGTTACGAGAAGACATTGGACATACCATCAACATCTAATGCCATTTAGACTTCACCTTACAATTTGCTAGTGGTCACTCGGATTTCAGTACCTACACGTTCCTAACTGACCGGTAGTCGAGGAAAAGAAATTGTGGACAGTCCAAAACTTCCGTTCCTATTTATTTTTCTCTGATTAAGGGAAAGGGAATAAAAACTAAGTGCCGGTCTCTGTGTGACACACGTTTCTTTTTGATGGAAGCGGTTGGTCATTCTAGAGCGAGAGACTTTCCCCAGAAGTTTTGGAATGTCTCGTTTTAGAGGATAAGTGAGACGTTTTGTTTGATGTAGCTGGCAATCGCGGAGACGGATCACTTGGCGAGGGGAAGACATTGTGCAGCTGGAAGTGGCGACATCGAGAAAGTAGACTGCTTTGTCGATGATTTCGAGTTTCGAAATCTTTTGTGCTCAAAGATGGATGATGTCGCAGCTGGCTGGTCTATTTTTTCAAGAAAAGTCTTATTAGTAAAGTATTATTTCTGCAAAAATAAAGTATTTGGAGTTCAGGTTTACCTTTCGGGTTGCATAACTCGAAACAAACCATGTCTATTTCGCAAACTGTTCTTTCTAATTAAAAAAAAACCACATATACTTTAGTACAGTGTTTTCCTAAAACTTTTTTGCAACCCAAAAATATATACCTTTTCTCCAGATACAAAAACCATTAAATAATGATCGTTTACTTTACATTACTTAATATGTGAATAAAAGTTTTGAGATTTTCAGGAAGAAACATTTAGCATTGAAATTTTAGAATTAAAATAGGAGATGAGAATACTTTTTTGCAACCCAAAAATATATACCTTTTCTCCAGATATAAAAACCATTAAATAACGATCGTTTACTTTACATTACTTAATATGTGAATAAAAGTTTTGAGATTTTCAGGAAGAAACATTTAGATGCATTGAAATTTTAGAATTAAAATAGGAGATGAAAATACTTTTTTGCAACACGAAAATATATACCTTTTCTCCAGATATAAAAACCATTAAATAATGATCGTTTACTTTACATTACTTAATATGTGAATAAAAGTTTTGAGATTTTCAGGAAGAAACATTTAGATGCATTGGAATTTTAGAATTAAAATAGGAGATGAAAATACTTTTTTGCAACCCAAAAATATATATATTTTCTCCAGATATAAAAACCATTTATTAATGATCGTTTACTTTACATTACTTAATATATGAATAAAAGTTTTGAGATTTTCAGGAAGAAACATTTAGATGCATTGAAATTTTAGAATCAAAATAGGAGATGAAAATACTTTTTTGAAACACGAAAATATATACCTTTTCTCAAGATATAAAAACCATTAAATAATGATCGTTTACTTTACATTACTTAATATGTGAATAAAAGTTTTGAGATTTTCAGGAAGAAACATTTAGATGCATTGATATTTTAGAATTAAAATAGGAGATGAAAATACTTTTTTGCAACACGAAAATATATACCTTTTCTCCAGATATAAAAACCATTAAATAATGATCGTTTATTTTACATTACTTAATATGTGAATAAAAGTTTTGAGATTTTCAGGAAGAAACATTTAGATGCATTGAAATTTTAGAATTAAAATAGGAGACGAAAATACAGAATTAAATCGGAGCTGTTGATAGGTATAATGATAGTCCAAATAATTTTACTGGTTCTGCACAAAATTACTTGAATGCTGTTAATCTCTTCTGTGTTCAGTACGTAAACATTTTATTAAATTATCTGTTATGAAAAAAGATAGTTTTTGTATCTTATGGTTGAAGAAGGGAAGTAGGTAGGTAGTCAACGGACTTTTGGTGACCTTGTGGGATAAATCCTAAAGGGAGAAATCCAAGTACAACCCCTCTTAATTTTGAGCCACTGTCAGATGACAAGGTACACCTTAGCTGGAACCCCACTCATAGAGGAAATAGAAAAGTAGAGTGCGCAATGGTAATTTTTTATGTGCTCAGGATCATGTGACTAAAACTTACAGTAATGTGCCCTATAGATTGATTTCGTCGGCTGGGTGGAACCTAACGTTCATCATCTGATTGGTTCACAGGACGGGAGAAGACGCCCATCCATTGATTCATCACTTGATTGGTCAACTGATGGATCAACTGGCGTAGTAGACTTTGACGATCTCAACACTCTATAGAAATGAGGAAGCACACTTCCCTGTCATGAGATGTTATATCTCCAAACGAGGCAATAAGGTACCAAATGGCCAACCATTTTCTCCATAGCAATCACGTGACTACTAGTTGACAGGTTGGTCACACTTTTTGAAGTTCCTCTTAACAGCAACATTCAGCTGACTTTTACTTTATGTCCTACTAGTGTGGAATTATTCGCAACAGTTCAGAAGTATTTTAAATAGACTAAATTTTTTGTCAGTAACACGAAGTCTATAGAAATATTATCTAGGGGAAAGTTGGACAAAACCGGGTCAAAAAAGGTGTTTTTCTCTAAGCACTTATGTGAATAAAATTGCTTTAAGTTTTATTTGAATGATAAATTAGTTCTTTAGTTCCAAAAAGAAATATTTTTCAATTTAAAAGAACTATATTTTGGAGGGTAAATAAATATTTTTTTTTTAAAATTATGCAAGTACCCGGTTTAATCTGACTAGGTCGGATAAAAACCGGGTATATATAGGAATAATTAAAAAACGATGTTGTTTAACAGCTGAAATATTTATTTATAACAATAAATTAGTACAATGGCATTCCTACACTGAGGAACTTAAGTGGGTTTAAAAATCATGGAATGTAAGTAATTTTGAATTTAATGTGTTTGGAATGAATAGTAAATTAAGTTACTTGATCAGATTTATAAGAAGGTTTAAGAACAGAAATCACAAATAAAATTTTGATCATGCTCCTCTGCATTGTTACAGGCTTAACGCGCCTACCCTTTACAGTTGAGACACTGTATCCAACCTTCCAGATATTTTGATCTGGCGTACATTCATTACAAAAGATACAGGCTTCTTCACATTCCACGTCGTCTTCGTCTGATGCCGAGGAGTCTGTTTTAATGCTGAACTTCTTCCGTGTTTCGACACTTTTTTTGCCTTAAGGGGTCTTAAACAGTTTCTGATTAAAGTTTTTTTTTCTTGATTTTTTGTTTTTTCTTGTTCTACAAACTCTAATTTTTACCCGGTCCTGTCCGACTGCCAAGGTCCCAGTTTTATCCGACAACGCCATTAGTCAGAGAAGAATGGTTTAGCATATTTCAGATATGATGCAAACCGTGGTTTAATAACTTAAAATAATAGTTGTAAGAGGTGTTATCAGATGTTGTACGTAACTAAATAAATATTCAAGCAATTAGAAACTACTGAGTAAAATCGGTGGAGTAAAAATCGAACCTTTTTTATTCGAATTTTTTCAAACATCGGTATTGACAAACACATAATCTACACTACCTTTCATTCTACTCCAAATAACATGGCGGCTGACTGCAACTAGTTTTATGCGTTCTCGGACAGATGGCAGTGATAATCTAGTCAAAACTACCGGGTCCCGGTTTTATCCGCCTACTCGGTTTTATCCAACTCAAAATTTAAAATGTAATGCTCAAAATTTAAAATGAAAGCAAATATAAAAATTTGAAACCACCCGATTTCAAACAAAAATATTCAAATTTTTCAAACCGCATTATCTCTCTTTCCATTCCAGCGAAAGAAAAATTTCGGATTTTAGCACGCAGCTCACACACCAGCAATATCAACCTGCGAAAGTTGGGATGAACTTTCCAAACACCAGAACAATGATAGATGATTACGCTCGGGAAAAGAAACGTACATAACCGTTTATGCTAACACCTCGCGCTGTTAAATAATCAGATCCACACAAACAGAAATGTGAAAAATCCCATTTCCACACAGCGCAGGGACCCTGCCCAATAATAACCGGTGTGAATAAACAAAATAAAACAAAAAGGCGTGAAATAAATTGGTGTGGGAAGAGTTGGAATAATCAGTTGCCGAGATAAATGATAATACTCGATAAACATCACGTGCAATATCTTATCATTATTTCCATCGCGTTTTCCGATAACTTAACGCAAATGAATGGCAGGCCTCCGTAGCACGCCCAGTGGATCGAAATAAGTTTTCTCACTTCCGAGATTTTTTAAACGGAATTTCGAATCTTGAAGGAGCTAGGTTGTGTCTTCGCTATATCGTTTACTGAATTGTTCTAGGTTGAAGAAATTACGGAAAGCACGACTGTTTATGTTCTGATTGTAATAGTGGTTTCGGGGTGTGTGCCTCATAAGTAGTGGTCTTTTCTTAGATAAATGTGACATTGCCTTGAGGTGATGTGAAGTAATATATTTTGCTAGTGGAGAACGATTTAAATATGGAACTTGCGTTTAATTTTCAGGGTACACAATTAACCTTTAGACTGCGCCCGGTACAGCAGTTGTTCCATGATAGCGCCAAGAAATAATTTAAACAACGGCCAGTAGATCAGATGTATCTTGAAAGCTATAACTATCGCGCAAAGAAAATATTTAGACTACGGTTGTTACAGCAGTTGTACATTGAAAGTGAAAAGAATCGCGCCAAGAAAGAATTGAGCTTGTTATATCTATAGCAGAGCCGACCAACCGGTCTAGTAGTCAAGGTGTTGGCCTCTGGATCGGAAAGTTCCCGGTTCGAATCCGGGATTAGGGCATGGATGTAAATTGTGCTGTCCTTTGTTAGGGACAATGATGGTCCACCCACTGGGTGCCCCTTCACAAGTGACCATCCCTTCTGGCCTTGTATAAGGCTAAAATGACCTCGGTCAATATTGTATTGTATTGTATTCTGTATTTGTCTTCGCAATTGCACTGCCTTGCCATTGGAAATAAAAAGAAAAATATCCATAGCCGTAGTCTAAAGCAAGCCTCGAATTAGATTTTTTAATACAGGTGCACCTTCTGCACCTAAGTTTTAAATTAGGTGCACATGTTATATTTTAGGTGTACATTAAAAACAAACGTACTGTAAGAAAATTAATGTAATGTAAAGTACTTTATTAGTTTGGGTATGTTTATATAGGTTAGTAGTAGATAGTAAATAAAAATATTTAAACATCTAAAATCTCCCTTCTCTCCGGCGCACGGCTGTCGCTTCAACAGAGCCATCTGGAAAATGTTTCCATCATCGGAAAGTTCAGGTGGCAGTGACACAACTGAACCTTCCTCCTGTATAAACCTGTTACGGCCCAGCTATTTTGTTTTCTCATAGTGGAATTTGGGAATTTTAATTATGTTCCTTTAGAGAGATAGAGGTCGATACTAATATTTTGTTCAAACATCAAAGTAACGTAAAACACGTTAATTCCCCCCCCCCTCATCCTTTTCTTAACGTCAGATGCACTGCGTGCACTTAGCGGGAAAGAATTAGGTGCACAATTTTGTTATCATGTGCACAGTGCACCTGGTTATTTCGAGCCCTGGTCTAAAGGTTAACCAAACTAAGTAGATTTTGTTGCTAACATAGACGTGATATATAACTAAACCGAGCATTGGTATTGAGAGGAGCTTCAAAAAGGGTGACAAAAATATCGACTAGTAATCATGTGACTGCTTTGTAGGACATTGACTTTTTAGGTCAATTTGGTCGTTTGGTGATATATCTAATGACAGGGTAGGTGTATGAATTCTCATTTCTATAGAGTGGCAACAAATGCGGTGGAATGCTGACTGCTAACAGATGATCAATCACTGAACCAATCAGATGACGAATCAATAGATGGGTGTCTTCCATTTCGTGGAAATCGTATAATGAATGTTAGGCTCTACCAAATAGGAGAAAGTAGTCTAATGTGACGTTACTGCTAGTTTTGGTCAAATAATCCTAGGCTC
The DNA here is from genome assembly GCA_947359465.1 of Metellina segmentata. NCBI lineage: Eukaryota > Metazoa > Arthropoda > Arachnida > Araneae > Tetragnathidae > Metellina > Metellina segmentata. Next base: position 57,442,702 of record OX375876.1, on the reverse strand, counting down.
AAAGAAAATTACAATTGCTCATTCAATTTTTATATTTAATCTATGGTTACCAATTAAAGCGATATTAATAAGTGTTCTAAGCTGTGTGCTTATGCAATAACAAAATGTCCTCTTTTTCTAGAAATTGATTTTTTCTTTTTCTAGACTTTGAAGTTTTCTAACTTTAATATTTCTTTAACGAATTTTTGCATCTTGATATATATTACATCTTTGCTCTAGAGAGGTAATTTCAATCGAGCTGAATATAAGTGGTGTGACGATATCGTGTTTCCTGCACATATTCTGAACATGGCATCACTTGACTTGCTTAGCGAATCTGGTTCAAGCAATAGGTTGATAAAAGTTTCAAAGAATGAATTAACTTAAACATGAAAAATAATAAATTTAATCAGTATAAAAACAATACAAATAAAGGAGCTCGGCGCCTAGTATGCGTTTTCCTTGGTTACTTTCATCAGCTAATTGCTCGAATCCAAATTCGAAAGAATGTCCAAAATGTGTCCACAGTATGCGAACGGCACATATACACTTACTGCCCAAAGTTAAGCACGGAGCGGTTGAGAGGTTGAAATTTGCTGCAGAGATAGATGGAAGTATGCAAAAGTGTTATGTAACAGCCAGTCACGGTTTCGTGTCAAAAAATATGCTAAAAAGGCAGTCGTATAAGAAACCAACATTGTGAGGGATTAGAGGAGTTGGAAGTGCTATTAAAAGGGTTTAGAACTTTCGTATAAGTTTTCAAAACAGACGTATTTCTATGGCTTCCAAAAAACGAATGGCAGATAGTGAGAGCTGGCGTTCTGTGGTATCCCTTGAAGCAGGGCAATCATTCATAGATCTTACTCTTTTCTTCGGCGTTCATCATTCCGTCATTTCACGATTATGGAAACAATTCCAAACTAGGAAAACAGTTGCCCGAAGACCTGTGCCGGCCGCCCAAGGGTTACGACCCCCGCGGAAGATCGATATATTGCCGTTGTAGCGAAGCGGAATCGAAGAGAAACCTCCACACGTGTAACATCTATGATTGCAGCGTCCATTGGTAAGACGATATCTGCCACTACTGGGCACCAAAGGCTACACATGAATGGACTGTACACCCGGGAACCACTAGTTGGTGTTCCTATATCCGTCCAATCCAGAGGGGCACGATTTAAGTGGTGTTGGCAACATTTGAGTTGGACTGTGTCTAATTGGTCTAATGTTATATTCACGTATGGGTCGAGGAGATTTGCTTTGGAGCCAGATGACAAAGGTGTAAGGGTATGGAGAGAACAAAACACACGCAATCGGCCCCAGAACATCATCGAGCATCACGCATTTCAAAGTGGAACCATCATGGCGTGGGTCGGAATTTCGTTGGGATATCGCACCGACATGCACATCCATAGACGGGGTAATGTGACGGCTGGCCGGTATCGGGATGAAGTCATAGAACCTACTGTGAGATTGTACACTGCAGCAGTTGGTCTTTCTTTCGTTTTAATGGATGATAATGCACGTCCCCGTAGAGCTGGCATCGTCGACGACTACCTGGAGAGTGAGGGGATTGCACGTATGGTTTGACCGATGTACTCGCTTGACCTAAATCCCTTTGAAAATCTATGGGATGCCCACGGCCGTGCTGTGTCTGCACGTTTCTCCCCCCCCCCACAGAGTTGGAATGTGCTATATAGGAGGAATGACGATTACTTGATTTTCGAGGGGATGATCACCTCATGGAAAGCATGGTCACACACTGTAAACTTTATATGAGGATGAGGGGTGGTCACATACCCTATTAATGTCGTTTTTTTTTATTTGTTTCGGATTTAAACATCAGTTTGTTAATGAATCCAATATGACTTCATCTTATAATTTATGAAAATTCAATATTGTTTTCATCTTTGTATTTAATTAATTGTTTTGTTTCATGCATAAACCTATTTTTCTACTTTCCTGCCGGATTTCGTGTAGAGCAAAGCTGTACTTGTCGTTTTTTTCGCATTTTACCTTTCGAGCTTAACTTTTGGCAGTGTATATATATATATATATATATATATATATATATATATATATATATATATATATATATATATATATTTAAAGAATGGCGATAAATTACTTTAAAGTGTTTAATCTAATTAACTAATTCCCCTACCACCAATAAACTCTATTCATTTAAAAAAATCAAACTTCATACTTAGGAATTTTTATCGTCAATGTGCTGAAATCCTGTTCGATAAACAAGTCAAGTAACATCGCGTCCGAAACATATAAATGACGTACATTCCGCGTAAAACACACTACAGCCAACTACATTGGATTTGAGAGGAAAAACATCTCATAGAAGTTTATTGACGACAAATGATATTCGATAGTAATTGAGGTTCTGATGTTTTAAAATTAGTTTAGTTTTTTTCATTTGTTAAGTGAGAAATTCGAGATGATATCAAGTAATCTGTTGCTCATGAAAAGTGCACTTGAGTCACGACAGAATGGGTTATTTGTTTGGAAATAGAATATCGTATAAAATATCCAAAACCATGAATGCTCACCTATATAAAGATGAGGACCTGAACACCATTGTTCATTATGAAGGTGCAATGGGTGTTCATTTATTTTCCAAGCTAATAATGCCTGCCCATACAAACGCTTTTTGGGACACTAAAATTTGAAAATGAATTAACGTTAGTAAGAAGTGTTCAGTATATGCTTTCGACCTGAAACCTATTGCAAATATATGAGACGATCGTTGGAGATGTGTTGCTTTTGATCTGACTGAACCCTGCATGACAACGAAATGTCTTTCTGGAACAGTTAGAAGAAACCACACTGATTTTTCTGTAAAATTTTTTGTATTAATACTTATTATAAAAAACTTGTATGCGCATTTATAACTTTTTCGTTTTGTATGTCTCACTCAAAATGCGTTTGCGTTAATCCACATGTTCGTGTTGTTTTCTATAGCATAAGATGTTATAAATAGGGCAACTTTTTTGATGCAGTAAGAATGGGAAAAGTTGCATTTATCATTCCCTAAAGTTGCATTTATGGAAATAAAGTTGCATTTATTTTTGATACATTCAATTATAAAATAACGTTTTCGCAAAAGATGAAAAAAATTCAAAATATCTTGACAATTTTAGTCGTGTACAACAGTATTATAATACATACTGAAATACAGGAGAACGTTGAATGGCCAATCCTTGGCCAGTAACTTATTTAACCTTGAAAACCTACGCCAGCCGCAATCAAATAATGTGCTGTATCGGATAGTTGAAGCGCAAAACCCTTTCGCTCAACATTCAGAAATTTTAAAACGTCATCTACAAGGCGTGGACGTCATCTACGTGGCGTTGGTGATCGACACTCACCTCGCAAACTCTGCAGTCGATTACGCAAGATTCCTTTGGATTATCAAGAGTGCCAACCAATGTGTTAAAGTACTTCTTGCCATTTATTTCACTTTCGTCTTATGACGAACACCTTACCATGAACTTGTTTGATCCGCAATACTTCGGCATTCGCAAGATCAGACACACGTGATCGAAGGGTTGATTCAGAGAGCAAAAAAGGAAATAGGAATTTGATATTAATTAATTTTAAGCTATATTTTAAAAAGGTGGTTGCATTTATGCAGAAAGTGTTTATGTTGTGGTTATAACTCACTTACTTTTTACCCCATGTAGGAGGAATTTTGGTTTTAGCACTTTACACTCAGCGTAGAAAGCGTGAAAAAAAGTTGCATTTGTTGCAAAAAGTTGCCATAGTGATAAAGGTTATCACACAATTTCATTCAAATCCCTTTAATGGTTCTTGGGTTATACAGATTTTCCCACTTGTTCCTTAATTTAACGACAGCTAATACTTGTTATACAAAATTAAAACTTCAGAGTTAACTCAATCGCAAAATGAACGAAACGGAGCCGCATAAAACGGTTTCATATCGAAACACATCATTTTTCACGCCCTATATCGATTATCCGAAATCAAAACAAACACCAAGAATTCAACAATAGACTTTTATGTTGCCCTCAGTCCGAATAAATTAATTACGTTAGGCAGGTTTAAAAAACCGAACGGTGGAAGAAGCAACGCCATGCAGTGGATCCGCCGGTAGGGTAGAGTTTCTGTCTGCGGAAACTGCCTGGGTATCTGACAATCGGTACTTTGCGGGGCTTATCCCGACCCAAGTCCGAGTCATTAGCAGGCCATTTGCTGTGATGAATGTGCCTTTTAATAACTAATGGTTTTCTGCCGTTCGAAACCACGTGATTAAGTTAATATCATGCGATCGAATGGTCGGTCTGGTCGATGACTCTGTGGTCAGGACTCAAACAGCATGGGCCGTTCGCATATTGTGGGCGAATTGAGGGACATTATTTTGTTTTGGGATTCGAGCAACTAACAGATAAAAGTAACTAAGGACACCGCCTACTAGGCACCCGAAGCTCCTTTATTTATATAATTTTTATACCGATCAATTTATTAGTCTTAGTCATGTGTTAGGATTTGGTTCGTTTCATGAGTTGGCATTCGGTTAAGAAACACTGAGCTTTAAAAATAAGACATTTATCCTTTATGAAAACACAGAAAAAGGACATAACAGTTGAAAATTAAGTAAATATATACAGTATAGACCACCAAGCTACTGCCAAGATATGGAGTTAACACCAGCTCACATTTTCGATTGTCCAGCAATAATTGCGGATCTATTAAAAGTCGGGGTTCTTTTCTCGGAACCGAACCTGTACGAGGATAATATAGTAGAGATTGCTAGAGCTGTGATAACTGCTCATGGCACCATTTGAACAAGACTCGTCGTTGACACGACATCATCATCATCATAGACCACTGCTCGAAATACCCGGGTGCACAGGTGCACTGTGCACATGAAAATAAAACTGTGCACCTAATTTTTTCCCGCAAGGTGTATGCAGTCACCTAACGTCTAAAAAGAGGGGGGGGGGACGTGTTTTTATGTTATTTTGATGTTTGAAGAAAATATTAGTATCGATCTCTCTCGCTCTAAAGGAACGTAATCAAAATTCCTAAATACACACTATGGAAAAACAAAGTCGCTGGGTCGTAACGGGTTTATACAGGAGGAAGGTGTACTTGTTCCACTGCCACCAGAACCTTCGGATGATCGAAACTTTTTCCAGATGTCTCTGTTGAAGCGACTGTCGCATCAGCCGGAGAAGGGAGAATTTATATCACTTGACCACCCGCGAACGACAGGCCTCCCTCATTTCTGTAAACACCTCGTGTTTCAATAAAGTGTAAAGCCGTAGTACGAATTGTACACAAGACAATCAATAGCTAAGATATCTATCTATATATATAATTCTCTTACGTGGCACGCAAAAAAAGACGTTATTTTTTAACGCGTTTTGGCAACATTGTACGGTTGTTTGTTTACCACAAAGCCTCGCGCATCAATTGAATTTATAGCGTTATTGGATGAAATTTTACTGTAAAAAATGAATTTTAGTTGAGCTGTCGCAGTTTATAATAGAAATCAAAGAAAGCGGAGGATCTTTTCAGGACCATTTAAAAAACGGTCCTTTTCAGGGCCAACAATTATAGTTCAACAAGACGCTTGCACTACAACTTTCAGCAACAAACTCAATGAAAAAGTGTGGGTGGTTTGAGTGCTGAGGAAATGTACACACAAACAACATGCTGGGTTTTCAATTTCCAAAGCAGCGCTCACATTTCGAGTCAATATTTGCTCAAAGTTTTTATTTGAATTCTGTTTTTAGAGGTACTGTGTGTGTGTGTGTGTATATATACTTTCTGTAATACAGCAAATTTAAATTTGAAATACATTTTTTTTTGGAATATCATATTTTGTAAACAATACCTTCTGCTAGGACACATGTCTTCATTGATGCGAGCGAAGCGACCATAGGTTCGCGCAGCGAACCAATGAGGATTGCGAAGTAATCCTCCGGGGGTTAGCGAGCTTTAGCGAGCAGGGGGCTGGCCCCCTAGTTTATAATAATTGTCTGACAACTACGTATCATAACATATTTTCATTATTTATCTTTAAATTCAGATTTTATCTGCTTAAAATATAGTGTACTCGTTTATTTTTTATGTGTTTTTTGCCCACTAATGTCTGATGCTGACTGAATATTTGTAAGCAATAATTTCGCAGATAAAAAGAACTGTTTAAATATTTTTATTTACTATTTACTACTCTAATCTATCTAAACATACCCAACTAATAAAGTAGTTTACATTACATTAATGCTTTCATATTACGTTTCTTCTAATGTGCACCAAAAATATAATCTGTGCACTTAATTTAAAAACTTAGGTGTACAAGGTGCATCTGTATTAAAAAATTTATTTCGACGCCTGGTATAGACAATAGGCTTGACATAGCCTGATCAGGGGACAACACATCCACCCTACTACAGACACAACAGCCCATCTACTTATTTTCCGCGCAAATTTTAGGACGAATTGGGGTTTTTTACTTTTACAGATTTTTTTTTTTAAGGACGAATTTATACTTTTCTTTTTGGATTCTAGAAACTAGCAGATAAAAGTAAGTAACCAAAGACACCTCCTACTAGACGCCCCCTCCAAGTTCCTTTATTTATATTAATTTTGTATCGATTAATTTATTATTCTTAGTCATGTTTAAGGTATCTGACTACGTTCGGAGTACTATTTTTTCTCATGTGATTCAAAAACACTTTTTTTTTCTTTTAAAAATTAAATGAACATAAAAAAACACATTATAACCCAGCAAAACTGAGTTTTTTTAAATAAACGCCAAAAAGTGTCTTGTTTTGGTCAAAAAATGATGTTTACGAGAAACACTCCAATTTTCTCACTCATCACAATACTAACGTAAGACTTTACTCTTAAATAAGGGAAGACGGGGTACAATGAAACAAAAAATTATTTTTTTCCTATCCACAATTTTGCATGCAAAAAAATAAAATTAATGCATACTTTTAATCTTGTATTTTACCCATCTAAATAAATTTTTATTAGGTTCTAAACAATATCTTTATGCTTGAAAAATAACAAAAAGTAAATGCCTCACAGTGTTTCATTGTACCCCATATGCCGGGGTACAATGAAACACATACTGGGGTACAATGAAACACTCCAAATGATGCAAGCAATTTTCACGCTATAAATTTTATTTTAGTCACATTCGACTTCATTTAAATTTATGATCTCTCCAGCAGAATATATTTGCTTATGTTTCAGTTCACCCTCATTGATTAAAACAATTATTTATACAGATACTGCTTGTGTCACACTGTTATGTGTGGATATCTCATTCTTAGTACTTCAGTGATCAGCTGGAGCTGAAAAATAATCTGGATCATCGTCATCTTCAGAGTCTGTAGGAGGTAGTTTGTTTTGAAAACAATACCTTCTTAGTTTTTTTTACTTTCCAATTGCTTAACAAGAGCATTTTTACTGGCGTGGTTAGAACAAAACTCTTTTTTTGTTACTGTTTTCCTACTCTTACTACTTTTTTTGGACCAGACTTGGGGTAAAGTTTTAAATTTTAGGAGAAATGTATTTCTTCACAGGTTCAGAGCTAGTGCATGGTGTATTAACAGTTGCTGAACAACCTGCAGTCGGTGATTCTGATCTACTAATGGCAAGATCCACCACTTCTTATTCTTGTGTTTTGTCTGTCTGGTCTTCAGTTTCATTAGTCAGCTCTTCAGTTTCATTGATCTGACCATGGAAATAATTTTCAGCAGGACAAGGCCTATCTGACACGTACGAACACAAATAATCTTTTTCACAAAACTTTTCTCTATTGAAAAGTCGTCTTCCAGTCGCTGAAAAAACTTTTGTAATATTTTGTGGAGTGAAAGACTTACAATAAGCAGTGCCAAGCAAAGTAGATAGCTCATATATAGAGATTGTACGACCTGGATTACACAGCATCCAATCATTTGCAAATATATTGAAGACATTTTTAAGTGACTTGAACACAGTTTTGTCTAAAGGCTGCTATTTATTGCTGGTATGTGGGGGAAGGGTTACAACAACAATTCCATTATCTTTCGTAAAATTTAGACTGGAAATCGCAATATGTGATTCATGATTGTCCATTATTAGTACAGCTTGATTTTATTTCAAACAGCGTGTATGTCCTTGGAAATGTGTTAAAACATTAACAAAATATCTCCATTCATACATCCCGATTTTGTTGCATCACCCGCAGTCCCAATGGGAGCTGCATTCAACATGCAAAACTGGAAATGTACTCTAGGAAATACTAAATAAAGGGGTATAGAACTTCCAGACGCTTTAATAAATCCACACATAGTGACAAGAACACACCTTTCACCAGAAGTTAATGCTTTCAAAATTACTGTTTTGATTTGGTGTTTCCTTTTCCTATTAATGTTAGGTGTTGCCATTTCCTTAGTAAAAGTTTTATTTATATTAGTGACAACTAGTAATATGTGTATTTTATGTCAATGATATTATATTTACCAGTGATATATTACTTCAAGTAAATGCATTCACCCGGGGCACAATGAAACATGTTTCATTGTACCACGTCTGCAAGTGTTTCATTGTACCCCGTCTGTAAGTGTTTCATTGTACCCCTTCTGCAAGTGTTTCATTGTACCCCGTCTGCAAGTGTTTCATTGTACTCCGTACTCTAAGGTTACTAAAAAAAATTTCAAACTTCTAATATTTATTTTTTTAAATTTTGGTTTTGGAGGCATGAAGACAACAACACAAAGGTAACAATGTATAGAAAAAATAATTAGTACATATAATAACGACGAAAAAGAAACAAAATTACTTTTAGTAAAGAAACTTACTTTCAATGGTGAAAAACCAATAATCTTCTATTGCTAATGTTGTAGAAGTGCAAATGTATCCAAATCACATCAGTAATTGGAACATATAGTTGCATAACATATACATAAATTGTAACTTTCTGTGGCAAATTTTACAGATTTTAGAAGTAATGTTTCACTGTACCCCGTTTTACCCTATATAAGCTAGTGGCTGAAGTTAGATATAAGCTAAATTTTATTCTAATCTGGAAATATAAGGAATGACGTAAAAATTATATAAATTTCTGAAATTTTTCTCTACAACATAACAACGAAGTGACTGACAAATTTTTATCTATTACAGACACACATAAATTATCAACCAAATTTCAAAGAAATATATTAATTACTTTTTTAGTTATCATTGTTACCGTGCAATGATTTGGTTGAAAACAGCATTCAGAGAAAAAAAGCATTTAAAGATTGAAAAGCAAATTTTTGAATACTAATCTTAATGGATTTGCTCTAAAAATAAACGTTGGCTGGAACATAGCACAACTAAAAATCATAAACAGCTATTTAAATTTTTTAAATCCTGCAGGAAACCGAAATGTGAACTAACTTCCGGCGCGCAAACACCACTTCCGGTTTGAAAAGTTTCACATCAAGGTTTTTCAAATTGAAATATCTCAACTTCTGTTTTCGTTAGAGACAAAAACAACTTCGGAAAGAGAAGAGTTCATATTTTAGGAATATTGAATTTAAAAAAATTCGAAATTTTGGTCAAAAATGGACTTTTTAACGTAGATACCTTAAGTTGATATAATGCTATGAAATGGTCGTTTGGTCGATTACTCTGTGGATAAGACTAAGCCGTACATTTATTCTGGACGAATTTGGGGGTTATACTTTTATTTTTGGATTCGAGCAACTAGCAGATAAAAGTGACCAAGGATACCATATATTCTAGGCGCCAAGCTCCTTTATTTATGTTCTTTTTTAAAATATAGATTAATCTTTCAAGTGGTTACATCGAGATATCTCGTCCATCTAGATCCCGTCTATTTTGCTAATGACGAGATACCCCCAGAAGAGACAACCAGCAGGAAGCTTAAATAACTATAGCAATTTTATACCGATTTAATTTGTTAGTCTTAGTTATGTTTAAGATAATACAATGAGATGGAATGATCTGTCTGGACAAGATCACATGGACCTTATGAACATTCATGAACAACATTGTTTTGTTTCTGGAATCAAGCAGCTATAAGTTTTCATGTTCATGATACGAATTAGAAATCTTAACCTTTAACTGCTGTCATGGGTCTCGCAGACCCCGAGTCATTTTTGACAGGTCGTTTCCACCCCTTTAAGTGAATATTGGTCCCTGTCCTATTCAGTACCTTCCTACGACGTCGACAGAAGCCGCATTCCAAGAATGGTTTGGCTGGCCCAACTATTTCGTGTTTTACACTAGTTGCATTTCCCGCGTGGTCTCTTAGACCCTTTCACTGCATTTACGTTACCGTTCTTGTTGAATGAAATCGTCTAAGTTGAAGTAGGGAATTTTGGCAGAGAGCCTAAAATGGCAACAATACTAAAAAAACGACCTGTTTATCTATATATATACTAACCACTGCGTTGCCAGTGCACGTTGGTTTGCTTCGCAAACCAGCACCACGGGCAACGGCGTGATGTAAGGTATTAATCTGGTGTAAAATTTTTACTATGACAGATCTTTTCGTGGAGGTCACATTGCCCGTGTCGTGGTTTGCTTCGCAAACCAAAAAATATAAATTGATTTTGGCAGGAACCACACTTCACAGAAGTCTATAAATGTAATCATTTGATACTTGGTCAACATGTTATCTACAAAATAAATTTTGTTGTGATATCTCTTGTCTTCTTGGCGTTGCAATTTGGGTAGCCAGTAGTGTACATTTCAAAATTTTGATATAGCTTTTCTTTGAAAGGCGATTAAAATAAATTAAATTTCATTTGTTTTTCGTGTTTTACGGGTGTTATTGAAAGCTGTACTCCATAGTCAAGTAACTACATATATCACTCTAAATAGATACGTGCTTTCCATTTAGAAACCAAATTTATGATCTTAAAAAGTACCATAAGGGTTCAATTTAAAACTGTATGTGTGTTGGAGAAAAGGGAATTTTTAACAAGACTTTGTTGATCTTGTAATAATATCACACTAAGTAATTTTGAAACAATCGACATTTTATGTTTTATGAGGCAGAAAGTCGAGGTTGCTTACTCTATTTATTGAAGCTGTTCTTACGCAACTCAGATGCATGTGAATCGTTCGTTGAAAATGATTTTCTTTTAGTAAAAGCGCTGTAAAATCAACCTTCTGTTTATTAAAAAATTGTTATCGATTTGGTTTAATCTGTCTACTCTGATGACATGTATTCCTAACAAAAGCTCTGTTATTCCACATGCCATTGAATTGAATTTCCTGGAAAAAGTGCTGTTTGCTTCAAATTAAATTAGTCACGAATGCCGTGAATTTTTAGCCCCCTTGGATAAATAGAACGCGGGTTAATATGCAGCCTATCATATCCACAGGGTTCTAAAGTGTACCAAATGTGTGGATTGGTCAAAAGGTGGATTAGCGTAGAGAACAGACAAACGTCAACTCTGCTTTATATATCTAACAGAAGTTCCGTTATTCCACCTGCAGTTGAATGGAATTAAAAAAAAAATTGCGCTTGCTTCAAACTAAATTAGTAACGAATGTTGTAACAATTTAATTTACGCCAGCATTGTGAAGGGTCGGAGCATTGGTGTTATTAACAAAGTAATGTTTAAATGCAAGACTGCATTTTTAGCATATTTCTCAAAACAAAACCGTGATTGGCCTTTACCTAACGCATTTGAATAGTTTGTTCTTTCCGTGCAGCACATTGCAGCCTCTCAAATTCAGATTGGCTTGTGGAAATTAACATTTTACTCTCCGTGCTTAACTTCGGGTGTATCTTAGCGCGTAAAAGTAGCCTCGCGATAGGATTTAGAGTTGTGAAGTGGGCTTTGTATAAAGTCGGTGTTGGTCTAACTACACTAAAGCGACAACGCAGTAAAATGACGACAATGTTATGCAAACATTAGTGATATTTTCGTGAGACAAAATGTAGCAGTGTAATGTAAAGGGAGAAGCTGATGCCAAACAAAAGCATAAAAACAGCATTTGTTTTAGTTGCATAACAAAACATTGTGGGGCGTACATAAAAAGAGGCCGTTATAGCAAAAGGCCATAATTTTGTTAATTTTTAATGCAAATTTGTGTTTGTTTCTATGTTTCAGTGTCTTTTGGAAAGATTAGCAATATTTAATTTTGATAATTTATGGAATATAAAAATGTACAAAAGCACGACCTGTTACTTTTGGTTTTGATATCTTTTTGGAAGTTTAGCGATTTGTGTGTACTTTAGTTATCGTACAGCAACATTTCCATCGTTCATTAACGCATCTGAATGAGATGCGTTAATTACACTGCTACATTTTGCCTCACGAAAATATCAGTAATGTTTGCATAACATTGTCGTCATTTTACTGCGTTGTCGCTTTAGTGTAGTTAGACCAACACCGACTTTACCGATTACTGGATATCCTTTAAAAAATGTATTGCCTTTTTAAAAGCATGTTAACTTTTAGTTAGCTACAACACCTTCTCCGATTCAATCTCGGAATACATAGCGACAATAAATTGATAGAACATGTCTTTGCTTCTCAGTAAAACGTTGAAATTCTAAGAGCACATCATCATCCTGTGAGAGTAGAACTACATAGAATAAATGTTCTTAGTTTACATAAATGATTAAAATCCAAGATTGGACTGAGTGCAGTAAAGACCTTTTAAATTCTGTGGACATTTTTAGGAAACCAAAGAAAACAAAAATAATATCGCTTTTCTTTCTATAAGACACCAAAACAAAAATTATAAAAATTTACTTTTCAAAAACCGAAGTACTATACAGAAACAAACAAAAGATAGCATAAATGAAACAAACCAGAAATTGCACAAAAGATTAAAAAAAATATCGCTAGACTTTGAAAAAAATATCCAAATAATCCAAAGTAAAAGTGAATATGCTTAAAAAATCAAAATCCAAACTGTCGTATTCTAAAAAAGAAACAATAACAAACGTATTGCACTACCGTTATCCAGTTCGAAAAATGAAATAAGCACAATAAAAAATACAAATATAAAAGATTAAAAGTTAACTCTAACTAAAAGTTAATATACTTTTAAAAAGGCAATAAATTTCATAAAGTATATTCAGTAATACTAAAAGTGAATATACTTCAAAAATCAAATTCCAAATTACGATAGTCTAAAAAAGAAACAATAACAAACGTATTGCACAACCGTTATCCAGTAGCAAAAATGAAGTAAGCACAGTAAAAAAATTGAAACATAAAAGTTGACGCTAACTAAAAGTTAATATGCTTTTAGAAGGCAATAAATTTCAAAAAGGATATCCAGTAATAGAGCGGCTACACACGCGCAGAAAATACGGATTCATTGAATACCGATCACGACTGTTGCCATTTGGAGGAAAGGGAATAATAATTAAACATCGCATTAAATTAATTTTAAAAATCGGGCTGGTCTATAAAATTGCAAAAAAATTCGTACTACATGTGTGCTAAATTTCATTAGTGTGAATGCCATAAATTCGTCAGGGCACAACTTGATTACACACACACACACAAAAAAAAACACCTTCATTTTATAATAGTAGAGATAAAATGTATTTCATGTTAATAATTGAATTATCTGATTTTAATATGTATAAATAATAATTATCTGAATAATTTTGTCATTAATATATTATATTAATCAACTTTATACGCACTTTAGTGAGCGAGGTCTGAGATACCCCTCCACACTAGTTACGAGACGGTTTGTGACACAGCAGTTAAGGGTTAAATACACGGCAGTTTCAGTTTTATAATATTCATAAAACAAAAGAGCTAAAGTAATTCAGTTACGAACTGGAATTTCTACAGAGCATTCGGGATCCGTACTGAATTAGATTAACCTTGGTAGTTTTATATGGCTGCTTTGGATCACGGTAGGTACTTCCCATGGTGTCCCAAGGTAACTCTGATGCCGCCACGATCTTGCTAATTAACGCGTGAAGAATTATATCCTTACCACAACGCCTAAGGCACCAATCTGCATTTTGGCGATTTTCACCGAAATGCATTTTTTGAGCTACCCATTTCTTGTCATACGCTATAACAAAGCCATTAATCATGGATTCTTTGTGGAAATATCGATTTTCATAAGAAAACAACCTTTGAGAGGTAACTCGATTTTCCCCGAAGCATCAAAACTTTGAGCGTAAATTTTGCAGATTGGTGCTTTTGGCGTAGTGGTAGCGATATGATCTGTATAACATGGCATTGGAAGAAAAAAAGTTATAACTAATCGTTATGCTTGATAGTTTAATTTATTGAAATTGTAATTGATCCATACATGAGTTTCTAATAAGAAATAGATATGAATGCTTAAAGCAGAGTGTAAAGAATATATTTATAATGATTCAGTAACACAATTAGTCTATTATAGTCCTAACTGGTGGATTTAGTTAGTAAAATTTAGTTTCTTCCGTAACTTGATATAGTGCCATTACCATCTCAAGGGAAACTTATCTGTCCAGCTTAAATCTAACCATTGAAGAAAAAATGTACCTTCCCTTCATTGGAACATGGGTATGTAGGTATTTCAGCGATTGCGACAGTCCGGGATGAAACCCTAAAGGAAAGATCCGATGACAAAACCACGTAATTTTGAACCAGAATCAGATGACGAGGTCACACTTGAGCTGGCACCCTATTCTCCAAACTTGCTCACCAGGCACACATGGTACATGCGCAAAGCTTTTAGATTTCAACATGTCAAGAAGGCTTTTCCCCATGTTGACAAGACTGCTCTCTGGACATACAGAGCATATGACTTACGTCGATGCTAAGTCTTTTCCATAGTGCCTCAAATGTTAAAGAGCTTGGTTCCTTACATCACATCCTACATCATATCAATGTCAATAGTCAAGATATCTTCTCCAACAAAACTACATAGCCGGCGCAGATTCGATTTCTGTCAGGTGCATTCCACCATGGGTGTTTTTCTCTCTTCCGTGTTAGTAAAATCAGCATTGTGTATATATCTATTACTTGATGTTGTATGTCTTGTATCTGGCACAATATAGTCAAATATGCCCCTTGCACCATAGAACCCCTAAATCAATCATCTAACAAACCCCATTACAATATCTGCAAAATTAATTTCGCACAACCTACATATCTTGGAACCAATCAACAACTTATCTAACACAAAGGGAAAAGCACAAACAACCAAACAAATCAGTATCTTCAAAGTACCCGAACAAATCTGTTATTACTGATCATGTTTCTCCCGAACCTAATTTTCATGCATCCCGAAAAAACAATGTTCAACATGTAATTTTACTAAACCAAGCTGACTAAATTTCACGCTAGTTTTGCAAGTTGCTAGAAATTGCTTTCCAGGTATGAATTGATGTTTTTGGAGAACTTATTTATTCACATATTATCATAGAGCTGTGCTTTGCGTACAGGAAGACCACCTTCCCCTTACAAAATCAGATATATTATGTAGCTTTTTCCAATGTGAGAGACGATGTTAGTTTGGACAACTTTAATGGAGTAAGTGTGTAAAACCTAGTCAGAGCCTACATTGCTCGAACTGTAGAGTATATTTGTTTACTTAAACATCGATCAAATAGTACAATCAGACAGAAAACTTATTTACTTGCCAAGGATCGAAAAGGCAAGTAACCTTACACCTTGAAAACCACAGTAAGTTGACGGAACAGACACTTTTATAACGTACAACTATCATTCTGTTGCCGCTACAAACTAATTCGAAACAACATACTTGAAGAAAACGAATTGCAATATCTTGCTTTAAAGCAACAGTTACGAAATCGAATTCGTTTTCATCCAGTTCTTTTAAAAAAGTTCCAAGGAACTACTTTATCATTACAGAAAAGTACAGTTTCTGAGATATGGGCATGAAGAGATGGATTGACTTTGCGAAAACTTCTGTATCTTCTTCGAGCGAGAAATTTTCCTTATAGGAAGCAATAAATTCCTTCTTCCCCCAGTAGCAATTTACAATTTCAAGAATTCAATTTTTAGAAGTGTACTAATAAAAGAAAATAAAATACGTCTAAAAGTTTTGCAACTATATAAAACTTTTTGAAACATGGTGTATCTTCGGGAATATATCTTTATTTTTGCATCTTCTATAGATGATAATATTCAAAGTTATCATTCAACCGTCTAAAAGTTTTGCAACTATATAAAACTTTTAGAAACATGGTGTATCTTCGGGAATATATCTTTATTTTTGCATCTTCTATAGATGATAATATTCAAAGTTATCATTCAATTAATTCGTATGCATAAAATTTGGGAGTCGTCTCCATGTTTAAGGGATTGTTGTCAGTTTAAATTATACATAAGATTTCATATTTCCAAAGCGAACACCCAATTTTGATGTCGAAATTCAAATACATATAAAAATTTAACCTTGAATTCTCAAAACATGAAAGTTTTAGGTCATTTGATTTCGTGTCTCAGGATTATAAGTATGAAGGATTTGTTGCAGCTAGTGATAAATCAGTTTATATCAGTCTTTTATAGTATAGTCCCGAAATATTCTCACGAAAATATCGGGCCAAATTGTAAAAAATGGAAGAGGAACAAAATAAACAATTAGGGGAAATAGCGAGCAGTTTAGATAAGTCAATAATATTGTTTCTGGTGTTGGCCTCTGAATCGGAAGGTTCCTGGTTCGAATCCGGGGTCAGGGCATGGATGTAATTGTGCTGTCCTTAGTTAGGGGTAGTGATGGTAGCCCATTGGACGCCCCTTCACAAATGACCATCGCTTCCCGGCCTTGCAGTGGCCTATAATTAGCAATCGAGTGCCCGCCGTAATTAAAAAAAATATATATTGTTTCTGTCTTAAGGCCTCACTGCCTTCATTCCTCACTGGAATTTTCACCGGAATGCATCGCTGAGTGAATTTGAGCCTGAGATCCAAAATAAACAAGCTAGTTAAGAATTTCTGTAGCGATGCAAGCCGTTGAAAATCCGAACGGGGAATGACGCTTCACGCCACAGAAACGATGTTATATATTGAACTAAAAAGCGCCCTTTACCACCAAAGTGCAGCATTTTCGTCCTCTCATTCCGAAAATGTTTACTTTGGGCCCCCTCTACCAATATTTCCCAAACACCTCTTAATCAAGTGAAATTTGTTTACAAAATATTTTACAGCGCATTTGTATGGTATGCCTATTTTTTAATTGTTAAAAATTGTTAAATCTAATTGTTAAATCGATGTAAAAGATTGGAACTAAAATATTTTTAAACGTTTATTAAGTGTTGCATTTTGTAACTTTTATATTTAAGAGAGTATATATTTGAAATGTTTTATGCTGAAGAGAGAGAGACAAACACTTATCTATTTCAGCAAATGGATCTAACAACATTCCTCTTCTATAGAAACTTTATTTGATACATTATATCATATTTATTTTAGTGAGATACTTACTGTTATGAAACCTTTGTAATAAAAAGTATTATCTCTACAAAGTCTTAAACTTTCAAAGCATTTATTCAAAAAAAGGTTTTGATAAAACCTAAGAACGTTAGGGATATCTTTTATGTGCTGGAATTTCGGTTACAAAATGAAAATTGAAAATTGAATTACAGCTTGAAGTTGCAAGTAAAAACAATATTTACACCAGTTTTACCTTGAAAGATACCAAACTTCATCTGTAATATAGAATGCATTTTTGAAAATCTGAATTGAGAGATTGTATACCGTCGTAAGCAAACAATTTAGGAAATATACTTAACTCTAGGAGGTACAGAAAATTAAATATTTCTTCCTTACTTGTGAAATGTATACCTATCCAAGTAAAATTTCGTTTCCTTACATTGAATAGTCATAAATCTACCGCTAAATGGTTTATAAGTAAATGGGAAAATTTATTTTGCGTCTATGTTAAGTGCTTGTTTAAAATAAACGTTGTTAAATAGAATTTGTGTTATGAACCATCACTACAATTGTTATGACGTTAAATGTATATCATATTTGAGCGAGCAAACATGGAATTTGTGGTAAGGATGTATAAAAAGTTGATTTATTATGGCTTAATATAACAAGACAATGAAAATGGTTTAAGAATAACGGATCAGATGGGAGCCGGTGCATGGAAGTATTAGCCAGAAGTGTGAGAAAGTATACGAGAAGTCATAGGTAGAATGTGAGAGAAGAGCATAATCAGCGTATTTAGAGGCTCTGAATTAATTAGTCTTCCTGGGCACTACGAAATCTACCAGAATATCTATTTTTTTTCGTTGCTTCAAAATACTTTCCTACTCCTTTTCCTTCAAACGATAACAATTCTTGTCATCGTTTGAAGGAATGCAAGATTTTGTAAATATTCGGAATATGTTTCTAGTTAATAGCATTTTTCGTTAGGTACTGTCACCAAGTACAAACCTATTTTCAAACCTTTTAACTCAATTTCTGAAGAACTATGGTTTTACAATGTGATGCTTTGTTCAAATGGCAATAAAAGAACAATGAAGTGATCATTTATAATTATTTTATGTCACTATAACCTACATGATCCAGTGGTAGTCTGGACCTTATATCAGAGGTATTAGTAAAGAAATTAATTTTTAGTTGATTTTTAAATGTTAAAATTCCTGACATGTCTTTGATGTTTTCTTTTGCTTCCTTGGTAAAACAAAATTGTTAAAGAAACTTATCCCATCGGGAAACTTGATTTAGGTAAAAAAAAGAAGAATTTAGGAAGAAAACAAAAAAAAAATTTAGAAATAATTTCCAACTGTAAGGGTTTTTTGGAACCAATTAGAATTTTATATATTATTGGTAAAAAAACATGCGAATTGGTTAATTATATCTAAATTAGATAAGCAATAATTAACGTAATCTGATTTTGTTTCACACTGAAATGATTTTAAGCATTAACTAATGACACATCGTAAAAAAACTGGATTTCTAAAGTTAAAATATAAAAAGTCTTCTAGTGCATTTTATTTAAGTACACTTTTCTTAAGGGATTTTCATCGCACACGTTTTTAGAGTATTTAAAGAACTATTCAATAAAAGTTTATTTGGGTGTTGAATCTAAAAGGAGTATTAATTAATGAGATGCATTACATAAGAAATTTTTTAACACTATTTCAACACAAGATACTAGGAAATCATTAACATTTACTGAAATCAAAAATGAAAAAATGGCATCGCGAAAATAAGTAAAATGTATGTGGGATCTAGTAAATAGCGTGCAGTGTGCAAAAAATTATGGCCTAAAAAATAGAAACAGTTAAAATTTGTATGCGCTTCTTCGAAATTTATTTGATGCGTATAAAAAGTTGTGAAGTTGTAGAAACAAAATAATATTTACAATGTAACAATAAAAACAGAATAAATTAGTTGAACATAGAGTGAACTCTTTTTTCAAGGAGATTATTATTATTATTATAAGAATCTAGAAACGATAATGCTCAATTGTACTAAATCTACAAAACAGACTTTGTTTTTCATTAAGTATAATGAAGATTGTAAATATAATTGAAATGAAAACAGATTTAAAATAAATACCAGAAAAAACGACGTTTGAGATCCTTAAATTAAATGCTTTTGTTTTCCTAGAAGAGCGATTAAATTAATATCAAAACACTAATGAAATATGAAATAAACGAAGTGAAAAACTTGAACAAGAAATTCAAAAACAATCTCATAATTTCCCAAATGCGAAGACATAAACAAACAATTCGAAACGAATATCCCGAAATCATGATGCATATTGAATCCTCGGTAATTTATTCTCGCATTTTATTGCAATTCCCAGAATTCATTTAAACCCTATTAAAGAGAAACCGTTCGGAAATCTGACGTTGTGTCGTTCGAACAGGAAAACATCGTTCGAAAAAAGACGGTTTGGATAGTTCACAAACTAAAAAAAAAAAGCCCACGCTTTTACTTGTAATAAAAGATGGAAAAGAATAAAAAGAAAAATAGAAAAGAGAGAGAAAGAGGTAAAGAGGAATTAGGAATTAAAGAAAATAACGTATAGAATTGCTTTTTTCAAAAAAATGAAGTGAAGACGGAAGGCGAATTCCATTTAAAAGAATCGGCGGAACTTCTGTGAAACAATGCTAATGTACGCAGATCTAAATTGAGACCTTCTTAAACGTCATTTGTGAAAACTAATTTAAAATCTGTAGCATGCCCCCCCACCCGTACGTTAACGTGGTTTTGCTTCTACAGATTCCCCAAATTTAGAAAGTTCTCCTTCAGCTGAAGAAATCACGTCGTTAACAGCACGGAAATGCGAGCACTAACGCTTCTAGGACCAATAGCAGCGATTTCTGTCGTAAAAGAAATTATATATTTCTTTTATTTTTTCCAAGAGGTGGAGTTCCTTCTACATATATTTCATTGTGTCCCTTCTCTTCTAATTTTTTTGTTTCTCGCAAGGTACTGCGAGTTTTATTGCTTTTCAGTGCGATAAAGGTGGAACCGTTTTCTTTGCGAAGTATATTTTTCGGCAAATGAGCACATCACAAACTTCAGTTTACTTTTAAGTGAAGTCGAGGAAATATCTTTGTGTGATTTATTCTCTTTTTCTTCGTTTGAGATGCGATGCTTTCACAATCATTTTTCTTGCTTATTAGGCTTACCTAACCCGAATTCATATTTTCTCATTAATTACTGATGCCAACGTGGCGTGTGCTTGAAACAAATGTCACAAACTTTACAATAACTAAGATAGAAACCTCTAAAACTCGTAATGGTAAGAAGGATAACCAAACTCTTTTGGAAAAGATATATTTTGATAAATGATGCATCAAACTTCAGTTTACTTCCAAATAAAGTCCATTTCATATTAAAAAACATCTTTGTAGGTGGTATTAAATTTTATAATTTGGTCTCCTTATGGATCGTAAGTCTACAATCATTATTTGATCGATTTGCGATAGCAAAGGATGGCATATGAAAAGGTTGTCTCATAAAACTTTATATCCAAACGCCTCACTGAATAAGTATAGTTTTAAATCTTATTTCTGTGGTTTAATTGATATGCAAAGGGCCACACAGTTATCAGACGTGGTTTTAATAGGTTAAATCTGGTACACATTTATAGTAGAGCTTTATACCTGTATGCCTTTCCCAAATAAAAACATAGTTCTTAATCTTTTTCTGTAGTCTAATTGGTAGGAAAAGGGCAGTGAGTTATCAGAAGATGTATAAATACGTTAAGTCTGCCATTAATATAGTGGAGAACTTTTTATAACTATAAGCCTCAGTAAATAGAAACATTGTTCTAAATCTTAATTCCGATGGTTAGTAAAGGGTTCACAGTTATCAGGCATTGTGTCAGTATATTAAATTTTAAACTCACTTTCAGTTAAGAACCTTCTTATTTATACTCCTCCCCAAATTAAAACATAGTTTTACAAATTGTTTGTCTTTTCCAATTGGTCAGTTAAGGGCACACATTTATCAGGTTTTTTTTGTCAGTACTTTAAATTTGATACTTCTTATTAGAAAATAACTTAATAGTTATAGTGCTTAATAGTCCTCCCTAAATGAAAACATAAATTATAAAACTTGTTTCTGTGGTCTAATTGATTGGTAAATGGCACACAGTTATCAGAAATTGTATTCATATGTTAAATCTGATATTTACTTTCAGTATTAGTGGTAATTTCGGTATGTTAGTAAGTATCCAAAGGAGCCTTTGCATAAAAATACAGTCGAATATCATGTTTCTGTAGTCTATTTGGTCATTACAGGGATTGTGCTATCAAACGTAGTAATCTTGTTAAAACTGATAGTTTTCATTAGTAAAGGCTAATTACAGTTTGTTAATAAGCATATAAAGACGTATATTTATAACCTACTATTATAAATTTAGTTCTAAATATTGTTTCTGTAGACTAGTTGGTCCT
The DNA here is from genome assembly GCA_947359465.1 of Metellina segmentata. NCBI lineage: Eukaryota > Metazoa > Arthropoda > Arachnida > Araneae > Tetragnathidae > Metellina > Metellina segmentata. Next base: position 57,420,870 of record OX375876.1, on the reverse strand, counting down.
AACAGGACACAAAGCGGCCAGGCTGTGTCTAACACATTCCAAATCCGAAGGATCTTTATCATTTCATTAATTACTTTGGTTCGTAAGTATAGATATCCTAAGTACCTTTATAATTTCGCTTATGAAGTGCAGTTCAAAATACTATTTTCGTTGCCTATTTGGTCATTACAGAGGACAAAGTGATTATGCGGTGTATTACACATGCGAAACTGTAACTGTGTTTCATTAGTTTGGGAAAGCAATTTTTCAATAATAAGTATCTAAAAGATCTTTATAGTTTTGAAGTTCAAAATGCTTTTATCGTTTCCTATTTGGTCATTATAGGAAACAAGCTGATAAGACGTGTTACAATGTTAAAACCAATAACTTTTCATCCGTTAGGGATAATTATTATTTTTTAGTAAATATATTCAACTGACCTTTGAAACCTATACATTAAAATACTGTTTTAGCTGTCTCTTTTGTCTTTATAGGGACAAAGGCATTGGTTAAGTTATAAAATGATTATAAAATGTTATATAGGTTATAAAATGTTTTATTGGTTTGTGATAGCTACGTTTTCGTTCATCACAGTTTTTCTGTTTGAAATAAAGTTTGAAATCCACTTTCTTAAGTCTTTTTGTTCAGTATAGGGCACAGAGCGATAAGACGTTGTGTTATGCGTGTTTAATCAACAATAGTGGTAATTACGGCTAGTTAAAATTCAAAGGATATTGATTTCGAAATTAAAATTGCAGGGGAAGTTGTTTGAATCAAAACAAAGGACTTTGGATCATTCAGAGTTGCTGTTCCAATCGGAATCGGATAGTTACTTTTGCATTTATGGGTCTTTATTTCTTCTCCTTTAACTATTATTATAAATCATAGTAAAGTTAATTACAAACCCAACGAAGTTATTTTTGTGACTAGCTAATTGTGGTCTGCTGTATATCGATTTATTTCATTCTAGGTATTGCACTGAGGTGAATTTAGATTATGGTTAAGGAACTGCCGTGAATAACCAATTTTAACCTTTTGGAGATTAGTAAGAGTTACCGCTTCCAGAAACTTTATTACCAATATTCTAAATTGTACTTTATATTGATATTTTAGCTTTATATTTTTAAGGATGAACTTAATTGATCAATATATAAGATAATAGAAGTTGTCAGTGTGGTATTTTGAGATCTCTAAGGAAAAGGACATCCAAAGCAAAAAATTGTCTTTGTACCAACCTCGAAAAACCTTTTCAGTAAAACTAACCACTCTTCAACACTTTCCCACGAATATTTGTCCTATAAATCGTACAGAACTTGAAGAAATCCACATTTTTACACTTATGTGATTTAAAAGGTTCGTATTAGAATACATACCATCATAATCTAAAAAACACGAATATTTTTCAAGGAGGAATTAACTGATTTAAGAAAACAAAAACTATCGCAAATTCCTCTCTTAAGTTGCTTTCCTTTTTAATAGAATTTTTTATGTATGTTTTAAGTTGTTTTGTAGCAGAACACCAATGTTTCTCCTCTCCTCCTTGAATGGAACTGGGTACTATGTATCAATTGTTTCTAAAGACGCATGATTGTGTTCTCTTCTGCGCATGTGCACCGTTTAAAAGTGCTAGCGCCTGTTCTGTTTTAGAAGCGAGAGGGCAACCGCCTTGTTGTCCGTTTGGAGATGTGTACCGTTTTAGTTTCTTGTCTGGAAATAAATGTTTTTTCTCGTCCTTAGATTTGATTTTTATCTCTTGAAAGTAGGTGTAATTGTAAACAACGATTTCCTCCTGATATTGAATATTGAACAAGTGACAGTACGAGCAATAGTCATAGCAGTAAAAGGAACAAAAATGGTATTTTGACATTTCTAATACCATGTTTACAACTACCTCGATTTGATGTTTACATTTACTCCATAATCTCACTTCTTACCCCAGCAAAATATTGTAACACTTGAAAGCTGCACTGATCACGAGAAAACAAGAACATTACATTTCTTGCTCGTTAACAGTGCTCTCAATTTAGAAAATTTATTTGTGACCTTCTTTGCAACAGGTTGGAGAAGATAAAATTGTTTTGGCATGGTCTTTGGTAACACAGAATTTTTCTTTTTCAACCAGAACGAATTTAGTCTTTACATTATCAATGTTTTTGAATATGGTGACCTCGAACTCCTCTTCTGAAAGGTATCCACCCTTCACATACGAAAAATGGATTTTCTTTCTCTTTCCACCTTCAACATCTACAAGCAAAAAAGAAGTCATTTCAATGTATTCCATGGATGACTCCAAATATGTAACTTTCCCTAGAAGCTCGTCTTCCATACTTTGCTTGAATGTTTGGAGATCTTCAAACTCTTCATCGTTAATATCAGTCAATTCTTTCAATAGTTCCTAGCTGTTCTCGTGTTCTCCTGCTTTTTTTCCATTTGCTTTTTGGTTTCTTGCTTACTCTGGGCTCTTTCACTCTCTTCTCATTCGGCTTCCTTTTGTTCTTTTTCTCTTCTGACTCCTTCAGGCGTGGCAGAACTTGGTCAGTTGTAAGAACTTCACCATATGTGTGATGTTTTAGTAAATCAGTCTTCCTGCTTTCCAAGACCACAAAAATGTAATAAAACGCAACATAAATGTACTAAATACGATTAAATACAAACTGAAGCAGAAACATACATTGGTTTTCCATTCAAATTGAACGAAACTATTGGCTACAATTTCCCCGTCCCTTGAAAAATAGGGGGTAGTTGTGAACATTCAATTGTTGGTGCAAGTTCCTAGAAGCGATTAAAAACGTCAACGATTTTCTGCTATATAGAAACATAACTGACAGTAGCAAAGAATCGGAATAGCATTCCTATCAATATATTATGGAGGGTAGCAGGAAAAGCAGCATTCAACAACTTTAAAACCCAAAGGTTTCAACCACACATTTTTCAACTAAGCTGATTATTATCAGCTGTGGTTCATAGAAATGCGTGATCGCCATTTTGCATCCTCAGGGTTACCATCTTTGAGATTTCACAACTAGACTTAATACGATACCACGTGGACTAATCCTACGTGGGAGCTTGTATAGCTTGTTTACAATTACAACTTGTTTGCAATTATCCCGCATGGCCCTACTCCATGTCTATTAAGTAACGCGATTTCATTCAAAAATGACAAATTGATACGAAAATACAAGTTCTACTCGTTCACCAAAGATTTGAAGCTTTTCATTGAATGTTGTAGGTACTGTTCTAGTGTACGATTTAAGTCCCTAAGTCATATACTATATCACCAGTAGTCCCTGTTGAAGAATTACCAATTACCAATTACCAAATTAATTACCAAAGAAATAACTACTAGAACCTCAAACCGGTATTAAGAACTTCCATCGGTAATGTGTTAAATGTTGGTAATCTAACGGTGCTAAGAATTTTGGTAATTTAATGTTAACTAAGAATCTTGGAAGTTTAACGCTACTAAGTGCCTCGGTAATTTAGCGGTACTAAGAATATTGGTAATTTTACGGTACTATGAATCTTGGAAATTTAAAGGTACCAAGAATAGTGGTAGTTTGACGGTGTAAATAATATCTGTACATCAACGGTACTATGAATCTTGGAAATTTAAAGGTACTAAGAATAGCGGTTGCTTGACGGTCTAAATAATATCTGCAGTTCAACGGTACTAAGAATCTTGTAAATTTGCCGGTACCATAAAAAAAGATAGTTTAACGTTGCTAACAATATTGGTAATTTAACAGTTATAAGAATGTTAGTAGTGTAACGGTGCTAAAAATGTTGGTAATTTAACTGTATTAAGAATCTTGGAAATATGACGGTATTAAGAATGCTGGTAATTTCACGCTACTAAGACTGTTAGTAATTTCCAAACACTAATTAAAATATATTTTCTTTGTACATGCTCGGATATCTTTAGGTACAACGAAGCATAATATGAATCCTACTGATACCAAAGTAACCGACTCAACAAAGAATCGTTACGATAAAATTCAAAATTCCTCCTTTTTCTTGCAACTACTACTACAGCATATGTTTAGAATTTAATTTTTTCTAAGAAACCGATATGTATATGCTCTAGGTAATATATGTATGCTGGCAAAATGCCAAAACACTTTTTTAACCGTCTTGGTGGTATATCTTTGCTTTGAAAAGGGCCCTATATTGTCCAGCCTCTAGCACAATAACAAGTTCTGAACTGTCACCAATGCAATCTCGACGAAATATCAAGACATTTGGAGGGTTAATGTTTTTATTTATATTCTCCATTTCTTCCTCCATCGAGTCCCTAGACACAGGCTAGTTATTAGTTCAATGCTATTGTATTCACTTCTCGGAAGTCTGAAAGACAAATTTGCTTATTGTGTATCTTTCACGCACTCTGCATGCCATATCGCATATACTTTTGTCCATAATGTCATTGTGCGATATCTAAATAAATCGCCCTTTCTTTGTCGTCCACTAGCAGCATAATTACTTTGCTTTAATACTACAAAAATCGACTGGATTTAAGAATCTTTGAGCATTATTTAGTCTGGTATAACACGAATTCGTTGAACTCGCTCTGATATAAAAGAAATAGATTCATCAAATACAAAATAAAATAGTTGGCCTACACATTCAAAATGTTCTCCAATCCTTTTCTAGCAAGTACTACTAAAATAGAAGTTTAGAATTTCTTTTTTTCTAAGAAACCGATACGTATATAAGCTCTGGGTAGTACATAAGTTTGTTTCCACTTCCTGAATATAATCTGTAACCCGAGGTAAGAAAAAAAGCATTCCTTCCGAAGCGATTTAAATACTTTATAGGTGGGTTGAAAAATCTTAAAAACTCCTTCCGTTGAACTCTTTGCTTTGTACTTATGGAAACGACAAACATATTCCCCTACGTATGCATTGATATAAAAACGTCCCCGAAATTAAAAACGAAAATCGCGTTTCAGCGCAAGCACGCATTATTCATGGAAAAGTCTCTTTATTTACGAAATTATATTCCGGAGAAAAGGGTTTTCCGCCGTATGTGAGTACATATCGCAAAAAAGGATGAAATTTTGTTGAATATTAAAAATAACTCCAACGTACAAGCGAAAAAAATGCAACGTTAAGCTCTGTTTTATGGAATAAAAAAACTCAAACTCTCTTTTTTTTAGGCAACTGCCAGTGGGTTTGGGGCGAGATTTAAGTACATTCCACCGAGCAGAAAGAAAACTACCATTGATTTTGCTTTTACGGTCCTAAGCATTACTCTCGAATCGGAAGGTAGAAATGCCGTCTTGGGAAAACCTTGGATCCATGGCATTGGAGTTGACATGTTGAGTGTTTTATTCAAGTCCCAAAAGAATAACTGCGATTTTCGAGATTATTTCATAATCCCTGGGCTTAGACACTTCTGCTGAAAGTGCCAAAATGTTATCGCGAGAGTGGAGGTATGAGTGTTTGGTTCTTGTTGAATCGATGGTTAAGTAAGTGTAAAGCCACTTAACCCTCCAAGTGGTTTCGACGAGATATCACGTCCATTAAAATCTCTATAACTACGCCAATGACGAGATATATCGTCATCAGGAATTGCCAATTTTTAATGAGGACTTCACCAAGATCTACTCAGTTTTCTTCCAATGACGAGGTATCAACTCAATCAAGATGTACTAATGGTTTTGCTAATGACTATATACCTCATCAAGATAACCATCAAGAAGGTTAAGCATGGAACATCTATATAATTTCACGCGTCACACAAGATATACAATAGTCATCCCTATATATACTACCCATATTTTATGATGACTATTTAAATATCAGGTGAATTTTCTTCTGACGAGATATCTCGTCCATCATAATCTGGTCAATTTTGCTATTGACGAGCTACTTCGAGACAGCAACAAGAGGGTTAAAATCATTTACGTAAAACCAATGACAAAGCTCTCATCGTCTGCATCATGATACTTCAGTGATTTGAAATGGATTTGATTGGAAATGAACTCCAAAAGGACTGTGGGTCATGATAGCCCGGTTGGTAAAGTAACAGATAAGCAAGAGGATGGTTGCTAATTCGAAACTCGACCCAACCAAAGCCTATCGTTTACATGGGGCTGGTACTCTTTAAATCTATCCTGGTTTCAAACGTACTCACTCTGGGGTGGTTCAGAAGTTTGATCTGCAACATGATATTTCAGTGAATTGAAATGGATTTGAGTGGCAATGAAATCGAAAAGGACTGTGGGTCACGATAGCCCGGTTGGTAAAGTAACAAATAAGCAAGAGGAGGGTTGCTAATTCGAAACTCGACCCAACCAAAGCCTATCGTTTACATGGGGCTGGTACTCTTTAAATCTATTCTGGTTTCAAACGTACTCACTCTGGGGTGGTTCAGAAGTTTGATCTGCAACATGATATTTCAGTGAATTGAAATGGATTTGAGTGGCAATGAAATCGAAAAGGACTGTGGGTCACGATAGCCCGGTTGGTAAAGTAACAAATAAGCAAGAGGAGGGTTGCTAATTCGAAACTCGACCCAACCAAAGCCTATCGTTTACATGGGGCTGGTACTCTTTAAATCTATTCTGGTTTCAAACGTACTCACTCTGGGGTGGTTCAGAAGTTTGATCTGCAACATGATATTTCAGTGAATTGAAATGGATTTGAGTGGCAATGAAATCGAAAAGGACTGTGGGTCACGATAGCCCGGTTGGTAAAGTAACAAATAAGCAAGAGGAGGGTTGCTAATTCGAAACTCGACCCAACCAAAGCCTATCGTTTACATGGGGCTGGTACTCTTTAAATCTATTCTGGTTTCAAACGTACTCACTCTGGGGTGGTTCAGAAGTTTGATCTGCAACATGATATTTCAGTGAATTGAAATGGATTTGAGTGGCAATGAAATCGAAAAGGACTGTGGGTCACGATAGCCCGGTTGGTAAAGTAACAAATAAGCAAGAGGAGGGTTGCTAATTCGAAACTCGACCCAACCAAAGCCTATCGTTTACATGGGGCTGGTACTCTTTAAATCTATTCTGGTTTCAAACGTACTCACTCTGGGGTGGTTCAGAAGTTTGATCTGCAACATGATATTTCAGTGAATTGAAATGGATTTGAGTGGCAATGAAATCGAAAAGGACTGTGGGTCACGATAGCCCGGTTGGTAAAGTAACAAATAAGCAAGAGGAGGGTTGCTAATTCGAAACTCGACCCAACCAAAGCCTATCGTTTACATGGGGCTGGTACTCTTTAAATCTATTCTGGTTTCAAACGTACTCACTCTGGGGTGGTTCAGAAGTTTGATCTGCAACATGATATTTCAGTGAATTGAAATGGATTTGAGTGGCAATGAAATCGAAAAGGACTGTGGGTCACGATAGCCCGGTTGGTAAAGTAACAAATAAGCAAGAGGAGGGTTGCTAATTCGAAATTCGACCCAACCAAAGCCTATCGTTTACATGGGGCTGGTACTCTTTAAATCTATTCTGGTTTCAAACGTACTCACTCTGGGGAGGTTCAGAAGTTTGATCTGCAACATGATATTTCAGTGAATTGAAATGGATTTGAGTGGCAATGAAATCGAAAAGGACTGTGGGTCACGATAGCCCGGTTGGTAAAGTAACAAATAAGCAAGAGGAGGGTTGCTAATTCGAAACTCGACCCAACCAAAGCCTATCGTTTACATGGGGCTGGTACTCTTTAAATCTATTCTGGTTTCAAACGTACTCACTCTGGGGTGGTTCAGAAGTTTGATCTGCAACATGATATTTCAGTGAATTGAAATGGATTTGAGTGGCAATGAAATCGAAAAGGACTGTGGGTCACGATAGCCCGGTTGGTAAAGTAACAAATAAGCAAGAGGAGGGTTGCTAATTCGAAACTCGACCCAACCAAAGCCTATCGTTTACATGGGGCTGGTACTCTTTAAATCTATTCTGGTTTCAAACGTACTCACTCTGGGGTGGTTCAGAAGTTTGATCTGCAACATGATATTTCAGTGAATTGAAATGGATTTGAGTGGCAATGAAATCGAAAAGGACTGTGGGTCACGATAGCCCGGTTGGTAAAGTAACAAATAAGCAAGAGGAGGGTTGCTAATTCGAAACTCGACCCAACCAAAGCCTATCGTTTACATGGGGCTGGTACTCTTTAAATCTATTCTGGTTTCAAACGTACTCACTCTGGGGTGGTTCAGAAGTTTGATCTGCAACATGATATTTCAGTGAATTGAAATGGATTTGAGTGGCAATGAAATCGAAAAGGACTGTGGGTCACGATAGCCCGGTTGGTAAAGTAACAGATAAGCAAGAGGATGGTTGCTAATTCGAAACTCGACCCAACCAAAGCCCATCGTTTACATGGGGCTGGTACTCTTTAAATCTGTCCTGGCTTCAAACTTACTCACTTTGGGGTGATTCAGAAGTTTGATCTGCAACATGATACTTCAGTGAATTGAAATGGATTTGAGTGGCAATGAACTCCAAAAGGACTGTGGGTCACAGTAGCCCGGTTTGTAAAGTAACGGATAAGTAAGTTGAGGGTTACTAGTTCGGAATTCGACTCTTCCAAAACCTATCGTTTACATGCGGACTGGCCTTTACATCTGTCCTGGATTCAAGTGTACTAACATTGCCGTGGTTTGGAAGTTTGGTGAGTGTGATGCCATCTCTGGTGTTACAGAGTGATTCTATAGTTTTTCGAAGTTACGAGATGTTGTCCTCGAATCTTTCCCTGCCGGATGGATCCCACACCGTTGCCAATATCTCGTTATGTTGCTCCAATGCGATTTTATACTACCTACATACCAAAATGTTTGTCTTCAATGTGCTTTGCTTCTTTATATCACATAAATATCTCACAGATTTGACATATCTGGTTACTGCATCAGGTGTACTTTTACTTTTCATTAACCTTTAACCTCCTTAACCTTGAGGAAATTGGTTCTTAAAATCTTCAACCAGCTTGAAAACATTGATAATGCATATCCCAGGAAAGACTTCAGTCATCCTACCAACAGTAAAAGATTTAAGAGTCATTTTGAATTACTAGTAATCTATATGTATAAAATTCAAATACCAACCACTCACTCATCACTGTATCTCAAGAACTACAAGTCCTAGGAAGCTGAAATTTTGTAGGGTGATTCTTCTTTTACCGTAGGGGTGCACTAAGAAAAGATTTTGAAAAATTCGTCTAGGAGATGCCTACAATTGACCTAAGGCCTTAGCCAAAAGCAATTAGAAATCGCCTTAGAAATAACATTGAGTATAAAACGATTGCTGTCCGCAGCTCAGATTGCTTTACCAGTGTTGATCGAAAAGCAATTTTTTTTAACAAAATAAATTATAATATTTATTTTTGAACTGACTTTTTACTTCTTCCCCGAAGAAAATAATATTTATAAATATTTGATTGATGAAGGGAGAATATTTAAATCATTTAATTTTACATAGCTTACATTTTGTAATGGAAAACGAAAGCCTAAAAGAAAAACTCATTTATCCTAAAAGAGTAATTTTGCTTTTCGGTATCTGTCAACGTCAGAATTAATGTTTAATTTTTTAATTTAATTTAGAATTCTTTGCTTGGATATTTGAGTTCACAGGGGTATGTTGCGGTCATATTTGAGGATTACTTTTGCTAATAAATCATTATTATTTTTATCAATATTGTTCGTCTTTTGTCGAATTGTTCTATTTCAGAATATATTCAGGAAGTCAAAATTTAACACTTTAGAACAGAATTAAAAAAAAATTATGCATTTTTTTGAGAATTGGATATTTGTTTTTGTTTACATTTATGTGTTTCTATATTTTACCTACTGCAGAAATATTATTCAGGAGTTAGATTTTAATGATTCATTTATTTCCTGCAAAATATCACTAGACATGGATAATTCCTTGGTGGTATATGTATATTTCGACCAACTTTCTTTAAATCTCTGGTTTAATACGTAATTTTGTGTCTTGATTGAAAAAAAACCTTTAAAATAAGATGGGTTACGTTAAATTGAAACGGATAGTCATGCGTTGTAGTTCAAATATCTCTCTATATTAAAAAAATGTTACCACCGCCGCCGCCGACGACGCAGACGCCGCAGCCGCAGAATTGAAAACTGTGCTGTTTAGCTCGATTCTTAGACGGTTTCCCGAGAAAGTACTGATCGGAAAAAAACAAAATTGACATGGTTTGTTCTTCATCGTATTCCCTGGACAATTATTAAGATTTTTTTCCGATGCGGCTATTAGTTTAGGGTTTATTAAGTGTTAAAATTGAAGAAGCGAAATTTCTTCCGCGAGTGAGCAAAACACATACAAATTTTCAGTCTTCAGCCGTGAGTTTTTTTTAAAGAGTACCTCTCAACGTAAATTTTTGCAGCTCGTCGAGTTTTTTTTTAAATTTCAATTTGGTTCTTGATAATATTTTTTTGAAATTCTGGAAAAATCGGGACATTTTTGTTACTTTTTTTTTAAACTGCCGTATCTATATTTTATTACTATTATTTTTTAATTTTTAAAATATAGCAGTATACCTCAGAATGTACTCTTTCTTACGGTACTATTATTTTTGATATCGGTTAATAATTAAATTGGATGCGATCAAAAGTTGGTCATACAAAATTCGGAATCTTTGGATATTTTCGCTACTTTTTGTTACTACCGTTAACTAAAACTGTCATATCTATATCGTATTACTATTAGTTTTTTATTTTGAAAATAGCGCAGTATACCTCAGACTGTACTCTTTCTTACGGTACCATTATTTTTAAAATTGGTTCATAAATAAATTCGATGCAATCAAAAGTTGGTGACACAAATTTCGTATTTTTTATTTCGCGGAGCATTGTATTCGCGGAGGGTTGTATTTTTGACTATCGGGTTTGCCAGATATCAAATTTATCGTAGCAACAATTGCCATAAAAACGATTTCTTTTTATTTGGCGAGGAAAAAGGCTCGCTTTTTTCCCTCTGTTCTCAGACGTTTTACCGAGAAAGTACAAAGTACGCATCGTAAAGTTTGGAGATTAACAGGGTTTACTTAAAATTGTACAGGGAACAAGATGCAGAAGATTTTTTACTGATGCGGCTATTAGTTTAGGGTGCATTAAGTGTTAAAGCAAAAAAGAGTGAAATCACTTGCGTAAGAGGTATTCGTTTGCGAAGCAAACCAAACGGGATTGCGTAGCAACCCACGGGGGTCGGCGAGCGTAAGTGAGCAGGGGGAGAAGCCGTCGCTGTGACGTGATGGACCGTAAAGGGAAATCAGGATAATACAAATTATTCAGATAGTTTCACTCTGCGAAAGGAATGTTGGTTTGCGAAGCAAACCAAATGCCATATGTAAAAGGAGTGTTGGTTTGCGAAGCAAACCAAATGGGATTGCGTAGCAATCCCCGGGGGTTGGCGAGCGGAAGCGAGTAGGGGGCGGAGCCCCCTAGTATTTCAAAATTTTGATATAGCTTTTCATTAAAAGACTATTAAAATCAATTAAATTTAATTTGTTTTTCGTATTTCATTGGATGTTATTGAAAGCTGTACTTCATAGTCAAGTAACTACATCTACCATTCTAAATAGGTACGTGCTTTCCATTCAGAAAATGAATTTCTGTGAAGTTAAAAAAGTACCATAAGAGTTCAATTTAAAACTGTATGTCTGTTGAAAAAAAAGGGAATTTTAAACAAGACTTTGTTGATATTGGAATAATATCACAGTTAGTAATTTTGAAATACTGATTTTTTTTTTGTCTTAAGTGACAGAAGGTCGGAGTTTCTTACTTTACATATTGAAGCTGTTCTTATCCAACTTAGATACATGTGAATCATTCGTTGAATGCAGTGCTTTTCATTTTGTAAAAGCGTTGTAAAATCAAACTTCTGTTCATTAAAAAATTGTTATCGATTGAGTTTAATTTGTCTACATTGATGACATTTATTTCTATCACAAGCTCCGTCATTCCACATGCCGCTTAATGAAATTTTCCGGAATAAGTGCGTTTGCTTCAGACAATAAGTCACGAATGCTGTAAATTTTTAGCCCTCTTGGACAAATAGAACGTGGGTTAATATGTAGCCTATCATACCCACAGGGTTCTAAAATATAAGTGTACCAAAAATGTGGTGTAGATTGGTCAACAGGTAGATTAGTATAGAGAACTGACAAACGTCAACTCTGCTTTATATATGTAACAGAAGTTCCGTTATTCCACCTGCCGCTGAATAGATTTTTCAAGAAAAATTGCGTCCGCCTAAACTAAATTCGTCACGAATGCCGCAACAATTTAATTTACCATCCTCTCATATGGATGATAAATTGAACGAACTATTGGCGAAGTTATGTTTGCAATTATCCCGTCCCTTGAAAAATATGGGGTAATTTTAAACATTCAACTGTAGGTGCATTTAAGTTCCCAGAAGGAAAAGTCAATGATTTTCTGTTTGATAGAAACTTAACTGACCGTAGTAAATAATTGGAACAACGTACCTTTCAGTATATTATGGAAGGCATCAGAAAATGCAGCATACAACAACTTTAAAACCCAAACGTTTCAATCACAAATTTTTCAACTGAACAGATTGCTATCAGCTGTAGTTCAAAGAAATACGGGCTTACCATATCACATCCTCAGTGTTGCCAGCTTTCATATTTCACAACTTTTTAGTTTCTCGAAATCCCATGTAGGCGTTTGTATAGCTTGTTTACAATTATCCAGCCTAACCCTACCCCAATCCAAATAAATAAGCACGGTTATTGAAACTCTTGATGGTCCAATCAAGAGTCCTGATCCCCAATCAGTTCCCATCTTTAATGAGTTCCAATGTTAAAATCGACGATAAACCTATTCCTAATGCATTTTTATCTAATTTTATGTTAAATGATTGATTTGAAAGAATATTCAAAAATCAAATTATAAAAAGAGAATTCTGGAAAAATTACTTATTTCATCAGTAAAGAATGTTACATGGTTTGTTATCAACTGGTTAAATTCGTTTTGATGAAAAAGTTTGCTCGGTTATGGACGAATTTGAACCAGGTTTCTAGCACTTAAAGGAAGATTTTCCAAAATTTAGTGATTCAAATATAACAAATCTGTGTTGATCCTCCGATAAGGAGACTTCTGAGTTTCTGTTTTCACAGGAAATCTAAACAGCAAGAAGTTATGGTAACTACATGTATTCACCCATGCTTTGTCGAGGGATTTCTGGAAAATCATAAAGAGGAAAACTACGAACGGCTCATTGAAGACCTCAACGGAGTTGTTAAACCATTGGGTGCCAAATGTTATTAAAAATTAAAATGTTAACATGAATAATTTATTTTAGCATTTGTCATAGTAAAAAATAAATATGAGAGAAAACTATTTGAATCTTACGGATTGGACACCTAATTCAACTAATCTATTAGTTATAAAGTTTATAAGAATACAAATACTAATCCATTTAGTGCTTAACTCTTTCTTCTATACGATTTAAATACGTGCTTTTTTGGGAACTAGATTGGTTTTAGTTTATATACTAGCAAAATTACCTTACAAACTTGGATTGAATTTGTTAACTGTAGATTGAAAAAGTGACCATAATAAAATAAATTTTCTCTTCCGTAGGAAAATACCAACATTATTTAAATACCAAGAAAATAATTTTTAAACATCTTTTTGACATTTTTTATAATTTCCGTGAAGAAAGGTAAGACTACCATTTGTTTTAAAAAAGTAGGTTTTTAAAGAGAAAAATAACAGTTGTTATCAAACTTTTAAGATATATCGCACCCTGGCAAGATAAGTGATACAACTCAAAATTGCAGAATTTGAGAAACATCAACTTAAAGGATACTATAAAACTTATATTGAAATCGTATAAGCTTCTTTTAAATTTTAGGTAAGTATTTAGGGTGGTAACTTCTATTATATTCAATAGATTATTAATATAACACGTTGGGTCACCTCATACATATTTTTCAATGACATAACATCAAAATTTTTGTTTTTTAACCTGTGACACTTTTCTTGCCGGGGTGCGATATGTTGTTTAAATACAGTTCCAACTCGTATAAAAGACAAAATTGACCTGTAAATTCAAGAAATAATTTTTAATAATTCAAAAGTATTTGTTCAAATTTTCTAACATAACGTTCTTTAAATATCGGTAGAGTTCCATTATATTTGGTTAAAATTCTAACCTGCAGGCATTTTCAAATAGAATCATTTGTGTGGTTAGTGGTGCGTGTAACAGATAATTTCCTTGGGAATAGATCCTTGACCGTCAACAATACCCCGTTGTATTAATCCAGTGCTACGTTATTCAGCCTTCCAATCTGTTGCGTATGATTAATGGGAAAACGAATTTAAAAATAAATAAATATTTACTAAATTTACAATCACAAAAATCAGAAATAATACAATTAAATTCGGTGGAAAAATAAAGTTGTTCTAAAAATATTAATTCATAACTATCTTATATACAGTAATCTAGCATAGTTGTAACAACTTACAAATAAAAATAAAACAAAATTAAAAAATTAAAAATTAAATGCGAATGAAAAAGTTGGTTGGATTGAGTTTCGAAGTGGCAACCCTCAGGTTTCTAATCCGCAACACTTTCAAATGGCTACTGTGGCTTAGAAAAAGGTCAAAATCAAATATTAGTGGAGTCAAAATTAAAAATTAGTGGCGTCAAAATTAAAAATTACTTTCAATAAATTCGTTTGTCTACCAGTCTTGGTTCAAAGGTTTTGGTGTGTACGTTATTCTACTTTTTATAAAAAGAAATTATCTACCATCATATGTGTTACACCAAGGAAATTTGAGGAAAGTTAGTAGAAATATTCACATGCCCTCCAGAAAGTGAACACTTCTTTAATAAATTCATAAAACAGGAAATAATTAATTTCTACCTTGCTCTAGTGCAAAATTAAATGTCCTATTCTTTTTATGTCATGTCATTAGGATCCAGAATTTATTTATATTTTGAAAAGAAAATATGCAAAATATTAGAATTAAAAAAAATTAAATTAAATTTTGTAAAAATAATTTTTGAAAAAAATAATTTTTTTTTGCAGTATTGGTTAAGCAATTCAACTAAACACAATGCTCAATTTACATTCCAGCTACTCCGAAACTACCAAATAATAGTTGTTTTGAGTATAGTTACTCAAATGTAAAGCTTTAAATTACCTGAATATAAAGCAAATGTAGGCAGATAGTTAATTTACGTCGAACTAGAATAGCACAATGGGCTATTTGCACCGGTCCGGTATCAATACGTAATCAAGTTAAATTCAAATATGATATTTACTACATTAAAATATATTTTATGAAATGTGTAATATTTTACTAAAATATTTTTAATTTATGATTCATGAATACAAAGAAACACAACAGCAGACATAAAATGAGAAGACGTACAGCCAGACTGACGCAATGATATTCAGTTACAATATGAATGTATTCTCTCAGAGTACGCAAAGTCTCACGAAAATATACTGGAGTGGTTTGGACGTTATACGGACACACACACATATACATACATACAGGTAGGTATTTTAATTGACATCACACTGGAGCAACACAACGGACTATTGTTGACGGTCCGGGATCAATCCCCCAAGGAAAAGATCCGAGGACAACACCACTTAATTTTAAACCATGGTCAGATAAGAAGACAACATCTGAAATGACATCACACTCTCTAAACTTCCAATATATACATACAGACACCCAAAACGGACAAATAACTTGAAAAGGGGCGAAAATATTCTGTGTACAAACACTACATTTTTACTTATATACACAAGAAAGAATTGCAACGTGAATTCATTACAGAATCCAATCTTTCCTCCATGTGATGAGACTAGTAAAGTGTACCTAGAGAACAGCTTCTAACAACACAAATCTTAAAAATGCCTGTGTTTTCTTGAAGAAAAGCTTCACATACGTCCACAGCAAAGTAGCCCTTAAGGTCACTAAAACCAAATGCTATTTTTCCATTCCGAACACGTCGTATTTGTTATGATACGCAAACGAATTTATTCCTGATGCGTTTGGCCAGTGAACTCGGAATTCCATCCCTATTCTATTCCACTTCGGAATAAGTCAGTAATCGACCTCATCTATATGGGCCGTACCGTTCGATCGACAAACAAAACAGGATACTAAAAAAAGCTTTACATGCGTCCGAAATGCGTTTCGACGTGTGTTAGTTTTTCATGTCTTCTTTGGCGTGGAGTATTACTCGGCCCCCTCGCGAGGTTGCTTTGGGATCTGTGAAACTAAAATATGGAATAAAGATGTCTGAGATTTCTAAAATAGGCACTGGATGGGGTTCCAGGAACTAGCTTCCATGACGAAAATAAGAATAAGGATCAAAAGAGAAGTAAGCCTTATCGAAAGACATGCATTTTCTGTTTTATGTCGAGGACTTTAAAAATGTAATGGCTGTCCCTGCTTTTGCTCCTGTTGTGCGTTTGGATTTGTGACATGTAGTGAATCTTAATACTTGAACATGCCTTTATTTTTTAGGGAATCCGAGTTGCAATGTGAAGGACTTGCTTAACTCAATTATTAATTAACATTTGAATAAGAATCACACCTGACCTGGCACTCCACTCTGTAAACTTCCATACCACACTCCCGTTAGGACATTTGAATAAGGATCCATCCTCCTAATAGGTAGGTGTTTTAATTAACATTTGAATAAGGAACACACCTGACACTCCACTCTCTAAACTTCCATACCACACTCCCGACAGGACATTTGAATAAGGATCTCACCTGACACCTGACCTGGTAACACACAGGTCACACCTACTGATAGGTAGGTGTTTTAATTAACATTTGAATAAGGAACACACCTGACACCTGACCTGGCACTCCACTCTCTAAACTTCCATACCACACTCCCGACAGGACATTTGAATAAGGATCAATCCTCCTGATAGTTAGGTGTTTTAATTAACATTTGAATAAGGATCACACCTGACACCTGACTTGGCACCCCACTCTCTAAACTTCCATACCACACTCCCGACAGGACATTTGAATAAGGATCTCACCTGACACCTGACCTGGTAACACACAGGTCACACCTACTGATAGGTAGGTGTTTTAATTAACATTTGAATAAGGAACACACCTGACCTGGCACTCCACTCTCTAAACTTCCATACCACACTCCCGACAGGACATTTGAATAAGGATCAATCCTCCTGATAGTTAGGTGTTTTAATTAACATTTGAATAAGGATCACACCTGACACCTGACTTGGCACCCCACTCTCCAAACTTCCATACCACACTCCCGTGAGGACATTTGAATAAGGATCAACCCTCCTGATAGGTGGGTGTTTTAATTAACATTTGAATAAGGATCAACGCTCCTGATAGGTAGGTGTTTTAATTAACATTGCACTGAAGCAACACTATGGGCTGTTTGTGATGGTCGGGGTTCAATCCTGAAGGGAGAATCCAAAGACAAAGCCACTTTGAACCATGATCAGATGACGTGACACACCTGACTTGGCACCCAACTCTCCAAACTTCCATACCACACTCCCGTGAGGACATTTGAGGCCACGACAGATATAACATGCACCAACCCCCTTTGCACACGACGGTCTTTGGTTGAATTCGAACTCGCAACTCTCGGGTTGCTAAGCCGTTGCTCTTTCAAACGGACTACCACCGCCATTAACTCTCCTAGTTTACCCCTCGATAATTTACTGGCATCTTCGTCAGAAAGCAATGTGTTTTGGAAATAGATGGGCGAAATAGGCCTTTAAACCCTCTTGGTGGTTGTTTTGGAAAATATCGTCTTTAGTGAAACTGAGAAGATCTTAAGGGACGAAACGTCTCTGGTCATTAGAAGAAAACTGATCTCATCTAGATTTCGGCATCATCAAAAAATCGGAAATGTCTTGATGATGAGACATCTCGTCATTAGAAAGATTGAACGTATCTTGATGGACGAGATATCTCGTCGAAACCACTAGGAGGGTAAATGACATTTCTTCTCATCTACATCAAATGTCAACACCACTATTCAGAAGGAAATCGACCTCAGACTAAGACTGCATTTTAAAATTAATAATGCTATTTCTGTAGCTGTTTATTTAAATGTTAAGAAATATTAATCAACCTTCTATGTATATGTTGAGCTTCTTATTGTTACAGTTGGGATATTCCAGCTTACGGGAGAGATGGTTCCTGTTTAGATGGTTTCCAATGAAATTATTTACCTGAGCCGATAAACGAGTTCATCATGCTGGTAGTTGTCTGGACGAGGTAATAAAAAAGATTGAAATTGTGTAGAAGAGTAATGCAGAGAAAACTGGAGGATGCAATGTGGAATTATGCGTGTGTACACCTCAGATGGTTAAAAAATGTGTGTAACAACTTTGTTACAAAAAAAAATTTCCTAATATGTATAATTCATTTTCAGATGTTGAGATGCATATTTAATGTTTTCAATTCAATACGAAATCTGCTTCAATGTAGTGATTTGTTTCATATTTTATCTAACTGAATTCTTGTATGTCCTTTTCCTTCATTTTTTGGTATCATATATTTTTGACGCGAGCACGTCTTCAAAATCGAAACAGTATTGGTCCATGCACAAAAAGTTGAGATACAAAAAACCGTTGCAACTTTGTTTTGTGGGTTTTAGAACTGTAAGAAGCATCCAGAAGATAAACACAGCGTCGTGTACAAAATGGATGCCCGCACCTGACATGCTTCGGACAGAGTTCGAAGGCGCACTGAGTGCAGGGAAGGGATCCACAACAGGTCGAACTTCTACGGTGCTGGGCAAGCCTTGGGCCAGTGTAATTTTAAATTGTGTCGAGTGAAGACTGAGTATGTGGTGTCATTAGAAATCTGACATACTACGCTGCAGTTAATCTATATAAATAAGAATGGAGTGTTTGTTTGTACATTCAATATTTTCGACCCATTTCAAGTTTTCTATCCGTTTTGGACCCTTCTGATGCCGAATCCGGCTTTTTTTCTTTTGGTGTCTGTCTGTCTGTCTGTCCGTCCGTCTGTCTGTCTGTCTGTCTGTATGTTGTGCCCTATACACGTCCACGCGGTTTAAGATATTTTCATGAAAATTTGCATACAGTGAGTACTTATCTTCATTTAGTGAGTGGTATTGGTTGCGAAAGTCTGTCTGTCCGTCTTTCTGTTCTATGCTCAATTTTGTACTTGTGTGTTTGTGTAGACATCACATGACATTTATTCCAGATATTTGATTGCATTGTATTTTATTTTATACATTATCTATTAGTTTAGTGAACGCAATATTAAACATTTCTTTATTGTTATATTTAGTTGAGTTTCATGCTAAAACACCTGAGTAAGTATACTTAAATCAACCATAATTTGGTAGGTTTGGAAAAATTGGAATGTCTATTGAATATTACGATTACTTCGATTGCTTTACCAATACTGCTGAAAAAGTAATTATTCTTCAAATTTTTTTTTTTTTTTATGGAATTTCATCTCTGATACTTCATTTACTTCGAGTCTTATTTTTATTCTTTGCGCAATGAAAACGATTTCCGAATATTTGGGACAGACGATATTTTTCAATGAAACGAGAATGAACAAGATCGCGCGAGCAGTGATATTTTTTCTGGTTCTTTCGCTCTGAATTAATTTCACATTTCTAAATTTTGTACACTTTTAGTTGTAAGTTGTGGCAACTGTGCGAGATCAAGAGATAAAATTGAATCACAAATTAATATCTTTAGAACAATTTTTTGCGACTTCTTTTATTTTGTTTTACTTCGCTGTTTCCAGTTTTAAATATTTATTATTTTAATAAATGTGTTTTCCTTCTCATCACACGCAACAGCACCACAAAGTATTAGACTTAAAAATGTTAGGTAAGTCAGTATAAATTTTCATTGAATTTTAAGTGTAGTTATGCCATTATTGAAAGAATAATGCCGTTATTTAAAGAATAATGCCGTTATTTAAAGAATAATAATGTTTATTAATCCAAACTGGAACTTTTTCCAACATTAAAAAATTCGTTGTAATAATGACAGGAGATTGCAAAAATTCACAATGTCGCATACCGGAGGCAAGAGTGCCACAAGTAAAAAAATATTGTTTTGTTGACTATGAGTGCGAGAGCACTCGCCGTAAATCGCAATTTTAATTAATTGAGTTGAACATGAAAAGAACTTAAGAAAGGGAATTCCAAATCTTCCTATAAATCGTCTTTTATAGTAGTAACCTTAGTATCACCTTTCGTCATTTTGTAGCTTTGTCATACAGCAATTGTGCGATGTATGTGAAATGTATTACATGAATGGATATGCATGTATAGGATTTGTGTCCAAAGTAAGTTGTAGAAAATATAAAGATGGCGAAAGATGTTAAAATAAATTTTTATTCTACAAAAAACGTAAGTCATTATATATTTTGATTATATCTTCAATCTAGAGTAAACCAATTCAAACCGAGTAAGGTCGGGTATTTTGCTAGTCTATATAAGTAAGAATGGAGTGTTTGTTTGTACATTCAATATTTTCGACCCATTTCAAGTTTTCTATCCGTTTTGGACCCTTCTGATGCCGAATCCGTCTTTTTCTCGTTTGGTGTCTGTCTGTCTGTCTGTCCGTCTGTCTGTCTGTCTGTCTGTATGTTGTGCCCTATACACGTCCACGCGGTTTAAGATATTTTCATGAAAATTTGCATACAGTGAGTACTTATCTTCATTTAGCGAGTGGCATTGGTTGCGAAAGTCTGTCTGTCCATCTTTCTGTTCTATGCTCGATTTTGTGTTAGTGTGTTTGTGTAGACATCACATAAATTGTATTCCAGATATGTGATTGCATTGTATTTTATTTTATACATTATCTATTAGTTTAGTGAATGCAATATTAAACATGTCTTTATTGTTATATTTAGTTGAGTTTCATGCTAAAACACCTGAGTAAGTATACTTAAATCAACCATAATTTGGTATTTTGGAAAAAATTGGAATGTCTATTGAATATTACGATTACTTCGATTGCTTTACCAGTACTGCTGAAAAAGTAATTATTCTTCAAAAAATTATTATTTTTTTTATGGAATTTCATCTCTGATACTTCATTTATTTCGAGTCTTATTTTTATTCTTTGCGCAATGAAAACGATTTAAGAATATTTGGGACAAACGATATTTTTCAATGAAACGAGAATGAACAAGATCGCGCGAGCAGTGATATTTTTTCTGGTTCTTTCGCTCTGAATTAATTTCACATTTCTAAATTTTGTACACTTTTAGTTGTTAGTTGTGGCAACTGTGCGAGATCAAGAGATAAAATTGAATCACAAATTAATATCTTTAGAACAATTTTTTGCGACATCTTTTATTTAGTTTTACTTCGCTGTTTCCTGTTTTAAATATTTATTATTTTAATAAATGTGTTTTCCTTCTCATCACACGCAACAGCACCACAAAGTATTAGACTTAAAAATGTTAGGTAAGTCAGTATAAATTTTCAAATAAATTTTAAGTGTAGTTATGCCATTATTGAAAGAATAATGCCGTTATTTGAAGAATAATGCCGTTATTTAAAGAATAATGCCGTTATTGAAAGAATAATAATGTTTAAAAATCCAAACTAGAACTTTTTCCAACATTAAAAAATTCGTTGTAATAATGACAGGAGAAGATTGCAAAATTTCACAATGTCGCATACCGGAGGCAAGAGTGCCACAAGTAAAAAAATATTGTTTTGTTGACTATGAGTGCGAGAGCACTCGCCGTAAATCGTAATTTTAATTAATTGAGTTGAACATGAAAAGAACTTAAGAAAGGGAATTCCAAACCTCCCTTAAAATCGTCTTTTATAGTAGTAACCTTAGTATCACCTTTCGTCATTTTGTAGCTTTGTCATACAGCAATTGTGCGATGTATGTGAAATGTATAACATGAATGGATATGCATGTGTAGGATTGGTGTCCAAAGTAAGTTGTAGAAAATATAAAGATGGCGAAAGGTGTTAAAATAAATTTTTCTTCTACAAAAAACGTAAGTCATTATATATTTTGATTATCTCTACAATCTAGAGTAAACCAATTCAAACCGAGTAAGGTCGGGTATTTTGCTAGTATTGGATAAAAACAATCTAGAACTTGGTAATAATTGAGTAGAATTTATATAAATATAAACGAATACAAAATTTTAAGATTTCAAAAGTAAAAGACGCATCCAGAAGAAAAATAGTGCTGTGCATACATATAATGTTCACTTCTGACATTTTCTTCAGGGATCTGCGTGTGAGGAGGGGGTCCACCAATGTAACTTTGGATTGAGAGTATCGCTCTTGTCGTTAAGGGGATTCAGTACCCTGTATACACGCAATGTTAAATTGCTCAATTTCGATGTACCTTTTTTGAAAAACTACTGTTCGTATCAACTTGAAATTTTTTTTGTGCATTACATAAGTCTTGTATATTACTTTAAGGTTATGGTTTTTTAAAACAATTGTTAGATTTTTTTTAAAAAAATTATACGTAAACAACCAAAAAAAAGTGTAAATTTTCAAAGTTTTTAAATTAAAAAAAAATAATTACCCAAATAATTTATGAAAATTTAACCTCAGATTAAACTATGTTATACAGTGCATAACTGGAAAAAAGAATTACACATAAATATGCAGTAGTTTGGCAGAAAAGGTACATCGAAGTTTGAAATTTCATGTTTTGAGAAAAGCGCATTTAAAGATTAAAGTCTTACTTTATCAAAACATGCCAGCACCATACACATTGTTTTGTGGATTAGCTATTAGCTTATCCTCTTCCCTCTTCCTTTTAAGCCTTTTATCTCTCCTTTTGTTTTTTGTGTTCTGGGTGTGGGCATATCTTGCTCGCAAAAGACGTTCCTGGTCGAGACGTTTCATTGAGTTTATCATGAACTCTCCTGGCACAATCGACAATTTGGAGAGCACTTTGACTTTTGTCACATTTCCTACATTGAAGCAGGCAACAGCATCGTATACTCCAAAGGACAGAGTGTCTATGTGAACAAAAGTCGATTTAGGAACTCTCGACCAGATAACATTGTTCAGGCTTTCATTTGGATTCTGGGTGTTACCGTGCAAACACTTTTTAAGAAGTTCAGGGTGGGCCAAATCTCTGAAAATGGGACGCAACGTTTCCATTACAGCAACAGGCAGGCTATTCTTATGGCAATACGTTTCATTCTTGGCAACGGCTTTGTTGTATCTGCACCAAGAATCCTCGCCTTTGGGGCAGAAACCATGCTGTGGATTGGCATCGGTCGACACTTTATGCAAGAATATTGCCCACACTGCCTGCTTCATGTCGTGTACACTCTGGAGGTTTCTACGGATTGCCAGTCCATAGTAGTTTTGAATAAGCTCTATTTGGGTGTCGGTCAATCTATTTTTTCCAGCGAGACGTTTCCCATCTGAAAGATTTTGCCCCTTCATGCTTGATTTTAGCTTGCGTAGCCTTGTGCCCATTCGTTTCTGTACATGGCCTATGCACTCCAATTTTTCAATTGGGTACTCGTTGCCATATACAGACTTTTGGCTGACAGTATTGTATGCTTTTGAGTCCCCGTCACCCAAGTATTTTGTGTATCGCACATCATATTTTTCAGAGGATCGTTCAAACATTGAAAGAGCGCCACGCACTTCCATCATTCCGCTGACGCCATTGAAGTTTTTCTTACAGTTTGCAGAATGCACTCGTTTGTCCTTACACATACAATGCTTGGACAGCACTTCAACATCTAACACTTTGCCAGTATCTACACTTGTGATACTGACAATACCATTCAGAGACGTGTAGCCTCGTTTGTGCCACGATCCATCAACTGCCACAGCTAGATTTGGGGAATTGTTTTCGGCAACAGCTTCTGCAGCCGCTTCCACCATGGTTTCTTCGCACACTTCTTTCATAACCGTTAGAAGTTGAGTCGTGTGTCGGGCAAACCTTGACGGAGGATTTGGCAAATTCATAATGCCGCAAAACATTCTTCCTGCCTCAGCACCTTTCCCGATGGATCGAAGCGCATACACAAATCGAGTGTTTACAACGTGCGTCTTTGAATTATCTGCCTGCCTCTCAGACGTGTCGAAATCCAGGGTAAAATTACACTCACTGCATTTCAAGCTCTACAGACAAGCCTGAATTTTTGCCAAGAGTCAGATCAAGTCCATTTTCGCACACTTTGCATCTCACGTGCTGCTTAAAAACTCCAGCTAGAATACCAGCATCTATGATGATATTTGCCTCATAGTATGAAGAGTTTGAATAACTCTCATTTAAATCAGTAATTTTTTTCTCGCTGGTAGATGTCTTGGTCTGTGATGAACAAGTTTCTGTTTCAGTAACTTGTTTCTTACCATAGAAATTACCCTTCCTCTTTCTGAACACTTTGGTGGTTGATCGAGGCATTTAAACGCTATTATATCAAACTAAATATTTCTATTTCAACAATGAAATCAGTGAAATAGTAGCAAATAAAGTTCGAAACAAACTTGACAAGCGAAATATAAGAAAAGAATCAGTAAAAGCAAATTACGAATCTTGAAAAAGACAGCGCGTTTGAATTTAAACTGAATGTAAATAAACAGGAAGAATCATACAGTCAAAGTCGCAGTGAATGCATATCCCACCAACATAAACTCAAAATTAAATATTAGACTAATTAAATTTAAAATAAAACAAAGTTAAGGATTAAAACATGTGGGTTTGTTTACGTTTTGCCTTTCAAAAGAGGGCGTTTCCCTCAGCGAAATTATTTGTTTACTTTTTGAAAACGAAATTTAACTTACTTCCAGAACGCGTAGAAACAAAAGCAATATACCAATAGAAAGGTAAGAATTCAGAGAATAATATGCACTAAAAATCTTAAATACGATTTTTTTTTCGATTTTTGGGTACTGAAGCCCCTTAAAATCATCACTACCGACTTTTGAAGGGAAAAAAAGGGAAACACCACCCCGGGATTGTTATCTTACATATTAATAAATTAATAGTTTTGGAGATGCGAATTATAAAGACGGCAATTATTAGTTAAAGCCTACTAGTGTACTAGAGCAACACAACGAGCTATTGACGACGGTCCGGGATCAATCCCTTACTGGAAAGATCCAAGGACAACACCTCGTAATTTTGAACCACGTCAGATGACGAAGCAACACCTGAGCTGGCACCCACTCTCCAAACTTCCACACCAACCCAACGTGAAAACATTGGTCCGCGACAGATTTAAGGTGCACCAGCCGCCTCTACACCTTAACTACTTTACTGGTTGGTCGGCGTGAATCAGAAAGAAATTATGGTGTCCTGTGTTCTCATGACCACATTCATTATATGAGTATCTACTGAAATTGTTGGTAGGTAGGGAGTTAATTAACGTCGCCCTGGAACAACACAGCGGGCTATTGGCGACGATCCGGGATCAATACCGGAGGGGACTTATCCAAGGACAACGCTTAGTAATTTTGAACCACGGTACGATGACGAGAACAACACCTGAGATGCCACACAACTCTCGAAGCGTCCACACCAAGCCAAAATGAGGGTATCTGAGGCCACGACAGATTTGCGCTCACCAAACCCCTTTGTGGATGGACCAAGTAGCTTTGGATGGACCAAGTTTGGAATTTTCAAACATCTCTTCCAGTAGGCCTTCATCAACCCTTGAACTTGTTGGAGAATGTCAAAACTAAATTCTTAACGCAATTAGATTGAACTTAGAGAATTTGAAAGAAAACTACAAAAAACTTCTAGATGAAAAAGTAAATGTCGTTTACTAGGTAAAAACTCTTTTTAAGGCTCTTGAGTGCCAACATGTTTACGAATAGGATTACTGCGATGAGAATGAATTATATCTTTTGTTGAAATAAAAGAAGCTTATCCCCAAAGTGGAAACGAAAGATTATAATACCCTGCATGCTTCCTAAAGTTAAGCCAATTAATGTATCGAGTATTTTGAAAGAGTGATTGGAACTTGTCTGCTTCGTAAGTATCCCCCCCCCCCTTCTCGTATATTTTATTAATCCAAACCTCTTTTGAATAAAAGGTTTTCTAAGTCATCTATATAAAGAGCAGAGTTGGCAAGTGTCTGTATGTTCGCTATACAAATCGTCACCATTTGACCAGTAAGTACTATACTAAATTTGGTACACTTATTGTATTCACTTGAACTACTAATAACTTAAGCTACTAATAACTTAAGTTCCGTTTTAAAATCTTCCAGGGGAATTTTCTCTTTTGACTGAAATAAGTGAGGAAAATGGATTTTGGTTGCAAACATTGGAAATTCATCATGCTGTTTTCTATTTATATCACGTTTATTTTGGAATGCATATCTTAATAAAAGTTTTAAAAAAAGATTCAAGATTCAAGCCATTAATAAAATTCTATGTAGATTTCATAAAATCTCGCACTCTTTATAAAGTTGTGCATCAAGTGGCATGTTAATTACGAAGTGTCGTTTTAGCGTGTAAATCGTGGATTTAGTTTGATAATTGACCATACTGAATGCGCTTTACGGATTCAATGTAATAAAAGTTTTAGAATTCGTAAAAAATATTTGTGTTTTTGAAAATTACTATTTTTGCTTCTCATTAACTTGTCAGATACCTAGTAGCAAAATAATTTTTTTAGTGGATTTTTGCTTGCCCTAAATTGAATCGTTTCTTTACAAAATGTAAGTAATGCAAAATTATATGTTTTTAATAATTTCACACCACTAGTGACATATTTATTGATATTTTGGAAAGAAATAAAATATAAGTTCAAACATAAGTATTAAATTAAAGTTTTAAAAACTTTAATTGTTGGTGGAAAAAGCTTTTCTAGGAAAAAAAACAACAATCCGAGTTTCCTATCACAATCTAAATAACACACAATGTTATTTCCATTAGGATTTCGATTTGCTTTTTCCTCTGAATGCTTAAGACAGATAGATAGGGAGTTAATACAAAGCCCATTTTACCAGCAGGGTTCTAAAAATAAGTGTAGAAAGTTTTAAAATTTGATGTGGATTGGTCAAACGGTGCAGATTCGAACGGACAGACAGATGCTAACCCTGCTTTATAGTATGTACTCGTATACATAGGTAGGAGGTATTTAATGAACGTCGCAATAGAGTAATACAGTGGATTGTTGGAGACGGGCAGGATCGACCCCCGAATACAATTATATACATAGATTTTAGAATACTTATAAACAATTTGGTATATTATTGTGGTATTAGAACCATTTTATGAAGTCAAATGTGCTGAAATATGAGTTTGGAAAGCCATTTTCGGTTATTGATCCAATGATTTTAGTTTGCTTTAGGCTCTTTTTTTTTGCCTCGTCTGGGGTTTTTTTTTTACGTTTGTGTTCTAGAACACAAAAACATGTTTCTGATGACACTTGTAAGTATAAACAATGTTCATTGTCCTAAAACCGTTTATTTTCTATAAAATAAGGTGTTTTGATTAGTTTTTGAGCATTCATTTCACTCCTCAGAGAGAAATACGACGACCTATATCTACAACAGTATCATTTGGTGCACCGTTTTCAAATCCAGTCGAATTTTTGCATAATTTCAGATACGAAAGACAAAACTTTGAGTGAAATATTTCAGAATTGTCGTGAAAAGTTTCCTTCGAATCCGTGTGCAGCTCATTACACTTTGACTCCTTCACCGAAAATAAATCTACAGACACAACAAGAACACGAAGGTGTATGTGTGATTCATTCTTCACCAAAGAAAGGTATTCAATTACCCGAACCTTTGTACTACTTTGAGAAAAATACCTTTTCAAGTCACATTTTTCTAATGACAAAGGATATCGATTATCTTTTCGTTCTTTTTTTTATGATTTCTAACGCTCGAGTGAAGATAAGTCTATTCAACCCTCTTTTTAAAAAAAATATTTCAAGAGTCCGTACAGATTGTTATTGACAAAAGCAAATAGGATATGAATTTCGTAAATATTATCTGACTAGTTTTGTTCGATCCAGCTCTTGAATATTTAGAAGTTTTATTTTTCACGAGGTATGACGAATGTTCTTGATTGCTACAGCTTGCTTTCTAAGTGTGTATTGTAGATTGGCTATGTTGCATAATAGAAAACAGTAAAATACACAAGTTTTATAGCCTGAATAAATTTAGATGTTTTTGAGTATTTTGTAGGTACTTATTACAGATCGGACCTTAAAAACTTTGGTAGATTGTGCCGAGGGACCATGTAGTTTTGAAGTGGATACTCGGGTCTCATGTTGGTTTGCGGAATGAATAAAGCAGACATAAGATGTTTGAACGATTGTTTATTGCTCGAATATTCAACAATTAATTACAGTGGGGTAATCGGGTCTCATGTTGGTTTGTGGAATGAATGAAATAAACATATGATGATTGAACGATTGTTTATTGCGTGGAAATTCAGCAATTAATTACAGTGGAATAATCGGGTTTCAGGTTGATTTGTGGAATTAATGAAGCAGGAATAGGATGATTGAACGATTGTTTATTGAGGAATATTCATCAATTAATTACAGTGGGATAATCGGGTCTGATGTTGGTTTGTGGAATGAATGAAATAGACATATTATGATTGAACGATTGTTTATTGCGTGAATATTCATCAATTAATTACAGTGGAATAATCGGGTTTCATGTTGATTTGTGGAATTAATGAAGCAGGAATAGGATGATTGAACGATTGTTTATTGTGTGAATATTCATCAATTAATTACAGTGGGATAATCGGGTCTCATGTTGGTTTGTGGAATGAATGAAATAGACATATGACGTTTGAACGATTGTTTATTGCGTTAAAATTCAGCAATTAATTACAGCGTGAACGATTAAAGTTCACACTTGGCCTGACGAAAGAGATTTTGGTTCGCACTTTGACTGACTAAGGAGATTGCCACAAGCTCCTTCAAGACTTGATAGTTCTATATAAAACCATTAGGAATCGAGTGTACTTAAAAATATACTTCGAAAATATATTTCATCGATACTCATCTAGATTTTCTTGGTAAATTTATGGTCGGTCAGTGTTGAACAAGGGGAAAGATTCCATCAA
This sequence comes from Metellina segmentata, assembly GCA_947359465.1. Lineage (NCBI taxonomy): Eukaryota > Metazoa > Arthropoda > Arachnida > Araneae > Tetragnathidae > Metellina > Metellina segmentata. The sequence goes on along the minus strand of OX375876.1, from coordinate 57,391,856 downwards.
CATATGGAAATTATGTAGGAGAGGTATCAAGGCAGGTGTTATCTTTCAACGATGAATGATTTATGCTGGTTTTTGAAGCGCAACACGACACACAAAAGGAAAAAATCAACAACGTGTATGGGAAAATCTAACTCCTAAATAATATTTTTGCAATAGGTAATACACTGGAACACATAAAGGCACACAAAAACAAAATTCTCATCCTTAATAAAATGTAGAATTCTGAAAAAGATATGTTGTAACGTGTTGAATATTGACTTCCTGAATATATTCTGAAATAGAACACTCGACAAAAAACGAACAATACTGATAAAGACCATAATGATTTACATGCAAAAAGAACATATATTTATAATACTTGGGAATTCTCAAATATGACCGCAAAATCTTGCTGTCAACTCAAGTATCCAAACAAAGAATTCAAAATCAAATAAAAAAATTAAACATTAATTCTGACGTTGCCAGATGTTGCCTCGTCATCTGACCGTGGTTCAAAAGTACGTGGTGCTGTTCACGGATCATTCCCTTAGGGGACTGATCCCTGACCGTCGTCAATAGTTCGTTGTGTTGCTCTAGTACGACGTTAATTAAAATTACCATTACCTTACGTTGCCAGATACCGAAAAGCAAAATTACGCTTTTATGATCATTGAGTTTTTTTGGGGGATTTCGTGTTCCATTACAAAATGCAAGTTATATAAAATTAAATGCTTTACTAATTCGTTCTTCATGAATCAAATATTTCTAAATATTATTTTCATCAAGGGATGAAGAAGTAAAAAGTCAGTTCAAACATGAATATTACAATTAAATTTATGAAAAAAAAATCGTTTTTCAATCAACACTGGCAAAGCAATCTGATCTGCGTACAGTAATAGTTTTGTATTAAATGTTTTTCAATGGCGATTTCGAAATGCTTTTGGCTTAGATCTTAGATCAATTTTAGGCCTCTTAGGAGTAGAAGTTTTCAAAATCCTTTCTTAGTGCACCTCTACAGTATAAGAAGAATCATCCTGCAAAATTTCAGCTTTCTAGGACTTGTAGTTCTTGAAATACAGTGATAAGTGAGTGGTATTTGAATTTTATATGTATATAAGAGTAGATAGTGTACTCTTGAATAGAATGGTAATTGGTAATTTTTTAGTTAACGTCGTACTAGAGCAACACAACGGGCTATTGACGACCTCTTGAATAGAAAGTGCATGGTTTAATGTAGTGGCTGTTGAGAAATTCATATGGATGATGATCTTATGTTTTCCCTCACACGGTACATTGTCTTCTAAAAAAATCTTACACTTACTTGCTAGAGATTGTTCTTATTAGAAAAAAGTTTCATTATGCTACTAAAAAAGTTTAAATAGAAATTATTTTTGAATATTGTGAGCCGCTTTAAAAAAAAGTTGCAATATGCAACAAAGTATGACAGTAAAAAAAATTTATAAACAAAATGTCTGGGAAAAGAACAAATATCTTTGATACATTGTAAGTTATTAACTAAGACTACCATCTTAACATCTTTTTTGACTCTAAATATAAAAACTATTGACCGATGTTTATGAGACATTTTTCTAAAGTAAGATGACACGTTAAAAAATTATTTCAAAGCGTATAAGAACATCAGATTCATTTTTAAGAGCTTGAAAGGGCAAAAATGACGCGATTTTGCACTAGTTAAAGATGTAACCACTGTTTTTTTAGCTTAATTGTAAAAAAGCGCTTTTTGCTCGCTTCACAGAAGTCTTCCTTCTTATACTCACACTTAGAGATCTTCTACGAAAAAGACGGAATAATTTCCCCCACCACACACTCTCCCACCGACTAGACTACATTATCGGCTCTGCCTTTTGTGAAACGAGGGAAAAATTCCCCATAAATCAACTACAGCGCGAAAAAACAAGATCCAAGTTTCCAAAAATCGTTTCAAATTCTCGGATATCTAGCGCTATCTCTTAGCCTTTCTTAACTTCAAATTACGTAGACAGGAACCAGGAAGAAAAATGTAATACAAAAAATATTTATTACTGGTATTCTCATGTAGTCCCATGAACCACATTCTTTCCCACCCAAAAATACGTACTAGAAAAAGCCAGGAAGCGCATGCATTTTCACTCATTTTCTTGGCACACAATCGTTCAGTCCCAGGCTCAATTTTTGAACAAAAGGCAGAATGGGAAGGAGGTTAAGGAACAAAAAAGAGGGCACTTTTATTTTATTTCCCCCCGACACGTTTTATCTCACTCCTGATATTCGGTTTTTCACAACCTCCCTCGTTTCGGGGGTTGCCTCTTTTCGCCCCCCTCCCCGACCTTCATCTCACGTGCTCATTAGGCCTTCATTTTGCCGATAGTTTATATCGATTACTACATTAGTGGCTTTGTGCCCTGCTGAATACCAACAGACAAAATAAAAATAGGGCGAAATAAAGGAGGGTGGGAGTGAGAATGTGAAAAAAATATAAAAGGGAATCCGCGAAAAATGGGTCCCCGCGCAAAAGACGAATGGCCGGCGCAATAAATCTTGCTGGTGCTCAAAATACGAACTGAACCCTTGGATTTTTTCCCCGGTTCTTGAAAAGAGTTAGTGTTTGGTATCGCAGTGGAAATAAACGTGAATGTTTTGCCAGCTGCTGAAATATCAGCAATCAAGAGGTGTTTCCTCTTGGGTAACTTAATTTCAATTTTAAAAAGATCCTTGCCACGTACAGAAAACCACACCATGACAGCTCTTGTGGTTGTAAATCTTTAGTCATGTAATACGATGCAGGGAATTAAACATTTTGGACGAATGTTACTTATTTACAGTTACTGATTTCGTGTTTGGTAAGTATTTAGCAATGCATTCAGCGAAAAACGTTGTTTCAGAAATAATTCAGGTATTTTTATGGTTTTATATGAACAACCAGCCAAGCAGGATCTAGCGAAAGAATGGTACTGTGCAGCTGTGGCAACCAGAAATAGATTACAACTGAACGCAACAGAAAGTGCATAATACATGTCAATGGAACAATGCTAGGCACTTGACTTCACGTTATTCGAAATCTGACTTCCAAATACTTTTGTACTATATTACTAGTTGATCTGTAGGTTGTCTATAGAGCCATCACGTCATAGGCTACATAAAATACAGTCAGGAAAGTCAACATATTACAGTAAAAAAGGGTTCAAGCAGACAGTCATGTCCAATCAAGAACTGAAGTTGGCTGCCAAGATTTATCTTCGGCAGCAGCGGTGGTGTTTGAACAAAGTATTAGGAAACAGCAATAACTGTAGCAGATTTAGCGCAATACAGGGTGCACAACGAAGAGGCTTACCACACCACATAACTCCGCAATAATAGTTCAATTCTGAATGTGAGCGACGAACGAATGTTACCAAACTTGGGAGTTGACACAAACTTTGGCATGCATACGAATAGAGCTTAGAGACGATACTCTATGAGCTTAGACAGTTTTTTCTTTGCATCTTAACCTTGTATGTAGAATTGTTCATGGCGTGCTTTTACAAAATATCTTTTACATCTCAAGTCATCCTCATCACTATAATATTAGTTTCAGTTGTTCAGCGACCATGACAAAGCAAGTCTTGGATATAAGATATCTTGCGCAAAGTTCTCAACCAGACTGAAACAGATTCTAGAACTCGAGTAGAACTTAAAGACGATTCTCTATGAGCTAAGACAACGGAAGCTGAACATTTGATTCTAATCTGAACCTTGTATATAGAATTAATTGTTGATAAAGTTCTTTTATATTATCTGAATTCATTCTATTAATTAATGTTTTTTTTTACACTTGTGTGTCTATCTCTGCGTCTTTCTCATAACCATAATATTAGTGTCACTTGTTCAACGATCACGACAAAGTAAATATTAAATATAAGATACCTTCAGAGGAAAGCTCAATCAAAGAGGCACATATTCTAGCGCGCACTCGAGTAGAACTGGATCGGATCTTTCCTTTTGAGATTGGTACCGCACCATGGCCAATAGCCTGTTGTGTTGCTCCAGTGTGACATTAATTAAAAATACTTACCTACGAGAAGAACTTGAAGACATGATCTATGAAGTTAGACAACGATCTGTAGTAGTAGTAGTAGTCTGATTTTTGAAGCTCAGATTTTAAAGCACGCTTTAAAGTAATAAAGGGGTCTGTCTCTCTGTGACTTCTACTTAATCCTTCACATGGAGGAATTATTTTCCGACATTTTTTTTCAACACTAATCACCACACTAATTTCACATATTTGGCATCGAGATTTGCATAAAATAAGTGAATCTAACTTTGGCGAACGGAAGCATGCAGGTGATATATTCCCCAGTAATACTTAAACATCATTAAATAAAGTGGTATGTAATATTGTGCCGCAAAATATATTCATAGTTTGTTAATACTTTAGTATTAGGTTTCACATTATATATATTTACAAGCGCATGGTTCGCAGTATGGTAAATATACCATCACTTCCGCCTAATTTACATTTCACTTAAACGATTGAAACTGCCATAATATGTATACGGCAATATAGTCTTATCTTTTGGAAACAAAAAATAAAATGTTGTCAGTGTGTGTACCCATATGTACGGAAACGAAATGAAAGTCGATTGCATCAGTAAACATTAGGTCTACTGAAAGAGAAGATTAAGTATGCTTTGGTAGCAAACATTTTCATAGATACCAATATTTTTACCAATTTAACTTGAAATGAAAGAAGTTATTTAAATATACATAGCGTTAAGTAGAGTAAGCAAAAGAAAAATGTTTCGATGCAATGCAGAGTTTAAAAAAAAAAAAGCAGTTTTGGAAGTTTCTGGATTGATAAAAGTTGTGGTTATTGCTTCGAGAAGAATTTAAATAAACTTATTTGATTCTTATCAGGGGAGAATCCCAGTGAAACCTTTATATTTTGGAAGCGAGTTGATACAATTAACTTTCTTTGTTCTTACACACAATTTCAAAAATACTTAAAACAAAACGCCGGCAACCAGTTTTACGAAATTTTCCATGAGACAAAAATATACAATATTAATTAGCCATTTTCAATTATTCTTGCATCTTTATGCAAATGGTTTATTTTAAAATGTAATCACTTTTTTGGAATTAAAAGTCTTTTATTTTGCTATTATTGAAACTCAGTCTTATGCATTGTGAAGTGTTATTTTTTTCAATGAATTCAAAATGGGTTTCTAACTAAATGGAATTAAGGGACGTCTTTAGAACAATTAAAACAATGGAAATAATTCCAAAATGCTTCTTATAAAAATTTCAAATGCAGTCAAGACAATATTAAGCGTAAACAGTTAATTTATGTAACAGTAATAACAGTGTGATTAAAATTTGGAGAGAATTGAACGAGGCTTTAATTTTCATCACTTTTTACCAAACAGTACAGTTTTTTAATTTTTAAGATTAAGTTGATGACAGGAGGAAATTAAAAAGAAAACGTTTTGATTGCTCAATTCTTCCCTACTTTTATTTCTACAGTAAATATACTTATTTATCGGTATTTTGAATCAAACATTGTTCATTCAAAAAAGGTTTCATTTTTAACAATGGTTTATAATAGATATTATTGTATTTTTTGTACACTCTTATCTGTGAAATTGCTTTTAACTATTTTTAAAGGATCCCGTTTTCATGAAAGACAGAATATTAATAACTGCGAACCAAGGTCTATTATTTTTAACCAGCCGCTGCAAGACTTAAATATTTCAATTTATTCCTATCGACTTTTCTGTTTGAGTGTATTCGTTTACCGTTATTTTTTGTGATGATATATGTTTGGGGGTAACGGATGACAATATTTTAATATACTGTTGTTTGTAAAAAATGTAACACCCTGAAGGAGTCATCAGAATTAAATGAAATTTAATACACAAACGGCTTGTATTAGTACAAATAAATGAATAAATTGTCGAAGCAAAAGAACAATATTAAGTGTCCGAAATCAGTATTTGGTGTAGCCACCACGCGCTGACATAAATGCTGCTATACGACGTGGCATGGAGTGAAACAGATGTTGAATGTCTGCTTGTGGAAGAGAATTCCATATTGTTTGTATGCGCACCCAAAGTTAGAATTTTGAAGCTGTAGGATGCCGACCAACCAAATCCCACACATGCTCTATAGGCGACATATCCGGCGAATAAGAAGGCTAAGGAAGAAGTTGCTTGTGTTGGGCTGAAAAGAAGTCTCGAACATTCCTTGCAACATGTGGGAAGTGTATTATCATGTTGAAAGATAGCTCCAGTTGCTCCAGGGATGCCTTGAAGGAGGGGAACGACTTCGGGCTCCAGCACTTCACGGACGTACCTGTTGCTATTCAGATTATTCCTAATTCGTAGCAGCTGGGATCGTCCATGATACGAAATCACACCCCAGACCATAACTCCGGGTGTTCGGCCACTATGACGTTCGATAACGCACTCTGGAAGGTAGCGTTCACCGGCATAGCGTCTAACACGAATGCGGCCATCATGGTTCCACAAATTAAAGCGGGATTCGTCAGAAAAGACAACTTGTTGCCAATCAGCCCGCCAGGCTCTGTGCTCATGAGCCCATTGCAGACGCAGCCGTCGATGGTTCGGGGTGAGGGGGATCCTGTATAAAGGAATCCTTGCACGCAGTCCGCGTTGCAGCAGACGTCGACGAATTGACGAAGCCGACATTAGTACACCTGTAAATTGCCTAGAGGAAGCTGTACGGTCATTCACCGCCATGTGGACCAGGTGTCCATCATCGCTCGCTGACGTCACCTTCCGTCGTCCACTCCCAGTTTTTCGAGTTGTCCGGTGCTCGTCGGTCCATTGCTTCCAAACTCTCATCACTGTGGAACTGTTCCGCTGCACACGAGCTGCTATTGCGCGATAGGAAAATCCTCCTTCACAAAGGCCGTTGATTCTCCTCCGTTCAAACTCCGGAAGTTGTCGAAATTTCACCTATTTCGTCGTGGAGGCCTACTTAGGTCTCACTAAACTTTCACCACTACAAATAACCATGCGTTCAACGTCTCGCTACAGCCCTCTATTTATACACTTCTAGCATCAGTTCAGAGGGCGCCGCTCACACCAGGCATGCGTGGTGTCTCTAAAACATTACTACTTTGCATAACATCCTATAATTGACATTTGCTGCAAGTTTCATTTGATTCGGATGATTCCTTCATGGTGTTGCATTTTTTACAAAAAAAGTAGTGTATGTAGAGGAACACCATTCAGTTTTTATTACAGATATTTGAGTTTAATTTTTTTGACTTTCCATAAAAAAATTTTTGAGTTGAATTTCCATTAAAAGAAAGTTCTTAATAGCAATGTAATTTTTCTAACGAATTCAGTCTGATTATTATTTTTATGCTGTCCACACTGCCTTATGTATATCTGTTATTGAAACACGCTTGCCAATAGGAAAAGCTTTCCTTTAAATTAAGCTAAAAATTTTGAAGATTTTTAAAAACTTTCAATTTTGAATTTAACGTTATCAAATTTGAACGGCCTACTAGTCACGAGCATACTTGTGTCAGCAAATCCCAACATACTACTAAACACGAGTATACTCATAACATCAAATTGGAACACCGTATTAACCACTAGAATACTCGTGTTGGCAAACCTGAACACCTGCCAAACCTCTAGTATACTAGTGGCAGCAAATCCGAACATACTAGTATACGCATAGCGCAAATCTGAACACATTAGAAACCACAAGTAAACTAATTGTGGCAAACATAAACACCCTACAAAATACAACTATACTCGAAGTAGATAGTGAATTTACTGAAAACATTTTTACTCTTGAATTTTCTTTTAATTTGACTTTAAAACTACGTATATTCGCAATGAAGTTATACCCTATTAAAATATCGCCTATGCGTGCAGGTATTGTTTTAACAATGTTTGCGTGTGTATTTTTATTTACTCTTCTCACAAAACTCACGAACCCTCTGTCAAGCTACATGTAAAGTTTCTTTCGAAGTTGACGTTCAGAAAGAACGCACTGCTTCTATTTCAGAAACAATGACGTCTGTTTTTACCCTTGTCATCACAATGTAACACGGGACAGCACAGTAAGGAACAGAATGACAGCCTGTCTTATTATTAGGATATTCGAAGGAAATCCGTGACACGGCAGAAGTTTTACAGCACTTTTCGCAGAAAGCATTTTGTCTGCATCTGTCAGAAGAGCATTTAATATCTTCGTGTTGAAATTGGGTTTTTTGGCATATAAATATATATAATATTAGACTTGATTAAAAGTAGTGTGTTCTAAGACAGCTTACTTTGCTAAACCAAGAGCTTTTCTGAAGCGAGTCAACAATTTTTTAGATTTCTCAATGTTTGTAAACTTTTTTGTCAGTTATTGCTAATTAGAAATGGTCATCGAAGTAATTTAAGGTAATTAACTATTTATGAATAATGTTAAGAAGTTATGGTTTCCCAGCATTGCAAACTTCTGCTGTGTTACTTCGGTACGACGTTAATTCGTTGATTAAAGTACCTACCTACCCTTTTAAGTTTAAATACTCAACGTATTAAAAATGAGATTTGACAGTATAGATTCTTAGGTGTGAAATACAGAGTTCAATTAGGAATGATCATCGTGTCCCTTCGTGGTGACGAGTTTTCGTTTGTAGTTTGTATAACCTCCATGTACTTTCGAACAGATCAAGATATTGCATATTTTGAAATTATTTTTATGTGATCAAGATCTAGTCAGGTGTTGTAATAACAAGACACATCGTTGAGGTAACCACAAGGATGATTAAACAAAAAATTGAACAACTAATGTACTGAAGCAATAAATGAACAGGTCCCGTTTTCAAACAATTCTTCACGTTTTCAATTAAAAAAAATATTTGGAACGAAATTTTTCCACAAAACGTTTTGATTATTTCCAAGATTTAATTTTTAATTTTTTATCTAATTTTTATTTAATTTTCCAAGGTTTCAATTGCATTAGTCAGCGATAGTTTGGTTTCATGACTCAAAACCTGCATTGTCTTACTAGCAATATAAACTGACTTAGTTGACTAAAATGCTACCAAAGTCATGACTTTAAATCCTTGCAATCGAACTTAATACTTAGTGTCGATCACAACAAACCATTGGTTGTAAAATGTAATCATAGAAGCTTGCATAATCACAGCAAGTATGGAAGATAATCTCGCGAAAATCTTTCATCCACCATGGTTACAATCCACAAGTTAACGAACAGCAGATTTGAAGCAGGTATTTCTGAAACTTCAGTCATGTGTATAATATTGCATGCACTACTGGTTGGAATTTTAATTATGTTCAGCAATTTAAGTTATATAACAATGTATATGAAGTTCACGAATCATTTATAATTGGACATTTTCTGACAATTTTTAGTTAGTGAAAATCCTATTCCAACAATTTTTGATAACAACAAATGGTTTTCAGAGAAAACTTAACCAATTAGAATTCTTCGACAAGACATTTCGTCCATCAAGATCCGAAAAATTTTGATAATGACGAGATATATCGTCATCAAGATGTTGCCGATTGTTTGTTGATGACAAACAAAGATGTCATCAACAAACTCTTCCAACCGTGGTAACCCAGTTGGAAGAGTAACGGAATAGCAACAGGAGGGGTGCAAGTTCGAATCCAACCAAAGACAATCGTGTACAAAGGGTGCTGATGCACGTTAAATCTGTTATGGCCACAAATGTCCTCACGTTGGCGTGGTGTGAGAGTTCGAGTTACCAGCTCCGGCGTGAATTTGTCATCTGACGTGGTTCAAAACTACTTTGTGTTGTCCTCGGAACTTTGCGCCGACCAACCGGTATAGTGGTTAAGGTGTTAGCCTCTAGATCGGAAAGTTCCTGGTTCGAATCCGGGTCCGGGCATGGCTGTTTGTAAGCGAATGGTGTAGAGGCGGCTGGTGCACCTTAAATATGTCGTGGCCGAAAGTCCTCACGTTGGGTTGAAGTGGAAGTTTGGAGAGTGGGGTGCCAGCTCAGGTGTTGCTTCGTCATCTGACCGTGGTTCAAAATTACGAGGTGTTGTCCTCGGATCTTTCCCTTAAGGGACCGATCCCGGACCGTCGTCAATAGCCCGTTGTGTTGCTCTAGTACGACGTTAACTAAAATTACCATTACCTCGGAACTTTGCATTTAAGTTTGATCCCGGGATAGTCGCCAGTAACCCGTTGTGTTGCTCTAGTGCGACGGTAATTAAATACCTACCAACCTCGTCGAGACAGGCACCAAGAGGGTTATTAAACAATTTTATCATAAACCATCTTTCCTGTTTGCTTGAATATTCTATCATTAGCTAATAGAAACTCAACATATCGTGCAGGATTGGTTAAATTCTTTCTAACACATAAATAAACCACTACAAAAACGGGATTATTATTTTAAAAATGCATCCTTGGAGTCCGCGTCAGAGTATTGGCGTTGACATTTGCTGTCGGGGCGAAGAAATACCATTAAAGGCATATTGCGCCCCATCTATTTCAAATACCCATTGGTTTCTGATGAAGTTGGCAGTAAATTATCGAGTTTTCGAATTGGACATTGACCTGAGCAACAGAAACGGCTTCTGACTTAAGTTATTATGCGAGTGACACTTTCCAATATCCGCTGTATTGATTCCATTGTATAATGGGAGCGGACTTCTGACGATACGCTAATGCGGATATGGAGTCCGCTGCTAGGTTTGCCACCCTTTGATGCGCCGAAAAGGGAATCGAGAACTGAAGTGAGTTGAGGGCTTCCCTCCTGGAGGAACTGGTTTTCCGCCTCAGTCGACGCTATCTCATTCGCTGGAGTCTCGGGGCGTTTAATCTTTGATGAAGATTTCAAAAACGCTTTTGATTTCGGGCATCAGTTCGAGCGAGAGTGAAAATAATCGTTTTTACTGGAATGTGTTTTAAGATAGGTAGGTGGGTATTTTATTTAACGTCGCTCTGGAGCAACACGAAAGGCTATTGGCGACGTTCTGGTATCAATCTCGAAGGAATAGATTCCAGGACAACACCACGCACTTTGAACTACGTACAGATGACGAGGTTACACCTGTGTAGCAACTTCTAATTCGCATGGTTCTTAAATTAATTTCAAAAGGTTCTCTTACCTGTCAGACGGGAACGACAATCTAGGCTTTATCCTTTTTATCCTTTATTTGACACAAACTCATCATCATTACTACAACATCAAAGACAACAACCAAGAAACACAGAATATTAATCATGGCGTCACATCGTTCACAAGCGCAGTTCTAACTAGAGCTTCAACATCTATCACACGTCAGAGTGCACGCAGTGCCCTCTGGCCAGTATTTGAGTTTAAACAACCTGAGATGGCACCCTACTGACCAAACTTTCGCACCACGCAAACGTGAGGACATTTGAGGCCATTGAAGTTAATGTGCACCAGCCCCTTTGTATACGATGGTATTTGGTTGGATTCCAATTTGCAAACTTCGGTTGGTAATCCATTACTCTTCCAACAAGACTAGAAACTAATTGAGAAGACATGAATAAGGTAAACATGTTTTGCAATGCAGCTATAGGTAATATAATATAACACTTGTAACCAGTATTAAACGCTGCTTCATATTTTTGAATAACTTTAATCGTTTGGAGTACAAATGTGCATGTTGATGCTTACATTAGTGGTAAATGGATTTAATTAAGAAGTTAAATGAATCTCAGTATACCATTAGTGGATGGAAGCAATTTACGTAGGTAGGTAGATATTTTAATTAACTTTGCACTGGATCAACAGAATGGGCTATTGGAAGCAATTTATGAACTAGCAATGCATGGATCTACTAGTCCATCTCGGAAACAGTATGACAGAAAATAGTAGCAAACTCGCAACCCTCCAGTTTTTAATCTTCTACTCTACCAACCGGGAATAAAAGATCTGTCTTGGCCTCAACTGCCCTTACATTGGCATCGTGTGAAATTTGGAGAGTGAGATGCCAGGTCAGGTGTGACCTCATCATTTGACCGTGGTTAAAAATTGCGTATGAATCTCGGATCTTTCCATTCTGGTTTGACATCGGGCTGTCAGCAATAGCCCATAATGTTGCTCCAGTGCGACGTTAATTATGTACCTACCTATCTACCAACTTGGCCCAATCAAATTTTTCGATCAGCTAAATCTTATTTATTGAAATATTAGAACAAATCAGATATTTGGGAGGTAATATTCAATTTAAAATTCTTTTTGATTAGACTTGAGAACACGGTACCGTAGATGGAATTTTGGAATGTGGCACAACCCGTCGTATTTCTATCTAAATACCTATTCATCTTTTGGAAATTGGAGTCACCAAAGTGAAGATGGGCTGAAATCGTGTTTCTGAGTGTTACCATTTTTTTGGTTTTGACAGATATATTTCCTCTGACAATCCATTCGCTGATTGTCACGTCGCGTTGGCGTGGAAGTTTGGAGAGTGGGGTGCCAGCTCAGGTGTTGCTTCGTCATCTGACCGTGGTTCAAAATTACGAGGTGTTGTCCTCGAATCTTTCCCTTAAGGGACTGATTCCGGACCGTCGTCAATAGCCCGTTGTGTTGCTCTAGTACGACGTTAACTACAATTACCATTACCATTCGCTGATTGATTACTTCACGTTGGCCTGGTGTAGGAGTATGGAAAGGTGGTGTGCCAGCTCAGGTGTGACCTCGTTATCTGATCGTGCTTAAAAGTTACGTGGTGTTGCCCTAGGATCCTTCTTTCGGGGGTTTATTCTGGACCGTCTCCAATAGCCCGTTGTGTTGCTTCAGCGTGATGTTAATTAAATACTTACCTAGCTAATTGATTAGGTAATTGGTAATTGGTAATTTTTAGTTAACGTCGTACTAGAGCAACACAACGGGCTATTGACGACGGTCCGGAATCAGTCCCTTAAGGGAAAGATTCGAGGACAACACCTCGTAATTTTGAACCACGGTCAGATGACGAAGCAACACCTGAGCTGGCACCCCACTCTCCAAACTTCCACGCCAACCCAACGTGAGGACTTTCGGCCACGACAGATTTAAGGTGCACCAGCCGCCTCTACACCATACGTTTACAAACATCCATGCCCGGACCCGGATTCGAACCAGGAACCTTCCGATCTAGAGGCTAACACCTTAACCACTATACCGGTTGGTCGGCGCTAATTGATTAGGATTATTTCTGTTTATGTAATAGGGGTCATTCCTCCAAAAATATAAAAACTATGTCCAAGAAGTTAATATTTTTTATTTAAATAATAGCATGCTTTTGAAAAATAGTTGTGTTTGATTCTTGATCTTAATCTTATTTTTCTTAGTTGAGAATATTTTTCAAGTGTAAAAATTAATTACAATAATTTACAAAAACACAATATACAGGGTGCATTATGAAAGTAATGCGAATGATTTTATTGTGACGCGACTATCCATCGCAGCGCGCTCGGTTTTGTCGAAAAATGTGGTGGGGGATCTGCCCTTCCAAACGCGTCCAGTTCGCTCCGAGCAGTAGGAGGGGTAGTACGTGTATTCGCGCAAAGTCTTTTTTTCGACTGTGTAACGGCGCGATGGAGTGTTTGCGGTAAAGTTTTGTGTGCGGCTTGGGAAGAATGCAACGAAAACTTATCAAATGGTTTAAGAGGCCTTTAAGGAGACACACGCAATCTTCTCCCAAATCCAAAAATCGCGCATGAGCAAGTCTCGCGTCAAAACAATGCTGATTGTCTTCGTTGACATCCGAGGAATGGTCCATTTTGAGTTTGTACCGCAAGGACAATTTGTCAACGCAGCTTTTTACCTGGAGGTGCTCAAGAGAATTAATCGCCGGGTCGCGCGCGTCAGGCCTGACATCAAAGACGTCTTCAAGCCACGACAATGCCCCCAGCTACACTACCTTCGTCGTCACCAACTACCTGACCCAGAGCAAGATCCCCTTGGTGTCCCAGCCTCCTTACAGCCCTGACTTGGCTCCGTGTGACTTTTTTTGTTCCCCCGACTGAAGAGAGAGCTGAAGGGAAAGCATTGAGAGTCGATGAAGAACATCCAACATCATGTTACAAGGTTCCTGAGAGGCATTCCAATCGAGGAGTTCCAGGGTGCCTTCCAGGCGTATCAGAATCGTCTCCGCAAGTGTATTGATGCACAAGGGGACTATTTTGAAGAATTTTAACCATTTGTACCAATCGGATCAATAAATCTATTTTTCCCAGAAAATGCGCATTACTTTCATAATCTACCCTGTATGTAACTGGGCAGAGAAAACAATCTGTCCCAGGCTCAAATTTAAAACATTTGAAGTTGTTTTAATGAACTAGTTGTGAGTTATAATAATAAGTCATATAATATGTAATGATATACCTAATTAATAAAATTACTGTCAAAACACGTTTTTAAATTTATTTTTATATTTAGAGACATAGATTTTTATGTGTGTGTTCCAAATTTTATTCAGCCCTATTAAGTCCACTCTGTTACAAGGAGTTTTAATTATAAAAATGAAATTATATTAAAGTTGGCAATTGTACTGAACTTTCTGAAGGGTTTTGTGTTCACTTCCTGTCAGTTATATTGGATTGGATATTCAAGAACAAGGTAAGATGGATTATCTATGACTACTTAAATGTAATTAGTAAATGTCCACTCTATGAAGGGTTTGAGATTCTTTCAGGTAAAACTGGTTACTAGAAGTGAACATATACCACATCTACTCCTAATCAAGTATTTTTATAACTCTTTTGTTATTGTAACCCCTTAAAAAAATTTTAACAAATAATTTTTTTTAATAAACAATTATTTAAATTGCAATCAGACTTTGAAAAGCGTTAAAATGACAAAATAAGTACAAAGTGCTTCTATAAATACAAGCAAATAAAATACTAAAATAAAGCATTGTTATACTTTTACGAAAACCGATGCTTCTATGTAAAAATAAGATTTGGATAATCGAAAGATTGATCAATTAGGTTCAATAAGAACTTTCAAACATTAATCCTAAAATACTATTAATCTCAATAAATTAATTATAATTAGCACAAATACAGATAGCTTACTTTTATTGTCAGTCAATGCATCCTTTAGAAAAATTACTCTGTTTATAATTAACATTAATGAATTAATCATAATTAATCTAATAAATTTTTAATTAATTCATTCATTTCTACCCTCTTAAATTGTGGGATAGTGAGAAACAACATGGTTGCCCACTTGACAGTGTGGTATTGATTGTATTGTATCTTTGCACAAAAATATTTCAGATTTTATTACATTTAACACGTACAATGTTTCGCGGGTATGGTTCTTGTAGATTTTCATGTGTGCCCTATTTTGTGAAAAATAACACATTTTCGTTCTCTGTGTACATTTTTAAAAGTATTATTTTAAAACTATCTTACCGCCAAGCACATATTTTGTAACATGCATGTATTCACTAGACTCCAAAAGTTTCGACGTGCAGCTCAATCACGAAGAATACAACCTCTAACTCTCAGTAATAAGGAAATGCTACTGTATCATGAATGAAAGGATGTTTTTCTCAACACTGAGAAGATAAGCATCTACACCTTTTACCTAGTTCACCTCAGCGATAAATAAAACCCAACGTTGTATCCTTTCTCTCGACGATTGAAATGTTTTCTTGAGGGAGAACAAATTTTTTGCGGATGCCATCTTCTTTGTTCGAAAACTCTGTTCGCAGTGGAGATGCTTTTACAGATCTTCTTTCAAGTGGGTTTTCAAAAATCTTCGTAAGTATCTCGCAGAAAAGAAAATTGCGGAAGATTATATAACACGAAAACTTGAGAATTTTGACTTTAATTTAAACTCGGATCAGACCTTTTAACCCTCTTGGTGGTTGTCTCGATGAGGTATTTCGTCTTATTAGCAGAACTAACCCCTGATCTTGAGGACGACATATCCGTTGTTTGGAGAAAGTTGATCAGGTCTTCATCAAAAAAGTAGGCAATACCTTGATGATGAAATACTATATGACCATCAGCAAAATTGGTAAGATCTTGATGGCTGAGATATCTCGTAGCAATAATATCGAGGGTTAATTTCTAAGACGTACATATATTCAACATAATAAATTATTACGTTCTCTTAAAAACTTTATAGTGTTATTCTAAGTAAATAGGCAATGTATA
The DNA here is from genome assembly GCA_947359465.1 of Metellina segmentata. Lineage (NCBI taxonomy): Eukaryota > Metazoa > Arthropoda > Arachnida > Araneae > Tetragnathidae > Metellina > Metellina segmentata. Next base: position 57,375,749 of record OX375876.1, on the reverse strand, counting down.
TTTTGAAGTACTTATGATCATGCTATCTCGTAACTGCAGATGGAAGTTCACATGTTATATTTGATATTATATTCACCTTACGTTGTTCTATTATATTCTTCTATACTTCTATTACATTCACCCTACGTTGTTCATTGTTTGCTATTACTGTGAAATATCCCCAAGTTGACTTTGGATAATATGGTAGCTGATGGTCAACATTGTACACATCGTTATAGCTGTCATTAGTTTTTAAAATTAGTATTTGTTCGTGAAGGTGTCACACAAATTGACTTCATGTCTGCGACACTGTCGAGGTTTGAAGCTGCTAAGTCAGTTCTACTGCTGGAAAAAGGCCAGCACTAAGCACATGTTTCTAGCTGAATCATTAGTTTTAAAATTGAGTTTGGTCGTGAAGGAGTCAAATTGACTCCACGATTGCAAAACTGTCGAGGTTTGAAGTTGCTAGGTCATTTCTATTACTGGCAGAAGGCTAACACAAAATGCATGTTTTAGCTGAGCCACTAGTATTTAAAATTCGAGTTTTTTCGTGAAGAAGTCAAATTGACTGCATATCTGTGAAACTGTTCTTGTTAGAAACTTTCCAAATGCTTCTATTTTAGGAGCACAAGAAACTTTTCAAATTATTGTATTCCACGAAAATAAAATATTTCGTTTCTCTCTCTACAGATTAAAGGAATCCGTAGGATCTGTAGAAAGAGGGTATTGAACTGTAATAGTTAATCATTTAGTGATGCGATTATTTGGTCAGTAAATGTGTTTTGGGGCTGTGAGGTTTGTGTCTCAAACATCACGACGCCCAGAAGGTTAATAGATTTACAGGAATTAAAAAATTAGGATCTGAATCCAAAGCACCAAAATTACCCGAATAGACACTTTCTCTTCCATCAGTGCATACCATTCATCTTCCTGCTGCACCCGTTTGTTATTTCGAGCCAGAAGAAGATAAATCTCACGTCCCGATGCAGATTACTGAAGAACCTTCATCCACTTAATTCCTGACGAGTAGGCCATGCGTTTCAGATATCTCGCCCGGTCGTTGATTTCGGTACACTGATCCAAGAGAAAAAAAACCACGGCCTCCTTTGTGTGGAACGCACCTTTTATTTCATGTATCTTAAATTTATCACGGGACATTTTTATACTTAATTAGGGCCTTTAATTATCTACGTGATGAATTGCCCGTGAACGGGCTAACAAAACTTCAACCATTTGTTTTCACGAGTTTCGTCCTCTCGTTGGGGTCGAAAATATGATTAAGAGCAATTAAAACCAAATGTGTTTAGTATCGTGTTTAAAAAAAAAAACTGATTAGTTGTTTGCGTTGTAAGTTTTTCCTCGCTTGTGCTTACTGGTTGGTTTTGTGAAGAGCGTAGAACTTGTTTTTTTTGTCTACTCTTTTTCTTATTTTTATTGGGGACTGTTTCCACCAAGCGCTTTATAAATGAGAGCGATAATTTGCGTTTTATTTAGAAATGCTTAGGTTAAACAGCAATTTTTATTTTGCAGCATGTCTGTTATACACAGTCCAGTCACATTAATGTGACCACCACCTACTTTTGACGTCAACGTGAAATAACCAATCACAAAAGGCAGGTGGCATTCATTACAGTGGAGTGTATATAAAGGATGTCCTAGGGCATCGGAAAGCATTTCAGTCGTTGTCGTAATGCAGAAACGTAGCGATTTATCCGACGTCCAAAAGGGCATGATTATTGGCTTTCGGGCCAAGGGTGGAAGCATTTCGGAAACGGCTAATTTTGTGAACTGTTCGCGTGCCGCCGTGGTAAAAGTATACCGTGCATGGAAAAATGGCACTATCCAAAATCAGCGGCGTGGCACATGTGGTGCACCACGGGCTATAGATGACAGAGGCGAACGAAGACTACGGAGATGCGTTCGGGCGAATAGACGTGCAACTGTTGAGCAACTGACCGCTCAGATGAACCAAGGGGCTACCAAGAGTGTATCCTCAACAACGGTTCAGCGAACGTTGCTGCGCATGGGCCTCCGCAGAAGACGCTTGGTTAATGCACCTATGCTGACTGCTGTTCATCGGCGACGAAGGCTGGAATTTGCACGCCAATACCGCAACTGGACGTCCACAGAGTGACGACAGGTGGCTTTTTCCGATGAATCACGTTTTATACTCCATCGGACAGATGGACGTTGGTGTATACTGCGTGAAACGTCTGAAATCAAACACCCTGCAACAATTGCCGGAAGGATCCAGCCTGGAGGAGGGAGGTAATCTAGCGCAGCTCGCCAAGGCACTGGAGTCTGCTTTTCTCAACATCCCAGTGAACACCTTCAGAAACCTAATTGACTCTCTTCCTGCACGTCTCGCAGCGGTCCGCTCTGCCAAAGGTGGTTATTTTGGCTCTTGACAGGTGGTCACTTTAATGTGACTGGACTGTGTATATCACAATTGGTGCACTCCATGGGTTGAACTCCATCATTAGATTATAAAACGTTTATGTCACCAGCAGTGGAGAACGTTTATGTCATCAGTCGTTTGAAACCTAATTGACTCTCTTCCTGCACGTTTCGCAGTGGTCCGCTATGCCAAAAGTGGTTATTCTGGCTTTTGACAGGTGGTCACATTAATGTGACTGGACTGTGTATTTTTAGGTACACGTATAGTTGGAATACGGAAGCCTAATTGGAAGAACAACGTATTAGCAGCCGGAGGGTTGCGAGGTCGAAATTTGTCCAACCAAATACCATTGTGTATACATATTGGTTGACTGTTCTTAAATTTTTATGACGTAAGGGTCATATTATCAACCGGAAGGTTGCCAGATTGAAATTCGATTCAACCAAATACCGTTGTGTACACAGGTTGGTTGGTTGTACTAAGGTTTTGTGACACGAGGGCCATATTATCAGACCGTCGTGTACACAGATTAGCTTCTTGTGCTTAGGTCTATGACGTAATAGGCATGTTACCATCGACCTTAAAATAAAAAAGACGGAGCATGTGCCCGCAGTTTCATGTTACTTTTTCCAGTTGCTCGATTTGACTATGTGTCATGTGGTTGTGGGTAAAAGCATGGATTCTAAACATTTGATTGATTAAAGTGACTATCCACCGTGATTAAAAACACTAGTCTGCGCCACTTCCATAGCCAATCGGATAGGTCGATTTGTGATTTACCCTTCATAGATCTTACGACAGCGACTAAGCCTACATGATCCGTATATTTCATCTTAAGGTCGATGCATATTACCAACCAAAGGGTTGGAAATTCGAAATTCAGTCCAACCGTGGAGTATAGGAATTGTTTGGTTGTGCTTAGGTTTTATGACGTAAGGGCCACATTACCAATTGGAGGCCTGAGATTTCGAAATTAGGTCCATCCAAATACCGTTGTGTACACAGATTGGTTGGTTGTGCTTTGATTTTATGTGATGTAAGTGCAATTTAGCCAACCGGAGAGTTGGGAATTCTAAATTTTGTCTAACCATTAACCATCAAGTACACGAATTAGTTGGTTATGCTTAGGTTTTATGACGTAAGAGCCATATTATGAACCAGAGAGCTGCCAGTTCAAAATTAACTTCAACCAAAGACCATTGTGTGCACGGATTGGTGGTGATTAGGTTTTATGACTTAATGTCCTTACTTCCAACCTGAGGGTTGATAATTCGAAATTAGGTCCACCCATACACTGTCGAATACACGAATTTGTTGACTCTTCTTAGCATTTTCTGACACAAGGGCCATATTTTTCCGAGCTGAGCCAAACACAATACAGTGTCAGGTAAAAAATGTCGTGAAAGGGAACGAATAGAGGGATTTGGGGAATACAAAAGAGGAACGAAAGTTAAAAATCATTTTGGGATACCTCGGGATAGCGATTCCTATGATCAATAAAAGCAGAAGCCCCATGGAAAAAATATTGTTCGAGTATCTCTGGTCCGTGAAGCCTGTACACATCAGAAGATATGCTCCTGAGGTAATCATGTGCGCAAGGCTAATGCACGTTAAATCTGTCATGGCCTCAAATGTCCTCACGTAGTTGTGGTATGGTAGTGTGTAGATGGGGAATGCGAGCTCAGGTGGTGACTTCGTCTTCTAACCTTGACTCATAATAGCGACGTGTTGTCAACGGATTTTTCCCTTCGGGATTGATCTAGGACGTTCACCGATAGCCCCGTTCTTTGCTTCGGTGCATTGTTAATTAACTACCTACCTATAGGTATAGATATTGCGTTTTTGCTTTCACCGAGAGAACATTTATATTAGAGCTTTTCACGGATGTTTGACAGATTATTCACAGAAATAAGAAGCTTTAGTTTCTGAAAATTGTAACTTAAATATGGTGAGAAATCAAATATTATACATAAATATATCAAATATAAATAGCACTAAAATGGCCTTAATGCAATTTATTATACATGTGTCTCCAGATCTGTACAGTTGCCAATAGCCCGTTGTGGTGCTCCAGTTGTGACGTTAATTAACTACCTGCATGCCATATTTTTTCAAAAAAATTATTGATGGGTGTGGGAAATTAATATTCTAATGATTTAAGGGATATTTTAAGAAAACAATTACGATCTATATTGAATTCTGGAATTCTGGAGTGCGTAGATTAAAAAAAATGAAACTGTATCATTACGCATAAAAAATACTCTAATTTTTAAAGCCCCTATAATTGAAAATGTTTTCGTATGTTTAACTGTAATTAGTTAAAGATTCAGTGTTCATTTTTTGCTAGCCAGTTGCTAAGACTACGGATCAGTGCACAGAGGTAAGCGAAATATATGCTAATTATTACTAAGTAGTAGTTAAGCCTTTTGTATTACATTACTATGAATTTAAAATTAAATCGGAAGTGACACGTAAAAGGTTATTAGAAGTGCAAATATCCGTCGCACACATGCGATGTGATAGAAGTGAAAGTAATCGATCTTTAAACTAGCACTGGCAAACATGAATAATACTGAAAAGTCTCGCACTCAAGAGACGTCTTTAAAACTCAAGTTAGTTTAAATTACAAAGAATCCAACACCGCTCTTTTAATTAGAACGAAATAAGAAAAAAAAAGAGTCCCACCATCATACATCAAAGATGAGAGAAAATCGAACGGTAAGTGAAAAAAAAAAGGAGATGGATAGAGGTGCTTCACGGAGAGATAGAAGAGGAAACCGAGATAGAGAAATCGCGAAGTCACTTTTTCAAAGTTTACCCTGGAAAGTCATTTGGAATAACTGTCGCGTGTGCCCGGCCTGGTCGATGACGGACTACCAAGATAAAGTATTCAGAGAACACACTTTACATCGTCTGGGTATAAACGAGGGGAGTCTTAATTGCGTGAAAGAAACTGGCGAAGAAACTGCACTGGCAGTGCAACCACGCAATTAGTGGTTTTTATGCGGCCTTAATTATACGTTCTGGTCTCCGAGACGTTACTGAAATCGGATTTTGTGCACTGCCTGAGACTAGACGCACATGACTGAGGGTTTCGCATAATTAATCCCGACGCAAGGGGAAAAAGTAAGACAGAAAACAATCTGTCAGTTTTTTTGTGGAACATTTGTTTCGCCACTTCGCCATGACGTGGCTTTAATCGTGTGACTGATGATGAGAAGAACATGTCCAGACTTGCAAAATCTGCGGGGAATTTGAATATGAGGCGAGGCTTATTTGGATTCATGGCGTTCGTCTGTCGCTGTTTCTGCGAGATAAGTATGCATATCCTTTTATTGACTGAAAGGTTGAGTAAGTGTTTCTCTGATTTGTTGTTGCTAACTGATGAAAAAGCAAATGGTATGGAGTTTTCACGTTAGGAAATATTTTACTGAAGTCGGATTTTGTGCAGTACATAGGATTGGATGTTACGAGACTCTCCTTGAATCAAATTATTCAATCGTTCTCTGCAAATATACACTTTATTTAATCCGACTCAATACAAAGAAATATTTACACGACTGCCTTATCAGGCATTCTTTTTTAGAATGAAGGCAGTGATCAGAAGCTGTGCATCGTCTATAAAAACACCAGAGGAGTTATAAAATATTTGCTTCAATACTTATATACTTCAATACTTCTCCATGACGTGGCTTCAATTGTGGGACTACTGAGAATAACACGACCAAATTTGCAAAACCTGTTGGGAACTCGAATATCGACGTTGTAGGAGTGTTTAAGTCGTGGTTGAAGTGAACTAATTGCGTTTGTCTATCTGTTTCTGTGAATGAAACAAATATGTGACCTTGACGAAATACCATAAAAACTAAATTTTGTGCTGTGACTGATACTGAGCGCATGTGACTGAGGTTATCGCACTATCAATCCCAATGAAAATATAATAATAATACACACACATGAAAGTTTCGAAATCCCCATTTTTCTGCCACTTCACCAAGATGGGACTTTAATCGTGTGACTGATGAGAAGAAACATGACCAGACTTGCAAAATCATCCGGTAATTTGAATATGAGTTTTGTATTAGATGATGTTCGTAGGATGATTTGAATTCGAAGCTTTCGTCTATCGTTGTCTCTGTGAGAGACATAAATACGTGTTTCTTTTTACTGAGACATGAATATTTCGTATATGAGTGATTGCTAACTTTTATTTTGCTTGCACCACATGATTAAATATTGCTGTAAACACATGATAGATTCACGTCTGTCCTAAGGACTCAAGGATAAGACACAAATTGATTTATTCGTGATATGTTGTAGGAAGAATTTAATAGAAAGACACGACGATATAAAGTTTTACTTCCAAAATAAAGATTAATGTCTCGGACTCTCTTTATGGATTCATTCAATGTGAGTATTGGAGACTTTGTGTCAAGCTAAATGTAGTTGTCGGTAGAGTTTTTGTGGTGGAACGTTCTTTCTGTACGCATTACAGAAATGAAAACAACTTGATTTGTTTTTCGGACACCATTTTGGCACGTTGCCATGCAGAATTGAAATAAATGATAGTTGATTAGTTGACATCAATTCGATTAAACATCAGACGCGTCAACCCTAAAAACTACTAAACTAAATGTAAACTACATTTTAACGCTTCTGGTGGTTGTCTGGAAGAGGTATCTCGTCATTGATAAAACTGATCAAATCTTGATGGATGAGATATCTTGTCGATAAAAAAAATTGAACAGATCTTGATCACCAAAACGTAATCGGCAATATCTTGATGACGACATATTTCGCCATAAGCAAAATTGGTGGTTAGATTTTGATGGACTTTGATGTTCCAAATTAACCCTTCTGGTGGCTGTCTGGAAGAGGTATCTCGTCATTGATAAAACTGATCAAATCTTGATGGATGAGATATCTTGTCGATAAAAAAAATTGAACAGATCTTGATCACCAAAACGTAATCGGCAATATCTTGATGACGACATATTTCGCCATAAGCAAAATTGGTGGTTAGATTTTGATGGACTTTGATGTTCCAAATTAACCCTTCTGGTGGCTGTCTGGAAGAGGTATCTCGTCATTGATAAAACTGATCAAATCTTGATGGATGAGATATCTTGTCGATAAAAAAAATTGAACAGATCTTGATCACCAAAACGTAATCGGCAATATCTTGATGACGACATATTTCGCCATAAGCAAAATTGGTGGTTAGATTTTGATGGACTTTGATGTTCCAAATTAACCCTTCTGGTGGCTGTCTGGAAGAGGTATCTCGTCATTGATAAAACTGATCAAATCTTGATGGATGAGATATCTTGTCGATAAAAAAAATTGAACAGATCTTGATCACCAAAACGTAATCGGCAATATCTTGATGACGATATATTTCGCCATAAGCAAAATTGGTGGTTAGATTTTGATGGACTTTGATGTTCCAAATTAACCCTTCTGGTGGCTGTCTGGAAGAGGTATCTCGTCATTGATAAAACTGATCAAATCTTGATGGATGAGTTATCTTGTCGATAAAAAAAATTGAACAGATCTTGATCACCAAAACGTAATCGGCAATATCTTGATGACGACATATTTCGCCATAAGCAAAATTGGTGGTTAGATTTTGATGGACTTTGATGTTCCAAATTAACCCTTCTGGTGGCTGTCGGAATATTCATTCGGGAGATTGATCGCGGGCCGTCACAATAGTCTGTTGTGTTGCTCAGGTGAGGCATCAATTAAAATACTTACCTATCTACCTGGCTGTTGTTTCTAAGATCTGTTCTGTCATTCGGAATTCAACTAGTTTCCACCGTCCCAGCGTAAGTCATTCGGTGTATCGTCACTCAGTTTTTGAGCCACGGTCAGATGACGAGGTAACATCTGAAGTGGCACACCACTCTCCAAACTTCCACACCAACCCAACGTGAAGACTTTCGACCACGATAGATTTAGGGGGCACCATTCGCCTCTACACCATACGCTTACAAACATCCATGCCCCGATCCAAACCAGTAACCATCCGATCTAGAGGCTGTAATACCTTATCCACTATACAGATTGGTCGGCTCGTCATTAGGAATACTAACCAGATCGTGATGGACGATATATCTCGTCATTAGAAGAAAAATGACCAGATCTTGACCTCGTTATCGTAACAAATTTGGCAAGTACAGGATGTACAAGATATCTCGTCGAAACCGTTTTAAGGGTTTAGATGATGCAAGTTAAAGAGTGCTTTTCGGTAAGCTAGATGTAAATGTGAAAATAAATGCTTCCCTTTTTCTCTCTGGAACTGATGGAAATTTGGTGTGGTCTAGAATGCTATTTCAACATGTTGCATCTTGGATTCAATCAAAAATTTAATAGCTGTTTGATTAGAATATTTTCTTGAAAGCATCATGCATTCTTGTTTTTATTTAACTAAAAAAATATCTATAAATGAGTTGCAAATATCTGTTACTCGAAGTCTCTGTCTCTTAACTGTCCCTCATGAAGAATTTAAGATTGAATGGAATCGACGCTGAAGAACACCAAAATGGCTATGAATCAAATTTTAAGACAATATTTATTTAATCGAAAACATCATACATTCTCTTTTTCATTTAACTAAAGATATATCTATAAATGAGTTGCAAATATCTGTTACTAGAAGTCTCTGTATCGTAACTGTCCCTCATGAAGAATTTATAGTTGAATAGAATCAACGCAGAACAACACTAAAATGGCTATGAATGTTGAGAATGGGATTGTACCACGTGGTTGTTGTTGAGGGTGGAACTTCTTGTTGTCACTCTCGGTGAGACCACGTGATCGTTCGAAAAGTAATGTGATTAAAAACAACTTCTTAGACTTCCTGTATGGCACGGCTTCGGGGAGTGAGCTTTCTTGATGAGCACAGCACCCTTCTTGTTCTAAAAACTCAAATTTACGTATTTCAGCGTAATATTACTATTTGTTGTGTTGTTGTACCGTTTGTATTGTTTGTTTGATGTTCCAAAATAAGTCACAAAAAGATATTCTTGGACTCGATGATTATTTTTAATGAATCAAATTTTAAGGTAATATTTATTTAATCGAAAACATCATACATTCTGTTTTTCATTTAACTAAAAAAATATCTATAAATGAGTTCAAATATCTGTTACTCGAAGTCTCTGTATCTTAACTGTCCCTCATGAAGAATTTATGATTGAATGGAATTGACGGCCCAACAACAACAAAATGGCTATGAATCAAATTTTAAGATAATATTTATTTAATCGAAAACATCATATATTCTCTTTTATTTATTTATTTAATATAATTATTTATAATATTTATTTAATCGAAAACATCATACATTCTCTTTATAATTTAGCTAAAACAATTATCTATAATTGAGTTGCAAATGTCTGTTACTTGAAGTCTATCTCTTAACTGTCCCTCATGATGAATTAATGATTGAATGGAATCGACGCTGAGCAACACCAAAATGGCTATGAATAAATATTTAAGATAATATTTCTTTACTCGGAAGAAATTTTCTTCTTTTAATAGTTTCTATTTGTATTGAAAAACTATCATAAAAGGTGTGAAGAAAATATGTACATTTTAAAATTTACTTCAAAGACTTTTACCTGTTGGCAATATAAAACTAGTATATAAGGAAAGATAAACACCGTAACTGTATTATAAACGGTTTCTTGTGAAGTTAATTCTTATATTCCTGACCAATATTTCAATCTTGAAACTTCAATAGATAAGAGAGACCGACTATTAAAATGTTATAAACAAGATTATACAGAATAAAACGTTTGTTTACTTTCAATTTACGAAGCATAAAAGGAGCTACATTTTTAGTATCTGAAGCCCTTTTTGCTATTCTCTAAAAAGCATCAAATATAAGATTTTTGCCCAAAGCAAAACTGTTACCTTAGCAGTAATGCATCAGAAATAATCTTGCGAGTATTTATGTAATCTTTCATGCTTTTAGACTCTTCTCATGGTTTATGCTCATAGGGGCAAGCAAATAAATCAGAATATTATTGCAGCTTTAGAATAAATTGAATAAACTTTCATAGTATTTATAAAAGTCACTGATGTATTCATTTTTTCTCAGACGCGATAAAGTGTGTGCATTTCACCTTTGTGAAAAAGCGAGTAGTTTGGTCTTAGTTTTGTAACCGAGGATTAGTGCTTTTAAGTACGTAAATAGAAATACATTAAATTCCGCAGTAAAACAGTTTTGTTCACGAGTATGAGATATCCTTTCTCATTTTATTCTTTATTTGCTTGCGAAATTGAATTTATGCATACAAATAAGAATGTTATGGATATGTGTGATAAGTGAAAAAAATATCTCAGTGCAGGCATTCAGTGATTACATAAAGATGGGACAGTTTTTTAAATTTCTAATGGTAGGATTAAAAAAAGTAATGGAGCCAAAATTATACTAGAAATAAAGTGTAATAATACAAAGAAAAGTACAAGAACGGCTAAATAAATGGTCTATGAGCTCAAATGATCCCTGATTGTAGAGATCGAAAAGAGAGTTCTTAATGAGCCAAAGACAACGGATTGCAGTCCCTTTCCTAACAAAGATCTGAGTCTGCAATAATGATCGGGAACCTTATTAATACGATGTAAATGTTTTCATAGACAGTCAGGACCAGTGGCACATTGGAATGCAACAACACTTAGGAATGTCAACTATTCAAAGCCTTTTGAAACGTTGATACGTTTCGATAAACGCCATCTTAAATGAGTTTTTGATGAACAGTTTGCTTTTATTAACTCTTCTGGTGGTTGGTTCGATGAGGTATCGGGTCATTTGGAAAATTGAACAGATCTTTATAGCAGATATATGTCGTCCATCAAGATCATGTAATCTCGTGTTGTTGCAAGAAAATGAACTCGATCTTGATTATGTCCTAATAAAGAAATCGGAAATATCTTAAAGACTAGTATCTCATCATTATCTCTCATCAATATATCCTTCTAGATCGGACCGGTGTTACTAATGACGAGATATCTCGTCTAAACCACTTCGAGAGTTGAGATGCACATTAGTTTGTTTTATAAAATAAACGGGCCTCTATTGGTTAGGCAATCATAAACGTCGTTGTCATGAACAAACACCGTAGTGGTTATGAATGGGACATCCATTTTTTGTTCTTCTGACTGATTAAATATAGGAGTGTTTGGGAATGGTAATCAAGACTTGACCAATTTTGCTAATGGTAAGATTTCTCGTCATTAAAATATTGTCAATTTTTTATGATGCAAAATAAAGATCCGATCAACTCCCGTCTACTGAGAACATACCTCGTTATTTATGGTCTGGTAAGTTTTGCTAATGACAAGGTACCTCGTTGGTGGTTGCACCTAGAGTGTTAAGCCAAGAATGAAAAGGAAATCATTATTCCGAATACAAGAGCTGAATAGAAAAATCAGTGGATGATTCATGATTGTATTTATTAAAGTTTTATGTTTCCCAATTCTTATGTTTCGAATAGATGTACTGAAAGAAATCGACGAAAGATCTCGTCCATTAAGATCTGGCCAATTTGGAAACTTACGACATACTAATGATGAGGTAAATGTGATGAGAGATCTCGTATATCATATCTGGTTAGTTTGGACACTGTTTAGTGCCTTTTCGGCACAATCACCAGAGAGGTTTATTATTTAGAGAATTAAAGTAAGTTGTTTTTGAATCATCAGTCAAGAACCAATTGAAATGAGTTAACTTAGAAGAAGATATTAAAATTCTGACTAAAATTTTACTGAACGAGTTTGCAAGATGACACTCATCCTAAAATCCCATATTGATAACGATGGCAGAAAGAAGAAGAGGCTACACCAATTTTGGGTAGATGACATTTTATTATGTCTTAAGCACATTCTAATGCAAGGCTTATATTAATTCTGAAGATAAATGGTGATAAATCTCGAGGAACAGGTTGAGGGTGTAAAATGGTTTCATTCACAATTTTTGAGTAGGTCGCTGATTGCGTTTTATATTTAATCTCTGCTAGTTAGCTGCGTGGAAGGTGATAAATAGTTTTTATAAGGGTATCCCAGCTTAAGAAAGACAGTAAAATTTCAGTCTTTCAAAAAGTGGTAAATGATTGAGATTGATTGTACTATTATATATATTACTGTATTGTATATAAGCTTTTATGAAGATGCCAAAATTCCCCATAGTACTTCATGTCTAGAATATAACAGCGTTTTTTTTCGATATATATGTATATATATATAAAATAAATAAAATAATAATAACATAAAACAGAAAATAGCAAAAAAGAATCAAACAGCTGGGTGCATTAAACCAGAAACCGAAACTCGAGACTACCCATGCAAGCGCGCTGAAGATGCAGATATAACATGGTAAGCAATATAATTTAAAGAACACAGGAATTTCCAAAACAATTACAATAAAAGTCGTAAAAAAATGATCCACCAACATTTTTTCATATTTCATTATTTTTTTAAGACTTTTGTAACTTTTTTGGAAATTCATGTCCTTAAATTTTGAGGAATGGGAGTTTTTGGTTAATTATTGTATTTTTAATAATTTTATTTTTAATGGTGAGCATATTTACACTCAAGTTAAGGTGTAATGAAAAAGAAGATCGAGACTGTGATAGGAATGGAAGCACTGTCTTTTACCATAGGGCTTCACACAGTTACTGGAAGTGATTAGCATCTTATCCTCAGTTCAGCTATTCATCGTGAACAGCCCATTGAAATGTGCTGTAATTTTGGACAGCTCCAAATAGAATCTGTTCGAAGTACCATCTGACTAATTTCAAAGCGTCAACCAAAATGTATTTAGCTCTCCAAATGGTTTCGACGAGATATCTCGTCCATCAGGATTTGACCAATTTCGCTAATGATGAGATATCTTGGCATCAAGATATTACCGATTTTTTAATTATGGCGAAATAAAAGTATTTTCAGCTTTCTTTTAATGACAAAATATCTTGCCCATCAAGATCTGGTTAATCTATATATATAATTCTCTTACGTGGCACGCAAAAAAGACGTTATTTGTTATCGCGTTTTGGCAACATTGTACGATTTTTTGTTTACCACAAAGTCCCGTGCATCAATTGAATTTATAGCGTTATCGGATGAAATTTTATTGAAAAAAAAAAAAGAATTTTAGTTAGGCTTTTGCAGTTAGTTTTTAATATAAATCAAAGAAAGCGAAGGATATTTTCAGGGTCATTTAAAAAACGGTCCTTTTCAGGGCCAACAATTATAGTTCAACAAGACGCTTGCACTACAACTTTCGGCAACAAACTCAACGAAAAAGTGTCGGTCGTTCGAGTGCTGGGGAAATGTACACACAAACATCATGCTGGGTTTTCAATTTCTAAAGCAACGCTCACATTTCGAGTTAAAATGTACTCAAAGTTTTCATTTGAATTCTGATTTCAGAGGTACTGTATATATTTTCTGTAATACAACAAAATTAGATTTGAAAAACATTTGGTACAGCTACACTCTACGTTTATGACTGATGGCAACGGCTTGGCGATTTTTTTTGGCGCACTTCTAAAGTCGCCAAGGAAAGAATTATTTCTTAACTTTTTTCCTGTCACAATTTTTTTACTTTTTACAACACACTTTTTAAGCACATTTCAGAACGTTTTAAAAAGTATATTTTAAAAAAAATTTCACAAAAAGTAGTAAGCTTAATCACATATCAAAACACATTTGTGAACCAGCAGAGAAACTAAGCTACGAATGGTAAGAATACCCTGAAACTTATCAATTACACTAAATACAGTAAGCATGTTGAAAAAGAAAAAGATTTACAAAAGAAAAAAAAAGCAAGAAATAATACCTGATAACGTCAGAATTCTCTCGTAAAAAATAATGAAAACGAAAATGGTCAAAAAAACAAAACTCTTAATCCTGTCGTGAAAAAACTATTATAACAAAATAAAAATTCCACAACTGTCAAAATACAAATAAATGGACCAATGGTATCACAGAAAACGATTTAAAAGGACCAATGCAATAAAATGATATTTTAAAAACAAAATAACCAATGGGAGGAAAGAAAAAATTTCAAACGAATCAATGAAATCAAACGATTTTAACGGATTTTGGAAGAACTTTCTAGAATATTCAAAATGGAAATTGAAAGTTTCCGTTTGCCGAGGTTGCCGTGAAAACCACAACAACAGCAACGAAAGATGGGTTGCCTTAATTTATCGTAACTCACTACTAAAAGTGCGCCAAAAAAAAAATCGCCAAGCCGTTGCCATCACTCATAAACGTAGAGTGTAGCTGTACCAAACATTTTTTTCAAACATCATATTTTGTAAACAATCCCTTCTGCTAGGACACATGTCTTCATTGAGGCGAGCGAAGCGAGCATTGGTTCGCGCAGCGAACCAATGAGGACTGCGAAGCAATGCTCCGGGGGTTGGCGAGCGTCAGCGAGCAGGGGGCGGGCCCCCTAGTTTTTTCTAATAACATACTTTGTCCATCAAACTCTGATTAGTTTTGTTAATGATAAGACACTGCGTCGAAGTAACCACGTATTGTGGGGTGAGTTTGGTTGCGATGCGGTTGGTATTACTATATTATAAGAAGTATTAAAGTGGTGTCTAAGTGCTCTACTTTTGTAGGGGATTTATTCCTCTCGTACGATTTATTTAATTATAACTCTGAATACATCGATATACTTGGTTGTAGCCTTTAATAAACTGATTAAAAGTTCTTAAGATGCACTGAAATCTCATTAGTTATAGAGAAATTGTTACGAGTACCTTAGCGATTAAAGAACATACTTTTGTTTCTACAAAAAACCTCTGAAGATTACACTTGACAAAACTGTAATGTACTCAACTGTGAGCACTACTCAAGTGAAACTGCATTTTGGAGAACGTTGAAGCGGAATTGTGACGGGAAAAACATCGCATTATCTGATTAATCCAGGCTTTTGTTGCTCAGTATAATACATTAAATTTACCGATAGAAAATAGATAATTCAATGTAGCTAATTTTGTTCAAAATAATATTAGCTCAGAACGATGAGAAACAAATAATCTAACTACATAAACCCAGTATTGTTAGAACGTTGTAATGTACTGGCGCGCGCGCGCGTGCTAGTCAAGAAGGAAATATCCTTAATCTTTATATTAGGGTTACCTGCAAGGTGGTTGTCTAAACGAGGAAACTCGTCATTAGCAAAGCTGACCAGGCCTTTATGTACGAGATGTCTTGTCATAAGAAGAAACACGACCTCATTTTGATTTCTTCATAATTAAAAAAGGGAAACTATTCATCATTCAAAATTCCACAATAATTCTTGATGACAAGGTAACTCTTCATTATCAAAATTGGTCAGATCTTGATGGATAATATATCTCGGCGAAACCACTTGGGGTGTTAAGATTGTTATCCCTCCAAGTCGTTTCGACGAGGTATCTCATCCTTCAAAGTCTGACAAATTTTGCTAATGACGAGGTATCATGTTTTCATCAGTCTTCTCTTAATGACAATATATCTCTTCATCAAAATCGGGTCAGTTGTGCTAATGACTAGATACGCCTTCGGGACAAGAGCCAGGAGGGTTAAAATGATGCTTTTTGAAGGGTCTGATGTCTCCCTAGGTTTCCTTCACCCCATCAGAATCCTTGTCAGTCCGAATCAAAACACTTTTTACTTCTGCTGCTCGTTTATATGGAAGAAGAATGAAAGAGGTAATTAAAACATTATTATTTAAAAAAAAATGACAATCACAAAAATGCAACTGTGAAATTCACCCTCCTCTATCACTATCTCGTCATTGAAAGAAAATTAATCTGATCCTGATGGACGAGATATCTCGTCGTAAGAAAAAAACTGATCTGCTCGCGATTAAAGAATCGGCAATATGTTGATGACGTGGTAACTCGTCATTAGCAAAATTGATCATACGTTGATGGATGATATATCTCGATGAAACCATTCGGAAGGGTAATCAAAGAGACTGGTTGGTTAGGTTTTATCGCACCAAGGGGATGTTTAGATCTAAAACACATTTAAATATAAAAAATATATATATTTCTTTCTATCAGTAGCAGATATATCAAAATTTTAATTAATATTCTGATAGAATTTACAATCAGAAACTTGTCTATAGAAAAGTAAATTAGAAATTCCAACACAAGAACCGTCGCTATGATTGATAAAAAGTTTACCGAATCAATGTTTCGCATGCGCTCTTTGGATTCAAGCAGTGTGACAGTTTTTTTGACGAGCTGAATAGTTTTTCAATTTATTCCCGGTTTCTGTTCATATGAAAGGAACCTAACGCTTGAAAACAGAGAAACGCCGTGTAAGATCCTTTATCCTATTGCCAACCTTTACGAATATCTATCGCATGGACCTGTTCAAACGTTATATATTTACCACTCAGACAAATACAGATTTAAATTCCATATTTTACTGAAGCCGTGGTTGCCTAGTTGGTAGTCTCGGATTGGCAAACGGAGGGTTTGTTTGCTTGAAACTCGATTCAACCAAAGTATACAGGAATTAACGTCACACTGAAGAAACACAATGGGCTGTTGGTGACGGTTCGGGATCAATCCCAAAGCGAAAGATCCAGCTATTCAACCGAAGTTTTGAGAGTCGGGTGCAACCTCGTCCTATGACCATGGTTGAATATGATGTGGTGTTGTTCTCGGCTATTTCCCTTAGGGTTTGATCTCCGACTGTCGCAATTAGCCCGTTGTGTTGTTGTTCCCATGTGAAGTTGATTCAAAATTACCAAATACCATTACCAACGATTCAACCAAAGACCGTCGTGCACGGGGTAGGGCAAGGCGTATAAATATGACCTTAATTTCGTGACCATAAATGTTCTTACGTTGGCGTGGTGTGGAAGCATGTAGACAACAGTGCCTTCTCAGGAGTTGACCACTTCATCTGACCGTGGTTTAAAATTACGAGGTGTAGTCCTCGGTTCAATCCCGGGCCATTGTCATTAGCACGATGTCTTGTTGCGGTGCGTCGTAAATTCAAATTCCTGCATACCCTACTGTCAACCTTCACGTATACACCACCCTACAATAATGGACCGGACGCCAGCGGATTTGCATAAAATCGACTACTTGTTTGGGGGTGTTTTTCGTGGTATGGCCTGGGACTTTTGCATGTTGTTCCTGGTCAATTGAAAGCCGACGCCTACATGAACATTTTAGAAATTCAGGTTCTTCCTACGCTCTGCAAATTTTATGGAATGGACGAATGTTATTTGCAGGACGACAACGGTCCTTGTCATGTTGCAGCCTCAGTCAAGCAGTGGTATTAAGACATGGATGTAAAACGTCTTCCCTGGCCAGCTCAGAGTCCCGACCTAAACCCCATAGAACATTTTTGAATTTGTGGGACGAGGTAGATCGACGCTTACAGACCAGGAAACCACGTCAGAAATCTACAGCTGAACTGGCGACACTCTCAGCAGGAATGTACACAAATGCCCTTAGCTGTGTATCAATACCTTGTTGAAAGTATGCCCAGAAGGGTTGCTAGTGTCATTGCAGCACGTGGGGGACCACACCCTATGAAGCATGTATTCTTTTCCTTTTGCCATCAAATCTTGCTCTCCGGTCCATTATTGTAGGGTAGTGAATGTCGCATAGATGTTTCTTACATGTTAAGTATTTAGTACTCAGACAATCACAAATTGTAATTCTATATTTTACCCAATGAGCTTTTACGGATCATTACGTCGGATGTCGCTAAAGGAAAAACATGTCTCCTCACGCAAACCCCCTTAAGTAGTTTTTATTGAGAAAAATTGTCCCACTCGAAAGCGTTTACGCGAAAACACATAACGGGCAAATGAGTTACAGCTGCAACACACTCCAAAGAGCTTATCAACTGCCAAGTTCCGTATAAGCAAATAAAATACGCGTCGTTAATACCCAGGATGACACGCCATCTAAAAATAAATACAAGGAGCCGCTTCCATCACATCACCAGAAGATCGGGAAGAGGTAAAAAAACCATTAACTGAAGACGCTACAAGAATTTTTTATGACCCTGTTAAGTAAAAATCAATGGCGTCCCTCCCCCACGCTCGCATAGCATTAATTTTCCATCCGACGCTATAAAAGATCGATTTGGTAAGGAATGACAGTTCTAAGCTCAATTACTTAGCGAAGGGGCTCCAAGGTAGATCAAGAGCAGCGGCCATTAGAAGAGCTGGAGGTGTTTATGATTGGGATTTATTTAGGGCCCATCGCATGAATTCCGAACAGTGCTTCCCTGAGCGGGCCGTAATGGGCATCCATCAAAAAGGTGTGATCGCGGATGGGGTGTTTATTACGTGAGTGCTTACGGTGCCGGACGTTTAACATCCGGACTCCGCTTAGCGTCTTACGTCAGTTTCTTCAGCCCTTTTTTTCGGGGATGGAAATGCGTTTTAGGGGCTGATTTACGCACGGGTTTTAGTTTCGGGATTTGTGAGTAAGTGCTGTCGGGATATGTGGACTAAGAGAATCGGTAATTGCATTTCCAAGTCTGGCACCCGCCCAGTGAAGACTGGATTTGGTGTTTTCATCTTTGCGTGCGTTAATGGGGTGTTGCGTTTGCGTAGTTAAAATCATCGTTGAAATGAGTGTTGTAATGTTTGTTATGGATTCGGTTTTATGTGAGGGAGGGATATAAATTCCTTAATAGTTGGAATTGGTTACACAGGGTTATTAGACGGGTCGGTAGTCAAATTTATGATGCACTTGAGCAGCACAACTGGCGATGATTCGAGTAATTTTGGTTATTTTTAATTAACGTCGTACTGGAGCAACACAACGGGCTATTGACGACGATACGGGATCAATCTTCTAAGAGAAAGATCCGAGGACAACACCACGTAATTGTGAACCTCGGTCATATGACGAGGCAGCACTTGAGCTGGCACCCCACTCTCCAAACTTCCACACCAACCCAACGTGAGGACTTTCGGCCACGACAGATATAAGGTGCAACAGCCGCCTCTGCACTATACGCTTACAAACATCCACGCCTTAACCCGGATTCGAGCCAGGAATCTTCCGATCTAGATGTTAACACCTTAACCACCAGAATGGTTGATCGGATGCGAGGGTTCTGGATGAACCCCCCGAAGGGAAATATTATAAATCAACTTCTCGTGATGCTGAGTCACGGTCAGAGGACGAGGTCAGTACCTGAGCCGACACATCACTCTGAACGTCCACGTCAACGTGAGGACATTTGAGGCCGCGACATATTTAACCCGCTTATGCCACACGCACGCCAAAGTCTTACGAGCTCACAATCCTCCGGTTGCTTAATTAGTATTGGTTATACCGACAGGGTTATTAGAAAGGCAGGTTGTTGAATTAACGATGCACTGGGGTAAAACAACGGATTATCAGCGACAGTCCGAGATAAATCCCGAAGGGAAGATCCCTATAGTTACTGTCAAACGACAAGATCACCCCCTGATCTCACACTCCACACTTCAAACTTTCACGCCAACGTGAAGACATTTGAGGTCACGATAGATTTAACTCACATAAGTCACACGTTCACGGAAATCCCTCGACTTCACAATCCTCCGATTGCTATAAGTTGGAATTGATTGTACAGGATTATAAGGTAGATAGTGTGTTGAATTTAGGATGCACACTGGTGGAACACAATAGTTTATTGATGTCAGTTCAAGACCGATCCCGAAGACACCTGGTATTTTTGAGAATTGATCAGATGACGGTATATTCTCATTTGCATACAAATTCAAATAATTAGAAAATGGCAAAGTTAAAAATGAAAAGTTTTTTTTTGACATTTGTATACATTGCGGAATGTGGTCGAATACTTTTGTGTACCTATTTCGTGTTTTGCTATTCTGGTTGTAAGCTAAACTAAGGTGACAAAGTTTTCATGTGGTGAAACATAATTCGTCTTTTTAACTGAATCTTTATAAAATTGTTGAAAGTATTGAGAAACGTGAAGTGGGCATATACTTTTGTGATACACTGCAAGTGAATTTTTGGTACTTACAAAGAATCAAAGACCTGTACCAACTGAAGCTATATTTTGTTTTCTTCTCCAGATACAAAACGTGTCATACAATGCATCTAGAATTACGATATAAATGTTGCTTCTGAAATAAGAACAAGCGTTTCATGATATCATCAATCAATTCCAAAATTAAAAATTTCTGAAATAAATAATTTCACGCTACAGGATCCCGACTCCGAATATCAAGACTTATTTTTAAATTAAAAAAAAAAAAAAGAAAGAAAAGATTTCGCATGGCCAAATACATTTTTGGAGTAACTTTTCTCGAATCTTTGTTTTCGTATCTAGACTATTTTTGTATGCAAAAGAATCGCAATATTTTGGAAACTCTTTTCCCCAATTTGAAAAAATCTATAGAATAACTCAAATGCAGAAGCGCACAACATCTCTGTTGACTTTTCATATATTTTGAATATCCAAGAAGGTTCGATCTCCGCAGGCATGGATTGGTAACCTTATAAGATAAAAGGATAGCAGGGCTATTATTGTTCAGTGCGAAGTCTTGTTGAAATATATGGAAAAGGATTGCTTCCTTGCCTCGTAGTGGATTCATACATGCGGTATGCCTATGTAGCATTTGAGTATTAAACATGGTCTTATTTAACATTGCAAAATAAAAGATGAATAAGGGAGAACAAATGGAACTGTCTTGGATGATTTATTAAGAGAGTGATTTTGTATGTCTTTGACGATTCATCTGTATTGCTTATCAGGCTAAGAGTTTTTTTTTTGTGACTAATTTTAATAATTTATTTGAATAGTTTAACTTTATTTTCGGTATCTTTGTCGGGACAACGCGTTATCCAAGTATTTCACCTGAAGATGAAGATCCCTTTTCCCTCCTGACTCGATCAGATTATAAGTTAACCCTCCAAGTGGTTTCGGCGAGATACCTCGTCCATCAAGACCTGGTTAAGTTTGACAATGACGAGATATCTCGTTCATCAAGATTTGGTTAGTTTTTTTGATAACCGAGACACATCTAACTGCCCTATCACTCTAAGGGGAATGAAGATCCAAATAAGGAAATGTTTTGTATCAGACTGGGTAATTAAAAGCAGTTCACAAGAATTCAAAATCACCATGAGGGTTCAATAGCTTCAGATTAGCAATGCGATGACTGTCCTCTAAGTTTCCAAAAACTCTTCCTTGCAGATATGGATCGATGTATTTATCCTATCGAGAGCTTTTTTAACACCCATAGGCTACCAATCCGAGGAGTCTAGAGATATGCAAGGAGCTTGCCAGATTGTTTATGGAATGCCTGTACAGAGGCTGTTCGTACATTTTTTAGACGATTTTGGTTAGCGGTAATAAAAAATCGTTTGCTGCAAAAGAAATAATTGCAGTTGTATTATGCTTTTAAAAGTCAAAATTATCGTCTGCGGCTTGAGAGGTTTGTTTTTATTCAAAATGTCGTTTTTAACAAAGCAGTGGTTCGAAGGCTATATTTATGCTCTTTCCGAAGAGAAATATTCATATTCCGTTATCCAAAAAAAGTGAGAGTCATGGTTTTGTGATATCTAAAGCGTCGATAGGTAAAATCGTCAACAAGAAAGGAAAAAAACGTCAAATTGGAGCCTCAAGTGGGACAAAAATTCCAAACAAGTATCCAAGGAAGAAACAGACATTTGGGACTATTGCAAAAGTACGTTGTTTAATGTTAAAAGAAAATCCCCCTAGTCAAAGGACAGTTGCAAAATCATTAAAATGCTCGGTGTCCACTGTAAACAAAATGATAAACGTTGATTTAAATCTAAAAAAAACGAAAAAACGCAATGTGCATCGTTTTTCTCCAAAGCATATCGCTGAACGTAGGACACGCTGCCGAATTCTTTATGAGAAACACTTATCCAAAGAAAAATGGGAAAAAAATTGTCACAATAGATGAATCATGGGTGTATTTAAATGATTGCAGCAAAAAAAGAGGCATTTATTATCATAAAAGGGGAGAAAAAAATTTAAGTACATGGATCGAAAATCATGAATTACTTAGAAATGAATCACTTAGAAAAGAAAGTTTTTCTAAGTGATTCATGATTGTTGCTGGTTTTACATATAATGGCAAGTTAAAAATAAAGAGAGAGGAAAAAAATGTTAAGATTAACTCTAAATACTATCAGGAACATATTTTATCACCAATTTTTCTGAATGAAATATCATCGCTTTACCCACAGTACCATCAATCTGTGGAACTCTATCAAGACAAAGCTAGCAGTCACACATCAAAATCCACTGTAAATTTCCTAAAAGAAATGGAACAAAAAACCGGTATCAAGGCCATACCCTTCACTTATATCCCTACTAAATCTCCCGATGTATCACCTATGGGTTTTTGTGCTTTCGGACTTTAAAATCTGCATTATCCAAACGTCGTCCCACAACCCTTACAGGACTCTGGAAAGCTGTTCAGGAGGAATGGGATAGAATACCTCTTCTGACACTTCAAAAGGCATTATTATCCTGGAAATTACGGTGTCGATAGTTCAGAATAAGGGCTATCAAATACAACATTTAAAACACAAGAATTTTATGTAATTTAGTTTTGTGAATACAATATACATTGTCTAAAAAATGTGTGAACAGCCTCTGTATATCCCTTGTTCCACCATGTTGTCAAATCGTTGTTTGGTAATCTTGAATGGTGCAGGGTTCAGTCTTCGCGCTCTCACGGTAACGGAATCAAGATTATCTTCGCCTCTATTGTTTGTAGAGATTGAAAAACGAAGTAGTCCTTTCATTGTAGTTTTGAAACAAATGCTCCGGTCATCAGATTGCAGAAGTTACCAGTAAATACTGTTTGAAGTTTTAAGGATTGGGAAAGTTTTTTGTTCGAAATTGTATTTTGTACAAACAAGTAAAATATGATTAAATGAAACTTTTTTACATATAAGACATTCCGCTGATTTTTCGATATGGAATCGGAATAACAAGGAGGGTGTGATTGACATTTTATTTCGGCACCTGGTTAGCAAAAAATCTTCTCGTCTGTTGTTTGACCATTTACAAATATTTTGTAAATCGGAACTGTTACCTGATAT
Source organism: Metellina segmentata (assembly GCA_947359465.1). Lineage (NCBI taxonomy): Eukaryota > Metazoa > Arthropoda > Arachnida > Araneae > Tetragnathidae > Metellina > Metellina segmentata. The sequence continues at coordinate 57,352,283 of OX375876.1, read as the reverse complement.
GAGTGGTAATTGCTTGTAAACCATTCTTCAGTTAGTTCTTTATCAATTTCAATTATGCGGCTTGTAAGATTTTCTGCAGATACCCAATCCAAAGATATACCTTGATGATTCACAGCTTTTGCAAGTTTATCCACGTTTTCATTAATATCTATATTCCGGTGATCTAGTATTCAAAATAATGTGGTTTGTTGATTTTAAGTGTGATTCAAGCATTTTCTTTCTTAAACGAAATTTACTTTGGGAGATTTTTGTTAATGTTGGTCAGTGCCGTTAGAACAGATTTACTGTCAGTAAAAATAGCGTTTTTCTATTTGGAACTGTTAATTCGTCAATTGCTTGGCAAATTGCTGGGACTCTGCAGTGAAAATGGTATTAATGTTATTAATTCTGAATCAAAAAGAACTCTCTCCTGACCAACCCGCAATCGCTGTGAAAGTAACCAATTTTGAAGCATTTAAGGCATTTACATTGTAATCATTAAGTACTCTGTTTTTGAAGTCTTGAAAAAGTGAGTTAAATATTTTTGAAATAAGATTTTTATTTTGAAAGTTATAATTTGAAATTTTCATATGGATACATAAATTTTTCTCCCATCTGTGTCTTAATCTGGTTTGACAATCTGTTCTGGTTTTGCCAACTGTGATAATAATCGGGTAGTTATCACTTCCAAAAGTATCATCTACAATTTCATACTTAATTTGTGTGAAAGCATCAGGTGAGCAAATCGAGAGGTTGATAGAAGTGAGTTCGTTTAAAGAGATGTGAGTGGGAGAATATGATAATTGATGAGGCGTAGATCATTTAGGAGAATCCAATTTGTAACGTTTACTCCTTCTCTTGTGTTGGTTTGCTAGTTACTGCAAAATTTGTCTAGCCTCTTTTGCTGACAGTTTCTCTTATGGAAAATAAATATTGAAGATGTTTAAGCATTGATTGTTTGTATAGTAGACTGTAATTTCTAAAATGTCTTGATTAATTGATGAAGGCGAAAAATTTAAAACATTTGTTAATAAATTTTTATTTACAGTGTTGAGATGTCCCCCTCCTTTGCTGTAAGTTCTGTCTTTTATGAATATAGTTTAATTTTTAGGATGAAATTTTTCATCAGGTTTTAAATGTGTTTCCTGAAATACGTATATATCTGTTGAATTAAAGATTGAGTTCTGTAGCCATAGATTTTATTGTGAACACTTCTTGCGTTCCACTGAAAAATTTTCAGATTGAAAACAAAATGAAGTTAAATAAACGATGAACATACCTGTGAGAAAATATACCCATGACTGCTGTTTCCTTAAGTGTCGATTAACAGGTAAGTGTCGATTTCCATTTTCAAGTCAGCTTCAAGTTGTCTTTATGTTGATCACTTTTTCTACAAGTGTGGTGATTTTGGATTGAACTTTTTTTTTCTGGACTAGTGACATTTTGGAACGTTTTTTGGATGATTGCGTATTTCATTAAATGATCATTTGTGTCATTGATTCAACGAATTCGTTCAAAGTTTTGATGAATTGTGATTATTATTTCAATACTTCAGTTAGGGGTGTTTGAAGTTTCTTACAGTTTCTCGGATTGCATTTTTATATTCTAAGTTTGTAGGTTTACTTTCGTCATTATTTTATATAATCTACACTACTGTTAGTGAAAATTAAAACACTTGAAAGAATCATCAGATAAAACAGATAAAATTGAGACTTATTAGATGTTTTTCTCATAGTGGTTTAAATAAACGATTAAATTCACAAAAAAAAATAATGCTTAAAATCAATATCTGGTGCAGCCGCCTCATGCAGCGATGACAGACTGTACACGTCGTTGAATCGAATCGACTGTACACGTCGTTGAATCGAATCGTATAGATTCTGAATGTCACGCTGATGTATAACATTCTAGATGGCCTCTATCTGATGCCAAAATTCAGCCATACTATCTGCCTGAAGAGCGAGTCGCCGACTGATGTCACTCCAGACATGCTCAATGGGCGACATATATGGAGAACGTGCAGGTCATAAGGAATCGGAACCTGTCGTATACTAAAGAAGGTTTGTACATTTCGAGCAACATGTGGACGGGCATTGTCTTGCTGAAATACATTTCCGGGAATGTGTTGAAGGAGAGGTAGGACCTCAGGCTACAAAACTTCTCTGTTGTTGCAGGGTTCCAATAATTCGGAGTTAGCGGAGTAGCCCATGGTATCTAATAGTGCCCCAGACCATAATGCTAGGCGTTCGTCCAGTAGTACGCTCAATAAGACACTCCGGGAGAATGCGTTCACCTCTGTAGGGTCTGACAAGTACGTGCCCATCGTTATAGCCTAGATTGTAGCGGGACTCTTCTGAGAAGAAGACTTGGTTCCACTCGGATTGCCATTGGTGGGTCCGTGGTTAAGCATCAAGGGAATCCTGCGCAGAAGAATCCTTGCACATATCCAATGGTACAGCAAACGTCAACGCACCGTGGAGGCAAACAAGAAAACAGCTGTAGGTTTACCCTTAGGTTTCGGCTTGTTCGCTTCTTCATGGTTCATCTCTTCCACACACGCATCACTGTTGTGGAATTACGCTCCATGCGAGTGGCGATTTCAAGATACCAAAGTCTACCCTCTCAGAGGCCGATCATGCGACTCGTTGAAACTTCCTTAATTGCTCGTATGGCACTGCGTTTTTGGCGAGGCATTGTGACTTATAAGCAATCATTTACAGCAGCAAACGACGATACACACATTTCAAAGCACCTTTACGTTGCTTTTTATACACAGCTCACTTGTAAGTTTAGAGGGTGTTTCTCGGTCCACATATGCGTGATCACTTTGTATTTCTAATCATTTGCATTACCTAACCTTTTTGCATTTCATGTAAGTTTCGTTTAGTTTGCACGATTCCTTCATGGTGTAGCAATTTTTGCAAACAATAGGATATATATATATATAATTTTAAGAACACAAGAATTTCGAAAAAAATTTTCAACAAAAGTCTTAAAAAATGATAAAAAAAATGAAGAGATGTTATTGGATCAGGGTGTCATCAGGGAGGAGCCTGACCCAAACAACATTAAATGGTGTTTTCTACATATGAACAGCATTAGGCTGAAAAAATTGCTCATACACTCCTCCAAACACCACCAAAAAGCAAGTAAAACAAAATACCAAAACAGAGCAGCAACAAAACGAAATCAAACCCGAAGCCGCAGTCGGGAGATCAGCAGCAACAAGCCTAAAAATTACCACCAAATGCCATCAATTACACAATCTAACTATATGCTAACACCATACTTATGGAGTGTATGAGCAATTTTTTCAGCCTAATGCTGCTCATATGTAGAAAACACCATTTAATGTTGTTTGGGTCAGGCTCCTCCCTGATGACGCCCTGATTCACCAACATCTCTTCATTTTTTTATAACTTTTAAAGACTTTTGTAGAAAATATATTTTGGTAATTCTTGTGTTCTTGAAATTATATTGCTTACCATGCTATGTCTACAGCTTCAGCGCGCTTGCATGGGTAGTTTCGAATTTCGGTTTCTGGATAATGCACCCCGGCTGTTTGGTTATTTTTTCTTATTTTGTGTGTGTTATGTTGTGTATATCTATCTATCTATCTATCTATCTATCTATCTATCTATATATATATATATATATATATATATTTATATATATGTATGGTTTGGAGTTTAAAGAAACTAAATCGTCTGAATTTCAATTACATTTAATTAAAGACGATCACAATTATGTATTTACAAAGTTTAAAGAATGACATCGAAAGCACGTTATTGCTTTAAGTAACAAATTCTGATTGAGAGTTTGGCGTCTAGAACACTGTTGCTGCAAAATCTAATACTCATCGTCCGCCGGTTCCGCCGTCTGCAGAAAACCACGTCTGGTATCCTTAGCTCCCTTCTTTCGTCTGCGGGGTCGGGGCCAACGACCGAACACTGCACAGGGGAGGAATGTCGGTTGAGGTAGAAATGTCGGTTGGTTGCTATGCGGTGCGGGGGTCTGTTCTTACAACTCGGCCATATGACATCTCTTTCGCCCTCGAAAGAACGAGTTCCAGAGTCTATTGACACATTACAGCAACATCGAGTAGAAATACCTGGAAAAATTAAGAGAAAAAAAAACAGTTTATGTACAAAACAAAAGTCTCTAGTCTGAAGACCAGGGCTTCATGTAATCAGCAGCTGTGGAAGTTGCATTTGGTCCATCATGACTTCCAACTTTTTCCACATCATAACGATTCTTAGGCTTGACCTTGACAATTCGGTACGGTCCATGAAACTTCGGTTTTAATTTTAGTCCCGTACCAAACTGTGTCCGTTGTATGGCCACCAACTCACCAAGTTTGTAGAGGCGTGCCACTTTTCTTCTTTTGTTGAAGCTTCTGCGATTCTCCTCTTGCATCTTCAATATGTTTTCTCTAGCTTCCTCTCTCGTGTCGTTTCGATCCTCCATCATTGCTTTCATGGATTCCTCCTCCAATATTTCCTTTAAATTTAGATCGGCTTTGTCTTTTAATTTTACTCCCGTTAAAAGCTCAAAAGGGGTAAATTTTGTACTTCTCGATATAGTGCTATTAATTATTTTTTGTACCGAGGCGACATGTTTGAACCATTTCGTAGGGTCCGTTATAGAGAGTTTTGATAAGATGGGTATTAAAATTTTGTGCATTACTTCAATTTGTCCATTTCCGCGAGGAATCCCGGTGGTTATTTTGCTATGCTCAATGTTCTCATCTTTGCAGTACGTTTCAAACTCTTTTGAGGTAAAAGCTGAACCTCTGTCCGTTATTAATCTGGATGGATTTCCAAATGTAACTTGTTGGGATCTAAGTTTATCTATTGCATCTTGAGTAGATGTTGATTTGACCGGATAAAACCAGACGAACTTGGTAAAAGCGTCAACTACCGTAAAAATGTACTGATAGTTCTTATTTGTAGAGAGCATCGGTCCAATAAAATCTATGTGATAAGTACTTAAAGGTACATTTTCTTTTGGAATGGGGTTAAGGAAACCCTCACTTTTCCCACGTTTCCTATTACAAAGAATACACTCAACACAATTTGCAATCACATTTTCTATTTTTGACCTCATCTTTGGCATGTAAAACTCTTGTTTTAAAATTTCTTCCGTCTTAGCTACAGCGTAATGTCCCCTACAATGGATTTCTCGTACAATTTCCCTTTGTAATGACTCTGGTATAACGAGCAATTCTCTTCCCTTATCGTATTTGTATAGAACCCCATTTCTCACAATGTGTTCACTATCTTCTCGATTCTCAACCAAAGCTTTTAATATTTTAAGGAATTCGTCTTGATCTTGAGCGGCGGCTATTTTAGCGGTCACTTCACTATGTGAACGAGTAACAACAAGCACCGCGTTTCGACTAAGAGCGTCGACGTGCGTCATTTGTTTTCCTGACCTATGTACGATATTGTAGTCAAATTCTTCTAACTGTAAAGCCCACCTTGCGACTTTTGGGGTAAGATCTTTCTTACTCATGGTTTGCTTAAAAGCAGAACAGTCAGTCACAATTTTAAAATTAGAACCCAGTAAATAATGTCTAAATTTTTTTAAGGCTTCAATTACAGCCAAAACTTCTAGCTCATAACTGCTATATTTTTCTTGCTGTGGAGATGTTTTTCGACTAAAATAATGTATAGGGTAAAATTTATTGTCACTTCCCTGTTGTAACAACATTGCTCCGAATCCTTGGCTGCTAGCATCTGTATGCAGTTCTAGGACTGAACCCTGTTGATAGATGTGCAAAACTGGTTTTTTGGTTAAAATACCTTTAAGCTTTTGAAAAGCTTCCTTTTGTTCATATTCAAATTTAAACTCAATGTTTTTCCTCAATAGATCACTAAGTGGTTTTGCAATTTTTGAATATTCGGGTATAAATTTTCGGAAGTACCCGGTGAGTCCTAAAAAGCTTTGTACTTGTTTAACAGATTGTGGTTGCGGAAAGTTTTGTACCGCTATTGTTTTCGATAAGGATGGTTGAATCGTTTTGTTTTCAATCTTATAGCCTAAAAATTCTATTTGTCGTTTCAAAAACTGACATTTTTTAAAGTTAAATTCCAACCCGTACTCTGATGCTACCTGTAGAACGCGTTTTAGTTTCTCAAATCCTTCTTCCTCATTTTTGGACGGTATTATGATGTCGTCCATATAAATTAGTACAGTTCCGTCTTGCATTAAATTCCTGAATACAGCGTTTATGTATCGCTGAAACACACTCGGAGAATTACAGATTCCAAACGGTGTCTTGAGGAATTCCCACTGTCCATGGTGCGTAACAAAAGAAGTGAATTTTGTGCTATTTTCATGCACGTCTACATGAAAAAAACCGTTTCTCAAGTCTAAAGTTGTAAAAACTTTGGACTGTTCGAGTTTGTCCAATACGTCTTCTATGAGAGGTAAGGGGTAGCGATCTTTAATCATTTTTTTGTTTAGGTTACGGTAATCAATACACAGTCTATAACTGTCGTCCTTCTTTTTACACAAAACAACCGGTGCGGAATAATCCGAACAACTGGTTTTTATTATTCCCTCCTGTAACCATTGCTGTATCTGATCTTCTACAATTTTTTGTTCCTTGATAGGCAACCTGCGAGGACGCTGGCTGATAGGAATATCATCGCTAAGAATAATGTTCATTTTTAATTCCGTACTTTTCGTTTTGTTTGGTCTATAGTCATTTACGAGTCGACTTAATCCCGTCTTCAAAGAGTTACCCATATGACTCATATCCATTTCTTCAATATTTACGGCATCTGCCAACTGAATTAGACAGTTATCCCATAACTCACATGATTTTGCACTTTCGGTATTGCTAGGGGTATGTGTTTTTTCCTTACTGACATCGTATCTCCGTTCAGTGGAACGCACTGATTTGGGTTCGGCTTCGTTTTTCGCCAACTGTGCATAATTGACGCGAACTCCATCTACCCTTCCTTCTATTTTAATTTCGTTTTCACAAAACGTAAGCTTAAAATTTCTCAACACGTCCATGCCGATAATCATTTCGTTCGACATTATTTCTAACACATAGACATTAGTTGATATTAGATATGCGTCAATTGATACATCACAATGAAAGAAACCTAGAGGAATAACACTCTCTTCACTTATGCCAGTTAATTTTACATTATTTGTATCCAAATTAGGTTTACCAATTTTCAAATAAAAATCATAATTAATCATACTAATATCACTTCCAGTATCAATTAATGCATCACAATTTACACCACAAATTTCAACATTCTTTCTAAGCTTATTTACAGTCTTTGATGAATTACGAATGTATGCTTTATTAGATAGAGACACTTTGAAATCTTTTTGAGGACAAAAACTAGCTTTATGGCCATAGTTATTACATTTGAAACATTTCAGGCCATCTTTTCTGTTTTTGCAATGAATTGATTTGTGTCCCATCTCATTACAATTAAAACACTTTATCTCTCTCTTATTATAATAGTTATCATCAACATAATTCCTTTGAGCACGAATGAGCGATTGTGGTAAATATTTAGATTCCTTGACGAAATCTGATTTACTTCTGTTTTCGGAAACTCGTAGATTTCTGTTTGTTTCTTTTTTAAGATGATATCGTGCAGCTTCGTATTCGTCTAGCTTGTTTACTAAATCTTCTATTTTCTTTACTTTTGGCAAATCGTCAAGAAAATGATCGCGTACGTCATTAGGAATTTTACTTTTTATTTGGTCAACGACCATTAGTTGCTTCAAATCTTCAAAATTGGTTACCTCTAATGAATTTATCCATTCTTCGAAAAAGTTGTTAACTTCAAAACCAAAATCTCGCCACGAGGATGATTCTCTCTTATGAGTAAAGAATTTCTGTCGAAATTGTTCGGAACTTAATTTGAATCGTTTAAGTAACAGTTTCTTGATATAATCATAGTCATTTGCTGATGGATCAGGTTCACGGGCAATTAAACTGACTATGTCGAGTGGTAGCAATCCCAACAAATAAGAAACCCAGTTTTCTTTTGCTATATTAGCCCTACTTATTTGTTTCTCAAATAAAGAAAGGTAAACACTTATATCTCCGCTGTTATCGTAATTCTTTAAAAGCTTTAATAAATCAGTTCTAGGCGGCGTTTCTGGCTCAGATAATGTACCTTCCTTACTCCTTAACTCTAGTTCTAACACTTTTAAATTATATTCACGCTCGCTTTTTTCAGCTTCGACTTTTTCTAAATTTTCCCGCTCATTAGTAATGGTCAAAAGTAAATTCTTTGCAAAATCCTCGTCGTAGTCTTTTGACTCCATTATAATTCTAGTTAATAGTTGCACTTTAGCGTTTTCTGGCGCTGTTAATTCTAACTCGTCCACCAAAGTTAATAAGTCGATCTTTCGTGCTCGTCCAAGAAATGCCATAGTTGAAAAGTCAAAGTTTTACTCACAGTTTCTTGCTTCCTTTTCAGCTCGAAGAGCCTCACAGTGTTGGTTCACAGTTGGTCACAGTCTTTTTTAACTCGTCAAAAGTTCCAGATCTTGTTCCAAATCCGGGCCGAACGCCCAAGTTTTGTATGGTTTGGAGTTTAAAGAAACTAAATCGTCTGAATTTCAATTACATTTAATTAAAGACGATCACAATTATGTATTTACAAAGTTTAAAGAATGACATCGAAAGCACGTTATTGCTTTAAGTAACAAATTCTGATTGAGAGTTTGGCGTCTAGAACACTGTTGCTGCAAAATCTAATACTCATCGTCCGCCGGTTCCGCCGTCTGCAGAAAACCACGTCTGGTATCCTTAGCTCCCTTCTTTCGTCTGCGGGGTCGGGGCCAACGACCGAACACTGCACAGGGGAGGAATGTCGGTTGAGGTAGAAATGTCGGTTGGTTGCTATGCGGTGCGGGGGTCTGTTCTTACATATATATATATATATATATATATATATATATATATATATTCTAAATCTTCGATGGGAACAACATATTTTACAAGAGTTACCCAGCTTCGTTGGTCATAGTAAACAAAATGTATTTGCAGTATTTGCACGTTTAGTTTATTGTAAGCACAAACTCTCGTTATTTTTTGCGCTTAGCCACTAACTTCTAGAGAAGTAAATCTAAGAGTTAGTGGCTTAGCGTGGTTGTCACGTGATAGTGCGATCGGATGATTTGAGAAATGAAATCTTATTTTATAACTTATTAAATACCTTATTTTTGTTATGTTTGCGTTGGATTCCAAGTAAAAGCTTGTCAGTTATCAGCTGTTAGTTAGGAAATCCTCATTATCAGTTGAAAATTAAGATAATAATAAATTTAAATCGTGCTGTTGGATATTTTATCCGACATCAACAAAGACAACCTGAACGGAGCTAAGAAACAGTTCAGGATTCTAGTTTAAGAAGATCAATTCGAAACGAAGCCGATAATCACTGTCACGCAAAAATTGTGTGTTCAAAATGAAGTTGACGAACATAGTTGTGGAACTATGAGTGAATAGTGCAATTTTTGTGGGGATCTTTATTGGAAGAAAGAGCTCAATGCTGCCAATAAGTATACCAAATGTTGCCATGATATAAAGGTTCGGCTAACGGCATTATTTGATGCACCGGGGCTATTCAAAGTATTGCTAGCTGAAACGGTACGGACAAATGTTTTATGGTAGTCGTAGACGATAGAAGTAAGGATGTTTTGTGCAAGATTATTCGTGAATGGATTTAGCCGGAAACTACCAAAGTGTCTGACTGTTGGAAGTCTTATGCTGATATCGGTGACCCGAAAGACAAAGTTTCAAGGGTTATCGATTCGATCATATGACAGTCAACCACAGTCAGCACTCTAAGGACCCAGCTACAGGAGCCCATACCAACTGATTGAGGGGACATGGGGTAACGTCAAACGATTCCTTAAGGAAACTAGAACAGTCAACGACCAATTTGACGATTACCTTGCCGAATATCTACTGCAGCGGCAACACAATGGGACGGAAATCCAACGGATGTTCCCTGGGTACAGTTTCAGTCTACGTAAATAGCGGTTGCGGCGGCGTTGGCGTTTTTTCGGCGCACTTCTAAAGTTGCCAAGGAAATAATTATTTCAAATGAACCAATGAAATCAAACGACAATTTAACGGATTTTGAAAGAACTTTCTAGAGTATTCAAAATGAAAATGGTACAGTTACACTCTACCTTTATGAGCGGTGGTAACGTCTTTGGCGATTTTTTTTTTGACTCTTTTTAGTAGCGAGTTACGGTAAATTAAGGCAACCCATATGTCTTTACGGTTATTGTGGTTTTCATGGCAACCTCGGCAAACGGTAACTTTTAATTTTCATTTTGAATATTCTAGAAAGTTCTTCCAAAATCTGTTAACTGTCTGATTTTATTTGTTCATTTAAAATTTTTTCTTTGCTTCCATTGGTTATTTTGATTTTAAAATATCCTTTGATTGCATTGAAATGGTCCTTTGAAATTTTTTTTCTTTGATAACATTGGTATATTTATTTGTATTTTTACAGTGGTGGAATTTTTATTTTAATATAATTCTTTTTCACCGAAGAGTTCTGAAATTTTTGTGTTTGCTATTTGTGAAATATTCCTGTTTAGTAATTTTTTTTTCGGAACAGTTATGATGTATCAGGTTGTATTATTTGTTGCTTGTTTCTTTTAAAAATCTTTCTCTTTCCAAACAGCCTACTGTATTTAGTGTGATTGATAAGTTTCAGGGTATTCTTACCCAACATTCGCAGCTTGTAGCGCCCATGTTTATGCTAATGACAGTGTCTCCCTCTGACGGTTAGCAATATGAAATAGGCAGTCGAGAGCCAAGTTTCCCATGCGCGGACGCATGGTCTTCTGTATCCCTAACTCTTAACTAAATTTAATATGTGTGTTGTGTGTAACTTAGATCTCATTAAAGATGTTACACTAAATTTTGGCTCACTAGCATTCCATTTTCTTACCCAAACAGAACCCAGTGGCTTTACCCGGCCACAAACTGACGCCCAATGTGTGTTGGAATGCGTTGTTGAGGTCAAAATTTTAACTTGGCCCCTGGCTCGTTAATTTTTTTCAGATAATGCGCACTTAGGAAAAAGGTGTCGCTTGAAGAATCCTACAACCGTTTTGGATTTTGCTAAGCACATGGAAACAGGTTAGTTTCTGTGCTGTACGGACAATCAGTCTCCCTTTATGGATAACAGGTATTTTCTGTTTACCTTTTGTTTCGCCAGGCCAAACTGGGAAACCATTCTGTAGTAATAATGTATTCCTTTGTGTTCGAGTAACATCCTGGTACCAAAAGGCTATATCTTGTATAAATTACTTGTTTGAGTTTTGAAAATTGTCTCAAAAATGATATATCTCATAATCTTTTAAGATTTTAATTATCTTTTAAGCTATGATATTTAAAAAAAATAAAATATTCTATTTTCGAATAGAAATATAAATGTTCGTGCTTATCGGACAGAAAATTAGTCGGATCTTGAAAGTATCATTTTTTGGTTTAGTAGACAGGAAACAATTTTTTTCTTGTATATTGTTGATATAAGATATTTTATGTGTGATCTTCACGTTTAATTTTCGAATTAAAAGCTTATGAATAGGTTTTTAGTGCATTTCATAAAAGGAAAGAAATATATTATAGTGTTGTATTATAGTATTTTTTAAATTCAAGAATGATTGGAGTAATAATTAGTATTATGAAGTACACATTTCTAATTTTATGTGGTATCTAGTATTGAGTATCACGTGATCAAAGAGATGCTCAGGGGCAATGTACATGTAAAGTAAAAGGGATTACTCATTCATTTGAATTGCACTCCTGTGACCTTGTAATTGAAAGAGAAGGTGTTATGGTTTTTCGGGTGCTCTGTTTATAATTGTGCATTTTGAAGGGGGATTTTTTCTTGACGAACGTTATTTGCTTCGCGTAAGAGAGATTTTTGTTTTTGTTGTTCACACATTTGGGGAGATTGGTATTTCAGAGCTCGGTTACATGAAAGATTTTGGGGGTTGTGTATAAAATACCAATTGAATTCCTATTGTTTTAGCAAATGTGCATTATATAAATTTAGGATTTTAGTTTGATTTTATATGTTAACTGGTATACATTTACTGTCATTGTTACTCATTCTTACATAAAATATTTGTTAATGTCACAATATTGCAAACGTATTAATAATAGTGTTATTGTTAACCTTATTATATTTCTTACCAAAGGTTATTTCAGTGAAATACTGTCACTGTTCTGAGGATTTTGAATAAGTGTTTATTATACAAATTTAGAACTTTTACACACATTTTAGATGTTCAATTGAAATTATTTGGGTTTAATGATACAATATTCCGTTTAAATTAGTGCATTTTATTTATACTATTTTTAATGGTAAAAATATAAAGTGACTCTGAACAACAGAACTATAAGGAAAATGTCATTCCTCGGCAAAGCAAGAAAATGCGATCTGGTCGGTCTGGCATTAGAGATGGGGGAACATTCTGATGATAGAGATACAGTTATCAAATTAAGAACGATTATTACTTCGAGTCCGGCTTACGAAGAAGAATCTGTAAAGAACTTACTCCAGCGTGTTATTACTGAGAGACAGGAACTGGAAGCAAATATCAAGGAAGAGAAAGAAAGGAAGGTTTAGAATTCGAAGAGCGAAAGAGGAAGGATGGTTACGAATTCGAGCTACAGAAGTTGAGACTCCAGGAAGAAGCGGCTCGAACGTCAGCTTCCATAGAACAGAATGAAGTTCCACATTCAGCCAAACCAAAACTGGATTTGCAGACTCTGGTTCAAAGATTTGATCCTGCAACACACGATGTGAGTTTGTACCTCGTCATCTTCGAAAGGCAAGCCCGGAGAGCTGAAATCCCTAAAGAATTCTGGGCAGCACATTTAATTGGATTGTTGCCATACGATATTGCTCAAACTATTGCCAGGGAAGCTGAAGAAGTTTCCCAGGATTATGAACAAGTTAAGCAGCTTCTGCTCAAGCGCTATAAGTTAACTCCAGAGAAATTTCGTCAATCATTCGTGAGACATGCAAAAAGTCCAGAAAGCACATGGACAGATTTCGCATATGAAACGAGGAACTATTTTCAGGGTTGGATTTCGGGTCTTGAAATCACCACTTTCGACGGACTCTCTGATCTGATCAAATAAAACGCCGTGTTCCTCAGGAGATTCGAGAACATTTCATCGATGAGTGGACTCGGATAAAAACAGTGAAAGATCTAGTGAAGAAGCTAGACGACTATGAAACGGTTCGACCTAATAACAGAAAGGATTTTGCTCCCAAGACGCAAAATAAACTGTGGAATGGAACCCTAAAGGCTCCAGCGCAGGGGGATGGCAAGGCCCAGCGTCGGGATTGGAGAGGGGTCAGCAACAAACGTGAAGCGCAGCAGGACAAACGAACATATCGAAGGGCACAGCAGGACAACGGAAGGTCCAAAGCTAAAGTAACTTGTTTCTCATGTGGATTGGAAGGACACATGAAAGGAGCCTGCCCAAATTGGGACAAGACTAAAGATGGTAGAGGTGCTAACAGAAACAAACAGTATCCTCTTAGTCAAGACAAAGCCCAAAGAACCACTGAACTTCAAAACGAAGAAATCAGACCTCCCATAGCATGTTATGGATGTGGTTGCCCAGGAGTTATTTAATCAAGATGCAGCACTTGCAATCCAACCGTACCGAATGATTATTCGAAATCCCCAAATGTTGATCATCTGGAACTTTACAGTTGTTCAACATTGAGACACCCATTGAGCCTTATCCAGATCACAATTTGCAACCAACAGGCTGCCGTGTGTGTAGACACGGGTGCGACTTGTTCCGTAGCTGGAGAAAAGTTGTACAAACGTCTCCAGGAGTTTGGTCTGCATTTTCAGGACAGGAAGGTTGATTTAAAGCTTGCTGATGGCTGCGTGAGAACAACAGATGTTCTCAGTACTGTGGTTGATATTGGCATTAATGGTAAGGTGATCCCAACAGAACTTCTTGTCCTAAAAGAAGCCAAAGGAAACAGAACTCTTTTGGGCCAGGATTTCCTCCAAGCAGCAGGAATAGTTCTGGATCTACAGCAAAATAAATGGTTTTTCTCTGAAACCCCACAAAAGAAAACCAGTTTTATTTCCCTAACACAACTGGCAACACATGCTGTACTAATTTTTTATAAACAACACATAGTGTACTAATTTTTATATATAACATATGCATATATAAGTGAGTGAGGGTTGGTGGTGGTAATAGGTATGGATGAGTTGTGGATGAGTTGAAGTGGTTCCTTACTTACTAAAGTATTAGCAAGAGGACTTCAATAGCAATAACCCTAGGCTTCCCATTAAATGATTAAGGTGATTTTTTTAACAAAAAAACAAGAGACAAAATAATATGTTGATACGACCTGTGGTTTTCAAGATGACATCATCTGGAATTGTTTCCAGAATTGAGGAGAGTCCTTTTTGTTTGAAGAGGAAACCGGATTCGAACTTGGAGACCGATGAGAGTAGAGTCCTTGAAATGTATTAGAAATGCAATGGGGACAGTGGAAGCGACGGCCACTTCCCAGTGTTTAGTTACAAGGAGAAGTAGTAGGGTTTGGCATTACTTCAGATGAAATAGGTTTTTCTTGAAGAAGATATTGGCCGGAGTATATTTGATTCAGACGACACAGAACTCAAGCAGGATGACTGAGAATGAATTATTTTCCTTTATTTGAATAGGAGAAGGAATACCCGTTACTTCACCATAGTACCAGAGAGGATTCATACGTCCGTTATCTTTCTTTTGGTTTGAAAGGGCATGTACGTTGTTCGAATAAGGCAAACTCTTGTATAGAGATCCTTGTCGGAGTAGGACCTTCACGAACGTTACGCGGAAAAAAAAGGAGAAGCCGCTCCGGGACGGTATTCCTAAAGGTCCTGACTCCTCGGTGATGTAGAACGGGTTGGAGGTAACTGTGGGATCCGAATATATGAAGAAAATGATTGTTGAAAACAGGGAAACTCTTTCCAGACAAAAAAATCTGGATCCTCAAGATGGTTGAAAGAGATGCTCCGCGGGAGTTGATCTGGTTCCCTCGGTCAATCACTTCTTCTCTTGTGCAACCCCACAGTCACCCCGAAAATCCAAGCAGCAAAAAAATTCACGTCTTTTGACGTTGGTGAAAAGTGAGAGTCTGAGGAAAATCACGCCAACACCTGTATTTATGGGATGAATGAAAACTGCGATTTTGTCGCCAATTATGTTGCCAAAATTCCATTTATGATGGTTTATCTCCATCCGAAATCCAGCCAGAAACCGCCAAGTGGCAACCCCACTTTGCGTCCTTTCTGGGTCTGAATGAATGAAATTGAATAAAGAGGATTATAAAATCAATCCTTCATCATATCGACTAGAAACAACTATCAAAATGACCATAAGGTCTTAAGGCACATTTTGAAAGATGTTCAGAAGCCGTACGATCAAAATTGATGAAGTTAATTACCCTTTTGATAATTGGATCTATGAATGAAAGTTGGCAAGGGGTTGACCCCTAAATTTGCCCACTTTTTCTCGGAATCGGCCGGCTCTTCGACCGTTGTGGGAAGAAGGAATGCAAAGGAAATGTAGCCTGTAGCACTGTACTTTTCCGTTGGGAGAATGAGTGAGTTTCAGAAAGCGTTCTTTTCGGTGAGTTCAGGGGGTGAATCCATGAAAATTGGTGTTGTCTGTGTAATTTTTAGGTTCGTTGTAGGTGCGGTGATGATTATGAATGTAACGTTTTCAATTAACGTTACATCCTCCCCAAAGACACGGAAAGAAAACAATTTTGGAGGGGGGGGGTGATGATGATGAACGCATGAACCCAAGCATGATCGTGAGGTGAGCAACATAAGTAAATACAGGGGGTTACAAAAAGATGCGACATGTGCATCATTTGTTCAGTTCCATGTGCTGAGTGAAAGGATTGACAAAAATAATGGCATATATTGGTAACAATAAGATAAACACAATAAAGTACAACATACTTGGCATAAGTGGCAGGCAGTGGGCAAGACAACGTGAGTGGCAAAAATTTGTTGTAATAATGTAGCCTGTATGTGTTACAACAATCCAGTGAAGCAAATATCTTGCTAAAATTTATGCGTAAACTTGACACTGCGACAAGCCTGCTTAAAAGGAAAACAATTAAAAGGATATGTTGAAAAAAATTTTAAATGATGGAAACTACATTACCAACAATGAAAGCGATGAGCGGTTCCACGAGGGAAATCTGGCCAGGTGACTCTGCATGGAACTTTGTACGACCAGCGTACAGTGCATAACGCAGTAATTGCCTGTAATGTATGGTGAATGATGATAAGAATTTTAGATCAGATTTTGATTTCCATCTAAATGATTTGTAGAAAGAAAGGTTGAATCGAAATGGGCTCACTAATAAGCATGACTGGTCGCATAGTGTAGTGTTTACATAAAAATGCAAAAAAATTGGGAATATTTGGTAATTAGTCTGCACATGCGCATGTTATTAAAACACAGTTCAGTGATTCACTAATAGTTAAAAATTTTAGATAAACCATGAGGTAGTGAACCTTGAAAATATAATTAAAGTATGCACATACACAAACCATGGAGTTGGTAACTCCAAATTTGCATTAAAGGTGGTCGATAAAAATAGCTTTGGTATATAGATATGAATTAACACATTGGCAACAACATTGTCCACAGAACGCAATTCATATATAATGATTTTGGCATAAAAAAACACACGTATATCTGTTGAAGCCACTGGCACTTCAGTTCAGTGTTCAGGTAAGCACATGAAAGAACTATCTTTTGCACATGAAAACTCTGTTTTCCTAAGCCACTGGTATTTTCTTCAGTACTTAGTTAACAATATAAGATGACTTTGGCGTATCAACTTACGAGTTGCTGGCATTTCCCTCAGCACTCATGTGACAACTTAAAAAGTTATTGTTTACACAGAAACAATAAGTAATGTCCTATAACGTTTCGTTGCCAAACATAAAACAACAATATGCCAAATTCTAAACAATACACATGTACTATTCATAAAAAGAAATACCAGTGCCACTTCAAATTTTGTCGTATTTTTGATTGACTGTAGTTTACATAAAATGTAAACTCTTCACAGTCAAACAATTACTGCCTGTAGCCAAGAATTAATAATGCCAATTGACACATAATGTTGTAAAAAAACGTATATAAAGATACATTTGCCATTAATAAAAACAAAAATTGATATACCAAAGGAAGAACAAAATTTATGCTAATAGCATAATATGTATGTAATACAACAATTCAAAATTAATGTCCATTATGAAAAATGTTTAAAATTGTTGGTACTAAGTATGGGTTAAATATGTGAAACATATAGTTGTACCAGGAACGTATATAAGAGGGTTTGGTGGTGACATTACGAAACAAACCAAAATGTCACAACAGTCACATGCCCATAATTGTAATATCAGTAATGACCTAAAATGAGGATGTAAGTACCTCGGACATTAAATTTTTGTTAAAAGGGTAACATAAAATATACATATTTTATTTTAAACAGTATTTGGCAAAATGGATTACGCAGATGATTTGGTACAAAGATATGCCAAATGACTTTGTGTTAACTTTAACAAGTAAAAGTTAGTTTTTGGTGTTATTTTCACCTCTGCATTACACCTTTTTGCAAAAGTGACAAGAACACGATGGGTGTGATTGATTGTTGCAAACATTTTGTTTGAACACACGACATATACACAAACTTAAAGTACCAAAAGTTACAATTCAATGTAATAACTGTTGAAAAATGACAACATTATTTGTGTGAATAAAACATGGTACTGACATGTAAATAATGTCCAACATTTGAGTTATAAGGGCGGGTAGTGTGCAAAAACCATATGGTGTTTAACGGTTTTGGAAATTGTAATCTTGAAAGTAAAGCCACTTGATGTAGCGTATGATATCGTTCACGAACATAATTGCTTACCATTGATTGATAAGTATGATATTATGACATGATAATGTAAATGACGGTAAAAATTGCAAAAAATTGATTGCACAGCCCTTGTACAATATGTACAACCAAACGTTGCGAAAGAAAAAAATGATTGTGAAAATAATATACAAATGTTATAGTGTGTAATCATCGAGATAGCTGCTGGATTTAAAAAAACGAGGGGTAAAAGTAGACTCATATCTCGATGACTGCAGTCATAACATTATCCAGATCACAACTTCTGGAACGTGCGTGGTCTCAGGTTATATGGTGCAGATGCATGCCCATTTCCTGACGATGATTGATCGTGATTGATCTCAATATTTTCCGTAGTATGACTCAAGTGTGTTAGGCGTGGAGGAGCAAGAACTAATCTATCAATGTGAATTTTAAAAGGTTTTCCGTTGGATTTTGTAATTCTTTGAATTGTGAAACACAATGACGGGTGAATTTATTTTTGTAATAGTGTAGGGACCTTCATATTTTGGTCTATATTTATCTTTGGATTTTAAGTAAACATTGTCATTTATTTGAAAGTTTCTGGTTTTTGAATGTGGAGCTTGTCGTTGATAATTTGTTTGTTGGCTCTTCTGATTGTTATAGAATACTTTTCTATATACTTCTTGTATAGAGCATCCAGAATTTGTACTAGGGAATAAGACTGTGACAAATTTTTTTTTTGAAGATTAACACTTTGATCATATGTATCGGTAATTAAGGAGAGATGTCTACCAAAGTGTACTAGATTGGGGGAATATCCAGTTGATTGATGAAATGCGCCATTATAGAGATTTTGGTGTATTCTGACTGCATTGTAGAATTTATGTCCTTGGCTTTGAAGAGCCGAAATTGTGGATTTGATTGACGTGTTAATTCTTTCACTAATGGCATTGGCTTGTGGTCTACCGGATGTGGTGTGACATAATTTTATGCCTAGAGTTGAATTAAAGGTTTCGAAAATGTCAGAAGTGAATTGGGTACCCAGATCCGTTAGGATAATGGCAGGTCTTCCATGGGTAGAAATATATGAGAAAAGAGAATTTATGACAGCATTTGATGTTATATTCATCAATGGGTACAGTTCAAGATGTCTGGAAAAATGGTCAATTATAGTTAAGATGTGCTGACCACTGGGAAATGGACCTACTAAATCCATTGAAATAACATCACCTGGATGTTTGGGTTTCATGGTGGGCTGAAAAGGTGCAGGGGGAATTGTATGTGGTTTCGATGTGATGCAGACTGTGCAGGACGCAACAAAGTTTTGTGTGTCAATATACATGCCTGATCAATAGTATCTAAGAGTAATGTACTCATATGTTTTTGAGATTCCAAAATGGGGAAGATGTGCTATTCTTAAAACTTTTTGTTTTAGGGATTTTGGGACGACAATTGTTGGTTGTTCTGAATCTTGGTTATCTCTAGTTTTGTCACTTTTGATGTGCATCAAGAGTTTTGTGTCAGGGTTAATGAAGTATTTGACATGGTTTTGTGAAATTTTCCGGTTCATGATCTGATTGTAAATAAGGGATGTGTCCTTATCGGTGAGTTGTTCTCGAAGTAGGGTAGCATTAGAAATTTCAAGGAGTGGATCAACAACTGCTTTTGGAACCGTAGCAATTAGGTTGCACATTTGGGTTTCCACACTGTGTATATTTTTTACACTGATTGGGTTGGTTTGTACAATGGGCAGAGGTTCATTTGAGTGGATGATATTTGGGTTGTTGAGTAAATCATCTTGTTGGTGGTGGTTCTTCAAGTCTAGAGAAGTAGTCTGGTAGGAGATTGGTTTTGCCAGGTACATGTTTGAATGTAAATGAATATTCACTGAGTAGTAATAACCAACGTGTAGTGATGTCTGCAGGAGAAGTGGTTCTTTTATAATGCTGAAGGGGTTTGCTGTCTGACAAAATGACAAAGGATCTGGCATATAAATAGTATTTGAATGATTCGACAGCTTTTACAATGGCCATGAGTTCAAGCTTAATTGCAGGGTATTTTGATTCAGAATCTGATAATGACTTGGAGTAGTATGAAATGGGGGATAATTTACCATCAAATTCTTGCAAGAGCACAGCAGATATGGCATGTTTTGAAGCATCAGTGTTTAAGAAAAAGGTCTTCTCCCAATCTGGTTGTTTAACAAATGGTTGTTTGAAAAAGATTGATTGTAGTGATTGGGAATGTGTTATTACATTCCTCTGACCAGTAAAAGTGTGATGAAGGACAAGTGATTTTGATTAGAGGGTGTACAAGTTTAGCGTAATTTGGGATGAGATGCCTATAGAATCCGCATAAACCAACAAATCGCTTGACATGTTTTTTGTTCTTTGGAGTTGGAAAAGATTTGATTTTAACAACGTTTGAGTTGATTGGGGTGATGACATGATCTGAAATATTGAATCCTAGGTAGTTGATTGTCCGTTGGTGGAAAGAGCATTTTGTTGCAAACAAGGTTAAGTTGTGTGACTTTAGAATTGACAGTAATTTGTCTAACTTCTCACAAGATTCATTGAATGAGTTTGAACAGATGATTATGTCATCTTGATAAGCAAAAACACCAGGGATAATTTCAAGTATAGAATCCATTAAAGCTTGAAATATAGATGCAGCAGTCTTAAGACCAAAGGGTAATCTATTTTGACGATAAGTGCCAAAAGGGGTTGTGAAAGCAAGTCGGTCTCTGTATTCTTCCGGTAAATTTATCTGCATGTAAGCTTGTTGCATGTCTAAAGTGGAGAAGTAGTTGAATTGTGCAATGTTCGAAATTATGGTTTGGATTTTTGGAAGAGTGTAACAAAATTGAATTAATTACACGTAAATCGAGGGCTAAACGATATTTTTGAATACCAGATGAATCAACTTTCTTTTTAACAAGTAACATAGGAGAGGCCCATTCTGAAATATTTCGTGAAATCAATCCAGCTTCAACCATTTCATCTAACTGTGTTTTAGCTGTAGATGAAAGAGCAGCGGGAATAGGGAAAGGTAGTGTTTTGATCGGAAAGTTGCTTGTGAATTGCAAGTTGGGAACAATAGCATCTGTGTGTCCCATGGATTTCAAAGTTTTGGAAAAAGCCATCTTGTGTTTGGCTAGTAAGTCCTTAATTTTAAATTGTTCGTCATGAGATAAATGTGCTAGATCAAAATCCGTAACATCAAATTCACTATGTCGCAGGGTAGTGATCTCCGGTGAGGCCTGTATGATGTTGACATTCTCATTGTTTACACAACCTATATTGTTTTTGTTTACATTTTCTAGGATATGTTCAATTTTGTGGATATGACCAATAGTTTGCGACTTATTTAAATGCACAATCCTTGTAGATTTGTTTATCAAAAAAATGTAGAAATGTTCAATATTGGACTGTTTGTTTTCGTTGGGTTTTGATTCGTAAAAAGAGTCAGAAGTCTCAAATGTGTTTTCGTCAAAACTGTGTTCCAGTACAAATTTATCGAAGTTTTCATCATTGCAAAACTGCACTTGTGCATAAAGTTCTTGACCAGGGTGGATGACGATTTTTCTTACCAATTTTGCAGGAAAACTTTTAGCAGTAGTTTTGAGGTGGGCATTGGTATCAGTTGTTTGCACATTGTTTAGATTTTTGGACATGTGATGAAATGGAACGGACAGATCTTTGATTTGAACAAGATGTTGTGATAAGTTGATGGAAACAGAAAATTTGGTCATGAAATCACATCCGATGATACCATTAAATGTGGATTCATTGTCCATATCAATAACATAAAATGTATGTTTGAAGAAAAGTCTGTCAATTTTGAAGGATATCTCCACACAAGCTTTAAATTGGACGACGGAGTTTACTGTTGAAATTGTAACTCTTCTGGCTAAATTTTTGTGAGTTACGTCATATTTAATGAAATCAAAGAATTGGGAGGATATAAGGGAAATAGATGAGCCAGTATCGAAAAGAAAAATGCCAATATTATTTTTGAATTTAAGAGGAATATGTGGCAGAGATTTGTCAGATGATGAGACTGAGAATATATTCTCTTGGGTTATGGGAGAGCAATTAACAGAATTTTGATGACTATTATTTTCATAGAAATCAGAAGTTTGTGAAGCAGAATTTTTGGTTGGGATATTGACGCAATGGTCATGTGTACCAACAAAAGTCTGTGTGGAAACATTCATGGAGTAAGTTTTAGCAACTTTTGGAATGTTCAAAAGATAATGTTCAGAATTGGGTTTGTCAGTGACATGAGTGGTTTCTATTTTATCAAAACAATTTGACTCAGGAAGAGTTATGTTGTTTGGGTGAGTCAGAGGGGATGCTTTTTGTTTAGGTTGAGGAACGAACGCATCGCTTGCATTCCTCTCTAGTAGTTTGGGTGGTTTCGTCTTTGGTTTTGGCGGGATTGGCTGTGAGAGTTGCCACGACGATTTTGAAAATTGTGTTCTTTAGAGAAATCATTTTGGGGATTGTTGTTGTTGTTCATTCGTATGAACTGAAAGCAGTCTTTCATCACGTGGCCTAGTTTTCCACAAAAATGGCATGTGGGGTTTCTCTGGTTGCGGATTTGTTGGTAGGATTGTCCATTGAATTGGTTGTAGGGTCTAAATCGGCTTCTACCTCTTGAGTTTTGACTGTGATTTTGAATTTGTCTATAATTTTTGTCAATTGCAGTGACATGATTGACCTTCTTTATAGTATTTTTCTCATCAGCTAACTTATTAACTTCCTCTCTTAGAGCATTGACCTCAGCCAAAAGTTCTGGAGGGTTTTCATGAGTAGTGATTCTATTGAGGACAGTATTTTCGATGGAAATATCCTGTAAGTTTTGGGCTTTTTCGATGGCTGAATCATAGTCATTTGTGCCCGACTCCAAAAGTTTGAGTCGAATATCTGAGGGTAGGGCAGAAATGAGCTTGACATATTTTATGTTGTTGAGAGCTGATCTCTCATGAATTTCAGGATAAACTTTGTTTACCAACACATCGATTCTGTGAGCAAGATTCCGTATGGTTTCAGATGGTAACATAACAAGGGCATTTAAGTGATGGATGCTAGTAGCATTTGATTTTTGAGCAAAAAAAATAGCCAATTGGTCTAGAAGTTCATGGACCTTGTTGATCTTTTTAAGGTGTGATGATTCGACATAGAATCGTAA
Source organism: Metellina segmentata (assembly GCA_947359465.1). Taxonomy (NCBI): domain Eukaryota; kingdom Metazoa; phylum Arthropoda; class Arachnida; order Araneae; family Tetragnathidae; genus Metellina; species Metellina segmentata. Next base: position 57,329,169 of record OX375876.1, on the reverse strand, counting down.
AGCAGCACCAGCTAGTTTGGATTTTACAAAGGTGAGGGCTTGTTCCTCTGACCAACCGTTAATTTTAATGGTGTCCAAAACCTGTTCCTTGAAGAAACACAATGTGGTTGGATCACCTTCATAAGGGGCAATTTGTATGGAGAAGTTATTTGTCTTTTTAGACATATTGAAAATTTGGACAAGGACCCAAAAATTACTACAAAATAATGATAACAAAAATCTTAACTAAATAGTATAAAATGCACAAAAATAGAACTTCTTATCTGTCTATAGGATGGGTATCTGATCAGTTGTTATTTGAGTTGTTTATTTATAAGATCAAGAAATCTCAAAGCAAATCAACAGTTAAAGAAAGTGAACAAAAAAACACGTTATTTTAAGTAAATAACAATTTTGAGTGTCATTTGAAAATCAAATAATCAGATAACCATGGCATAATAAATTTGAACAGTAACTTAATTTAAAATGAGAGCATGAAAATAAAGTTTTTGAGGTGTATGGTAATACAATAATGCAGAATCATTAGAAATAATTTTTATGCATGAAATATCAGATATTAAACATGAAGTAATTCTCAAAGAATTCAAGAAATCACCTTGGGAAAGGTCACGGTACCAAGTGTACTAATTTTTTATAAACAACACATAGTGTACTAATTTTTATATATAACATATGCATATATAAGTGAGTGAGGGTTGGTGGTGGTAATAGGTATGGATGAGTTGTGGATGAGTTGAAGTGGTTCCTTACTTACTAAAGTATTAGCAAGAGGACTTCAATAGCAATAACCCTAGGCTTCCCATTAAATGATTAAGGTGATTTTTTTAACAAAAAAACAAGAGACAAAATAATATGTTGATACGACCTGTGGTTTTCAAGATGACATCATCTGGAATTGTTTCCAGAATTGAGGAGAGTCCTTTTTGTTTGAAGAGGAAATCGGATTCGAACTTGGAGACCGATGAGAGTAGAGTCCTTGAAATGTATTAGAAATGCAATGGGGACAGTGGAAGCGACGGCCACTTCCCAGTGTTTAGTTACAAGGAGAAGTAGTAGGGTTTGGCATTACTTCAGATGAAATAGCAGGTTTTTCTTGAAGAAGATATTGGCCGGAGTATATTTGATTCAGACGACACAGAACTCAAGCAGGATGACTGAGAATGAATTATTTTCCTTTATTTGAATAGGAGAAGGAATACCCGTTACTTCACCATAGTACCAGAGAGGATTCATACGTCCGTTATCTTTCTTTTGGTTTGAAAGGGCATGTACGTTGTTCGAATAAGGCAAACTCTTGTATAGAGATCCTTGTCGGAGTAGGACCTTCACGAACGTTACGCGGAAAAAAAGGAGAAGCCGCTCCGGGACGGTATTCCTAAAGGTCCTGACTCCTCGGTGATGTAGAACGGGTTGGAGGTAACTGTGGGATCCGAATATATGAAGAAAATGATTGTTGAAAACAGGGAAACTCTTTCCAGACAAAAAAATCTGGATCCTCAAGATGGTTGAAAGAGATGCTCCGCGGGAGTTGATCTGGTTCCCTCGGTCAATCACTTCTTCTCTTGTGCAACCCCACAGTCACCCCGAAAATCCAAGCAGCAAAAAAATTCACGTCTTTTGACGTTGGTGAAAAGTGAGAGTCTGAGGAAAATCACGCCAACACCTGTATTTATGGGATGAATGAAAACTGCGATTTTGTCGCCAATTATGTTGCCAAAATTCCATTTATGATGGTTTATCTCCATCCGAAATCCAGCCAGAAACCGCCAAGTGGCAACCCCACTTTGCGTCCTTTCTGGGTCTGAATGAATGAAATTGAATAAAGAGGATTATAAAATCAATCCTTCATCATATCGACTAGAAACAACTATCAAAATGACCATAAGGTCTTAAGGCACATTTTGAAAGATGTTCAGAAGCCGTACGATCAAAATTGATGAAGTTAATTACCCTTTTGATAATTGGATCTATGAATGAAAGTTGGCAAGGGGTTGACCCCTAAATTTGCCCACTTTTTCTCGGAATCGGCCGGCTCTTCGACCGTTGTGGGAAGAAGGAATGCAAAGGAAATGTAGCCTGTAGCACTGTACTTTTCCGTTGGGAGAATGAGTGAGTTTCAGAAAGCGTTCTTTTCGGTGAGTTCAGGGGGTGAATCCATGAAAATTGGTGTTGTCTGTGTAATTTTTAGGTTCGTTGTAGGTGCGGTGATGATTATGAATGTAACGTTTTCAATTAACGTTACACATGCTACATCCTTATTGGATACATCCCTTCGAACGGATGAAAATAGAGGACTCTTGATTGTGAAAAAACCACAAACAAAGCCTCTCCTACAGAAACATCAAACATGTTTTCAACCAGGGGGAGAGCCTACACCGTCAATGGAACACCGAATCACAACGCGTGATCATCTTCTTGTATCAGTGCTCCCTTACAGGACGAACGCCGTCAAGAAGGTACAGTACATCCCTGGAAAGGCAAATGTCGTTCCCGACATGCTTTCCCGCCAAGTTTGTAAAGAAGATCAAAGTTCTTCATGTGAACTTTCTAACATCGTGGTTGCGGACTTGCTCACTCAGAAGTTCCCCACTTCTCATGTCATAGCCAGTATTGATAAACCGTATGAGCCACTTGCGACATACCATGTCTCTGCACTCTCACCCTTCAGAGACTTTGATACTACTCCAGTAGCCCCTCTTCGTAAGAGAGGTCGACCACCCAATGTACCTGGGAACTCGAACAAATAAAGAACTTTCAAGTTCTTCAGGAACTGCTTCCCGGACTGGTCGCTTTCCCCGGAAAGCCAAAAGAATTTGAACTTGACCATAACCACTCCAGAACTTTCCGATCCTGGTCTCCTCACCGGGACGTCGTCGGGACCAGAGGGGGAGTCTGTAGCGCCTTTGTTTATGCTAATGACAGTGTCTCCCTCTGACGGTTAGCAATATGAAATAGGCAGTCGAGAGCCAAGTTTCCCATGCGCGGAAGCATGGTCTTCTGTATCCCTAACTCTTAACTAAATTTAATATGTGTGTTGTGTGTAACTTAGATCTCATTAAAGATGTTACACTAAATTTTGGCTCACTAGCATTCCATTTTCTTACCCAAACAGAACCCAGTGGCTTTCCCCGGCCACAAGCTTAGTTTTTCTGCTGGTTCACAAATGTGTTTAAACTTACTACGTTTTGCGAAAGTTTTTAAAAAATATGCTTTTTAAAACGTTCTTAAATGTGTTTTCAAGCTTTCATTTTCCGTTGTAAAAAGAAAAATATTTTTTAAAGAAAAAACGTTTTTATATAATTCCTACTTTGGCAACTTTAGAAGTTCGCCAAAAAAAAAAAAATTGCCAAGGCTGTTGCCACCACTTATAAACGTAGAGTGTAGCTGTACCATGAAAATTTAAACTCTCCACTCACCGAGGTTGCCATAAAATATGCAATAACCGTTTTCGGATGGGTTGCCTTAACCTCTCATTACTCGCAACTGAAAGTGCGCCAAAAAAGGGCCAAAACCGTTTCTACCGCTACAAACGTAGACTGCAGCTGTACTATTTTTTTGTTGTTTATTTGTGCATTCCTCATTTTCATTTCCATGTATGACAAATTAAATGGCCAAGATGTCCGCCATCTTCAATTGGCAAGACAAATTGTCTGGGGACAAGACATGCCCCGGATATTACTTCTTTACCAAACTTTTTCAACAATATAGTGTGTGATGCGTATGTGAAAACTAAAGGTTTACATTTTTTTGCGACCAAATCAAATTGATTGAAAAAAAAAATCAAATAACCAAATCTTTTAGATGCTTTATAATGTCGAGTACATAGTGAAAATATGCGCACAGGAAAATTTACTATACTGCCAACTCCAAGGGAGCCCACGTCATATTCAACAGAATTACCAAGAAGCAATGGTTCGCAAGTCTGGTAAGCTAGATCATTTTTTGACTTTTACTTCCAACCCATCTTGCCCTGAAATTTTAAATTACATGGAAGGAGTACAACGTTCAGAAAACTGACCTGATATTATAGTACGTTTGTTTAACATAACATTAAGAGAACTTTTAGAAGATATTTGAAAGTATCGAATACACTTTACGACCAAAAAATTAGAATGTAAAATTCGCACAAAAGATGATGTTGACAAGTTTGTGAGTGCAGAATTTCCATTTGACAGCACTGATCTTAGACTCTTACAAATTGTGACATGACACATGGCCCATGTGGAACTATAAATATATCTTCTTTATAAATGAAAGATGGACATTGTTATAAAAGTTTTCCAAAACAATTCAAGTGCGATACTGAGGAAAATGTTAATGGATACCCTATTTATCGCAGAAGAGTCACAGAAAGTTTCCAAGTAGGGAAATATTCCATCGATAATAGATGGGTTGTCCCATATAATTTTCGGTTGCGTAATAAATTTAGTGCACATACTCATGTTGAAGTTTGTGCTCTTCAGTTAAAGGTGTTAAATACTTATATAAATATGCATACAAATATCATGATGCAGCCTGGGTAAAAATATAAAAAGAAGGTGCTCTTGATCATGATGAAATTTTATGCTTTGTTGAAGGTAGGTATGTAAGCGCACCTGAAGCCATTTGGCGCTTAAATGAATTCTGTTTGTCAGATAAATACCACACTGTAGCACGCTTAGCTGTGCATTTATCAGAGCAACAGCCGTTTGTGTACCATGACGGTCAAGAAGCACAATCAATTGAAAGAGCAGCTTTAAGAAAACCAACACTCACATCATGGTATGAACTAAACAAAATGGCCCCCAAAATCTATCAGAATAAAATTATTAAATAGCAAATCTTCGTTCTGGCTGCATGGTCCAGAGGTTTTCATTTGTGTATTTTAGTTGTTGCACAAAAATTGTGATTTCGGATCGTCAGTTTTTTTTATTTTCCGGAGTACGTTTTTTAGATTTTTTTTCATTTACCTTTTTTTGTACTTTCTTTGTTTGAATTTAAATTTGTCGCTGCTTAATTCAGAAAAACTGAATAACACCGGAAAACACGTTTTTCAATTTCAGGAAGGCCCCCTTTTTAAGGTATGGAAATAGTTCAAATTTCAATCGGGAATATCTCCCCCAGTTTTACAGATAACTACATTAAATTTTTTTTCTGTGTCTTTATTATTGTGTTGCGTACATTTTTCTAATTGAACTTTTTGGCCAATCTCCTTTAGTTTTCGAGTTATTTTTTTAAATTTCCTTATTTCACAGCTAGGGGAACTGTAAACTGTCTCAATAAATTCAGCATGTTCTTTTTACTGTAGGTACACGTTACTACCTTGACTCTACGAGACGCAGTTTCAAAATTAAAGGGCCTAAAAGGACTTCACAGGTCACCCTGTATGTTTGGTGCTCAATAAACCTGTTTCTAGTCATGGACAAATCTATGTTGGTTTATCATTAGCACGATCTTTTGAATCAGTTTCTGTAGTAGCTCCCAAATGTGAAATATTTAATTACGTTTACGAGGAAGTTTTATGTGGTTGATTGGCAAGTGTATTTTTAGCTTCACAGTTCTTATTTGTCTCAATCTTGTAATATTTTATATATGAATGGATATAATATGCACATACCTACTTTCAGAGGCAATTCGTGTTTCGTATGTGGATCTTCATTCCCCCCCCCCCTCTTGGAATAACAAAAACTTTTTCTCTACGAGATATTTCGTTCTTAGCATAATTGATCATGTTTTAGACGAGATATGTCGTCGAAACACTTGTAGTGTAAAAGAACGTTATTAATCAATTTAAATATCTACTTTCAAAATAATTTTGAAGCATGTTTATTCATGAGGAAGTCCATCTGGGCCCGATGTACAAAATAGTGTCAGAAATAAAAAATGAAAAACTGCCAAATAATCATTCAAGAAATAAAAATTAAACTCAAGAGCCAAATTAGCGACAGTTGCATCGAATTGGGTTTACAAAAGCAATTCAAAACAGAGAAGGCAAACCTCTTCTCTAGCAACAGTTAATCAAATAAAAGCAACAGTGAGCAACAAAATTTCTTCTTGGTTGTCTTAAAGGTATATTTATAGCTTTTCGTGAACGTTAGTGGGAAAGGTTTCTACTGTGACGTTTTTGCACCTCAGTAATAAACTGGAATCGGGCTCAGCTGGATACCTTTATAACTTTTTTGTTGCAACTTGAAAGGTCTCGATAAACCATAGAAAGACTATATGCACAATATGTACAGGGAAAACTCTATGAACGAATGTTCATAAAGACACTACAATTTTTTTCCAGTTAGTTTTTTTCCCACAAATGTTTAACTTCACCGTATCAGTGTCTAACGAGAGCTCTTCCTCGGTGCCACTTTTCCCAATGGCTTCTCCGTCTTGTCTCTGTTGTGAAGATGATGTCACCAAAGTCTTAAAAATCTCGTGTATCCTCATTTATCTTGGGGCATTTATTTGCGGCCGTGCTCTAGTAGATTGGACAGCATTTCATGTTTGTCCTCTTGATGATGTTCCATTCACCAGTCTTCATCGGAATGTCACTTCCAGACGGTAAGGCGCTAGGAAAAACTTCGGAACAAAAGGTCCACATGGTATCGTCTTTTCCCAGTCATCACACTGTGGCAATCTAGCAATTGCTGATTCTATTGTCTTTTTCTTTCATGGTTACCATAGGGCTTGGCGTTAAAACTTTGAAATTGGCATCACTTGAAAATTTTCTGCCAAAAGAAGAATCCGGAAGATATTTCTTCCAGAGAAGCGGAAAAGAAATCTTCTCGCATCTGCGTCGCATCACTTAAAAAACCATCAGACCAACTTAGGCTTAAAAATATTATTAAAACCCAGAGCTCTCTATATAAGATGCATGGAGATGCTTGCTGACGTGATGGACTGCGTCTAGCATCATCTGGCGAGACCCCTGCTGCCGTCTGTTTTCTGCATTTCCTTCCTTTCGATTCTTAACAAAATATTTTAAAATAAATTTTACTTCCATTGCACTTTAATCAATTGTTATAGACTTTGTCAGATTTCCTGGGTAAATTAAAATTTTTTATTGTCGGGGTGTTATTTTAACTTTTACCCTTATTATATATATATATATATATATATATATATATATATAAGAAAATCTCTCGTTGATTGCTTACTACCTTTTAACTACTTATTTTTCATATTCCATGTTTAAACATTCATGTTCTTAAATTATAGCTTTAATAAAATCATTTTTATACTTGACCTAATTTTTTATGTACCATTCATACTTCCAGGTCTCTGCCAGCAATTCTGCGACATTCGTAAATTCATTATCTAAATATAGTTTTAACTTGTGTGTACTCTTGCTTTTTAGTCAGCATGTGCTTTTAAGAGTGTATGTTATGCTATGCCCTGGTGGCATTTTTTGCTTCTGTTATAGCAAATTTGCCTGTAATTTTAATGTTTTTCAAAATTTCTTTAGAGTTATCTATACCTCCCTTTCCTAAGTTCTCAACTTTATGGTGAGTTGGGAAGGCGTGGGTCTGAAAAAAAGTCTTCTTATCAGAAAAAGTCTTTGAAGGGTTAAGATGGTAGCATCAATATTTGTATAGGTGTTACTATGGCAGAAGCAAGAATGCATCGGTGCCTCTCTGGAAGTATTAATGGGAATCAAAAGGAGACATCGCATCGTATACTCGAGAGAAAAATTCTACTGGACTCGGTTTAGTATTTACCAGACTAAGAGGATTAGCAACAACAATCAACAACTAAAATGCCCTTTGCCCTAAGCCTAAACCAGACGGCGCCAATACGTCAATGAAATTACTTCTCCATCACATAAGAATGGTTGAAGGACAGTAGTACTCAACAACAATCTAAAAGCTTTCTCATAGAAAAAATATTATCAACATCAATTATTTTGTGCCTGATAGTCTATTTTCTAGGAAGTCTAGCATTTGAGAACTTTGGGTATAAAATAAATAAACACAAAAGGTTTCTGAAATGCAATTTTATGGACTCAAAAGTTTAATTTTAGATAATGAGAATATTTATCCAAAATTTGAAAAATAAACAATCTGAAATGGTAGTGAGAGGCTTTATTTTGTAACGTCAAATGTAGGTGGCATTAGTGTTGCTTTGGCGGAAAGTGTTGCGAGTACGCATTCCGAATGTGACGTCACTTGACCTGTTTTTGGAATAGAATTTCATCACTTCGTCAGTAAAAATTCCGAAGAATGAATCCGGAATAGGTATACGATAGTTGATGATTCAACGCAAATTAAACTAACGCTAAACGGCAACGAGTTACATAATAAGGTAATATTCGATGTAAATCATGCTAGAGCCTTTTTGGTAGCGGAAGTAAAATATTCGCGTTCTATCTGGTTTGTTTGTTTACACTGAAAATTGTTCTCATATGTGTGATGTATTATTTTTTACTTCACGCAGAGCGAATACGACTGATTATAATTTATAATGACGTATATAGGTATATACAAATATATATCATTATTATACCAAACAGTGAACTTGCAGAAAGACGAAATTGTGAATTCAATTCATTCGAAACTGCCATTGTGGTCTTTGTTAATTTAATCAATATGCATTCGATAAAGATGCATTCTAGGGGAAAGGGTAGTTGAATTAGTGTCACACGGAAGCAACACAACAATTGGCGAACGATTCGGCGAATGATTCGGTATCAATTCGAAAGAGAAAGATATGATGCATCTATACGATACGATCATATCAACTACGAAGCATTAAAAAGGAAAGTTCAATTGTGTAAGCGACTTTCAGACAGTTGTAATAACAACGCGTTTCCCTTCTTTGTAGTAGGATTCTTTCCCTTTGTGTGTGATCCCAAACCACCGCCAATATCCCGTTGTGTTGCTCCAGTGCGTCGTCAATTAAATACCTACCTACCTTTCTTGAAACCACTTGGAACTGTAGTAAAAATTTTTAATTTGACGATAAAACGTTCCCTACAGTTCATCTTCATCGTATATTCAATACTTTTTAAGCAGGAAATTCGATCCAAACGAATGATAAAGCAGGAAAATTCGTTTAACTTCCCAAGTTTAAAGTATGAGAATTGTTTGAAATAAAAATTATTTCCAGGAAATAATTTCAAATGCTTGTTCGATTTCTTAAACTTTTAGTTTACCTTTCAGAAAAACATTTATGTTTTTATGTGAAATCTAAACTTGAACTCATTTTTTATTGTTAGTTGTTTTGCAAATTCAATATTAATAGAATACATAATCACCCTCCATCTAATATAAATTTTTAAATTCATTTATCATAACATACAAGAATGGTCGAAGTAATATCTCTTACGAAATTGAATTCCAAAGTTCTATGCACTTTCTCTGAAAGGAAGTGCTAAAGCGTATTTTGGAATCTGAAACACGATATGTATTATAATGTTGTTTTAACAACTCATGTTTAATAAAATATGATAGTGTTCAGACTGATATCAATTATGAAAATCGTATTACATATTCATCTGAAGTTTTAGAAAGTGCTGAAGTGTGTTTTGACACCCAAAGTCTTGTAACATATGATATGTATCATAATGTAATTCTAACAATTATACTATCATAAGATACGATAATGGTCAAAATTATAGCATTAATAAAATTGTGTTGAAAAGTCATTTGCAGTTTTAGAATGGATGTGACGAAGTGTGTTTTGGTACCTAAGAGTTTACATAGGCATTTCAATTTAAATGAATATGTAAAAATATTTTTTGCATTTAAGTGAAACTATTTGAAATATTAAACCCAGTTACTAGTTTATTTCTGTGATGTTACTACATACTTTGATTGGTGCATTATTCTTTAAATTCCCGAAATATGAGGGATTCATACTGCCAAAACAAATTCAATGTTGCAGAGGCTACGTCAAATGATAAATTGACACTAAGCCACGTCTCTTTCCCTTAATACCCTTTCCAATTTTTTAGATACTTTTGATAAGCAATTTTGGACAAGCAGACAAACGTTCTACAAAAGTTAATTATGGTATTTTACTGAATGTTGCAAAATGTAAAGTTATTTTTATCTCCTCAAAATTAATCGCCGATAGATTTAGAGAATGAATACGATTCGCTAAGAAAACCAACTCCCATTTCATATTATTAATTACAATCTAGATCTCAGGATTCCTTAAAATATCGTAACCAGTCATTATTCCGGTATAAGCAAATCTAATTCTTAGTTTAAAAACCTCATCACGCGAAACACAAATACATACATCTTTGTTTTTTAATTACACACATGTTCCATTACTCATAAAAGTTGGCTTCCGCATCGCATGTATTTTAGCAGCGGGATATAAATCTAATTTTGTTCTGGTACCGTCATTCCACTGAACTTTCAATTGATTTATATTCACTAGAATACATATTATCTTAATAATTAAATAGGTAGCATGCTCTTTAGGGAAGGGATAAAAGTGCTTTATAAATAATACATCTCCATCAGACGTCTTTGGAAAGGGATGCGTGTTTTCTTCTCTGTATCTGTTTCTGGTTGCAAGAGGCAGCCAGAAACTGATGACCGTCTGTTTTACCATTAATCTCCAGTTGGCGTTAAAAATAAAACCGCACAATAGACGAATCGCGGTTCATATATTCTGCTTAGTTCTGCTGTTTCTGAAGATGTCGCTGGCTCAATAGATCAGTTTGAGTGTAATTTGATGAGGCGATTAGATATTTAGAAATGTAAATGAAAGTAGATGATGTTGAGAGACATTGAGACAAGACATAACAGATATTGAGAGAAATGCTTGTTTTAATGGGCATTTCTTTGGCAGTAAATGTTATTTTTAAATGAAACCTTGTTTTTATATTATGAAGGATCTGAGGACACCATCACGTAATTTTGAAATATGCTTAGATGAGGAGGTCACATGTGAGCTGGTAGTCCACTCTCTAAACCTTCACACCAAAGCAACGTAAGTAAATTTAAGGTCATGACAGATGTACCAGCTCCCTTTTATACGGCTGTCTTTTGGTGGATTGTTTCTAACTCGCAAACACCCGGTTGTTAATCCAACTGATCTTCCAAAATACCAACCGTGGTCGTTTGGTTTTTTGAGAAAGGTGAACACAGAGACATGCCAGGAAAGAACGAAAACCATTCAATATTATGCTCCATGATTATCAACAAAAAACTCGGATGGGGCTGTGTCGGGACACGGCTGATAGGTTTATGGCATATAATACGTCAGTGAGAATATATAGTGAATGAGAATGAAAGAAATTAGTACTAGACAGTTTCAATTTCACAATCCAAATGTTCGTTGCTCTGCATATACACAGTCCAGTCACATTAATGTGACTACCACCTACTTTCGACGTCAACGTGAACTAACCAATCACAAAAAGGCAGGTGGCAGCACATTCCAGTGAAAAGTATATAAAGGATGTCCTAGGGCATCGGAAAGCATTTCAATCGTTGGCGTAATGCAGAAACGTAGCGATTTATCCGACGTCCAAAAGGGCATGATTATTGGCTTTCGGGCCAAGGGTGGAAGCATTTCGGAAACGGCTAATTTTGTGAACTGTTCGCGTGCCGCCGTGGTAAATGTATACCGTGCATGGCAAAATGGCACTATCCAAAATCAGCGGCGTGGCACGTGGTGCACCACGGGCTATAGATGACAGAGGCGAACGAAGGCTACGGAGATACGTTCGGGCGAATAGATGTGCAACTGTTGAGCAACTGACCGCCCATATGAACCAAGGGGCTACCATGAGTGTATCCTCAACAACGGTTCAGCGAACGTTGCTGCGCATGGGCCTCCGCAGCAGACGCCTGGTTAATGCACCTATGCTGACTGCTGTTCATCGGTGACGAAGGCCAGTACCGCAACTGGACGTTCACAGAGTGTCGACAGGTGGCTTTTTCCGATGAATCACGTTTTATGCTCCATCGTATACGGCATGAAATGTCTGAAACCAAACACCCTGTAACAATTGCCGGTAGGATCCAGGCTGGAGGAGGGAGGTAATCTAGCTCAGCTGGCCACTGCACTGGAGTCGGCATGGCTCAACATCCCAGTGAACACCTTCAGAAACCTAATTGACTCTCTTCCTGCACGTCTCGCATCGGTCCGCTCTGCCAAAGGTGGTTATTCTGGCTTTTGACAGGTGGCCACTTTAATGTGACTGGACTGTGTATATCACAATTGGTGCACGCGTTGCTGATGTTGATGGTTGTGGCGCATTACCGACCTCCATGGGTTGAACTCTATCATTAGATTATAAAACGTTTATGTCATCAGCAGTGGAGAACGTTTATGTCATGAACGTTTGCGTCGAACTCAGCAGTGGAGGTACTTGACGGATTCGTATCAGGCATTTGTTCACCATGAAGGTGAAAAGGTCTTCAAGAACGCCCTCCGAGTCCATTTTGACACTCAGCATCGGATGTCCGGATCTTGGATTCCCTATCTCTCGTTCTTTCTTCCTGTTGACATTTTCTATAATTATTCTGGTGTTTACTATGCATGTATTTGTACATTTTGAAATGTTCGTGAAATTTCCACACTCCGAAGTCCGATATCTAACTATTAAATATTTAGGTTTAATTTCTATTGGTATTTATAAAACGCAAAGAGATGAAGCAAATGACACTTCAAACGTCGTGCACACACGAAGGAGGCCGGAGCTAAATTAATGTGAGCGGCAGTGCGCATTTTCGTGACTCAACTTTGCGCTGCGATTGCATCAGCTGATGACGTAAGCGCACTATACAATGAGCTTTTATAACATTCTTTGTTTAAAGCTCTTTTGAACCTGTATCGTTTATTTATGTGTCATTTATGTTTTTAAAGTTATTAAATTTTTCGCATCTACGCTTTTTTGTGACACTTGAAAATTAAGCGTGGTTTCCCGGTTTCGTAAGGTAAAGGTTGATGTAATGTACGTCAAAATGGTTCAGTTGTAAATATATAATCTGAGCTCTTAGCAAAAACGTAACTAGGGAAGATTTTCTATCATCGACCTTCAAATAAAATAGACGGATTACATGCGTGCAGCTTTGCGTTATTTGTCTTTTGTATGTCTTTTAGAAGTTCTGAACTCCAATCTACTTCAATGTTTTGCATGTCACAAAAAAGAAAGTCACTGAAAAAAGTTCTCTAAAATATACCACAAAAATAGACAGTCATCTTTTTTTCATGGTTGTTTTTTGTTCAACGAACCGCATCTGCACATATTCGGCACAAGAACATTCTCTCTGAAAGCTCAATCTTACGTGTCGCTAGACTTTACGATTTTAATTTCCTCTGGTCCAAGAAATTTAGAATTAAAAATTAGTTTGGGGCCACTTTGAAGTTGTTTTAATGGTTATTCCATTTTTGTATTTTAGTCTTTTCTTGGTAAATTGTTCGTTTCTGTATAACTCTATTCTGTCTTCAATATTTGCGCTTTCGCGTCTTTTGGAAGATTTTCTCTTGAATTTGAAAAGTTGTTTTGTATTTCTTCAGCAATGAGATCTCGGATTTTGAATTTGGAGTTCGGTTTCTGTTGTGAGTTTCGATTCCGCGACTGATCGTAATTTAATCTACAGGATACTTTAACTGGAACTTTTGAAAAACAACAAAAATCATTGTCTAATCAGAACAGTGATCAACTGTCAAAAATTTATAAATTCAGTTCACACTTGGCCTTCATATAAAATGTTCATGCGTGATAACTTTTATGTTAAATTAAAGGATAAGTTTTTCTTTGCAAATGAATTTTCATTTCACTTTAATTCTTTACCTTACTTACATTACTTTCAAGAAAATTTAATAGTTTCAATGGGAGTAAATTACCACTTACTTGTAATGTTATGTTAATGATTTATCAAATATGTTTACATCATTTCGTTTGATACTCGTAGCCTTCCAAAGTAAAGCCCATCTACCAATTTTAGAGCTGTTTCATTCATTGTTACTTTAAATGCATTACGGTCGGTCGCGATATTAAATTTGATCCCCAAAACATACTCGGAATTCGGACTTGAATACGTCTTTAAAATCGGAGCAGTACTATGGAGCAATGACAAGTTCAAAAAAAAAGCGTTACAACTTTTACAAAAGAGGCACAATATAGCGTTACAACTGTTTGCCTTTGGTTTCATAACTTAAAGAAATATCCAGAATATAAATATAACCACCGTGTGTAGACAAAGTATATCATTATCTTACAAAACCCTAGGATCGAATTCCCAGGCATTTCGAGCACAGGGAAGAGGGTTCGCAACATATCAAATTTATACGGTATTGGGCAAGGTTCGGGATGGTATAACTTTGAATTACGTGGAATCAGGACTACGCAAGTGGTGTCATTCGAAAGCTACTGACCTACGCTACAATTAATACTGGACAACTACAATCCTATAGTATTTAATATTAAACTGTACTTTAAATGTTCAAAGTGTAAATTAGTTGTGAGATATTGACAATGAACAAGCATCGACACTTCTTACGTCTGCATCATTCATTCCACAATCCACCATCAAGTCCAATTATTCAAGTCAAAACTACGGTTTGTGTGGTCAACGCAGCCTACCATTTTTTTAAAGATGTCTGAGACTGCCATGATTTCTAATTCCTAGAAGAATTAAATTAACTAAACTAACCCGATATCATGACGCGATACAAACTTGATGATCTGAAGTACCTTCTGTGAGAAATCATTAGCCGTCGCCTTCTAAATCAACACTTAAAAGCTTTTCCCAACAGCACAGATCCTTCTTTATTAGCATCGTACGTGAGACCAGTGGGTATCCTCGCAATCATCCGTCTCAGGCCATTAACAGCTCGAACAACTCTTCAGGAACACTGCCTGGAACACAACCCGATGCCCACCTATTACATCTCGAGTAGAAAGGAAGGATCTGCTGTAACGAGTAACAATATTTCCGCTGCAACACCCTCCAGTGATAAAATAACTTTTTTTTCTCTGATACCCATTCCCCTTTCACTTTCGGGACAAAACACGCTGGAGCATAAAGCGGGCGATTCCCTGGACTTTGAAAACTCTTTTCGTTAAAGTAATACGAACGTTTAAGGATAAAGGGGGAAAAAGGTTTAAGGTAGCGAAAGTACCCAGAGATTTTGCTTCTGAGGGATTAAATTAGAGATGGAATGGTACCGGAGGGAAGATTCCTTCCAAAGTGGTGATCCATGTAGTTTACTGTTTGATCTCTTCCGAAGTAGCAATAAGAGCTATAGGAAGGGAGGACTCCTTGGACCAAATTGTTTTCCGAGCTTTTCACTCTTGAGTACAGGTAGAGGGAGCGATTGAGGAGTTCTGTAATGACGGAAACTCGATTTTTTTTCGTCTACAAAATGGCTGGATTTCTCTGGAGGGGATGGTAGGGGTGGGAAACTGGGCCTTGTGGAATATTGGTCTGGCTCGGATTTTACAGTGTTTCCGGAATATCCGATTTGTTTTTTTGGTTGGTATCGAGCGTTGGTTAGTAAATTTGGTTCTACTGTTTATGTCTTCTTCCCATTTAATTCTTATGTTCCCTATATTCCTACTTCTACTTATCAACTGTACATAATATATCAACAACCTAAATATCTTCTGTCCATTGATTATGATGTATTTAAGCACTGGAAAACACGGAAATTGACCCCAATATCAATCTTTTTATTGATTTAAAATATTTTCCTGCTCTTAGCTTTCAAACATAACCAAGAGCTTGTAAATATTCGTAATATTTTTCTAGCTACAAGGAATGTTCCGTAGGTGCTGTCACCATTTGCAAACTTGTTTCCAAAATTTTAAACTCCATATATGAAAAACTGTGCTTTTGAGATACGAGGCTTCGTTCAAACCGTGATAACTCAATAATGAATTGATCTATTAAAATTATTTTTATATAGTTATAATATATATGGCGCAGTGTATATTTTCGTTCTCAGTTAGAGTTATGATTTAATAAATTAATTTAGAGAGTTGACTTTTAAATATTAAAAATTCCTAAAACAATCTTGATTTGGTTTTATGCTTTCTTTGAAGAAACATTAAAAAAACCTATTTCCGCAAACAACTTCATTAAGGATCAAAACATGAATAATGTTATAGGATTAAGTATTCAACAGGAATTATCTTTATGAACAAATTAAAGTTTGAAATATTACTGTTGAAATCATGATAGTTAATTAATGATATCTAAATTAGGAAATTAGTGATGATCTTAATCTTATTTTATCGTATTGAAAGAATTTGAAGCATAAACCATTGACCAATTATAAAAATATTTTAAGTCAAAATTTTAAAAATATTCTAATGTATAAATATATTAATACTTTTAATATCTACCATCCACCTCTGCTTTATGCTAACTTCACCTAAATGTGTCTTCTCATTTAGAAATCCTATCATCCAGTGTTTATTAACTTTATATGAAAGATGCAAGTGAATAAGTAATAAATATACCAGAATCCATCCTTTCTCTTCATTAATTTTTATATTTTCTAAATTTTTACATAAATTTATTGACTTCTTTTTTAATCCTTTTGCCTTCCCTAACTTCTAATATCTATCAATAATCACTGTTTTAAACTAGCTTCACCTCAGTGTGTTTTCTATTCCTCCATTCTCTTCATTCATTCAACTCATGATTTACCTTCTACGAAAGACGCAAGTGAATGAGGAATAAAAACATCAGATTCTTCTCCTCCATTCATTCTTCTATTTCTTTGTATTTTTACTTCACCTTTTTACAGTCTATTTTCCTTCACTATTTGATTAATACTTTGAATGTATAAATCGTCCCCGTTTTTACGCGATTCATCTGAGTGAGTTTTCTCATTTCCCCAATCTATTGATCCATTCAACTCATAATTAACTTTCGATGAAAGTTGCAAGTGAATAAGGAATAAAACTATCACGATCGAAGCTTATTGACCTTAAAACAGCATTGATTGATGGTACCACAAGCCTTCTTGTAATTGATTGCAAACGCATGTAAATGTTACTAAATACAATCCTTTTTTGAACGACTAGAATCAGGTAATTCTATTTGAATGTTGTAATATGTTTATCATAAAAGTACATGATCATTAATCCTCCAAGTGGCTTATCTCGTCCATATAGATGAGGTATTTCGTCCATCAAGATTTGATAAATTTTGATAATGACGAGAAACCTCATCATCGAGACACTGATAATATTTTTAAACAACTAGATTAGGATCTGGTCAGTTTTCAAATAACGAGATATCTCGTCCACAAGGATCTGGTCAGATTTGATAATGGCAAGATATCTCGTTGAGATAACCACAGACTCGTATTTTATTGAAAAGGATTTCAAAATTGTTAAAAACCATACAGGAGTGCTTGTAATCTAGTAGACAATTTCAACACCTGGAAGATCATCTCTTTCTATGGCTAAGGAAAATTGTGATTTGTCTCTCTGCGATCATTTTGAGTGCTTAACAGTTTGGATTAAGTGCACATTCCAAACCACTAAGAACTTCCATGCCCAGCCCCTGATTTTATCCTAGAGCCTGTCAAACTTTTCCAACGTCGTCAATCTTTTCCCCCATCCATATGACGAGCTGTAAAGAGAAAGCAGTGTTGTCCAGAGTTTTTTTAAAGTATAGGAAATAATTACTATTATGAAGCTTTTTGACAAATTTAAATGCATACGCAACGCTTAGGAAAATCTACATCAATGTACTGTTTAGGCCTTTTAATAGCTCGTGTTAATATGTCGTGGCTCGGTAGATATTCATATTGCGCTAGCAATATGTTAGCTGTTTAGGTGGCTAAATTTCACTTCTATGAGTTTAGATTCCTCCTTGGATGAATTACAGGTCTGTGGAACTTTCCTTCTACTTGTATATCCTTTTCCAAAACAGTTTCTTGTGTTTATTTAGGTAGTTGAATTAATTTTGCAGTGGAGCAGCACAACTGGAAATCCGTAAAGGTTCGAGGATAACACCTTGTCATTTTGATTTCGGATCTTTCCCTTCAGAATTGATCCCGGACCGTCTCAAAAAGCTCGTTGTATTGCTCCAGGGCTATGATAATTACCAACCTTATGTTTGGTAGGTAGTTGAAAAAACGTAGGCCATTGGAGCAAGAAGATGAGATATTGGTGACGGTCCAGGATCTATCCCGAAGGGAGAGATAACACATCGTAATTCTTAAGTACGATAAGATGACGAGGTCAATATCTGTGCTGGCACACCCAATATTCAAACTTCCCAATCAACGTGAGAATATTTGAGGCTACGAATGATTTAACACGCAACCCCCCCCCTCATCCTAAATACACGTCAGTATTTGGTTGGATCGCGGTTTGAACTCGCAATCCACTACTTCTAGAACCGGGTTACGACTCTATTTTTTTTGCCTACAGCTACAGTGTTACTTTTGTACAACCATCAACCAATCATCAATCCGAGCTACCGTGCATTTGGCGTCGCTTGTCCACAAAATCCCAACCAACTCTACAACACTTAATGCTTCTACAGCACCAACACACACCTTCTTATCGAGGACCATATGTGCCCCGCGAGCCGGCAGGACCCCCACTTTCATCGTTTTCTTCTCTTTTATTTCTACTTTCTGGCGGAGGTAAGAAGAAAAAAAAAGGGAGGAAACCCGACGAGAGCCAATAACGGATCAGAATTGAATCGGGCCGTAAATGGCGCATCGGAGGAAAAGAAGGACGAAGGATTACTGCCGACGGACGCGGAAGAAAACGGAAAGGAGGGGTGATATAAATGGACGGCATATCGTGTGCGATGACAGAATAAATGGGCTGAATCCAAACTTCTTTAAATTGGTCATCTGTCTCGTTCCGCGGAGAGGCTTGACCCTCACAGTCCGTTGATTTCTGTTGCTAAGCTCGGGAGATAAATCACGTTGTCTGAAAAAAAGACGCAGTATTCTGTATAAAAATTATGTATTTATACAACAGGAGGTGGGGTGTTGTTCTGAGAAGAGTCCAGGATGGAAAAATGTATGGACACGATCCTGTACGATGAAGTATGTTCAAACGAGTGGACTGTATAGTTGAAACTTGTTTATTCACAAAATTATTTTATTAACATAACATTAACCATCCTGTGAGGTCGTCATGACTCAGTGGCTACGCCCTCTGCGCTAGTAACCTGAGAGTTGTAGGTGGTGCAGGTTCAATCTTGGTCAGGTTCGATTCCTCACTGGGAGTATTTTCTGTCTTGTGTGTCAAGAAAATATTTCATTGTGTGTGAAGTCCTTGATATTGCTGATCCTGTGACGAGCAAAGCATGGCCAAATATATCTCTTGCTCTATAAAAACCTCCAAAACAACAATAAAATTTAGTGTATGTCTCGACATGGTATCTCGTTATCTCAATGAAAGATATATCTCGTTCTTCGAGCTTTCGTCATTCAAAGACAGACCAGATCTTGATCTCGTCTTCTTAAAAAAAACCCGGCTCTGTCTTGACGACGAGATATCTCGCCAAAATCAAAATTGATTGATTCTTGATGGACGAGATATTTCGTCGAAACCTCTTGGAGGTTAACAGAAGCCTTGACTCTGAAATAATGATTATATGTGGAGTGATTTCGTGCGTCCGTAGCTCAAATGTTGATTATCATCTACCGGTTGTCCAAAATTTGTAGATGTTGTCCTTGGATCTTTGGAAATGATCCCGGATTGTCACGAATAACCTGTAGCGTTACTCCAGTGCGACGTTAATTCATCTTCCAACCTATTGGAAGATGAATTAACCTACCTCAATGCGTTTGAACGAAATTTTCGTAAGGGCAAAAATAAAAAGATCGTCATGCATCACGCAAAGTCGAAGACATCAACGTGAGGACATTTGAAGTCACGACATATTGAAGTTCCTCCAGTTCCTCTATATTACTGGCTTCTGTTGGATCGAATTTGGAACTTGCAACCGTTCGGTTTGTAATCCACTCAAAACGTTTGAACGAAATTTTCGTAAGGGCAAAAATAAAAAGATTGTCATGCATCACGCAAAGTCGAAGACATCAACGTGAGGACATTTGAAGTCACGACATATTGAAGTTCCTCCAGTTCCTCTATATTACTGGCTTCTGTTGGATCGAATTTGGAACTCGCAACCGTTCGGTTTGTAATCCACTCAATGTGTTTGAACGAAATTTTCGTAAGGGTAAAAATAAAAAGATCGTCATGCATCACGCAAAGTCGAAGACATCAACGTGAGGACATTTGAAGTCACGACATATTGAAGTTCCTCCAGTTCCTCTATATTACTGGCTTCTGTTGGATCGAATTTGGAACTCGCAACCGTTCGGTTTGTAATCCACTCAAAACGTTTGAACGAAATTTTCGTAAGGGCAAAAATAAAAAGATCGTCATGCATCACGCAAAGTCGAAGACATCAACGTGAGGACATTTGAAGTCACGACAGATTTAAGTTCCTATAGTTCCTCTATATTACTGGCTTCTGTTGGATCGAATTTGGAACTCGCAACCCTTCGGTTTGTAATCCACTCAATGCGTTTGAACGTAATTTGCGCTAAAACAAAAAGAAAAAGATTGCCATGCATCTAGTCGAAGACATCAACTTGATGACATTTAAAGTCACGACAGATTTAAGTTCCTCCTACTCCCCTGTATTACGGGTTTCTGTTGGATCGAATTTGGAACTCGCAATCCTTCGGTTTGTAATCCTCTGCTTTTCGAACTGGATTACTTTTGAAAGAGAATGTTTGTAACAAAGTTGTAAAAGGGTGTATTGTATGTGTATTATATGGTTGGGTTAGAGCTATAGTAAGTGTGAATCACACTCTTTATTTTCGACAAATTAACATAACGCAAAAGGTACTATAATAAATTCGTGCACAAAAAAGTTATAATGTTATCCTTATTGGGGAATGAATGTTATGAATGGTGCTCTTACTTCACTTTTTCTGTGAACAGATTGTCTTATCTAGATCTGGAATTGGCAACTGTGTCTTTTGTTTGAGAAAATGACTTACACCACTGTAACTTTAAACCATCCACACCTTATCTTACGTGTCTCAAATACCTCCTTTAAATTTGTTATTTGGCAACGACTCCATCAAATATCTCGTTATTTCCCTTGCAAATTTAGCGAGGGTAAAAAATGTATTCGCAATAAACCAAGTAAATGCATTGATTGAGTTGATATTGATATTTCCAAAAGGATTTAACTTGTTTTCGAGTACATGTACTACAAATAAAGTCGTAATGAATTAGCTCATGGATCTTTACAGGAAGGTGAAAAGAGCGAAGAAATGAATTTTTAATCCAAAATCTTTTGTTAATGATGCTAAGATCGAAACAGGATTCGTGTGAACTTTTCCGATCGTGATGCTGATTCAATTTTTTTTTTGAAACTGCAAGACGTGCTATCGTAATGAAAGAGTACTTTCGAAATATAAAGTTTCCTGATATTTCAATAAATTTGAATTAGCTGTTGGGAAAAGTAAAAAAAAAGGTTAGAAATTATATGGAACATATCAAGGAATGTTTTGTTGCAGTCAGCTCGCCTCCCTGCCATCCTTCCAAAATCGGTTCCCATTAAGTTGATGCATAAACTCGTTTTTTTTTTAAAACATGAAGATCAATTATTTTATTTACTAAATATTACATTTAATCAGTATAGTATATTCCGTTCTGTGTTCGATGACCTTTATCCATCTCTCTCCACAGTAGCTGCATAATTCCGCGCTCGTAGAAGTTCTGAGGTTTCTGGCTGAAGAACTGAAAGAGGCAACGTAACTTTCTTACAAACGACTTACGACATTTTTAATCGTCTGCTGCACCCTCACATACACAGCACATATCTTATTTTGGGTTTACGAAGCATTTTTGTCATTTTAGAAACATAAAAGCATTATATGTCGAAAATTCTCCCTATTTTCTGTCATTTCTGGTGCTTAATAATAGTAATAAAGAAACGCAATTTTTCCCACATATTCTCGCTGAAATTTCTTCTATCAAACAACATCAAAACTTAACACGTGAGAAGTAGATAAAACTTCGGTTTTGCGATGCAGTGCCATCTAGCGCCAAAAACGGAACGAACTTTTGAATCAACTTAATAGATATAAGTTGACACGTCCGCTGCCGGTCTCGCCCCAGCACGAGATGTGGCGTCAGCGTTAAAAAACCAATCACGCGGCAGCGCGTGGTGTGGAGTGAATTTAAGCAGTAGCCAATCACGCGTTGGCGCAGGAAGATAAAACTTCGGTTTTGCGATGCAGTGCCATCTAGCGCCAAAAACGGAACGAACTTTTGAATCAACTTAATAGATATAAGTTGACACGTCCGCTGCCGGTCTCGCCCCAGCACGAGATGTGGCGTCAGCGTTAAAAAAACCATCACGCGGCAGCGCGTGGTGTGGAGTGAATTTAAGCAGTAGCCAGTCACGCGTTGGCGCAGGAAGAGCTGCGCCTCAACGTTTTTTCTCCGCTTCAATTGGCATTATATGTTAAGTGTTAGCAGCGTGGAGTAAGGGTTAGAAGCTAGTTGTAAAAGTATGTGATTTCGAATTTGTAGCTTCATTAGTTATTATAAAAAATATTATCGTATGAGTTGCAGAGACGATAGTTTTCTTCGGCCTTCACGCCGAAGTGATCTAAAAAAAGGAAAAATGCTATCCAATAAGGCTCTAACAGATCATGATATTGCATATTTGTTGAATGAGCTTTCGCCAAGATATTCTGGTATTTACGCACTTTTCAATCATATTTGTTATAAAAAGTATGTCGGATTCTGGAAAAAAACCATTTCTACGACGGGGAAATAAGTATCAACACATCCTAATGTGACTGGCAGCGAATGTGTTAAGATCATCTAAAATAAGCCTGAAGATAAGTGCAACGTGAATTCCTAAATGTGTAATTGCTAAGTTTCTTTTGCGCTTACCAACTCATATAGTCGCTAAATAAATACTTTTCGTTTTACAAGATTACTATCGAATTAACAAAAATGGTGTCAAATGATGTGCAGGGCCGTTCCTGAGTGGTATTCTGCATTATTGCCTGCCCTCCTGCGTCTCCTGAAAATAAATGGAGCTCAGAAGTTGTTCTCGTCATCTGACTGTGGTTCAAAATTACGAGGCGTTGTATTTGGATCTTTACCTTCGGGAGTGATCTCGGAGTTTCGACTATCACAAGTCGTGTTGCTCCAGTGTGACGTTTATTAAAATACCTACCTCCACCGCCATTGCTCTGGGAGATAGATAGGTGTGACACTTCTGATACCTTACACAAGGCATTTAAATGTCAACTTGCAGAAAATTTAATTTGCATTTTTGTACAAGAATTTGATATTAAATACTAATTTATTCTTACATAATTGGTCCTTTTACTAGTAATCACATCAATACAAGGTTAATTATTTGTATTTCTAAAACGCACACCTAGCGAATTATTATTATAAATAAACAAAATTAGCATTAACGCTGAGCATTCTTTTTCAAACAAATATCTCACAATTACGCATTGCATTGGTACAACAGTTATAACTACTGTGTAAATGCATTGTCACTACAATTACAACAGTACTGTATTTTGTATACAGCAGGCCTCGAAATATATTTTTTAATACAGGTGCACAAGGTGCACCTAAGTTTTTAAATTAGGTGCACAGGCGCGCCTAGCGGTAAAAAATAAGGTGTACAATTTTATTTTCACGTGCACAGTGCACCTGTGCACCCGGGTATTTCGAGCCCTGGTATACAGTACTATTACTATACATTGTTACTATGGGCTGTAATATATCAGTAGAGGACATGTGTTGCATAAAACCCAACTACAACTATCAAACATAAGAGTAGCAAAACTAATTTTACAGATAAATATCACACAATTACGTGTCACACACACACACACACACAAATGCAACAAAATTCTCTGGAAATATTCACACTTACGCTCAGAATAATAAGTAATTGATTTCCCAAATTGGAATGCCGATACAACACGCCTCAATGAGACACGTTCTGATGCCACCCAAATGACTGCAAACACAATTATCTGCCACAGTTTATTTAAATTAAACCCAACCAATCCTTTGCACAGTGTAGACACCAGTACCGCAAATTTACACTTAACAATTCACAAACGATTCTCATAGCACATAGAAGCACACGTTATTTTACGCTAAGTGAATGGTTGTTAGATAATCGGTCTATTCTCTGACGGGTGAAATAATATAACATATATCAATAACATAACATGATATACATACATAAATGAATGTTATGCCACAGAAGTGATTCTTTTTATCCAGCTGAAATTTTACATTAATTTTAGCTAAATTTGAAAGGTATAGTATTTGCTGGAATCCTGATTTGTGTGACCCTCCTGGATCCTGTTATCTCGAAGCAAGTATCTCGTAGTTATCAAAACCAGCTAGATCATGATGGACGAGATATCTCGTCATTAGAAGAAAACTGCCCAGATTTTAATCTCGTCATCATGAAAATAATCGGCGATACCTTAATGACGAGATAACTCGTCAACAAGAACGTTGATCAGATCTTAATGGATGAGACATATCGTCGATATCACTTGGAACTTAAATAGATATTGTAAATCCTATTTTAACCACTACTTAATGTTCAGCCCAATATTCATTGATGTTTAATGCTTAATTTTTAGTTCTATTGTATTGATGTTTGATGTATCTGGATCATCCCTGAGTTGATTGATTGTATTGTTTATTGCGTCGGAGTTTTATGGTATTGCATTATTATTTCATTGTATCAAGAATGTTATATTTATATTCTTGAGAAAGTAAAATGCAGTACAAAGTCTCAAATCCGGAATCCTTCGATTCACAGCTATTACGTAATTTGGATATATTTATAAAACAAATACTTAATCTAACCCCCCCACCCGCTCGAATTTTGCGATTGCAATAGTAAAATAGCAGATATATATAAATAGGAATAATTTTTAAAAAGGAAAAGTCTTTTTAATCAATGCAACAAATTTTACTTGCAAATCTTCTAATTTTTCTGTGCGGTATTTACTCCGAACATGTTCGTTATCTTGCCTTGTATCATCAATTAGGTCCAGGTTTAACTCCTTGTTCTTACAAAGTTGCCGAAAAAATGTAAAAAAGCGAGAAAAACAAAAAAAAAATACGCCGGTTAGCTAAACATCCGGATTTTGGACGTCCAGATTTGGGACTTTAAACTGTAGTTATGTTAAATATTATTACATCATTGATACTCTAAAAGTTAATTATAATTCCACTTTTAATTACAATACCAATAAAAGTGGCTTGGATCAATATGTTAATTATTAACAGCAAGGGCCACTTTTGGTCAATGATACTACGTCGAGGCAACCACCAGCCGTATTTGCACCACGATAGCCTTTTGGAAGAGTAACCGTTTACCAAAAGTAATGTTGCCAGTTCGGAACTGGGCTCAACCAAAGACAGTCGTGTAGAAAGGTGCTGGTACTACACGTTATATGTGTAGAGGCCTCAAATGTCCTCACTTTAACGTGGAAGTTTGGAGGGTGGGATAGCAGCTTAGGAGTTCAATCGTCATCTGACCATGGTTCAAAACTTTGTGGTATTTTCCTCGGAAATTTCCCTTGTGGATTGCTCTTGGACCATTGCCACTAACACGATGCGCAGTGGTAGTGTGACGTTAACTACCTAGCTACCTAGAGTATCAAGCCAAGCATGTAATTACCCCATAAGACGTGTTATGCTACGCAGAGGAGTGTGTTTTGAATTTCGTCATTATTACATTAATTATTTCTGATACGAAAGGACCACATTTTCGAGAATAATTTAATGTCAATTTGAAGTGCGATTTGCAAATATTTAATGAAATAATTGCGTCTCAAGGGTGGATGTGATTCTTCCCTACTGGCTTTGTCTAAGCAAACCTTGGGTATATAGACCATCGATTTCCCATTGTTTTTTAGATAAAAATAGCACCAAGTGCTATTTTTATTAATAGGAATAATGTTCGCAGAGTTTAAAGCAAAAAGCAAGTTTGACTGGAAGGGGAATTCTAAAATGTCAGATGAAAATTTTCGGGAATGCTCTGAATTTAGTTATTGCTTTAAAAACGTTGCATTAGCAACATTTCATTATTAACGGAAAATGTATTTACTGTGTATTCTTTCAAAGAGTAAATTTGAAAACAAGTATTCAAGACGTTAATAAGTAGGATCTGAGCTGTCGCGTCGTGAAATTTGCGTAACCAATTCTGTCTGGAATATTTAGGTCAATTAAACTATTTTGAGCTTGCTACATCTATAGAACTATAGAAGTAAAATTCAATCTAAGATATTTAGCAAGAAGATATGAATTTTTAATCGAACTCGCGATAAAAACATCAAACGTCAAAAGATGTCATAAGCCTAGCAAGAGGAAAACACGCTAGCACATGAAGTAGACAAAACTCAAAAAGCTGTTTGACGACGCAACCTAACTGTTGAGGAAGCAGAAGTGACATGCTTTGTCTGCATGCATGAAAACAGCCGTTTAGTATAACCATATAAGAAATATAAAAATACAATGACCAATGGTAATCTTTTTATGTGCCCATGAACGTATGACAAAAACTAGAATTAACATGACCTTTATGGCCCGTTTACAATTCTCCGTATGACCGTATGCGTTGAACCAATGATAGAGGAGAACCACGTGATTGCCAGATGGGCGGGATTACGCAGACCCTATCTGTAGCTTCGTATGCGTTAAGGCGGAGCCTACGCATACGGACATACGGAGAATCGTAAACGGGCCTTTAGACTACTAACTTCGGCCAAGTGAAAACGAATATGATTGGTTGATGGAACAGGAGAAGACGCCCTTCCATCAATTCATCATCTGATTGGTTCACGCGGCATGCGAGTAGTATTAGATTTTGGCAAATTCACCACCTTTGTCGACACTCTATAGAAATGCGCATTCATGCATTTACCCTGTCATTAGATTTGAAATTGCCAAACGAGGTGAGAAGATTCAAAATAGGACAAACAAGTAAATTTTTCACACAGCAATCACGTTATTATTTGTCGACATGCGGGTCATACTTTTTGATGTTTCTCCCAATGGCAATGCTCACTTTGCTTATATTTCACGTCTAAGAGTAAAACTATTGCTCATAAAGTGTAAATATAGGAGAAGCAATACATTTTTTTAAATTTTCTATGGCAAGGCAGTACAATATCGAAGACAAATTCAAATACAATACAATACAAAGTACAGAGTTGACCGAGGTCATTTTAGCCTTATACAAGGCCAGAAGTGATGGTTACTTGTGAAGGGGCACCCAGTGGGTGGACCATCATTGTCCCTAACAAAGGACAGCACAATTTACATCCATGCCTTAACCCCGGATTCGAACCAGGAATCTTCCAATCCAGAGGCCAACACCTTGACCACTAGACCGGTTGGTCGGCTAAGGGCAGCAATATGGTGCTAGATATATATTTTGGTGCATGTTTAAAAAGCAACTGGAATAGTATTACCTTTGTTGAAGAAATAATAATAAAATATTGATTTGCCCAAATTCTACTGCTTAAGAATTTATCTTAGAGATTATATAGTATGAAGAAAAAAAAATAAATGAACCATATTATTTCCAATTATTTTAAAATTAGTATTAGATAATCCATTTTTTGCTTAAGCTGTGCTTATAAAACGGCATATCTTTATTTGCATTTATTTTAAAGTAAAAGAATTCAGAAAAGTGCTATTTTAACTCTATTTGGTGTAAATAATAAAAATTCACGTTTCTTACAAAATTAAACATTTCTTATGTGAGATTATTTGTTGTATTTCTTTTAGAAATACATTTTAAATATTCGAAGTTAAGATAATTCTGTAATCCTTGAGAAATAATGATGTATATAAACACAAAAAACACTTGTTATTCATGAAATAGGATATTTGTTTACTACGAACCAAGTACATAAATCGAAAACAAATTCGCGAAATTTTTATCTAGAAAGTTCCATGAATTGCAACTCCATCCCTCATTATACAGCAAAGAATAAAAACAATTTTGAGTACATCACTGTTTAGAGACATTAAGTAAACGTTTTACGTAATCGTTCCCAATTACAGCCTTAGGTATGTAGGAAAGTAGTCAGTAGGTAGATAGTTTATTAACGCACTGGAGAAACACAACGTGCTATTGGAGCTGTCCGGGATTAATCCAGAAGGGAAAATTCGAAGACAACACCGCGTAATTTGAAACAACTATCGCACGACGAGGCAGCATCTGAGCTGACACCCCACTCACCAAACTTCCACACCACGCCAACGTGATGACATGTAAGGCCACGACAGATATTTAACGTAAGCGCTTTGTACACGACGGTCTTTGGTTGGATTCGAACTCATAAACTTCCATTTGTTAATACGTTACTCGGCTACCCGCAACGTTTTGAGAAAGAAATTTTGTTTGGGAATTTTATTTCTTCTTTGAAATCGTAATTTAAAACATCAAATCGTGAAAAAACCAAATCAGCGTTAAAATATATACATATCCAAAAATTAAGGTATATTTCGTTCTTAGTACCTAAACCTAAGTACCTTAAATTACCAATTAATTTTATACAAGCAAAGAGAAATAAAGCACGAACACTTGAAATCCTCGTGATGCTACTGGGATTGTTAGAATTTTAATTTCATAATGAATAGTAACCGCGGAAGGACACTTATCAGACTATTATGGCCATTATTGTACGTCGGTTATCCAACGAAGTAACTTACGTTATAAGGTTCGCGGTAGAGTAACCGATTTTACCGTTGGGATTTCGAATTCAACCAAAGACCGTCGTGTAGAAAGAGGGCTGGTACACATTAGATTTGTCGTTGCCTCAAATGTCCTCATGTTGGCGTGATGTGGAAGTATGGAGAGCGAGGTGCCACCTCGTCTAGATTGTAGTTCGAAATTACGTGGTGCTGTCCTCGCATCTTTCCTTTCGGGTTAAATCAAGGATTGTCGCCAATAGCCCGTTGTGTTGCTCCAGTGCGACGTTAATTATAAGATACATGCGTTTACAATAAACCAAAGTACCAATTTAGGTTTGCTTTTGCGGTCAAGAAACACACTCTGAATAATGGTATAAGAGGTTCCCTTGACTGACTAGATATGGATCTGAGGAAAAACACCGAACCATTCCCCTTGGGCCGTTTGATTCCAGCAAAGCGTCCACTTTAGGGATATCAAAATTTCCACAAAAGGAGTTCTTTAACTTCTCGTGACAAGAATCGGAGACATGCAATTCACCAATAAGTTACATTCTATAAAAACACGTCTTTCGCCATATGTCAGTGTCACCAATGCGGCCAAACTGACCTGCCCTCGAATTAGACACACACTACTCACCCATCGTCCTCTTTTCCTGGGAGACAGCAACCCTAATTGAACTTCTGCTCAGCTCCTTTTTCTGTAAATCATACACTCACTATCAAAAGTTAAGCACGGAGACGAAAATGTTAATTTCCAGAAGCCAATCTGAATTTCAGAGGCTGTAATTTGCTGCAGAGGTAGATGGAAGTATGCAAATGTGTTATGTAACAACCAATCATGGTTTCGTGTAGAGAAATGTGTCAAAAAGGCAGTCGTATGAGAAACCAGCATTGTAAGGGTTAGAGGAGTTCCATGTAAGTGCTAATGAAAAGTGTTTAGAACTTTCGAATGACTAGTTTTCAAGACAGACGTGTTTCTATGGCTTCCAGAAGAGGAATGGTAGATAGTGATCGCTGGCGTTCTGTGGGATGCGTTGAAACAGGGCAATCAATCGCTAATATTGCTCTTTTCTTCGGTGTTCATCATTCCGCTATTTCACGATTATGGAAACAATATAAATGTATAAAAAATATAATATAAATATACATAAATATGTAATATATATTTAGCCGATAAATGTGTTTTACGTCTGTTTTTTTTCTGCAGTTTTCAAAACTCGGACAAAATGCCTGCAGAAAAATTGCAATTGCTTGGAGTTGTGTTGCAGAACACTGAATACTCTTCACCTGAGGATTTAACATGCACCAGCCCCTCACTTTATACACGGCTGTCTTGGGTTATTTGGATGATGATGCTGTTTTGACAAAAAAATAACTTAGGGAAAACGGCGTTCTAAACATTCAAAGTTTGACAGAGGCCACTGGAGTGGGGAAGAGTCACATACACCCAGAAAAGTAATTATTTCAGTAATTATTTGCACAAGGAACTTCAAATGGATATAAAATTAAGCTGGAAAATGTGGTCCCTTCGTACAAAGTATGAAATGTCATAATGCATAAATTCAAAACACTTATCTGCTTAACGTAACATGTTTTTTATTATATATATGCCAACGTGAGGACATTTTGAGGCCACGCGCAAATTTAACATTCAGCCAAACCCTTTTGTACCCGACGGTTTTTGGCCATGTTTGAACTCGTAACCCTGCGGTTGCAAATAATTTACTTTTCAACCGGGCCCATATATACCGTTCGGTCAGCAGACTAGGAACTGACCTCCCTCGATTATAGCCAACAACACCGAATCAACTTTATCGAGATACGGTTCGAAATCCTAATATCGATTCAAGCACACGAAATCAGATCAATACCACTCCGAAAAAAACCAAAGGACAATTTCCCGAATTTCACTCAATCTTTCCACATTCTCATTTGATCGCACGCAAAACCTCCGAAAAAAAACCCCTCACAATTGCAACCGATGAGCTGGAGCATATTCAGAACGAAGGAACCGTGCCGCCTCGCCAAAGAGATCAACGCCAGCCATTATTTTCTCTAAGCATAGCGGAACTTTTATTTGCCAAAATAATCAGAACCCCGCTTAAATCAGTTCTTTCGTGCGCACTTTCCCCAACTGCTTCCGAAAGACTTTAAGACTCTTTTAAACGGTTTCCTCTGCAGCTCGTGAGGTGCCCGGGTCCTCTTTTTTGGGCCCCTTCACGTCTCCTCGAATCAAAACTTAATGACATCTTCCACTCGGCATTGATCTTAATCTCATTATGCAGGCGAGCGAGCAAGAAAATTCCGTCCTATTAAACCGGGCAAAAAAGGTAATACAAATTTGCCCGGGTATTAACGTATCCTGTAAATTTTTAATACATGCTTCAGTTCGTTTATACGCTCTGCTCGTTTTGAGTAATGCGAGGGGGTCACGGGGAAAAGAATATTCCGTTGCTAAGGTAAACAGATGGAGGCAGAGTGTTTCCGTGATTGTGGCTGGGTGAGGAATTTTCAATTCGTCATTCTCATGGGCTCGTCGAGAATTGCGAATGGCACAAAGTTGTTGAAATTAGTATCCGTGTTTGGTAGGTATGTATTTTGAATGGCGAAATTGATGTCGTACTGGAGAAACGTACAGGCTATTAATGACGGTCCGGAATCAATCCCAACGGGAAAGAATGGACAACACGTAATTTTTAACCACTGTCAGATTGTGAGGCAGCACCCGAGTCTGCACTCCAATCACAAAACTTCAACACCATGCCAACGTGAGGACATTTGTGGTCACGGCAAATTTAACGTGTGCTAGACCCCACGTCTACGATTGTCTTTGGTTGAATCGAGTTTGGAACTAGTAGTAGTTAAAGCTACTGACGTGCTATCCTTCCAACTGTGACCCCAAAACCGTGTGTGGGATAGCCCATGGGCAAGGTTTGCCTCATGAATGAAATTCAAATCCCAGAACCTAAAGTAATATTTACTATTTTATAACAAGGCATAATATTTATTACATTATAACAGCAAAGGAAAAACGTGTTAAGTATCAAGAGATGCACAGAACAATTAATAAATAAACACTTGCCATTCAAACAAGTTAGATAATACCATCCGTGCAGTTATCTAGTAATGTGAGAAACTAGTAATACTCACTAGTTAGAATCAGAGAAAACATTTGCAACATACATATCCGACAACATTTAGATGCTTGCTCCTTGAATAAAGACCCCCGATACGAAATCTAAATCCTTGAAACTGAAACAAAGGAGAACTACCGTTTGGGAGCCTTACAATATGTTACTCATTCTTAAAGAAGTGCAGTATTCATTGATTGCCGATTAAATGATTAAATGCCAAGTGATGGAGATATTGAGTTCTTTGTTGATTAAGACCTGCTCAGTTTTTCTGATGACGATACATCTAGTCCATCAAGATCAGGTCAATTTAGCTAAGTACTAGGTACCTTGATGAGACAGCAACCACGAAATGTTACTCATTTTACACGACAAGCATAATACAGATAAATTCATCAAGCAGATTTCTTTCTCAAAATAACCTTATTTTGGCAAATATGCCTATAAAAATAACAAACTAAGTTGCTTTCTAACCTACATTAGTTTAACCCTTCTGAGGGTTGTATCGACGAGGTATCTCGTCATTAAATCAGACAAACCAGATCTCGATGGACGCGATATATCG
The DNA here is from genome assembly GCA_947359465.1 of Metellina segmentata. Lineage (NCBI taxonomy): Eukaryota > Metazoa > Arthropoda > Arachnida > Araneae > Tetragnathidae > Metellina > Metellina segmentata. The sequence continues at coordinate 57,296,807 of OX375876.1, read as the reverse complement.
CCATTAGAAAAACTGACCAGATCTTTATCATGTCATAAAAATTCGACAGTATCTTGATGTCGATATAGATCGTAATTTGTGTGTGTGTGTGCAAAATTAGTTAAATCTTGATATTCGATATGTCTCGTAGAAACACTTTGGAATTTAATACCACTTTTATATTCCTCTACTTGACCTTGAATGCGTTGGCATCCCACTTTTAAAGCCAAACATAAGTTTGACTTACTCACGTGTTTACCACGAAGTTACTGCAATAGTTGAAATTATTATATTATCCATTTACTCATACGTAATATTTGATCCTATAAGACCCCAAAACGTTCCTTCAGGACTTGGAAACATTAACAGGAATGTTTCCAAGTCCTGAAGGAACTATGTATCTACTGAGAGAATTGTGCAGCTGTTTGATGACGAATAGTTTTCGGTCAGAAATAGCATTTGCAAGTCTTTTGATAGTATTAAATAGGTATGAAAGTGAATTTCATATTTACATTGAAAACAAGCCTATAAAGTAATTTCAGAAAACGAGCTTTTGCTCTAAGCCGACGGTTGTGTTTTTTTATCGAATATGTTTAGCTTTATTATTATATTTCTACTTTCCACTTCGTTGCTTTTTCATACAATCGAAATCAGAGTCAGAGTAACACTTTGTTGTTACATGCTGAAATATATTGTGAATATGAAATTTATGTTCAATAAAAAAATAGCTTCTGTTTTAGAACTGTTACTATTCTGTTCACTTTACTTTCAAAGGGAAAAAAAATGAATTTCCTACACAAGAAAATATATCTCACGAATAAGTTGTAAAGTACAAAAAATTGATTTCTTCAAAAAGTAATAAAAATGAAATTCCCAAATAAGAAAAATATGTATCACGAATAAGTTGTAAAGTACAAAAGACTTATTTCTTCAAAAAAAAAGGTATAAATATCTCCTCCATTTGACCAGCTGGTCGGTGGTTAAGGTGTTAGCCTCAAGACCGGAAGGTTTCTGGTCAGTGCATGAATATTTGTAAGCGTATAATGTAGAGGTGGCAGGTGCACCTTAAATCTGTCATGGCCGAAAGTCCTCATGTTGGGTTAGGGTGGAAGTTTGGAGAGTCGGTTGCCAGCTCAGATGTTGTCATCTGACCGCGGTTCAAAACTACGTGGTGTTGTCCTCGGATCTTTCCCAATAGGGGATTGATCCCGGACTGTCGTCAATAGCCCGTAATGTTGCTCTAGTAGGACGTTAATTAAAGTACCTTAACTTACCATTTGAATAAGATAGAATTTCACGAAGCATATACATTTTGAGTTTAAACTACAACATTAGCAGTTCTTACTTTCTATTAAAAACAGTGACATCCTTAATGCCACGTAGAGCCAACATGGAGCAAAAGTTTAAATCTTATTAAACACAAATTTTTAAATTAACTATGTATTTTTAAAAGAAACAGCTATCCCTGTTCTGCAATAATGGAATTGAAGTCAATCGATAAAAAATACAATGTATTTCTTTTGACCAAAATTGTTATAATTTAGTTATTTGTCTTTTGAACAAAAGATACAAACTTCGATAGTATAAATACAAACACTATTAAAAATGCAACTAATGTAAAAAAGCATCGCATTTTCAAAACATAATTAGGTTATGCAAATCAATTTAAAACATACCGACTTTTTACATCGTTTTGGGCATTTCTAAGGAATTTATTGAACAAACTCACCATGCGTTATGTTAAGGATCATGTTCATGCCTTGTTGCGTTTTATTAAAATAATGCATTATTACTTTTATATACATATTTTTTATATTCAGCACTTATAAATTTATCTTGCTTTATCTGACACAATGTCTGATATTGTTCTAATGGATTTGCATATGAAAACCGTTTCATTATCTTCCTCAAAAAACTTCTATTTTTTCAATAAAAAAATAATTGAAACTTCTGATGATAAAAGTTATGTCTTTTAAGATAAGATGGGATATATTTATTCAAGTATACAACTTCATGAAGTGCAATTTTTTCTATTAGAGTACCATGGGTCTTCAGTAATAAATATTCTAATAGCAACTCACTTTTAGTTCAATAATTTGTGATCAAATAATTATTTCGTTCTTTTACAAATAAAAAGTTCTTGCATTGAAGATGATTCCATATATTCTTGTTTCAATTAAAAGTATCAAAAGACAACCAAAAGTCAACACTTTATTGAAGTTTTTACAATGCCATTTTATTAGCAATAAAAGCACTAGACTAACGAACTATAGCATTCCTATTAAATTACACCATTAATTAATATAAACTGCATTGCTTTAATTAATGAATTTCATAGGCATTAAACAGCATTTTTTATCACGTCTTTTTGTATACGATAAACGTTTCAAACAACAGTCGTAAGTGCCACTGAAAGTACTCAAAGTTCTATGATTTGAATTTATATATCAATATGAATTAAAAGGAAACATGGTGTGAAAATATCAATTATCCATAAATGTTTTATTACGCAACAGATAAATAAGATTTATTCGTTAAGATTTCATAAACTATTCGCTAATCTGAATTGCACTTCTAAACTAACTTTTCATACTTGAATATAGCACTGTCGTTATTACTGTTTTTTTACTGTCATAATAGTAAAAACAATTCTCATAATATATTCATTCAGAAAATACTTCATTGTTTCATTTGATTTTAGAAAATAATTAGGTAGTTTGATCGTAATTGAAGATAATAAAATAATTATCAAAACTCATTTTGAAAACTGAAACTGTTGATACATTTTGTCGTTTAGTTTTAAAGGATAGCTATGCTTCGAGTTTAAATGATTCATGAAGTCATCTTATTAACGAAGGAAATATGTAACTAGAAGTAATTACTAAATTCTAGTAGTTATTACGTATTTTAATTTATATGTTGTGTTTATGAATAGAATTTAAAGCAATTTGGTTCCAGTATTTTAAAGTGAGTCAAATTATGCGCATTTATAATAAAGTGAAGCTTAAAGAGACATTAATTTTACAGCATTCGCTGGTTGATGGTTATAAATTGTAATGAATGAGCTTTTGTTTGTTTAAATGTAGATCATTTTTCGATAATCTAATTACGATGGATATTTTATGCACTTATGAGTAAATGGCTTATCACAATTGTACGTTTTAATGTATGAATATTATATATTTCAACTTTTTTAGACGTTATTCTTTTATTTGCTATCTTTTAAAACAAATGGAATTAGTTTGTTCAATATGTAATTTTTTCGCAACTTTTATTTTCTATTAGCCATTGCGTGTCCAGCACGGCGTTGCAGGTGACAGTTCTTTTCTTGACCACTGTTCGCAAACGCTCGCCAACCCCCAGTGATTGCTACTCATTCCCATTTGGTTTGCCTCACAAACTATCACCATAGGCAACGCCGTGATGGCCTCAGAGAGGCTAGTAATAAATAAATTCATTAAAAAATATTTTAGATTAAAATTAAAAAATCGGACAGCGCACATTAAATTCGCAAAACATTATGACACGGACATGTCGCCTCATTCAATCCACCACAGCCCCATCTGTGTGAGAGAAAAAACATAAATTTAAACAACGTGGCCCAACTTAATCCGACATGATATGATGTGATATAAAATTTTCGACAGATTTCAAATCCGTTGAATTTTTTATTCTATCTTTTATGAAGAACGCCAGTCAAAACTTTGTATTTGTTTTGCTTCACTAGAATCAGTTGCTCAGGAAGTCAACATTAATGAATCTGACCTCTTTACAAATCACGAAGGTCAAATTCTTCGCGTCGAACACTGACGTCAGACTTAGCATAGTTCCAAAAAGGTCGAAAACGTTGGTTCAAGAAAGATAAAAACTAATAAATTCATTTAAAGATGTTCTAGATTAAATTTAAAAATTCGGACTGGACACAAAATTTGCAAAAAGTTAAGACTACTGTGTTCCAAATTTCATTATCATAAAAAAGATAACACAATAACGCTCGCTAGGGCCCAGGTGATTGCTACGAAATTCCAGAAACGATCGCAATACCATTGATAGGTCTAGTGTTATGTTAATTAAATACCTACCTACCAATAACAATCGCGAAAATGATTCCAACGAACGAAAAAGTCATGATGTCATTGTCCTATGCGTCCATATTCGTATTGCAAAATAAAATAGTTACAGTTGAAAAATTATTCTTTTAAAGAAAATAAAATGTAAGGTATCGCGATCTGACGTAAAATTTGATTTGCCGCAGATTTCAAATCCGCTTAAATTTTCAATCTATCTTAAACGATTCCGATTTTACAAAAAAAAAAAAAAAAAAAAAAAAAACTTTAACAATGGCAGTCAAAAATGTTTACGTGTTTCGCCTCCATTCGCTCGAATTGTCTGTGCGCAGGAAATTAATCTATGTTCTCTTTAACGCTCGCAAAGGCCAAATTCGTATTGGAGAAATAGAAAAATTAGAGTTGAAAAATTATTTATTTAAAGAAAGAAACTTTATTAGGTATCGATTTGATGCAAAATTTTCCGCAGATTTTAAATCTGTTGAAATTACCACAATATCTTTAAGAATACAGGAGATAGAAAAAAAAGAGCTTCAGAACTTCAGTTAAAACTGTTTATTTGTTTTGTTCATTCGGTGAAATCGTTGCTCGGAAAAAGAAATGGAAAAAATATTTAGAATCTGTGATCTCTTTGCTATTCTAAGGAAGACAATAATAATTAAATGCCAAAAATTTGATTGAAAAAGCTTCTAGATTAAATTTTAAAATTCGGGCTGGACACAAAATTCGTAAAAACTAGGGCTACCTCTGTGCCAAATTTCATTATTGTATGTGTCATATTTTCGTCAGGACGCTGAATACATACACACAGAGAAAATACACACTGAGACAGAGAAACATTTCCTTCTATAATAGCAGAGATTACGATTTCTGCACGCATTCTTAGACGAATTATGATATTAGTTACATAGTTATATGAGAAAGACTAGATTTTAGAGTCGTGTTGTTTTGCTTTGATTTGTAGCAAGCAAATTACGATATCTATTGGTTGAAATAATCCCAAGATTCAATTGGTCGAGAAGATCAAAAGTGGTTACACTGAATGTAGCAGAACGTAAATATGCGTGAAAACAAAGAGCTGATAAATTACGAGCATTTTAAACCTAAGCATCAAACCAGCTAAGTTAGGAATGAACCTGTTCACAGTTAGCTCTGTACAGCCGTCAAATTAAAAGGACTCCCACAATCCCAATTGCACAATTTACATCGCAGAACAAAAGGGAAGGTAGCAATCGATAGGGGTGAATGTTTTCGTAAAATATCAATGTTTAAAATTTGTCTAAGGGGCTCTCTTCATATTAAATTGTGTCCAATAAGTGGATTGTTACAATCCTAACTTACAGTAGATAAATAGGTTGTTAATTGTTTCAGAAATATCTGAATTATGAAGATAATTTATGCCTAGCAAATTGTGATGAAATACCCTTCATACAGAAGCTTTACTATAAATAATTTAATAATATTATACAATCCCATTATAAGTATTAATATGGTGTGTAATGGCTGTCGCAGTCAATGATTTTACTGTTTCTTACAGGAGGCTGATAGTTTGTTGACAACATTTCCAAGCAGTCAACAATATGCAAATTTACACTGGATTTACATTTCCAAGAAATTTCTGTTTTTACTTTGTGAACAATCTCCAATAACGATAATAACCATCGAAGTTTGCAAACAGTCTCACTGTGCTACTAATTATGCATGAAATGAGCTGAAATTCGGAATTCCGATGTTTTAGTAATAGTTGAATCAGATGGTGACAAAATTTGGCCATGTTTCTATTCACAATTTTTATTAATATTAATTCCATAGTGTATAAAAAATAGTAAAATTTAGTTTGATACTTAAAATGTTTATGAATTGTGTTTGGGTTTTTGGGTAGCAAAGGATAGAAAAACAATTTCCAAGAAAAATTAACGTTTTTAGTAAATATAACAAAAAACGTGAGATACCAATTTAACATTAATTATAATTTTCAAACGCTTACAAATCGGTGAAAAATCTAATAAAATTGCTGTACTGTTTATTTCCGCCTGAAATTGTGTGTAGGATCCGAATTTGTGATAAACGATGGTGGTTCGTATTGAAATTATCGGAGAAAGCAATTAATTTAATATGAAGACGACCCCTTAGACAAATTTTAAATGTTGATTATTTGTAGAAAACATCCATCCCTATAGATTGCTATCTTCGGTTTTGTTCTATGATGTAAACTGTGCAATTGCGATCGGGTGAGTCGTTTTTTTATACGGCTATATATAACATCACGGTCGTTGATGACACTTATCAGAGGTCAGACTCTTAACTCCACATGGTTTGAACGAGATATCTCGTCCATCAAGATCTGATCAATTTTACTAATTGCAAGATACCCCGTCATCAAGATACTGCCAATTTGATGATGACAAGATCAAAATTTGGTTAGCTTTTATCTAATGACAAGTTAATATAGTCAATAGTTTTCTAATAACGAGATAGTTCGTTCGTCCATAAACATCAGGTAAACTTTCTTATAATGACGAAATATTTCGTTCGTTTATCAAGATCTGGTCAGTTTTATTCTAATGACAATATACTTTATCCATCAAGATCCAGTCAGATTTCTTCTAATGACGAGTTATTTCATCCAAGATCTGGTCAGTTTTCTTCTAATCGCGAGATATTTCGTCCATCACGATCTGGTTAGTTTTTTTCCAATCACGAGATATTTCGTCCAAGCTGGTCAGGTTTCTTCTAATCACGAGATATTTCGTCCATCACGATCTGGTTAGTTTTTTTCCAATCACGAGATATTTCGTCCAAGCTGGTCAGGTTTCTTCTAATCACGAGATATTTCATCCATCACGATCTGGTTAGTTTTCTTCTAATCACGAGATATTTCGTCCAAGATCTGGTCAGGTTTCTTCTAATCGTGAGATATTTCATCCATCACGATCTGGTTAGTTTTTTTCCAATCACGAGATATTTCGTCCAAGCTGGTCAGGTTTCTTCTAATCACGAGATATTTCATCCATCACGATCTGGTTAGTTTTCTTCTAATCACGAGATATTTCGTCCAAGATCTGGTCAGGTTTCTTCTAATCGTGAGATATTTCATCCATCACGATCTGGTTAGTTTTCTTCCAATCACGAGATATTTCGCCCAAGATCTGGTCAGTTTTCTTCTAATCACGAGATATTTCGTCCATCACGATCTGTTTAGTTTTCTTCTAATCACGAGATATTTCATCTATCACGATCTGGTTAGTTTTCTTCCAATCACGAGATATTTCGCCCAAGATCTGGTTGTTTTCTTCTAATCGTGAGATATTTCATCCATCACGATCTGGTTAGTTTTCTTCCAATCACGAGATATTTCGACAAAGATTTGGTTAGTTTTGCTATTGACGAGACACATCTTCAAGACAACCACTTAGAAACACTCACGAAGCAATAAGCTTCATTTTATCACAAATATATCAATTAATCGCTGAGTTAAGCGGTATTTCATAAGTGTTTAGACCAAATTAATCGCTAATACTGTTTGTTAGTTTACTATGGACCTATCCCCTAAAAGGAGGACTTGAAGAAGAAACCTTTATAAAGAAAGCTACGAGGATCTCTCAAGAGGAATTGAAGCAGATTAGAAATGAAAGGAAATGCCTTTCTTACACGCTGTCGCCTTTCAAAAGAATCTTCTCTGCGAAGGAATGCCATGGGGGTCCCATGGAAAAAATTCCTCAGTCAATTACACTTCCTTACAAGGACCAATACAGCAGACATCATTGCTGACGAGAACTTTTCATCCTTTACTTATGGTTGTCACAGATAGATCAATAGACCAAAATGCCTCTATAACCAAACCACAGTGTCTTTGTGAGCCGCGTTTTACTGGATGTCTAATAAAAACGTGACAAATTGGGATATGGATTTTAAGGCATCTTGCTTAACCCTCTAATTGATTTTAACGAGATATTTCGGTCATCAAGATCTGAATGTTTGTATTTTTAATTTTTTTGTATTATTTTGTATTTGTATTTTTTATGTTGATAGTATCAAAGGTGGTTTTAGCTTTAATTCCGATGGTAACTTTCTAAGATAGGTGTTTGAATTGTACTGCGAATGACCCATAATGTTTTAAACCATTTTGTTTCGATGGGACTTAAGAAAGTTATACACTGATATACACTTCAAATGAATATATCAGTACCGCTGTTTTAAAAATAATATTGGATGATAAGTACTTTTTGTGGCAACCGGTTTAAGTAACATGTATGTTAGACTTGTGTATTCCATCAAAAGAGATTTCAAGTTTTGTGGGAATTTAAATGCAATTTGGAATGTTATTTTGGCGGTTAATACTAGCATTTAACTGAGAAGTGAAGAAGAAATATTTGCAACCAAGAAATTGTTATAAAATGTTGTCATCGGGGTTGGTTTAATATTAGTCTATACAAAGCATATGTAATTCTAATTTAAAATTCTTAGAAATTCCTCGACCTAGTTGCGGGCCATGTTACAACTATCATATTTCATTCTGTACAAAAGAGGTTTACCGTAATTATAAAGTTAGATGAAGACTTCTCGACATTTAACTCCCTACACATAAATTTCACTCTCCTGCAGGGTCAACATAATAAGGTCAGGGGTTCAGTTTTGATAAATGATAAACAGTCAGAACCTCTTAGTTTAAACGAATGACTATGATTGGTTTGACATTGCCAGATACTGCTTTACCCTAATCCAGCCATCTAGTTTTGGTTTGGTTTGATTTGTTCTACTGCAACATCGTGCGGACTACTGGACAGGGTAAATGACAGAAGTGGAAGAAAGTACACCGATAATTATCTTTGGGATGAGGGGATAGGTTTTTCAATTATTTTATGTGGAGTATTTCACAAGTAATACTTATAATCCTTCGTGGCTTAAGAGAAATAAAAATTAAAATTTTGAGTGATTTCCAAAAGGAATGCATTCATCTATGTTTGCAGGAGGAAAGTGCAAAGTGAAAAATCTGCACATTTGACTTCCAAGTGGTTTTGATGAGATATCTCGTCCATCAATATCTGACCAATTTTGCGCAGAAAAGTTATGCAATACAGTCATCCGATTAGGACTACTTCTTAAATAGTCAATTTGTTAAAAAAATATAAAATTCGTTTAAAATGAATTGATTACAAATTAGAATCAACATTTCTATTGAATTACATTAGTTTTAATTACATATTTTAGAATTTGAGATTTATTTATTTTAAAAGATATTCTAGTTTAATCCCTTACTCAGAGTTAAACAATTTAAGCATTAAATATTATGGCCTTATATTAGTATAACTTGGGTTTTCTTTTAAATTTAACCACACATTTATAAGGATTTAAAGAGGAAACTCAGTGTATAAGAAGTAAGAATATAATTCCCAAACTTATCTAAACTAAGAATATAATAATTTGACTGTTTTCTTAACAGTAAAATTACACCACATTAAACATTCAAAATAAGGGTCTAAAAGAGTAGAAAAAAGACTTTCCATTCGGATGAACCAATTAAAAATAAATGCCACATAAAAACTCCATTCTAACACCTTTGAAGACTTTTTGTCGTATTGTTTACTTTGATTTGTCATTAGTACAATCAAATTAATTTATTATTTACGCCTTCAAACCTAATTTTTGCTGATAAGTTTTTTATGCTAAGAAAAAAAAATGACATACTCGGGTGTTCAACAAAGCTTGAAGTATTCTATAAGCTAATAGGGAATGTGTGATTTTTTTCAAAAGCTAATTAAATATATCAGTGACTTTTTTTTGCTGAGGTGAGAATGCATTAGTTGTGTTATAAGTAAAGCGTGTAGTAAGCGCCTGAGGTTGAAATAATTCTTTTTTGTACAAAAGTTCCCATAATATAAAATTATCTTCCCTTTTCTTGAAAATGCCGATCCGCTTTAATAACCTTAGTAAACATTTTCTTTTAAACTCCAGCAAATTAAATTAAAAGATACGATACTCAATGATCACAAACTTCATTAAAATTGATTTTTAGCCTATGTCTAGAGAAAATATTTTGTTATTAAAAATATATTTTTCATTACATTTACATTATTAAAAAGTTGTTTTAAACTCTTGGTGATTGGATTAAAGAATAAATGCTTATGGGACATTTTGCAAATTGCATTACAATTTATTTATATTGTAAGCTGTAGGTAAATGAAAAGTTTTATTTAGATGCTAATTTTTAAAAAGTTACGATTTTTAAAATTGAGTTTCCACATTACCAATTATAATATACCCCATTGACATTTAAAAATATGTTTGTGGTAAACCGTTTTTGAGAATATTTGTGGTGTTGTGTGTGTACTATGTCTGATGAAATCTGTTCAGTTTGTAAAAAAAACTTTTCTTATGAGTTTGGATTACTTTAAAGAAAAATATTTAAGAGTTCTGTGGCTTGTTTCATTTTTTGTCTATCCACAAAAAATTATTCACTAATATTTTGGTGATTTATCTATCTCATTCTTTAAGGTATAGCTATATAACGGTATAAATTTAATAATAGTTTACTCACCAATTATTTCTCAGTTGTAAACTGTTGAAAAACACTACAATGGAATTCCATTGTTCAATTTATACAATGAAGTATTGGAATGTATTGTTGTAAATGCAATTTTTACGAAAACAAAAGTCAATCTGAAACCAAGAATCACAATGCTGTGATCACCCTAAGAGTTAATATCAACGAATATTTACAGAAAACCACAGCTGAAAATTACAGAGCCTTCCAAATAAATCTACCATAGAAGAAACTCATAAATTTTAAAGCCTCTGTAGAGAGAGTTTTTCAAAGTATCTATACGTAAAAATGCAACAATCTTAGAAGATGTGTTTCGATACTGACTGTAGGATTTAAAACTAACGTAAAGAGTTAACGATTGGATAATACATTAGAGAAGGGTTTCACAAACATTTTCTGTAATGAAACACTTCGTAAATCCGGAAATTGTAACGTAATACTTAGCTTATTTTTTATGCGTTCGGTAATTCCTACTAGTAAAAATTTTAATGTTACTAAACACATTATTTATTACGTAATTATTTTTAAATTTTCTCTGTAATATAAAATAATAATAATATCTATAATATAATACAAAAATAATAATAATATCTATATAATATAATATAATATAAAAAAACTAATATAATATAAATTGTTATATATAGTATATGGGTTCGGAAAATGGATTTCGAACCCAGAAATCGTCCTTACTAGTTTTCGGAAAATATTGCAAAATAATTGTTTCCAAGTTATGTAGGTGTTGTAAAAATATTTTGGAAACTTCTTCATCTACTTACTAATTTAATAAGTTCAAACATTCATGTAAGGCAGGAAAACAATCAAAATTATTAGATTAAACTGATGAAGTCCAAAATTGTATTTTTTTTTATCAAAAGATGCAATTTTATCTATTGTATTAAAAATTGTACTACTTTTTCCTTGTACTGATAAGTTACCTTCATTGTATTTGGAAAAATATCTGCCAGATATGTAAGTTTTATCAACCACGAAGAATTTGTTCAACAAATTTTGACCTGAATTCTTTTGGGATTTCAAGAAGACCAATAACACTTCGAAGTTCATAGAGTCTTATTAGTGTTTTTCCACTGGATAGCCATCTCACTTCACTATGTAATAAAAGTTCTTTGTGTTCATTACCCTTTTCATCGCACGAAATTTTAAGTAATCTGGATTGAAGTGGTCTTAATTTTACATAATTTATCACTTTAACGGCTTCATCCATAACATTTTTTAAAATTGTGGAAATTTAAAGTCACCAGTGCTTGCATATTCAAAATATAATGACTGCTGGTGGTTCTTGTTGCTACATTTCTGGATACGTGATACAATTCCTTTCATCTTTCCTACCAATGCTCAAGCACCATCTGTACAAATATCAATACACTTCTTCCAAGCTATCTCTTAGGTCATACAATGGATGATTACCCGTTTCAATTTAACGTAACACATCTTATTTAAAGTTTTCTTTTTAAGATTTACTTGCTATTTTAAAATAATAAATTCAACGCTTTAAAAATATTTTGATGTGTATATTTTATTTATTTTATGTTACTACAATATATACACTATTACGTATTAAACCAGAGATTTAAAGAAAGTTGGTCGAAATATACATATACTAAACCACCAAGGAATTACCCTTGTCTAGTGATATTCTGCAGGAAATAAATAAATCATTAAAATCTAACTCCTGAATAACATTTCTGCAATAGGGAATATACCGGAGCACATAAATGTAAACAGAAACATTATTCTAATCCTTGAAAACAAATGCAGAATTCTGAAAAACTAATACACTCTATAACAAAAAATCTACGCACCAAGAAGGAGTTGTCCGATAGAGACAAACATTGGTGGATAGGAAAATTATGCACAGAATAGAAAATGATTAAAATTTCAGAACAATTGAATGATTTATTTCAGAGTTACAGTAACGAGCTTAATAAGGTGTTGACCCACCTCTAGCCTGGATGCAAGCTGCCACTCGGCGTGGCATAGGCCGATAAAGCTCCCGGATGGTTTCCTGCGGTATTTCTTGCCAAATTTGATCCAATTGTCGGACTACGTCATCAACATTCCCTACCGGATGCAGTCGCCTTCCCATCATATGATGAGACTTGAGACATGCTCGATGGGAGAGAGATCTGGTGATCTGACTGGCCAAGGAAGTGTTTGACAAGCTTGAAGACAGTTCATAGCAACACGTGCCGTATGTGGTCTGGCATTGTCTTGCTGAAAAATAAGCACAGGGTACTGCGAAAGGAAAGGTAGCAAAACAGGTCTCAGAATGTTGTCAACGTACCGCTGTGCAGTAATTGTACCTCTAATGACGACCAAAGGGGTCCGGCTATCAAGGGAAATGGCACCCCAGACCATAACTCCTTGTTGAGGGCCCGTGTGGCGTGCAATAGTGAAAGCAGGATCGGCACGCTGCCCTGGGCGTCTCCAGACACGTCTTCGATGATCGTCAGGACACAGTTGGAAGCGGGATTCGTCGCTAAAGACTACACGTCCCCAGTCTGCATCATTCCAGCTTGATAGAGCCAAGCACCACTATAATCTGGCTCGACAGTGTGCAGGCGTGAGTGGCAGGTAGCGTAACGGTCGGTACGAGCATAGATTTTGCTCTCTCAGCCGTCTGTGGATGGACATGGTGGACCCTCGAGTATGGGTCGCACGACTGATGGTTGATAGCGATGAATGAGGCGCTGTGACAGCTGATCTGACAATCACTCTGGCCTCGCGATCTGTTTTGGCCCTACGTCGACCGCTACCATCATGACGCTGAAATCTGCCATTGTCCACCCACTTTTGCCAGCATTTTTTAATCGCCGCATCGCTTCGACTCACATGACGAGCGATTCTCCGATTTGCCCAACCTGCCTCTTTCAATCCAATGATACGACCGCTTTCAAACTCTGAAAGTTGCTCGTAATAAACTCGAATCTTGCGACGAGGCATTTTTTCAGTCGTTGAAAGGTATCCTAAATCGCAACGCAGCAGAAATTTTTAACAAAAGTTGAAGAACAACTCCTTATATACATCTGCTGGATGCGCAGTTCCGATTTTTCGGAACATTTCATTCATTGGACACCAAATTTTAATCATTTGCATATTTGGTCAAAACATTTTTGCATACGAAATTTCAAAGCAATCGGATGATTCCTTCTTGGTGCTTCGATTTTTTTGTTATAGAGTGTATGTTCCAGCGTGTTAAATTTTGACTTCCTGAATTTATTCTGAAATTGAACAATTCTACAAAAGACCTGAACAGTATTGATAACGACAATAATGATTTATAAGCAAAAAGAACACACATTTAAAATACTTAAGAAGAATAATTGTAACATCTCGCTATCAACTCTAACACCCAAACAAAGAATTATAAATCAAATTAAAAAATTAAACATTAACTGTGACGTTGCCAGATACCAAAAAACAAATTACGCTTTTATGATCAATGCTTTTTTCTTTTGGGCTTTCGTGTTACATTACAAAATTTAAGGTCTGTAAAATTAACACTAGAAGCGGCGTTGGGGTCATTTTGACCCTTTTTACAATTTTACTTGCTTTATTTGAGCATACAGTTGAATTTCGATGCTCATATTACTTTTTTTTAAATGCTTCCCAGTGTACTGTGACAAATTTTCATATTTCTATGTAAATAACAAACAAAATAATCGAAGAAATAACTAGAACAGTCAACAGGGGTCATTTTGACTCTCATAAGAATAAAGACCGATTTCCAAGTGAATGTGTGTTTTCGAATTCCCGATGCCTGATTTTTGTTTTCTGAGCACGGGGAAACTATATATATATATATATATATATATATATATATATATATATATATATATATATATATATATATATATATATATATATATAATAACAACATAAAATATACAAAATAACATAACACACACAAAATAACAAAAAATAACCAAACAGCCGGGGTGCATTAACCAGAAATCGAAACTCGAAACTACCCGTGCAAGCGCGCTGAAGCTGCAGACATAGCATGGTAAGCAATATAATTTCAAGAACACAAGAATTTCTAAAAAAATGTAACAAAAGTCTTAAAAAATAATAAAAAATGAAGAAATGTTGGTGGATCAGGGCGTCATCAGGGAGGAGCCTGACCCAAACAACATAAAATGGTGTTTTCTACATATGAGCAGCATTAGGCTGAAAAAATTGCTCATACACTCCCCCAAACACCACCAAAAATCAAGTAAAACAAAAACAGAACAAAATACCAAAACAGAGCAGGAACAGAACGAAATGAAACCCGAAGCCGCAGCTGGGATATCATCAACAACAAGCCTAAAAATTGCCACCAAATGCCATCAATTACACAGTCTAACTTATATGCTAACATCATACCTCCGATGCAACAAGTCCAAAAAAATAATAATAATATGAAAATCCCCAGCCCCTTATCAAAAACATATTCATAAAAAGTAAAAAAATAATAAAAATAAAATTGAAAAGCAATTCCCATGGCTCTGGGTAAATTACGAAAAATAATTATTCATGTGTTGTGTAGGTGTTGATATTAATAAATCTTTCAAAAATATTTTTAAAGAATGAAAACGGGTATTTGTTATTGAGAAGTGTGTTTTTTAGATATTTACATTGTAATAAAAAGTTAGCATCAGAATTACAAATTTTTTTGAAACGTACCAATTGACCAGCTATCGTGTTGTAGTATATTCTTTTAGAGATATTGGAGTCCCAAAATATTAATTTAATGACTGTAAATTTAAAATCGCTGCGTTTATCATATACATTAATGTCAACTTTGCCGGATGAAACAGAAATTGTTTTACTTGATTTTTGGTGGTGTTTGGGGGAGTGTATGAGCAATTTTTTCAGCCTAATGCTGCTCATATGTAGAAAACACCATTTTATGTTGTTTGGGTCAGGCTCCTCCCTGATGACGCCCTGATCCACCAACATTTATTCATTTTTTATTATTTTTTAAGACTTTTGTTACATTTTTTTAGAAATTCTTGTGTTCTTGAAATTATATATATATATATATATATATATATAGGAATACTAGTTCACGGAATTTGTCTACAAGTCTGTTAAGAGTTTATTATAAGGGCAACACAAGACTGGTAGGAGTCAGTTGCATTGTTGTAAGAATGCAAGGCAAGATTGGCAGGAATCAGTCACATTCCGGTATTCAGTTACGAGAGAATTAATAGAACAGAAGAGTTGACAATTGCGAGTTTTAAGAGAGACGTGTTTTTTGAGTGTTCCAGAGATATTGGTTTAGAGAAACTAATTGTGTAATTTGTGTAACCGTATTTATCTTCATGTTCATTAAATTAAATAAATCGATTGTTATCAAATCAAGAGTTCCGTTATTGCAGTATTAGTGCAGAGTTGCTCACTACATTTGGTGTCGGAAAAAGTTACAAACCTGCGAGGTTCTATCTTGTGAATTGTGTGTAACTATTTTGTGCGATACTGTGTTGCGAACTGTGGTAAAGAAAAACTGTGGTGCGAACGAATATTATGTGTCAACGCTGTTCGATATTTGCCTCAACACGGATTACCATACTGAAAGCTGAACCAAGAGTCCGAGTGGATCACATTCCATATTAAATTCATAAGCCTTGATTTTTTTATGAGTTATTCTTTTTTTTCTGAACACTCTTTGTCACATATTAATAACCATTTTATTGTTTCATGCTATAGTTTTATACCACATGCAGTGTTCTTAAATTTTTCCTTTCTATTTTTCTGTTATGATGGTATGTCTCATTCCATACAAATTCAAAAATTATAGTTCACAGCTTCTGAGAAATCTGTGATTCTATGTATGTAAAGATAAGGAACAGATACACTCTACGTTTATGAGCGATTGCAACGGCTTTTGCGATTTTTTTGGCGAATTTCTAAAGTTGCCAAGGAAATAATTATTTCGTAACTCTTTTTCTGTCACAATTTTTTTTCTTTTTAAAACACATTTCAGAACGTTTTAAAAGTATATTTTTTAAAAAGCTTTCACTAAAAGTAGTAAGCTTAAGCACATATCAAAACACATTTGTGAACAAGCAGAGAAACTAAGCTACGAATGCTTGGTAAGAATACCCTGAAACTTATGAACTACACTAAATACAGCGGGCATGTTGAAAAAGAAAAGATTTACAAAAGAAAAAAAGCAAGAAATAATACAACCTGATAACGTCAAAATTCTTTCGTAAAAAAATAATCAAAACGAAAGTGGTAAAAAAAAAATACCTCTTAGTCCTATCGTGAAAACTATTACCAGTAAAATAAAAATTCCACAACTGTCAAAATACAAATAAATGGACCAATGGTATCACAGAAAACGATTTAAAAGAACCAATGCAATCAAAGGATGTTTTAAAAACAAAATAACCAATGGGAGGAAAGAATAAATTTCAAACAAATCAATGAAATCAAACGACTTTAACGGATTTTGGAAGAACTTTCTAGAATATTCAAAATGAAAATTGAAAGCTTCCGTTTGCCGAGGTTGCCATGAAAAACATCAGTAACGAAAGATGGGTTGCCTTAATTTATCGTAACTCGCTACTAGAAGTGCGTCAAAAAAATTGCCAAGACGTTGCCATCATTCATAAACATAGAGTGTGGCTGTACCAAAGAGAATTTTGGACATCAGTGTATATACATATATATATATATATATATATATATATATATATATATATATATATATATATATATATATATATATATATATATATATATATATATATATATATATATATATATATATATATATATATATATATATATATATATATATATATATATATATATATATATATATAAATTCTCTACTGTAGTAGAAATAGGTTTGTTTTGTCATATGATCTTGGGTACATAAAAAGTATAGCAGTAGTCACTCTAATTGTATGTATCCTTTAGATCACAATTAGGCCCGGTGCACACATCCGGTTTTTCATCGTGCGGCGCCGCACGTCCTACTTGCGTGCAATTTGTACCGCAGTTCGCCGCACACGCGTCTCCGGATTTAAGTACCTTTTTTTTTATAAATAAATGGAATATAACTAATAATTAATAAATGGTTGCATCCTGCAACGTCTATTTTGTTTCAAAATATACCATTTTTTACACCAAGTAAGCGAAACAAACACGTTTTCTTCGATAGAATATTTATCGCAAATGGCACGAAATGAGTACATGAGTCATTTCACGGTTATGTGTGCATAGTTGGGCTTCGGTGCCGCACGTTGAAAAACCGGATGTGTGCACCGGGCATTAATCATTGTATGCCCAGGCTTATGAAATAACCTCGCAGCTTTCACGGTTTCACGCAAGTAGCAATCAGTCTGGTAGCATCTAAATTCTATAGGGGAGTACTGTGTGGTTCGCGTAGTCACTAATACATATTATTAACGTTACCTGTAGTAGCATGCCTCGCAGTTTAAGAAACTTTTACCTTGGAGTACGTTTTGATTGAACGGAAGTTGCACTGTCTTTGCAGAATATGATAAAAGGGCAGTCATAATCACTCTCAAACTCCAAACCCTTTTTATTAGTGATGGCACTCGTGTTTATGGAATTTGATAGATACGAAATGAATAATTTGCCCTAATACTGCGCATACACATACTTGCATTCGAAGAAAATTACAACAATTATAAAATTAAATATTCAATAATTTTTCTGGATACTAACGTTATTAAAAAATTTATGTAACCGTGATATTTCTAACTGTCTCTAAATACACACATAACTAATTTAACCTTACCAACATCGGGGATACCTGTTGACCTTTACAAAAAAGTTCTTTATTTCATAAGTTTTGTGCTAAATTTTTGACAGTACACTGCTAAGAATCGTTACACATAGATTTGTAAACCTTGTAACCAACATGTTTATGTAAATTGAAGAAATAAGTACCGAACAGAAAGAAAGAAAGCTCTTAATATTGTATAACTACACTGCTGTCCACCGTAACTGCAACACCCTGAAGGAAGCATGCAAATAATATGAAATTTACAACATGCATTAGCGGAGGTGAGATAAGCAAATGATTAGAATTTCAGCGCAGACGCACATCTCGCGCGCCTGTGGCGCCACTCCAAAGCGTTATTTAAGGCTTGGAGATTTCGACAATTTCAAGTACGGCAATTGTGTTTTTCTAAAAAAAACAAAAACGATCAATTATGCTTTGTAACAGCGATCATCTTTTGATCAAGTATCCGAGTTCGACATAGGAAGGATAGTGGCCTACCGAGATTGTGGATTATCTTTCAGGGAAATCGGTAGTCGTGTTGGACGAAACCAAACAACTGTAATGCGGATATGTGATCGTTGGATGCAGGAGGGTACGACGGACCGACGTGTTCGATCACATCCACCTCAGTGCACCACTTCACGTGAAGACAGGCATATTGTGCGTATGGCAGTGACGGATCGCTCAGCCACATCACGAACCATAGCACAGCACATTCAGTCTGTAACGCATCATTCAGTGTCTGCGCGTACCATTCGACGCCGTTTACAGCAGAGTGATCTGTCCGCAAGACATCCATTGCTTCGTCTACCCTTGACGCAGAACCACAGACGTCTCCGTCGTCAATGGTGCGATGAAAGAAGGATGTGGACGGCAGAATGGAATGAAATTGTCTTTACTGACGAGTCACGCTTCTGTCTGCAACACCACGATGGTCGGATTCGAGTCTGGAGACACCGTGGAGAGAGGATGCTGTACAGCTGCGTTATACACCGCCACATTGGTCCTGCACCGGGTATTATGGTATGGGGCGGTATTGGATATCACTCTCGCACTCCTCTAGTACGCATTGTCGGTACTTTAAACAGCCAGCGCTACATCTCCGAGGTGTTGGAGCCAGTTGTCCTTCCTTACCTTCAGGGCTTGCCCACAGCCATATTTCAACAGGATAATGCACGAACACACGTGGCACGCATTGTCCAAGGGTTCTTCGTCAATCGCCAGATTGAATTGCTTCCCTGGCCAGCTCGCTCTCCGGATCTTTCGCCGATAGAAAACATGTGGTCCATGGTTGCTCAACGATTGACCCAGATTACATTTCCAGCTGCCACACCAGATCAACTTTGGCAAAGTGTGGAAGCTGCTTGGTCTGCTGTACCCCAAGAACACATCCAAAGTCTCTTTGAATCAATCCCGAGGCGTGTGGCAGCGGTGATCTCCAACAGTGGCGGCTACTCTGGCTACTGATTTTGGCAGGAACCACACTTCACAGAAGTCTATAAATGTAATCATTTGATACTTGGTCAACATGTTATCTACAAAATAAATTTTGTTGTGATATCTCTTGTCTTTCTTCGTGTTGCAATTTGGCTGGCCAGCAGTGTATTTCCATCATTCGACTAGGGCCAGACGCTATCGAAGTTTGTCTACAGCCAGTAAGAACAGAATAATTCAAAGCATTCACTCTGGCATGGACTTACACGTAATTCAATACCACTTCTAGATCATATACGTTTGTAGAAACAACACAAATTTAGCACATTTAGGATTATAAGAAAATAACATTATTTCTCAGAGGAATGCAAAGGATACAATGATTTTTAAGATGCATCGTTGGATAGTTTTATTTGAATGCATATTCTCTATTTCTCTCTCTTAGATGAGCCGACAGTGTCTCCCAAAAGTGTTCGTACACTTAGGAATTTCGATGAAATACTGCTCTATCCATTAATAAAAATTAATATTTCAGAATAGGAATTTTTTTTAGTAACATCAATAACTTGTTATAAAACTAGATAAAACATTTAAAAAACAAAGTAAAAGGTTTTTTAGAAAATCATAGTAAAAAAGTAACAAAAAGTTACCACACAGAAGTCTTTGTACACTTAAAAAAAATCTCTACATATTAGTAAATCTTGTAATATTTCGATAAATTAGTACATAGTTGGATGTCCTATAGCATATCCACAGCACCTTTTAAACGTATGAGAATAGGCTTCACTAGTTTATTTTGATAAATTATTAATTAAATTAACTTATTATTTTTATTATTTTTGCATTGATGTTTCTTCATTCTACAATCATTACTGTTTTAGTTCGCTTTTCGTTTTAATATCGTGTCCTCGTACTCTAACCTTTAGTTATCTCCAAATGTGTTCTATCGGGTTTAAACCTGGCGATTGAGGTGGTTTTTTCAGAAGTTGCGGACAATTATAGAGACACCAAAGGCGAACATTGAGAGTAGAGTGCATAGGATCTTTATCTTGATAAATAAAACAAAGTTGTTTTCAATACCCAAATTTAATTTGATAATTTTAAACTGTCTTATAAAATATTTTAATAAAGAGCACGATTCATTATGCCATCAATAAATACTAAATTACTTGTTTTTGATGCTGACACGCACCCCCAAACAAGGACAACTACACCGTCATGATTTACTGTTCCAACTAAGTTCTTGGGATTAAGTTCCTCATTTTTCTTCTCCATACAATTATAAGCCCATAGGAACCAAAAATGTAAACTGTGCTTTCATCTCCAAATAAGACAGGATTCCAATACGTTTCGGGCTTATTTATCATTGATGTTGCGAAGTAAAGCCTAAGTTTTTTATTTTTCGCACTTACAAAAAACTTCTTCAGGCAGAAAGTCCATTTAATCCAGCAGATATAAGTTCTCATCGAACAGTTTCAGATGAAATTGAAGTATAAAATTTTTCAGTAAATTCTGTAGAAATGTTAACAGCACTAATGCAAATGGATATTTTCACAAATTTTCTAACTATAGATCTTTGATTACGTTGAGTTAACTTTCCTGGACGTCCTTTTCTTACCTTATGATCGATCCGATTTTCTTCTTTGAATTGTTTTATCACATACTGCACCATAGAATGGGTTGAATTTACTAATTTAGCGATATTCCGAACTAATTTACCACTACTATGATGAAAAACAATCGATTTGCGAATGCTGTTCGTTGTTTCCTTCGACTACGAGCCATTTTTAAATAATAAATAGAATAATACGATGTAAGCAAGCAAAAATTAAAGCCAAACTATTTTTAACTCTCATCACAATACACACAAAAATTAAAAAAAGTCGTAGACGATAATGTTATTGATGAATTTATCTAAAAATGTTCTCGTGTACGATCACTTTTGTAACGTCTTCTTTCTCTGCCTCCTTACGTTTTCATTTTTATAAAAAGAAAATGAGTCAATATTATTTTTTTAACTGTTAGGTTTTGTTCCGAACTAGCAAAATACCTGACCTTAGAAACACAGACTCTATACAAAGCCTCCGTACAAATTTCAGCAGAGCCTGTGACGTCACCTTGTCGAAGTCAAGGCCAACTAAAAAGACAGGCCCCGAAACTAACGGCGAGAAAGAAAGTCACGTGACCATCTTAGTCGAACTCTTACCGATCTCCGCTCGTTGAATCAATTGCATATCGCCGTTGCGCGGATAATACCAGATATGTAGCATTTTTATTTTTTAAAACTCAGGTTGTTTGCGCCTTTTCAAAAGAATATTCATAATATACACACTAGATGTCTATTTCAGTTGATCATCCAGAAAAAATACACGAAATCATCCCAGCATTTCACAAACTTTTCAGACAGCGCACTGGTGTTTTTAGTTAAAAATAGTTAAAAATAAGCATAAAATAAAAAGCATGTACCATATTTTTTACTAGTTTTTATTCATTTTTTTTTCTAATATTTTCTGACGATCGGTACCAAGCACGGACCCAATTTGACAAACACTCCACTGAAATGTACTGTTTTAAATACATTTACTTAGTAGGGAAGGAAAACTCCTATTTTTAATTATAATTTACTCTAAAGTATATTAAAGAAAATTACAACTAGAGACCAAATAATGTTCAGATTTTTCTTTATTTTAGTAAAATTTTATTCATACACTGTAACACATGTAGTGAAAAAATTGATGTATTTAAAGAGATAGCACAATTATAACAAAACAAAATGTATATTTATAATACAAAAGAAAACAATATTTATCTCTCACTATCAAATATTTTTGTTCAACGAAAAAAATGGAATACAAAAGCATAGGGTAAGGAGTCAGTCATTACATCATTCCTCATAGCTAGTCTAAGTACACAAATTAAAATAGAATTCTAACAATTAAACAACTAGAACAAATGGAAATTAATGTTCAGTAATCTACCTTTTCATAGATCAAATTAAAACAAAAGTCAGATGTTAATACAAGATGATAAATTGTACAACAGCTAATTTTAATCACCTTCCTTAAAAAACAATTTCTTCAAACATCTTTAAGGCAGAATTGTAAATTAATTTGGAGTATTTTTTCCTGAATATTGTGTGCACTAATTGCTGTATGTGAAAAGATGACTTTAATACTAATATCTTAAATGACTATTAACGAAATTTGAAAAGGAAACCGTATCAATGAATTAAAGTATTACATTCCTAGCTATAGCTGGAACTCTGTAAGTGCGACTGGTGGAGATCTAGTATCCGCTGTGGTAGTCGCCAAATTAAAGTTTTGCGCCAAATCAAGATGGCAGCCAATCTAAGCAAATCCAAGCTGGACGTCCAAAATCCGGTCGTTTTTCTAAACGGCGTTTTTTTCTCTCGCTTTTTAACATCTTTCCGACAATTTTTTTAAATCAAGGAGATAAAACCTGGTTCTGATTGATGAAACAACGCACAACAACGGACATGTTTAGAGTAAATATCATACAGAAAAATTAGAAGATTTGCAAGTGAAATTTGTTCCATTGTATTAAAAAGGTTTTTTTCCTTCTTTAAAAATAATTCTTATTGATATATTCCTACTTATATATCCTGATATTTTATTTTACTTTTTAAAACGCTACTTGCAAATGCAATCCAACGAACGAAGCATTGTAGAATTCTTTCTGAATAAGGTTAAGCGCGAAAACTGAAACTACTGCCATAACAGATCAATTAAAGGAAAGTGAGCAACAAAAGGGGGAAAAATCGTAACTTACAATCTGCAATTTCAAAAATCAAATTTGGATAGATTAAACACCTCGGTACCTGAAGTAATAATCCATGGAGAAAAATAGCGTTCCACATAAACTGCACCATTTAAAGATTCAAAGAAAAACCAAATTTAAATCAATATATATAAGCAAAACAAAAATATCGTAACTTACAATCTCCAATTTTAAAATAAAAATCAATCCAGTGAGAAAAATTCCACGGCCCAAAATTTCCAAAACAAGGAGCAAATATCAAGAAATCAGGAAGAAAAATAGCGGTACAACAATCTATATAAATAAGAATGGAGTGTTTGTTTGTACATTCAATATTTTCGACCCATTTCAAGTTTTCTATCCGTTTTGGACCCTTCTGATGCCGAATCCGCCTTTTTCTCGTTTGGTGTCTGTCTGTCTGTCTGTCTGTCTGTCTGTCTGTATGTTGTGCCCTATACACGTCCACACGGTTTAAGATATTTTCATGAAAATTTGCATACAGTGAGTACTTATCTTCATTTAGTGAGTGGAATTGGTTGCGAAAGTCTGTCTGTCCGTCTTTTTGTTCTATGCTCGATTTTGTGTTTGTGTGTTTGTGTACACATCACATGAATTGTAATCCAGATATTTGACTGCAGTGTATTTTATTTTATACATTATCTATTAGTTTGGTGAAGGCAATATTAAACATGTCTTTATTGGTATATTTAGATGAGTTTCATGCTAAAACACCTGAGTAAGTATACTTAAATCAACCATAATTTGGTAGTTTCGGAAAAATTGGAATGTCTATTGAATATTACGATTACTTCGATTGTTTTACCAGTACTGCTAAAAAAGTAATTATTCTTCAAAAAATTATATTTTTTAATGGAATTTCAGCTCTGATACTTCATTTATTGCGAGTCTTATTTTTGTTCTTTGCGCAATGAAAACGATTTCGGAATATTTGAGACAGACGATATTTTTCAACGAAACGAGAATGAACAAAATCGCGTGAGCAGTGATATTATCTGTTTCTTTCGCTCTGAAATAATTTCACATTTCTAAATTTTGTGCACTTTTAGTTGTAAATTGTGGCAACTGTGCGAGATCAAGAGATAAAAATGAATCACAAATTAATATCTTTACAACAATTTTTTGCGACATCTTTTATTTTGTTCTATTTCACTGTTTCATATTTTAAATATTTATTATTTTAATAAATGTGTTTTCGTTCTCATCATACGCAACAGCACCACAAAGTTTTAGACTTAAAAATGTTAGGTAAGTCAGTATAAATTTTCAGTAAATTTTAAGTGTAATTATGCCATTATTGAAAGAATAATGCCGTTATTTAAAGAATAATGTCGTTATTGAAAGAATAATAATGTTTAAAAATCCGAACTAGAACTTTTTTCAACATTAAAAAATTAGTTGTAATAATGACAGGAGAAGATTGCAAAATTTCACAATGTCGCTTACCGGAGGCAAGAGTGCCACAAGTAAAAAAAATATTGTTTTGTTGACTATGAGCACTCGCCGTACATCGTAATTTTAATTAATTGAGTTGAACATGAAAAGAACTTAAGAAAGGGAATTCCAAATCTCCCTCAAAATCGTCTTTTATAGTAGTAACCTTAGTATCACCTTTCGTCATTTTGTAGCTTTGTCATACAGCAATTGTACGATGTATGTGAAATGTATCATGAATGGATATGCATGTGTAGGATTTGTGTCCAAAGTAAGTTGTAGAAAATATAAAGATGGCGAAAGGTGTTAAAATAAATTTTATTCTTTAAAAAACGTAAGTCATTATATATTTTGATTATCTCTTCAATCTAGAGTAAACCAATTCAAACCGAGTAAGGTCGGGTATTTTGCTAGTTCCAAATAAAATTGCTCCGTTCGTTCTACGATGCAGGTGTTGTAATATCGTCAGGAAAAACTTTAGGGCTGCCATAAAATGAATATAACTGAATAAAACAACAAAATCCACATTTGGCAGTAAAATCGTCCAAAAGTTGTAACTTAGCATATACTTCATACCATCCGTTTACCATGGTCGGTCCAAGACTTCGACTAAGTTGATCACGTGATATTTTGGTTTCGGGGCCTGTCTTTCTAGTTGGCCTTGTCGAAGTCTTATCGCGCGGCTACTTTTACGCGCTACGATACGAATTGCAGTTAGTTTAACTAACTGGATTTAAAATCAACGTAAGAATCTTTTTCTTATGTCTTATAATAAATATTAACAAGTTTACAATTGCTATATGATTTAGCTTGTATCGTTATAACTTCAAAATTACCACATGAAATTATTTTTATGAGGTAATTATTTTGTTTTCCATTCATACACTTCCATTTTTTAACAATGAATGTTCTTATTTTGTCTTAGAAGTAGTTTAACGGTTATTTTTTCAAATTTGATTTTTAATTCTTGATTAACAATGCATATGGCTATTTTAAACTTATATTGTTTTAGTTGCAAGGGTTTCAAATTTCAAGCTGAAGAAATTTTATTTTGTTTTTGAATAAATTGTCTTAATTTCCTTTATTCTAAAAAATGTGGTAACAAAAGATGTAAAACTTGTATTTGTTCGAATCATAATAAAATCAATGATGATGCTAATCTAACTCTCTTTCTGTATAAAACTTGTATTTATATATTTCTTGCAAAGCTCGCTAGTACAAATATATAAATTTCCAAAACTATTTACATACGTATATATAAATCAATACACACACAGGCGTGATACAGAATCTTTTAATGCTAATAAATTAAAAAAACTATAATAATAGTATTGAAATAAGTCATTTTCATTTGCATACTTTTGATATTAATATTCATAAGGTTATAAGTAATAAAAGTCATATATTGTGTTAGGAAAATATGTTTGAATATGTTTTTACTTTTATCCTTTTGGTTTACAAAATAATTTTGTTATACCCACTTAGAAAAAGCTTCTGGTAACTTTGCTATAGCTAGTAAATCTCATTACCATTCTATTTTATATATAATCAGTTTTGTAGCAGTATTAAATAATTTGGAATAAAATTAAATGTAAACATTCTATACATAAAATAAATTTTAACCATAATAATGTTCCAACATTTTGTGAAATACGAACAAATACAAAATACGTGAAATACAAAAACTGTAAAAATAATTCGTTTTTTTAAATGCATTTCATTTTAAAATATGCCTAACATATGTTGTGTTTCACTGTGCAAAGGGAAATTATCACAATGGGTCCAATGTTTTCAAAATCTGTATTAAAGAAAACGACAATTTTTCATTAAAATGAAAGAAGTGAATTATTGTTAAAAGCGAAACCATTGAGATGTTGCAAAAGTAATGTATTACAACAAATGTAATTGTAAATAAATGTTTTTCATATTATTGACATCTGTAACAATTTCATGCCAAAATATATAATAAAGATTTGGTATTTCATGTATGTGCTGTATTTGTCTTATTAGTTTAAAAGTTTTTAAAAGAGTGATTAAATGCCTAAAACAAAATAAGTTTTTGAAACTAAATATATTTTTAATAAATTTACATAAAATTTGATTTAATGATGTGAGATAAGATAAAATTTGTGAATCATTATGAGGCAAAGTTAATTTTTTCTCGTCAAAATATATAAAGATATAAAAAATATGAAAAAACGAAACAAGTGTATACTGTGAAATGATCGAAAAGAAAGGTAGCTTTAAAACTAAAGGTAGCTAACTAAGGTAGATAAAAAAGGTAAAATCTAAGGTAGCTAAAAAAGGTAAAATCTAAGGTAGCTGAAAAACTAAACGCGCACTTGCTTTAAATAAACTATTCATAATAGATCAGTTTTTCTATTTTCTGACTCAATTAATTTATTTTTATTACATAAATTACTTATTGGTATATTATACCTACATGTTAAAAGCTTTTAATGGACTAAAATAACTAAGTTTTATGTTGATCATTAGTTTCTTTTTCAAAGTTCTTTTATGCTTTAAAAGATTGTGTTCTGCATTTTTTTTCTGTCAAAAAATCAATTCCTCTTCTTTTTTTTTTTTATAAAATCTACAAAGCGTGAGAGCAGTTCTTAAAAACTTTCATCCTAACAAAAGATAAATAAACAGCTGAAATATAAGTTCACATTGTAATAAGTTTATGATCAACCATGTCCGGTAGAACTTCGGTTTGTGACGTCATAATACCGTACGGAGGCTTTGTATAGAGTCGGTGTTAACCTTACTCGGTTTGGATTTTTTTACGCTAGATTGAAGAGATGATGAAAATATATAATGACTTACGTTTTTCGTAGAATAAAATAATATTTTAACACCTTTCGCCATTTTTATAATTTCTGCCACTTACGTAGATACAAATCCTACACATGCATATTCATTCATGTACGTAATACATTTCACATACATCGCACCCTTTTTGTATGACAAAGCTACGAAATGACGAAAGGTGACATTCAGGTTACTACTACAAAAGACGATTTTAAGAGAAGTTTGGAATTCCCTTCCTTAAGTTCTTTTCATGTTCAACTCAATTAATTAAAAAAACGATGATTTACGGCGAGGGCTCTCGCACTCATAGTCAACTAAACAATATTTTTTTATTTGTGACACTCTTGCATCCGGCATGCGACATTGTGGAATTTCGCAATCTTCTCTTGTCATAATGACAAATAATTTTTTAAAGGGGTCCGTCCGGGACACATTGAAATTTTTTTTTTCTTAATTAATTTAGAATTTTGAATTTTTTTGTATTGATTACCCATCTAACTAATAAGCAAAATCACAACACAAAATTTTTTCAAAAGGTTTTAAAAAATTTTTAATTAAAATTTTTTGAAAAAAAGAGGGGTCATTTTCAATTGCTAAAACTTAAAATATTCTTGATCAATTTTCAAAATTCTTAAAATAAATTATTCACAAATTTATAAACTTTAATTTTGATTCAGCAATTTAAAAAATATTAATTTAGTAAAAAATAAAAAAATATTTGAAATATTAAAATTTTCGAAACTTTTAAGGTACTTTAAAAAAAAAGAAGTCATATTTCTAAAAGTAAATATTTGTTTTAAATTTGCTGAATCAAAATTAAAGTATAATGTTTGAAAAAGATATATTCCAAATTTCAACCCTTAAACTTTATCGGTTTTCGACTTATAGCAGATTGAATACAGGAAATCTTGAAAAAATGTATCATGGAGAAAAACGCATTTAAAGTTTTAAAGACAAATGTTGTTGTCATGACAACAACTGTCAAGAGTGTTAGATTTTCAAAACAACACACCACAAAAATTATTATATCTCTAGTTGTAATTAAGATAAAAACATGATTTAGACGTCATTTTAAGCAGAAAAACACAGATAATTTCTTAAAATAATAAAAAAAAAATTCGAAAATTTGTCGATTTTTGTGTCCCGGACCCCCTTAATGTCCGAAATGTTCTAGTTTGGATTTTTTAAACATTCTAATTCTTTCAATAACGGTATTATTCTTTCAATAATGGCATAATTACACTTACAATTTGCTTTATTCGGATTTACCTGCCACTTTAAGTCGAATACTTTGTGATTGTGTTGTGTGTGAGGAAAAAGAAACACGTTTTACTAAAATAAAAAAAAATTTAAAACAGAAAACTGCAAAATAAAATTAAAAAGATATCGGGAAGAAGTTCTAGATATTAATTTGTGATTCCTTTTGATCTCTTGATCTTGCAGTTGCCACAACTTACAACTAAAAAGTGCACACAATTTAGAAATGCGAAATTAATTCAGAGCGAAAGAAACACAAGTTTCCGTTTTATTCCCGTTCGTTAAAAAATATCGTCTGCCTCAAATGTTCCGAAATCGTTGACATTACGCTAACAACAAAACTAAGACTTGAAATAAATGAAGCATCAGAACTAAAATTCCATTAAAAAAATTATAAAAAAAAGATTGGTTTTTCAGCAGTACTGGTAAAGCAAATAAAAGTAATCGTAATACTCAATGTACATTCAAATTTTTCCGCAACTAACCAAATTATGGTTGATTTAAGTATACTTACTCGGGTGTTTTAGCACGAAACTCATATAAATATAACAATAAATTAATGTTTGATATTGCATTCACTAAACGAATAGATAATGTATAAAATAAAACGTGAGGACTTTCGGCCACGACAGATTTAAGGTGCACCAGCCGCCTCTACACCATACGCTTACAAACATCCATGCCCGGACCCGGATTCGAAGCAGGAACGTACTAGAGGCTAACACCTTAACCTCTATACCGGTTGGTCGGCTAAGCTGTGTGGACGTGTATAGGGCACATACACGCAGACAGACAGACACCAAACGCGTAAGAGGGGGATTTGGCATCAGAAGGGTCCAAAACGGATAGAAAAATTGAAATGGATCGAAAATATTCAATGTACAAACAAACACTACATTCTTATTTATGTAGATTACATGGAGATGATAAAAAGAAAAATACAGGACTTTTATTTGAATTCAATTCCAGGCTACAACGCCTTTTATGAAATATTAAAGTGTACAAACAGTTCTGGGAGCCACTGTATGTATTTTGAACTCTGTATTCACGAAACTCGTAAATTAATCCTTTTGTTTCCAACTAAAAGATATTTCATAAATTTTTTTATCTATCTTTACTCAAATAATCATATAGGTAAAAGTGCTACATTTACATTTTTAAATGCACACAGAAAAACATTTCTAAGATTATATGGAGTTATTTAATTCAATTTCAATGATATTTGTCAAAATTCTGCTACATGACACGTTATTCAATAAGTGTTTAGTACAATCAGCAAATATAGGTAATTTACATCTTAAAAGTAAAACGCAGTTACTTCAGAAAAAGTGAATAACACAAAACGTTCCACGTCTATTGATTCTAAAATTGACTGAAAAATACTCTGTACCTTAGGGACTTATTTATAAAAATTATAATCAAGTGTTATAGTAGACTAGCAGAATTTCCTAGCTTTGCTAGGGATGAATTGATTGAAAGTGATCAGACTGTTCAATTCTCTTTCATAAAATAATGCTAGCATCCTTAAAGCGTACAGAAAATTATTTTTAACATCGTTTTAACTTTTTCATCGTTTCTACAGTTTACTTAGGACGCAAATATATATCCATATACATAATTTCATATAATCATTTTCATCTCACTTCAGCTGTAAAACAAACTACACAGTTTTTTTTCTCAGGTGACTAATACGAAAGACAATCTTGAGTTTTGGACTGATGATGAATATCCCCATACGTTTCATTTCAGTAAAAATGACAAATTTTCGACGCATAGTCTTGCATTCAGTTTTCCTATAAATAAGTTTTGCTTGTGACATTCTTGCACTTAGTATACGATGTTTTCGACTATCATCATCAATATGAGATGATAAAATAAATTGTTACGGCATTTGTGACTAATTTAGTTTGCAGCAAACACACTTTTCTCGAAAATTCCATTCAGCGGCAAGTGGAATAACGGAGTTTGTGTTAGAAATAAAAGTCATCAGTATAGATAAATTAAACTCAATCGATTTCGATTTTTCAAAAACAGAAGGTCAATTTTACAGCGTTTTTAAAAAAGAAAATAATTGCTTTAAACGAATAATTCACACATATCTAAGTTGCATAGGTGCTTTAATTTGTAGAGTAAGCAACCTCGATTTTCTGTCACTCAAGTCAAAAAATTTCAAATTTTTACAATTTCTAACTGATATTATTTCAAGATTAACAAAGTGTTGTTTAAAATTACCTTTACTCCAACAGACCATTAGTTTCAAATCGAATCCTTATGGTACTTTTTAAATTCAGAGATTCGGTTTCTAAATTTGAAACCGCTTATCCTTTCCAGAATTATAGTTACTTCACTATCTAGTGTAGTTTTCAATAACATTCAAGAAACAAAAAAAAATGTTAATCTAATTGATTTTAATCGTAATACTCTCTCTATGAAAAGCTATACCAAAATTTTACAGTATACTTGATCTTGAATGTATGACTACCCGTTTTACTTTAACGTACCCCATCCTATTTAAAAGTATGGTTCGGACCATACCAAGTGGTGAAAGTTAGACCTAATGACAGGTATGATATGGAAAAAGTGGGAATACATGAAGGTCCGCGTGTTACTTCAACGAGTGCGGTCTTTATGAAACCTTGGGAGAAGAATTAGTTGCTTTTTGTGTTTTTTTTCTTCTTTCTCTCACTTTTAGAACAAAATTTTCCAGATGAACTCTCATCAGACTTTAACACTAACCATAAAAAATTCGAAGTGAACTTTTCTTGACCGAACTTTTAAGAAAACTTTTTGTGTCCTGCAAGGGAGAATTTGAAATTTTAGTTTTTCCTTTTCCTGTCTTTCTGTTTGATTATTTTCAGATCCTCACTTCACAGCAAAGGTCGGCGGACCGACTAGTCAGGTTGGCCGAGTGTCCTATACACGAATTCTTTCCGCCGAGCTATCTGTACCGTGGCGACACTCGTGGCGATGCCATCGCGACGGAGTATTTAAAGCGGAGCGAAGGAGCAACAGCAGGGTTCCCACAGTCCTTGAAAAGTCCTTAAAAGTCCTTGAATTTTTTTTCCTAACTAGGGGCCCTTGAAAATTACAGAACTTGGTGAAAAGTCCTTGAAAGTACTTGATTTTTTTAACTAGTACACAATTACGTAATTCGTCTTGCATTGGAACTTATCCAGACTAGTACTAGGTGCGCCGTTTGAGCGTCATACTGAATGAAACCGGTGTTTTGCGCTTTGACACCATGTGATATACTAATACTACGTCTAGATCATCCATTCTCCACCGTATTCTGTCTAAGTTCGCACCTCTGGTCTTCGTTAAGACGGCCGCCGTGTTTTGCCCACTGCATCATGACGTATCACAGTTGCTAGATAACAGTACCGCTTTCTTAGGAAACCGTAGCTTTAGCAGTCCGGACGTCATTGGAAACCTGGCATGCGTCCAAAGAAAGGAAGCCACATTTTTCTTGCAAGAATATAAAAGTTATAATTAAAAAAAAATCACATTTAAGATAGTCTGCAGGCGTAAAATTTTCTGCAGATTTCAAATCCGTTGAAATTTTTAATCCATCTTTAAAAAGTCGCAAAGATAGGGCAATTTTAAGGATTGCAAAAATATGTCTTTTTTTATTCTCTAGTGTAAGTTTCTATCTCCAGACAAAACTTTTGATTTGTTTTGTTTCTCAAACAAAATAAACCACGACAGCCGTGTGTTGTAGTGGCAGTGGAGGTCAGCAAAATGGAGATTGTGCAAGGACACAGGATGCAAGCTACCATACTCTTCTTCAAGCCACAAAAAGAATTTATCATACAATATTTTATTGCAGACCATAAGCGATAGGTGTGCAAGTAGCCTGATAGTTAGCATTGAGACGAGAAGCCCACTTTGCAACAAAAGAAAATCTCAGGCTCTGTGAGAAAGAAAATCCAAATTATAACCAAAATTGATGATAACCTTTCATTTTTTGACTATGAGTAGTTAAAAAAATAGAGTAAAAAAATGATGTCGTTTTATATATTTTTTACATTTTTTTTAATTGACAACTTTTGCGTATACCTTGTTTTAGGTCGTTATAAAAAATTTTAGGTCCTTGAAAAATATATTTTTGGTTTTGAAAAGTCCTTAAAAGTCCTTGAATTTTTTTTGAATACTGGTGTGGGAACCATGAACAGGGGAGCAAACTCACCAGCTGCTGAGTGCTAATTGAAACTTTCGTCGTGACGCCTCCTTTATTTAGGCTTAACAGCCTAAAGATGTGTGATTAATCCATTGAATATAATGTAATTGCCTTGAAATTGTATTCTTGAATCTTAATTCAACAACACTAGATTTACCCACCAGAAAAACACACACACAGAACTACAAGAGATGGCGCAGCAAGTTACAAGTTTCGTATCAACAAATTAATAAATCACTGATCAGCAATACTCAGACATATTTCAATGCCTTATAGTATAGTATCATTTGATGGGACATCTTACAGTAAATAGATAGGAACAGATGGATCACGGCGTGGGAAGATGAATTTAGCTTAGCTTGCAAAAACTAATTATTTCTGATGCAATGGACTGAGAAACTGTAATAGGCACGTGAATAAATACTAGGAGGTACCGGTATTCGAACCTCGAAGCAATTTTTTCACGAATCATTTCTTAATGTTACATCCTCCCTCCCAAGACGACTACATCCTATGCGTTCATAGGGTGTAGGACATCTAGGAGGAAGCTGTTGATGAAAACTTAAAATTTGGAATAAATTAGCAACCCTATAACCCAAAACTTCTATCTACCCACTTGTTATCCATCTATTGACATACAAACTAACATTAACGAAACCTTATCTATGTCATGGTAATGAGTACAAAGACAATAAACAATTAGAATAGAGGATCCATTAAAATCAAATTAAACACTATAATTGATAAACATAATAGAATTTTCAATGAGCATCAATACCACATAATAGAATTATCAATGAGCATGAATTCCACATAATAGAATTATCAATGAGCATGAATTCCGCATAATATAATAATTGTATAGTGAAAAACATTAATAATAATAAAAAATACTTCAAACCATAATACATTAACTTGAGTGACCAGTACGGATTTCAGAACATCAGGGACCCAGGAGCTTACCCTAATCTCTTCACTTAGCTACTGTCGCGAACAAGTTTAAAAATAAAAACATGAAAGTACATTTCCTGTAAATCATAAAATGAACGTCACTGTAATTTAATTCTTTACAAGTCATAAGTAAGTAGCGCTGCTATAATCCAGGATTTAGGATGCATCAAAAAAATTCGCAAATATCTTCTTAGTTCCATTTCCATATAATCAACAAAATACAATTTCACAAATTCCTTTCAATTATTTCTACATAGTAAATAACCTTGAATATTATCTGCGACTCTCTGCGTCTATTTATTTCTAATACACATTTCACTTCCTTTAAGTATTAAGAACAAATAAACAAATCTACTCATCCTTATATTCTTCATTCACTTTTCAACTTACAAATACAAAATACAATTGAACAAATTAATTATCCTGCGTGATCATGCCTTTATTTCTATAGCTCCATCTGAGGATACTTGCGAGATAAGATCACAAAATACAAAAACATTTTAAAACAAAATCTCATTAATTTCTCTTGGTGCATGAATCCGGATGAATATATCTTTACTTAATTCCAATTAATTTATCAGAGTAATGTTTTCTCGTGATAATAATTGTATGTTTAAGCTTTAATAGAAAAATATGAAACCTATACGTGAAAGAGTATAACAATTATCCTTCAATATCCAATTTCATACAAAAAAAATAATTATAAAAAAAAAAATTTAACATTCATCACAGACTTTATGCTGGCAAAGTTCCAAGTAATGAGTCCACAATTTTCCCCATTCTATATAAACATTTAATAATTTATTGTCTAACAGGTGTGCTTGAAGATCTTTGAACCAATTGAAATTTATCAGCTGGATTAAAAAATCTTAATCTTGTAGAGTGTACGATATCAGTTTTACTTTTAGTCAAATAGTTAGGCTCATCAATTTCAAATGTCACACTTGATAATTTTTTAATTATTGTATAGGGTCCGTCAAAAAGGGAAGTTAATTTTCTGGTATTTGGATAAGCAAAATTATCAATGATCACTATATCCCCTTCTTTAAATGGAAAATCTAAAAATCTTTTGAAAAAATTTAATTTTTTTTTTCATGGTCTTTGAGTGTTTTTTCCTATGTAATTTCCATAGCTTGTTCTAAAGAAGGGTATATTTCTAAATTAGGCAGAGGAAATTTATACGGTAAGGTACCATACAGTAAATAACTAGGTGGAAAGGAAGTTACTTGATGTGGTGAATTATAACTGTGTGTTACTAACTTTACATCTTATCCTTTGTATTGTTGTGGCTCCTACGCGTTTTTGCTTTCCGTTACATTGAGGTCTATGTGAAGAAGTTAAAAGTTGAGTGACACCATTATTCAGGATGACAGTATTAGAAAAGACAGGGTGACATTTTAGAAATCAAACATATAAAGTATATATCTGGTGTCAAATTTTCCGCAGATTTCAAATCCGTTGAAATTTTTAATCTATCTTTAACGATCCCAATGTTACAAAAAAGAACTAAATAATGCCAGACAAAATATTTTTTATTTTCTTTGCTTTCTTTCGCTGAAATCGTAAGAAGGCTGGAAATGTAATTTGTTTACATTTGGAATACGAATGTTAGCGTGACGTCACATTCTCTTGCGAAAATACAGAAGATATTCAATATAATTATTTTTTTAAAAAGAAAATTATATTTGTAAGTATCGATCTTAAATGAAATTTTCCGCAGATTTCAAATCCGTTGAAATTTTTACTCTATCTTTAACGGTCTAGGAGATTGAAAAAGAATTACATAACTAAAGTTAAAACTTTGTTTTTTTATCGTCTGCTTGAAAATCATTCCTCCACGCAAAATGAAAACGGAAAAAAAAATTAGAATCTCTCATATCTTTATGCTGTTGCCATTCCAAAGAAAACAATAATAAATTAAATTTCATTAAATTCATTTTAAATTGTTTTCTATTAAATTTTTAAATTTTGGCTGGACTATAAAATTGCAAAACATTTGGACTACCTGTGTGCCAAATTTCATTAGTGTAAGTACCATATATTCCTCAGTACACGGCGGACACACACACAATCAATTCACGAACTTTTTATAACAGTAGAGATAAACCATACAGGGTTCTGGAAATATAAGAATGATATAGGATATACGATTGGCCTCAAAGCTTTATCTCCACATATTGATCTAGTGGAGTTACAATAATTGCCATTCCTTTCAGATTACTTTGAAGTTTCTGGGAGGTATTTGGAGGGAGAACGTTTTCGCCGAGAGGGTATCTCAAGGACTAAGAGCCGGGTAATATGCTGACCACTTGATGTCCAATATCTCTGTGAAAGTACTTTACCAGGTTCATTGTATGTGAGATGGATCGTAAAAAAAAGTCCAGACCAACTGCAGTTGTATACAGTCTGACTTAGTTAAGGCTTTTATCGTCGCGTATTTGCAAACTGTTCTAATGAAAAGCAAGTTCTTGTTTGATTGCTTGTAATTTGTTAAGTACGACCAGCGATTAAATTAAGAGATTAATCTTATTTTGTCTGAGTAAATAAATTCACCGATATCACTATGTCTTTTATCAGCATAAAATACATTTGAAAGAGATAAAAAACAAAAAATATGAATTGTAAGTAACACAGTCAATTAAATACCCATTAGAAAATTCTCTCCAATATAGATCAAATGTGCTGTAAAAGCTTGATGTTCAACAGAGTTTTTATTTTAATTTCTTGTTCCTTGTCAGGAACGGACTAAGGTTAAATTGTGGAATTTATATTAATTTGTCTTTGTCTGTGAACAAATGAGTTCTTCCTAATACAGAACAAAATGTGCCCTTAAGTCTTTTCTTCAAGCCAACAATGTATTTATCTGAATCAACAACGGTAGAATTTCTGTAAATCGACCTGAGTGACAGTATCACCTGTTTTACTTTTAACTGTAAAGGAATTTTCTGGAGACCATTTAAAAAATATTTAAGATCATTCGGCTCTTTTTAAAAAAGAAAAAGGGGCCGATTTACACCAGTGTAATTTGAAGATTCGCACCATTTGGTTTGATCTTCTGTTTTGACCTAATTTAACCCTAAAAGTGGTTTCGCCGAGGTATCTCGTCCATCAAGATCTGACCAATTTTTCTAGTGACGAGATATCTCGTCCTAAATGTATTGATAATATTTTTTTATTATGACAAGATCAAGATCTGACCAATTTTACTAATGACGAGCTATCTCGTCCTAAATGTATTGATAATATTTTTTTTTATTATGGCAAGATCAAGATATGACCAGATTTCTTCTAATGACAAGAGACAACCTGGTCTTGATGGATGAGATATCACGTCAATCACGTTCTGGTAAGTTTAACTAATGACGACACATTTCGAATAGCTAAGCACCAGGATGATTAAGCATTCTTAGGTAGTGATTCTAGTATAGAAATGATCGTACTATTAAGGATGAATCAGCGCATATATTATTTTTACATGATTCTAAGAGTGGAATTCAGGTGCTGTAGTTAACAGAAGAACAATGTTTTGGTTTCCGAGTATAGAACTATCTTATATTCAGTCTTGATATCAGTCGATAGTAGCAGACTTCAGTTTTGTAAGTTAGGAAAGCCAGTTGATGCTTTCCCGCATTTATAACGTGTCTATTGGTCTTGTAAGAGGTATGTTTCTTTTTTTTTAAGCAGTGATTCCCAAAGTAGTTCTTATGAACCCCCAGTAGTCCTTGTGACTACTGAGAGTGTTTGTGGAAAATTAAAAATAATTTGAGGGTGTGTGGACAACGTCGAGGGGTCCGCAAAAGGTTTAATATAAAGTGAAATAACTGTGACCTATTTTCGTTATTATGAAAGTTAAAATAAATAGGAATAAACAAATTAGTAGCAATTTTTACGTCTTGAGTAAAATATACGTATAGATAGGTGCATAAAATACAAGTAATGACAACGCACAAATGTTTGTCTAGTAATAAGTAAATAATCTGCCAATGGCGACAAGTATCGGGATCGCGAGAACTACTTGTTGGTTCTTATTGGCTGGCACGTCAACGGTGTGCGGCTTTCCGAACACTTATTCTGCCATCTGTTTGTGAGGTAATACGCACCGTGCTACATCAACCAACTTTCGATTTTTTTAGAAAAATTCCTCTGGTTAATAATGCAGTAGAAAGAAGAATCAACGAAATGGCTCACTTCGTAGAAAATTCCTTGAGTGAGTACTCAAAAACTTATGGATTATCTATACAGCTTCACGAGTCAACTTTGTCATGAAACAAAGCTCTACGTTTAATTTATGTGAGATTTGTAACAAAAGGAAGAATTTCCCAATAATTATTATTTTACAAAGTTTGGAAACTGATACGAAACGCTGAACAATATTTAATGAATAAAAAATATTTTTTGATTTCTAAAAGCTATACCTCCCCTTGAGTAATATCCTCTAAGTTGCTACTGACGGTGCTTCGGGCAATGGTAGGACGGCATCGAGGTCTTCTGCCATACTTAAGACAAGCTGTACATAATGTATTATCTGAACATTGTGTCATTCATCGACAACATTTAGTCGCCAAAAATCTTAGTGAACGCTTGCATGGCTCACTAGATTATGTCATTACAGCAGATTATAAAATCAAAAGGAATGTCTTAAATGAGATATTATATTTGCCCAACTTTGTTTGGAAAATGGAAGTTCGTTGGTTATTTAAAAGTGCATGTTTGTATAGATTTTATGCACTCTTTGATTCAGTGTTGGTATTCCAGGAAAGTAAAGACAATGATTTGCTGCTCAATTTACAAATAAGGACATAACTTATATGACTGACTTATTTGCCAAATTTAGCGAAACCAATTTGAAGCTACAAGCGGATCAGTTAAATTTAATAAACACTAAAAGTATAATATCTGCGTTTTTTACAAAACATTTTCTATACAATCAAAACTTGGTAAGGGAAGAATGCTCTCAGTTTCCAAATCTTTCAAAATTGCAAAGACGAGAAGATTTGCTTGCTTATCGTCAACACTTTGAAGACATTCTTCACTTGCTTATCCCCGATTAGTCCCTTTTGCAAATAGACCCCAAAAAACTCAGATGAATCAATACTAATTCAGGAGCAATTTATTGAATTTTCCCCATATGAGGAGCTGAAAGACCAATGTTTGACAAAGGGTACAACAAATTCTGGGTACACAAAAACAGATACCAATTTTATATCATGCATTATGGGTCATTGTACAGAATCTGTTGATTGCTTTCCTGTCTTCCTATTTAGTATAATGTGGATTTAATGCAGTTATGAGCCTCGTCACGAAAGCAAGAAACCTTCTTGAAAATATTGCTCGTGAAGAACTTACGAATGTTTACTCACAAACTGCTGAACATAAATAATTTTATATCATCCCATAAGGTTCACTCATCTCATTACAATTTTTTTAAACAAAAGGTTTTTTTTAATAAATACTGTTTTAAATATCAAAATGTTTTATTTACCTTTTTTTTTTACGTCACCATTTACCATTCAAGGCATCAAAGTTAAATTTGTAATTTTTCTACTATGCAGTTATGTGGAGGTATTTTACTTGTGGGTTCATGGTCAGGTTTTTGCTATAAGAAGGGTCCATGTCATTGCAAGTTTGGGAACCACTTTTTGAGAGTATAATTGCATATGATGCTTAAATTATATTATTATGAATCATGCTCTACATTATTGTAAATAATACATACTAAATCTCTGATGCAAAAGCAGTAGCTATTTTAAAGGATTTCAAAACTGTTATTGTGATTAGTGAATCATAGACTCGAAAACATCGTAGTTAAATATCTAATTACCATATTTTTGGAGAAATAAATCACTTGTTTAAATAGTCACAAATGCTACTTATATACAACCAAATGTGGTACAATATAATCAATCCGTGTAAAATGTAAATATTTATTTAATGTAGAGCTATATGATGTAAACATCTCTTTAACTTAGAGCTATGGGAATGTAAAATTTTATTTAAAATGGAGCATAAAATGAATGTAAATATTTACTTAATAAAGAACTATACGTGTGATATACAGGTAAAAATTAATTTTAAAAACTTACATTATTTTAGAGCTCTAAATTTCCCAAGCACTTCCATTTCTCTCAGCAATTTTAAAAACCAGAATATTACAACATGTTTGTTTTTAAGTAATACTTCAAGTTAAACCTACGTCTAGCAATTCTAATAGTTAACAAATGCCAATTATTTTTATGATGCTGCAACCACTTTTTTCATAAAATAGTTATTAGAGACTTTTTATAGAATATTTTAACGGCCCAATGACGAGTGGTTTGCATTTAAAATTTAAGTACCATTGCAGGAGACGTAAAGAAGAAAAATAGTTTTCTACTCCTTTGTTTTTAACTATTCACAGCTTAAACATTTAATAACTAAACCAACAATTTTATTGCGATTGCATATTTGTAATATTGCATAATGTTGCACATAATCTTTCTTGCTGTTCTTTGGTGAGTGGTATTTTCTTTGCCTGTAGAATAAACCTTTTAAAACATAATTTGCATTGTTAATACTTATATTAGAAGATACTGTAATTAAAATTTGCTGTGTTCGTTTGAATAAAAGCTAATTAGCTATGTACCAAAGATAATTATTTAAGTTGTATCCATAAATGAGTTTTATAAATTTTAACCCTTTGAATGTAATGATTTCCAAGAAATAATGTATTACATTTTTCCGCATAAGGACTAAATAATAACATATAATGACTGATAGAATTCTAGGAAATTTTCTCTTCGTTTAGAAGGACAAAACTGGTTTAACTCATGCTGGGAAGACTCACGCATAGGAAACTATGTGATGTAATGCAACGGATTTTGAAACGACTCTTCCTTAAGAGAACGGAAAATCTTGTTAAAAATACAAACAATAAACTTATTTACCTCTGAATGTACCCTCTCAGAAAAAGTCATTTGAAATTCGCGGGGCCGCAGTTGACCGGCTGGAAAAGTAACGGATTAGCAATCTGAAAGTTGCGATTACGAATCCAACCAAAGACCGTAGTGTACAAAGGTGATTGGTGCTCGTTAAATCTGCCATAGCCTCAAATGTCACTTCGTTGGCATGGTGTGATAGTTTGGAGAGCGGAGTGACAGCTCCGGTATGACCTCGTCATCTGACCGTGGTTGAAATTTCTTCGGAACTTTTCCTTTGGGTTTGATCGCGGATCGTCGACCATATCCCATATAATTGTGATCTATACAATATCCCACGCATTGTGTTGCTCCAGTGCGACGTTAATTAAAAATGCATATCATACCATAGCTTTGAAATTCGGTTATTGGTAGAAATATTGGGATGTTCACATCGGGGTGATATTCGTCATTTTATACCAAGCCTCCAAGTATTTCTTCTAGATAATTTCTTCTAAAGGATGAGATATCTCGTCGAGTCAAAACTACTCTTCTACTATTGCCCACTTCCCACTCATTGACGTTTCTTGACCTTTACTCAATTAGAAAAATCTTGATAAGATAGTATCGATCGTTTACCTGTACACTCTTGGTATAGCGGGGTGTGGTGTCCACAAATGTATAGCAAGACTTAGCACTTTTCAATCTGAAACCATTTTATGATTGTCTTTAATCCAGCGCCAAGTTCAAACCCAAATTATACTTACCAGGCCTTCGAATTGATTTCCTTCAGATAATAACTATAACTTTTTAAAAATCTGATAACCAATGGATCGACCAATTGGAGGCATTTACCAATTTGCATACCCTATTGAACGATTCTGAGGTTAAGTATAAAAGACTGTGAGATAAAAGAGATAACATTTCGAGAGCGCTCTGATTTTCGTCGTATTTTCCACTTGCTGCAGAAGAACCCATGCTGTTGGGTTTTTATTGCTGGCGCCAGGTTCTTTACTTTTAAAAAACAACTAAGTGAGATCTCACGGTAATATATTTCTATTTTAAATCTTTTATTGGATTTTTTAATTATGTTGTAATTATTTACGCGCGCGTAATGCCATTTTTTTATAAATACATGTGAGTATTCAATTTTGGAATAAATCAGGTTTTTCTTAAAATGAACTTTGAATTCCTTTCATGGGACTTCGGATCACTCAATACGAGCAGATAGTTAGTGTAGGCCAGGTCTTTGTTTTCAGTTACGACCGATTCATAGATAAATTAGAAACACAACGCATATCTGTACTAATCGCTACACGCTTAATAATTCGCCCCCGCGCGATCTCATATTCTCAATTGCGACAGACATACCAAGACAACGTTTTTTCAATTTTTCTGTGGCCATCTGAGGCGTCTCAAAATTTGCTGCTGTCACAAGTTACATCCAGTACGCCTTAAATGCCAGTCTGAACAGGACTCACCAACACACATTCTCGAGCGCCTGGGGTCGTTCCGATACGACCTGTTTTCTGAATATCTTTTGGTGTATGACTTTGTGAACGTGAATGGGCTTGTCGATTTGGTCTAGCTGGAGCAAGATCCTAGTAGGAAAAACAAATTATCTCTTGCTCAGAACTGGTGACATTTTCGCATAGGTTTTTGCAACAGAGGCTCTCCACTACAGGACTGTTTGCGACATGAAAATAAATCGACAGTAAGGCTAAAAAATAAGTTTTAATTCAAAACTAGAATGGGTACACACACAGCCGGTCAAGGAAGTATCGAACCATCTCTTGATAGTAACGTCCTTAGAGAAGTGCAAATTAACCCCAAAGTAGTATTTGACTTGGAAAAATATCTACTATAAATAAAATGAGTATTGCTGCTCTGCGAAGGGGGATTATTGCGGAAAAGCGGAAGTGTGTTAATGATTTTGCTGAAAAGATCGATTGTTTAAAAGGCTGGAGGGGAAGGGTTTTTGATTTTGTCAACAATTTGAGAAATGGGACACTGAGACAAGTGTGGAGAACATGAGATATAACAGTTCGGCATGTTTGGAATTGCTTCCAGACATGGGAAAAATGGTGAGATCTACAGGAAAGGAATTTTCCACCTGATTAATGGGCTGTGAAATTACTGTCGGTCACAAGTCTCTCAACCGCTTACGTTAGTATTGGAAATCTTCCAAAAGAAAATCTAATCTATCGTAAAAAAAAATCTTATTCAAATCAACCCCTAAGTTTTGCAAAATTTGTATCGAGTATTTCATCTCTTGGATACGAATGCGTCATTTATATCATGTGCTTAATATGCATATGTTTAATTGAATATGTTGTTTGGCTAGTTTAGTATTTACATATACCACTGAATCACCGTAGTAAGTTTCATCTAATACGATCTATGCATTCACTTGGCGTTTCAGAATTTACATACCATGGTTTACTTTCGGAATGCAACGTACATCAGGGAAGATATAGGTAAATAGTTTATTAACGTCGCACTGGAGCTACAAAAAGGGCTACTTGTAGATCAGAGAGATATATGTACGCTTAGAAGAATGATAATGTGTTAATAAATTTGTATTCAGACATATATTATGTATATTAACAGTGTGTACTTTACGAAAGTGGTATCAAAAAATTTCGGTGATCTGTTACAAGTTATGTAATCACATTGAAATGAATCGTATACTTTTCGCCAGTAATATATCATTCACAGTACAATTCAGTACGGAGATTGTTTACAAATATATTGTTCTACAGAGAATGTTCAATGGGAAGCTTCGGAACAAAGTAGACACTAATGAACAGCGCTTTACAACTTCCACCTACTGCAAAATATTTTGTGTTAGTCATAAAAACCGGCAATAGATCAGATAGATCTAAACGTTATAATGTTGTTCACTAGCCTTGTTCATAATGCATACTAGCAAACAGCTCCTTATAGCTTTTACTTGCTGTCAAATTCTTCGTGTTCGTCACAAAAAACTGGAAATAATTAGGATAAATTCGATTCGATGCACTAGCCTTGTTAACATTGCAAAATGACGAACAGTTCCTTACGGCACTCACCTAATTACACAATCTATTGGATTCATCATTAAAACCGACAGTATTTAAGTTAGCTCTAGGCGTTGCAAGGTTATTAAACCTATTCATATCGCACATTAGCGAACAGCTCCTTACGGCGTCTACCTAATGGAAAATCATTCGGATTCTTCGCAAAAACCGGTAATATGTCAGATAACGCCAATCGTTGCAAAGTTGTTCATGATTCTTGTTCGAGAGATACACACACAAGCGACTTTAGTTGCATTCCATGCTGCTTTTTCACTATTGAGTACGCGTCTTTTACGTGAATCTTTATGATTTACAGACCTGCTTTCACATACCAGACAATACCTTAACATTTATGTAACGTCACATGGAACATTTCTGCCATTTTTACTCCACCTCCAACGCGTACCACTAGTCAGTCTAAGGCGAGCAAAGAGATCACGCGATGTTTTCCTTGTGAATCAGCTTCTCGCTTATGCGCAGTTCAGCTTGTGTTCTAAGAAATCCAACCGTTTGTTTGTGATCACTTATCAGCCACTTTAAAAGTTGCACCAACCTTTCCTTCCCAGCACAAAGGAGGTAAGGTGAGTGTTAGCCCTTCGGGAACAAAGAAGCCGAATCAGGAGCGGCGTAGAGATTTTCTTTTCTTTGAAAAATCCCAGAAAAGAGGAGG
The DNA here is from genome assembly GCA_947359465.1 of Metellina segmentata. Lineage (NCBI taxonomy): Eukaryota > Metazoa > Arthropoda > Arachnida > Araneae > Tetragnathidae > Metellina > Metellina segmentata. The sequence goes on along the minus strand of OX375876.1, from coordinate 57,251,965 downwards.
ATGAAGCAATGGAAAAAAGCGAAGCATCTTCCGATTTGCAGGAAGCGTGTAATTATGGACGATGTTCCGCATCCCAAGAAGAAAAGAAATGACTCTAATAAGCGAGGTTAGAATATTCTGCTTGATTACATTATCTGTTGTTATTAGTCATTACAGGAAAGGAATACACGGAGTTATACTCTATTGCGATAAGCAAAATATTTTATGAGGAGTTTAAAAGTATTGTTGCGTTGCTGATCTAATTTTAGAAATTGAATGTAATTAAATTAGTTTTAAAATGTTGTGAAAGCAAAAATATTTCACTACTAAGTGTTAATTCTCCTGGTGGTTGTATTGTCGAGGTACCTCGTCATTAGCTCATGCGCCATTTAATTTTTACAGTTAATTTGATCTGCAGTTTCTAGATCAATAGAACTATTTTCAGCTCGATGAGTTGTTTCATTTGAGCCCATAGAAGTAACATTTATTTAAGGATATTACGGTAAGAAAAGAGATTAACTTTTAACCGAACCCGAATCAATACAAAACATTAAAAGATGACACGCCTAGCGATCTAAAGATGAAAGGAAAGCCCGAGAAACGAACAAAGCTACAAAAACTGTTCTAGAACGCAACGAAACTGCCGAGTAAACAGACAGACTGCGTTTGCCTACATCAGCGAAAACCGTCCAAGGCAGCTAGTTAGTAAATAGAGCAAAAAAAATATATACATATAACAAAGAGAATGCTAGAATTGGTTTGTAATTTTTATTTCTTTTTGAAAATCCCTCCTTTCTATAAAGGATGAATAGATGAAGCAAAAGGGTTTTATTTCTCGGTGTGAAAAGTTTTATTTCGATTAACTGTAAAAACAATCTAAACAATTTACGAAACTTCCTCGTCACTGAAAAAAATTGAGTTCAAGTTTACTTTGAAAAGTTCGGGACCTAACTAAAATAAATAACTAATCGAAAATGGGAATCTTCCGGTGGTTAAATAGTTAAGAAAAATCTACTATTTTATCCTAATACATTATTGATTCTTAGAAGGAGCAAACTTCCGCACCATGTTATTGGTTAGGGTTAATTGCGTATTTACGTACTTTTCGATTACCGTTAAAGTTTCATTTCAACTCTTGAACTGCACGAACTCGTGATTTCGTTGAGAAAACACATCAAGATATTGAATATTAGTATCTTTTTTCACGCAAATATCCTGCCTTTAAATAGTATTTGCTATATATCAGGTTGGCAACTAAGTTCCCACCGTTCCATCTATTGAACTTTGAGTTCCGCGTTGACCGTTTGGTTCCGTTCAAGCAATTCGTAACGGATAATCCTTTCCCAGTCTCACCATACGCACAACATCGTTTTATACGGATGAAGATCTTGTTTCAGGCGCGACTTCGCTTGTTTACCGGGGCTAAGCCATTCCTTGCGCTGCTTCATATTAAAGTACAGGCACCATTTCTCGTCGCCAGTAACGATTCGGTAAAGAAATCGTTGCTTGTGTCCATGAGTTGAGCAGTGACGAGCAAGCAAAGCAGCGGAGATTGTGGCTTGTTTATTTTTGTTGTTGTTACTAAAAACATGCGAAACCCATGCTCCACACTTCTGAACCTTTCCTATCGAGTGAAGATGCTTCTCTATTGCAGTGTGAGAGCATTCCCCTTTCTCTGCCAGTTCTTTTGTCGTTTGATTATCTGAATTAATGATCTGAAACTTAACATAAATTAACTCGAACAAAATGTATAACAGAGATTCCGGTAGAACAAAATATCCTTTTTCGAATGATTTAAAACATTATGGCAAAAACATTCAAGGACATGCAGATGTGTTAATTAAAAAATACGGCTTTAGAAGACAAAAAAGATTATGTTAAAATTAAAAAAAATACTGCGGGAACTTAGTTGCCAACCCAAGAATAGTAGATAGAAGGTGTTTAGAATAGAAATTGCATTGGAAGTGAATTATTATGATGTTAATGATTTCAATTGTTCAGAGAACCTTCCAAAGTGAAAGTTCTGACTTCTTTCTCCGATTCAGTGCTGTAAAATATAATCTGACATTTGAAATCCTCCTTTGATTTTCCAAATTGATTTTAATTTGAAATTATAGAAATAAAAATAATCTGGGATTGATTTCAACTATAAATTATGCATTAAATTTAAAAAAATAGTCTCGTCTGCACTCCATTGCTAAAATACGTGGCACAGGGAATTAATAAGTTCCTGTTTCTCGATCAGTGAAGCGTCTATATTTGCGGTGACGATATTCGCATTGTATGTAAAAGTGCAACCTCGTAAAACAAGGGCAATGTTATTCAGATGGGGATGAACGAAGCGAATCGATCTTCAGTATGAACCACTCGTATTACGTGAAGTTATGTAAATTGTTTGATATGTGACTGACTGCTGTCGAGGGAAAAAAAAAACTACATTTCGCAACCATCAGCCCAATTTTCACGTTCCAGGGCACGAAAATCCATGTTGTGAGTGTTATGCGAGTGTAGACACGACTTTTCTAAATAGACATGAAATGGAATTCTAGGAAACTGAATTTTTGAAGTAAAAATTAACATTAATGAATTGATGAAAAATTAAACTAGTAGGAACTGATACTAGACTGACACATATACTGACAGAAGACACTTACGCATGTATAAAGGTATGATGATTGAAATTAAAATAGCATTAAACGCGCAACGCCATAATGTGCTACATATTAGCCTAAGTAATTTGGAAGCATAAAAAAAAAATGTTTCTGTTTGGTGGTCAAATCATTTCAAATTATTTTGTGTGAACACTAGAGATTCAGATATAACGTTGTTAAACATAAAAACTGCGAGTTTGGTTTCTTTTTCAAGTTAAATATTCAATTATACTACCGGCAAATGATAAAACCCGACTGTTTCGGAGCATTAAGGGCATTATACTTATTGTCAGATCTCAATTTTAATCAAAAACACATACATAATAAGACTAACAATAAAGAAGTTCTGGGGTGTAGATGCTTGATCTGTCTAAGTAAATACTGGTGACAGTGGTGTTTCTGCAGCGAAGCGTGTCTTCTCTACACGTGACATCACTTCAATTTCTAAAAGTTCGATTTCAGAGCGTCGCCAGTAAAAATTTCAAAGAATAAATTCCAAATTGATATATAGTCGTTGATAGGCACTCGTCAATTAGATTAAGTGACTAACGTAGTCAATACACAGGTAGGCAATATTTTATCATAATCCCGATATGTATCATGAGAGAGCATTAGTTTTATAGGAAGTCAAATCCCCGTCTTTCATCTGTTTTGTTTGTTTTCGTAAAATATCCTTCTCATGTGGTGGTATGAGAAACATTTCCTGTGAAGCTAAATATAGGTGGCGTTAGTCTTTCAATGGAGATTCGTGTTTCCTGTATACATTTTAAACGTGACGTCAGATTCGAATACGATTTCAGCCTTTCGCAAATGAAAATTTTTAATAATAAATTCCGAATTGACTTTTGATAATTGATAAACCAATTAAACCAAACCCTGTTGAAATGGTGACAAATTACATTTTAAATTAACCTGATGTATATCATGCGAGAGACTTTGACCTAAGTAAAATCTCAGCCTGGTTTGTTTGTTTACATTAGGAATTCTCATTATTTCTGAAATAGCAGTTTGGAAACGTGGTGACTTCCTCAAAAATGGTTTTTAAGGTAGCATATTTCTCAAACTGGTAATAAATTAAATTTTAATGTAATATATATATATATATATATATATATATATATATATATATATATATATATATATACATATATACATACATACACACACTCTATAGCAAAAAAATCGACGACCCAAGAAGGAATCATACGATTGGTTTGAAAATTCGCATGCAAAAATGTTTTGACCAAATATGAAAATTATTTAAATTTGGTGTCCAATGAATGAATAGTGCGATCTCCAGCGCATCGGAACTGCGCATCCAGCAGATGTATAAAGGTTGTTCTTGAACTGTTGTTAAAAATTTCTGCTGCATTGCAATTTAGGATACCTTTCAACGACTGAAAATATGCCTCGCCGCAGGATTCGAGCTCATTACGAGCAACTTTCAAAGTTTGAAAGAGGTCGTATCATTGGATTGAAAGAGGCAGGTTGGGCAAATAGGAAAATCGCTCGTCATGTGAGTCGAAGCGATGCGGTGATTAGAAGATGCTGGCAAGAGTGGGTGGACAATGGCAGATTTCAGCGTCATGATGGTAGCGGTTGACGTAGAGCCACAACAGATCGCGAGGACAGAGTGATTGTCAGATCAGCTGTCACAGCGCCTGATTCATCGTTATCAACCATCAGTCGTGCGACCCACACACGAGTGTCCACCATGACCATTCAAAGACGGCTGAGAGAGCGAAATCTACACTCGTACCGACCGTTACGCCACGTGTTACGCCGCACCCCTTTGGTCGTCATTAGAGGTACACTTACTGCACAGCGGTACGTTATAGACATTCTGAGACGTGTTTTGCTACCGTTCCTTTCGCAGTACACTGGGCTTATTTTTCAGCAAGACAATTCCAGACCACATACGGCACTTATTGCTATGAACTATCTTCAAGTTTGTCAAACACTTCCTTGGCCAGCCAGATCACCAGATCTCTCTCCCATCGAGGATGTCTGGGAAATGATGGAAAGGCGACTGCATCCGGTAGGGAATGTTAATGACGTAGTGGGCGACAGTTGCAGCAAATTTGGCAAGAAATACCGCAGATGACCATACGGGAGCTTTGTCGGTCTATGCCACGCCGTGCGGCAGCTTGCATCGAGGCTAGAGGCGGGTCAACACCTCATTGAGCTCGTTAATGTAACTCTGAAATAAATCATTTAATTGTTCTGAAATTTTAATCATTTTCTATTCTGTACATAATTTTCCTATCCACCAATTTTTGTCTCCATCGTACAACTCCTTCTTGGTGCGTCGATTTTTTAGTTTTAGAGTGTATTGAAGAATGCTACTTTTTTTTGGACTAAAAGTGTATAACTCTAATACATATCACAAGAAGGCATTTTAGCTGAAGTAATATCCTCTTAGACCGTCTGCTTTGTTTATTGACTGACAACCACTCATGGTTTCCGTATTAGCAGTTTAACAGTGTGGTGACTTTGTCAAGAATGGTTTTGTGGTACCATATTTCACAAAACGGTGATAACGTACTTTGATATAACCCCAATGCATACTATGCGAGAGCATTTTAACTGAATAAGAAATCTTTTCGCACCGTCCGGTTCATATTTGCTGTCATTAAAAGTACCTCACAGCTTCTGTAATAGCACTTCGACAACGTGGTGACTTTGTGAAGAACGGTATCTGAGATACTCTATTGCTCAACACGCAACACTCACGACAGGGCAATCGTGTCCAAACAACACACAAAAGCAATAATAATGCCAAGACGGAAATCCCACTTTTGCTCTTCGCGATTCGAGCCACAGCGAACACACGTTTTCCTCCCACTGTACCAGTAGTCAAGAAAAATAAGCGATCGCCTCGCCGGGTACCAAATGAAGCCAAAGCAAAACTGAATGATGATATCACGGACCCACATACATCAGGAAGGCAACTAAATATTGCTATCTGGGTGAACCAACAACTTGAAATATGATATCTCGGGCTGAAATGAGCGATCGCCCAGACAAATGATACCCCACCATTCGAACAGTCCCCTGCAACAATACGAAAGCAATAAACAGAGCACAAGTCTGCCGAAGATAGAGGAAAGCAATTTAATGATTATGATGCTTGTGTGTATTGGTGAAGGGAGCACTGGGGGAATATTTTATGTTCTTGAGATTTCGTGAAGAGAAAGATAATATTGTGTTTTGTGCTTGTGTTTTGTTCCGTGTTGGAGGGAGTAGTTTTGCAACTCACTTTTCAATATCCGAAATTCGCTGCATTTTTCATGTTGTTCGCTGGTGTTCTTTACACTCATTTTGCGCTTTGTTCTTGGGGTTCTTTTGGGACTTGGACTAGGTATTGCGATTGGAAGTAATATCGGATTTCTGCATCTTCTTTCGAAAGTCGGGTTTCGAGGGTTTGTTTGTGGAGTGGATGTAGCGTTCCTTTTTCTTTAATTATTGGTACGGTGGATGCTTTCTCTTGAAGAAAGGTTGAGACTGAGGACATAACATGCACGGACATTCTCAAGGATTATAAATAGAAATAACTGAACTAAGCAATGCTAACGTGTAAGGAACTAGTTAAATTATACTAAAAAGATTGAAACGGGTAAGAAAGATGAAAATACTGAATAAAACAACATTTCCATTGAATTTCACCAACTTAAGTTGTTAATAAATCTAATAACAATGGTAGAGAAGTAAAATCGATGATATTCAAAATGCATTATATTGCTAATTTTTAAAATATTAAAAAATTTACAAAATGTGATCAAGATTGTTTCTTTTTTAGAATGACTGAGGTTGAGAACACGAACAGACATTTTCAAGGATTATAAACAGGAATGATTTAATTAAACAATGTTAACGCATAGGGTACGATTTGAACTTGACGAAAAACAATGAACTAAGTAAGAAATGTGGAGATAACATAAAACTAACATTTTCATTCAAGGTAACATTTTGATCGTTTAATAAATCTAATAGCTATGACAAAATTGTAAAATCCATGAAATTCAAATGAATGGCACTGTTTGCTTTTAAGGTATCGACATTTTGCAATAACAAAATCATTACTTTTTCATAGGATTCTTTCTCTTGAAGAATTGAGGCTGAGGTCATGCACTGACATTCTCAATCCTCAATGATAATAAAAGGAATCACTGAATTAAATAATGATGAGCCGTAGGTATCAGTTTATATTGTATAAAAATGATTTAAACGTATAAGAAAGATGGAGATAGTAAAAAACTAATATTATCATTCAAGTCCACATCTTAAACTTTTAATAAATCTAACAACAATGGTATAAAAATAAAATATATGAAATTCAAAACGAATTGCACTGCTTGTTTTGTATATATATATATAGCATAAAATATACAAAATAACAGTTACATAACACACACAAATAATACCAAAAATAACCAAATAGCCGGGGTACAATAACCAGAAACCGAAACTCGAAACTACCCATGCAAGCGCGCTGAAGCTGCAGACATAGCATGGTAAGCAATATAATTTCAATTCATTTTCTTCATTTTTTAAGACTTTTATTGGAATTTTTTTGGAAATTCTTGTGTTCTTGTGTTGTGAGGCTAAGGAAATGCCCTGACATTTTCACTGATAATATAAAGAAAGGACTAAATTTAGTAATGATAAAGCTTAAAGAACGATTTAACTCATAAGAAAAAGAATAAAACGGACAAGGAAATTTAAAAAAAAAACATTTTAATTGATGCTCAAATTTTAAATTTTTAATGTATCTAAATAACATTGGTAGACTGGCATTATCGATGACATTCAAAATGAACTGCACTATTTGTTTTTACGTTACATCTTTACTACATTACAGTCTGGCGAACTAACGCTTTTTGTCACGATATCTTCTATAAGACAGCGAAGCATTATACATAAAAGGATCATTAGAAAAAAAAGTAAGAATTGAAGATGAAATCCAAATTTTCACTAAGTGAATTCTAAAAAATGTTCCAGTGCAGTCGAAAACGATATGCTCGACTGCATATCAGAGAACACTTTTAAATACTATTTGCTTCTAAGAAAGAGAAATTAGGAAAGTATCATCAAAACACCCAAAGTCAGTTTATAAATCGTACATAAAGATATAAATATTACATAAATTATAAAAACCAAAGAATGATTCCCTAAGAACATACTGCTTTTCTTGTATTATCTGTTGCACTTTAGATTATTTATTAGATTGGATTTTATCAAAAAGGTTTTACAAATTTTTAAGAATCTGTCTAAGTGGGTCCCTAGACGATCAATATCATTTGTCATCTGTCGATGTGATTGTCGATGAAGCTCATTGAAGTTCAAATTGATCGTGAAGGAGGCTATTGACACACATTGATATAAATTTTAATTTATGAACATTGATGGGCGCCAAATTTTTATATTCGAATTCCTTTTATAATATAATTCGAAACATTCATGGTGACAATATGACTAAACACGAATAATAGCTCTATTTTGTATACGAACGCTTCCATTTTTATTTTTTTAATAGTTTATTTATATATATCTATTGTTCGTGTTTAGTCATATTGTCACCATGAATGTTTCGAATTATATTATAAAAGGAATTCGAATATAAAAATTTGTGTTCGTCTCCAGCCCCAATTTTAAAAATAAAATTCAAATACAGTATAAGAGAATTGAAAGGCAACTAATACCATTTTCTTCACGATAGTACCGCTCTGAACAGATTTACACTAGTCACTGCGTGGCCAGCACACGTTGCCCGTGACAGTTCTTTTCGTGGGGTCAGGTATGACCACTACTCTGTAACCCCCGGTGATTGCTACGAATTCCCATTTGGTTTGCGAAGTAAACCCCATTGGAAGCGAAATTCGTAGCCCATTGGATAACAGCCATCACGGCGTCTCCCGTGGTGTTAAACAAACCGGATTCGAAAACCAAATTATGAGTATTATGAACTGTGGTTTGCTTAGCAAACCAAAACCACGGGCAACGCCGGGATGGCCTCGTCATTGTCAAATGCGGCCAAGTTCGTTAACAGCCATTATGGCGTTGCCTTGGTGTTGATTTGTGAAGCAAACCCAATAGAAATTGGTAGTCTATTGGTACTGTGATCTTCTATGCTGTTGCATTCAATAGTAACTAAATTTCATTAAATTCATTTTAAAAATGTTCTAAATTTAATTTTAAAATGCGCCACGACCCAAATATTGCAAAAATTTCGGACTACTTGCGTGCCAAATCCCATTACGGTAAGTGAAATAGATTCGACAGGACTTTGAGTGCAGAGGGAAAACAGACAAACACTTCCTTTTGTAATAGTAGCGATTACCTATGAATAGTGGCGTGGGAAAGGACGTTCAATGGATGGACACTAAGTCATGTGCAACAGAAATAACTATTTTGATGTGTTGGTGATATTACGGTCGATGGCTTTCTCGGAAATTCCGGGGCAATTTGACATTTGACCGAAATTCTGGACGGCAACTTAAATTCTGAGACAATCCGGGCAAATCCCGAGCGGTTGGAAACCCTATATGTAATCTGCCCGGGCCGTGCAGATGGTCTTCGGTAGTCGGTTTTGAGTGCAGGTGATTTTTAACTGATTCCCTGAAAATCTGTCAATCCAAAGGGATCTGGAATTCAAATATCTATTGTAATAAAGCGTACTAGGGGGCCCGCCCCCTGCTCGCTAACGCTCGCCAACCCCCGGAGGATTGCTTCGCAATTCTCATTGGTTCGCTGCGCGAACCTATGCTCGCTTCGCTCGCATCAATGAAGACACGTGTCCTAGCAGAAGGGATTGATTACAAAATATATTCCAAAAAAATATTTTTCAAATCTAAATTTGTTGTATTACATAAAAGATATATACAGTACCTCTGGAATCAGAATTTAGATGAAAACTTTGAGCAAATTTTTACTCGCAATGTGAGCGCTGCTTTGGAAATTGAATACCCAGCATGTTGTTTGTGTGTACATTTCCCCAGTACTCGAGCCACCCATACACTTTTTGACTGAGTTTGTTGTCGAAAGTTGTAGTGCACGCATCTTGTTGTACTATAATTGTTAGCCTTGAAAAGGACCGTTTTTTAAATAGCCCTGAAAAGATCCTCCGCTTTCTTAGATTTCTATTACAAACCGCAACAGCTCGTCTAAAATTCATTTTTTTTCAATAAAATTTCATCCGATAACGCTATAGATTCAAATGACTCGCGAGGCTCCTAGTAAACAAACAATCGCACAATGTTGCCAAAACGCGGTAACAAATAACGTCTTTTTTGCGTGCCACGTAAAAGAAATATATATATATAGATATATAGCTCAAACTAACTATAAATTAGCCCCACGAGAAGGGATTGTGTTTGGGAAAGAGAGTTTGTGAAGCTTTTAATTACTTTGTATCGTTATTATCCTGAGTTGTGGAAAGTTAAGCGAATATGTAAACAAAAACAAAAGAAGTAATGTTTTGCAAAAAATTGTTAATGTGTTAAAACAAAATAAAACAGATTATACCGAGGAAAACTGAAAAACCGAAAATTAATATTTTGCGTACGATTCAGTATCTTGCAGAAAATTTAGTAAATGTTAGTGAGAGCGCTTCTCAGTTTATACCACTCTTTTGACCAGCGTCTCTTCCTATTTACTTTCTTTTGATAGCAGACAACCAAAATCAAGGCAAGAAAGCCCAAAATCTGAATTTGAAACCATTTTGAAACACAAAAATGAAACACGTCATTCTCCTTCGAAAAACATTGACTAAATGAGATTGACGGGTTTATTGAAGCAACATTGAAACACCTATCAATTGAAACCGTCAATCACATTGACAATAAAATTGATCGTCTAGGGAGCCCTTTAAAGATAGAGTAAACGTGCAAATTTTATTCTTTGTCTCATTAAAAAATATCACATGAACTGAAAGCTGAGAAATGCTCTCAAAAATAAGGAACCTTACCCAATTGTACTGACAAATAAAATTGACATTTCTTAAGAAATTTAAGTGTATTTATAACAATAAAATTGATGAGATAAAAAACATTTATTTGCTGATAAATATTTATCACAACTCTTAAATAGTAATTTTTATACAGTATTTGATGGTAATCAAACATTTTTTGTGTGATTTAATCATTAATTAGATTAGAAAAATTTGTAGACAGTTGATTCATGGAAAAAATGAATTTTAGGAATATTCGTGGGTGCTTTGTACGTAACCCGTTATTTTATATTGAACGATATATTTTTATTCCTGTACGTGAAATCAAATTAAGCACCAGATTTTAATAAAAAAGAATTTGAAATATGAGATTATTATCATTTAACAAAACGTTGTTAAAAATAGATTGATGACCTTTATAAAGCTCTGATGCAAATATTTCTCAATGGAAAATTTTATCGAAGTCATTTTTGGTAGTGAAATGGAATAGGTGTGTTACGTATATTTCTAGTAAAATAGGTTATTTCTAATTACTTTATAATATATAGGTTATATATTTTAATTCCCCCGTTAAATACAAACTATATTTCTATGAATTCAACCGAATTTAATCAAGTAGATAGAAGGTATATCTAAATTCATTCGATTTGATGAACTGCATGGAAACGAAACATGGTTTGCTGTTTTAGGTTTATTAATATTGAGTTACGGTGCCCTTGTTGATATACTATCTAGTGTTCGAACAAAAAAATAGAAAGAAAAAAAAACCGAGACAATATGTAAAAAACAGAATTGCATTCTTAAAATTCGTATTTTGTTGAAAAACATATGTGGAATAGTTTTATGACAACTTCAACAAAACATTTATGTGACTTGTGAAGAAGGCGGTTTGTATTATCATATAACTCATGTCTCTCTCTCTCTTTTTTGCAAGTTAAGAAATGAAATATTAGAGCACAATATAAATCAAACCATAAATCAGAGGCATTTATCAAGATCAAATCTGTAAGATACACTTAAAACAGAACATGACATTGTCTGAAAACACACTATATTGCCGTCTGTGAAACTGTGCAAGCGATAAATGATTGATAGAAAACAACACGAGTTCTTGGTTCAAAAGCGCTTTTTGACTTTGACGGCAGGCGTTATTTTTGTGAAAATGTTTTTCCTTTTAAATGGATGCATTTTATTCTGTATTTTTAGTGCTGACATCATAGAGCTTCAAAAAAGCATCTTGAAACAAATCATAGATAATATGTAACAGCAAATGGTGCTTATTATTCTACGAGAGGCGTTTTCTGTCAAATGCTGGTGGAGGTAATATATATCTGTCGAGGATCGCGTTTCCTACACGTATACCGGACGTGACGTCACTTGGTTCGTTTTTCGAACTCGCTTTCAGCGTTTCGGCAAAAAAATTTAACAGAATGATTACCTTAAGGCGCGTTCTCACAAATCAAGTTTGATTGACCGATTATAGTTGATAGATAAAATTTGAATATGACTTGAATCAGTTTTTGTTCACACATTTCAATAGAAACCGATCAACAGTTTAATAAGCGAAATTATAAAAGTTAAAACTGAAAATTTATTTATTTATAGAAAATCACATTCGAACTGGTGTAAAATTTCCCGCAGATTTCAAATTCGTTGAAATTTTCACTCTATCTTTAACAATCGCGAAGATAAAAACTTGGCCTAGAGAATAAAAAAAGAACTTTTGTTTTGTTTCTCGAATAAAATAAACCACGACAGATCGTTTGCGTGGAAATAACTCGAAAGCAGATGATGGATGACTCATCACTTGAACGATAAAGTTTGAATGGGTCAAACTTTTTTGATCCTTTAAAAAGTTGATCAACTCTATTGAAACAGGTTCTAACTATATTTTTAATTCAACTTTTATTGATCAACTATAATCGGTCAATTAAACTTTATTCATGAAAATGCGCCTTTAGTCGTAATGATATTATTCATAATTCCTTATTCATTCCTTATAATATAGTTAATTTGTCAACCCCAATTAATTAGATGTCGAACTCGCACCATATCAGGTGAATATTAGGTGCAGCCGTATTTGTTGAATGCTTTGTCAAAAATCACGAATTATAATGAAATTGTGAGAAGGCGCATCATCATGATGCAAAACCCATGAGTTATCTCGTCACAATTCAAGTCGTTTCGACGAATTGCTTCACGTAAACGGCGCAAAACCTTTAAATAATAATTTTTATTGACTGTCTTAGTAGGTAGAAATTCATACGGCCCAACACCACGACAATCAAAGAAAGCAGTCAACATTACCTTGATTTTTGAGCGACTTTAATGTGGTCTTTTGGGTCTTTCTTCACCTTTAAAGCGCTATTCACTTGATTGTTGAGCTGTTTCTGTATCAAAAGCATAGATCCAAGCTTCATCACCGGTAATAATGCGTTTTAAAAAGGAATCGCCTTGAGAAAGCATCTTGCATTACAACATGTTGTTGTTCTTGTAACATATTCAAAGTTTTTGGAAGCGACGGGACACAAACTAAAATTATATTTCAAAATTGCTTGACAGAAACCAACGGATATGGGAATTTGTTCAATCATGTCTCTTAAGGCGCGTTCTCACGAATCAAGTTTATTGACCGATTATAGTTGGTCAGCGAAAGTTGAATATAACTTGAATCAGTGTTTGTTCTCACATTTTAATAGAAACTGATCAACTGTTTTAAAATGGCGTCGAAAGCAGTTGTGAGTGAAGTTGTATAGATAGTAAAAGGTCTGTTAAAGAACTAAATCGTAACTTAGTTTTGTTCGTCAGATCAGCAATGGATGTGTCAATCTTTTCTTGATCTACTAAAAAGTTGATCAACTCTATTGAATCAAAGGTTCTCACTATTGTTTTCATTCAACTTTTGTTGATCTGCTATAATTGATCAACTAACATGATTTGTGAGAACGCGCCTTTTCTGTTAAACGACGATCACGAAGTTCCAATTCTCTGACCTGATTAACATGTTAATCAATAATCGAAGTGAATGGTCTACCAGATCTCGAATCATCTACGACGGATTCTCTACCTTTTAACAACTTTTATACCATTTAAGCACTGTTGGTTTTGATAAATAGTCGCCAGTAAAAGCTCTTTGCAACAGTTCAAATGTGTTTGTAGCGGAAATTCTTCTGCGGAAACAAAATTTAATGCATGTTCTTTGCTTAATTACTATCGACATTCTAGAAGATCAACGAAGTGTAAATTATTCTCTTATTAAAAACAAATTTTTTTCAGACGATAAAATAAAATAAAACCCTGATTGTTGCCACATGTTTATAAAAGTCCTAAAAATATTATCAGACGATATCTACTATATATGTACTTTAAAGGAATCATTTCGGATACTTTTTGATCGCAGTAGTATTTTAGCGTTTTTAGCAACCACTTACCATTCTTTGTTTTGGAAAACATTTTACCACTCTACTTACATTTTTAAACTTTTTGAATACTTTTAACATTGTTATTTTTATGATGCTTGTATACATAGTTTTTAGACTAATACATTTTTACTTTGGTTGTCTGTTTGTTCTTACCCACGACGCGGCACAGGGGGGGGGGGTGAATGAAGAGGGGGTAATCGTAAATCAGAAAAGTCTAATCAAAGAGTACGGGGAAAAAAAAGGGGGAACAGCTGGTTTATAGAGTTAAATGGAAAGGGGCACAGATCACCAGGTTTCTTCGGGGTTGTGATTCCCTTGTTTACTTGGAGAAAGTAAATACCCTGAGTGGTGTCATTGTATTCAGTTTTAACCCTATAGATTGAACGATATCGTCTTCGAACTGTACTTTTCATTTATATGTCTCATTTAGATCTTTCATTGCCAATGACTGGTTGGCCGATCTACGGTCACCTTTCGTTAAATGGAAGCTTACTAACCCTCCAAGAGATGGTCAAGATGTGACCAATGATTCCATCAAGATGTGACCAATGATTCCATCAAGATGTGACCAATTTTGCTAATGATGAGATATCTCGTCATCAATATATTACCAATTATTTTATGATCAAGATATGTTCCGTTTGTTCCAAATAACGAGATATCTCGTCCATCAAGATATGGTCAGATTTCTTCTAGTAACAAGACTTTGATGAACGAGATATCTCGTCCATCAAAATCCCATCGTCTCTCGTCATTAGGGGAAAAAAACGACAGGATATTGATTTTGTTCAAATAAAGAAAGCGACAAAATCTTGACCATATACCTCGTCATTAGCAAAATTTTCAGATATTTTGATACCTGTCAAAACCACTTTAAAAGTTAATCAGAACATAAACATGATGCGAAACCACTGTGAACATGCAAATACAAATGAATGATATTCAAATTTTACATAATGGGGTTCACAAGACGAATAATATTTCAATCCACCCATATCTTTCCATTGAAGGCGAAGTTTCTAAATATACAGTTCACCCCTTCAACAGGGCATTCAGTCTTACATAACATAAAACGTGCTTACATTTGCTCTTCCGTTCTTACGTTCGTTTTCTTCCTCAACCGTTCACCCCTTTTTCTACACCCCCCAACATTGGCTGCTCTCTCTCCCCGTTCTTTTTGAGATTTGAGTTGAGGATGCGGATGAACTGGAACGGGCACTAAAGTCATTTTTCTGAGCCGGTGATCCAGGCAGTTTTTTACGTTTATTTATTTTCTGACCGATACAAGCATACCGCCTGTGCGTTCCTGAGGAATTTCCTTTTTCCTCCGGTTTTTATGAGAGCGTCGAAGAAATATTGTATGCGTGTGTGTGAGCTCTCTTTCTATAATCAGATACGAGCCGTTTCGATTTGGGAGGGGAATATTTGAAAAGAATTGTGTGTTGTTGCCCATTGCTGAGAGAGTGAAAGAAAGGACGTTTTTGAGATACTGTTTTGGTGGTAAGGTTTGGAATCGCTGGATTTTTGGACAATAAGTTCATACTTTGCGTCTGTTTGAGGTCTGGACTGCCTTAGTGGCTCTGGGGTTAGCCCACTGTGACAACAGCTTGCTTGTTTTCGGCCAGGGTTCTTCAACCCGGAACCTTTGGGATACAAAAAAGGTTTAAAGGATTTCTCCGCGGTTTATGGAACAGGCTACTGATACTAAATTCAACAATTTTACTAATGAAACAAATATCCATAACTGCCGATAACACATATCTAGATATATCTGAGAGATATATTTCTCTTTGTACCCGACAAAACAAATACCAAAAAACAGAAACAGTATGTATGAACAAGATTAAATTTATTTGCATATACCAACAATTTCTGTGGACATAAATATGCTTTGCGTTTAAAAACAGGCCCAGCTATTCATTAATGATTTATTTGTAGTAAATTTATCTGTGTTATTTTATATTATTTTGATCTTGTCTTTGTATGTAATAATTTGTTTTGTATTTACGTGTTTCATTGAAAATAAAGTTTTATTTTTTTTCCACTGTATAAATTAGTGTTTCTCAAAGAATGGTCTGAGACGACTAAATTTTTTTCTCGGGATTTGTCTACCTCCAATTTTTTGTGATACGTAAATGTCGTGTTTAGGCGGGACTTGAGTATTCGGTTTGCTTGCGTTCAATTATTGATAGCTTTCCTATGCGACAAGTTGTATATCATTGCTAAGGGAACAAACTGCCCAGTCTGGCTTACTAATCATGAACAAGAGGCATTCTTTACCATTCAGTCGAATGAAAGAAAACGTGATTTGAAACATAATGGAAATGTTGACCAGAGACATTGCAAACACTCATTTCTGTAATCATATATGATCCTTTATGGTTTGGGAAATAAATATTTGAAAACTATTCTGCAGCTAAATGCTGAAAGAAAGGAAGGAGAGGATTGATTCTGTGGACAACGAGTTCATATTTTGTGTCGGTATTTGGGATCAATTTGAATGTACAGAATAACCTACTGATAGGTAAAAGGTCTCATAGGTACAAATAGGTTCTCAATTGCTGATTTAATTTAATCCAATCTGTACTTCACGCCCAAAAACACTTAAAGAGAGAGAGAGATAGGTAGAGAAAAAGCTTGGCAATCGGGTGTGCCAGAATTGAGGTAATAATCGATTAAATGCTGAATTAAATCTGCTTATTTTCATTATTTGTAGCTTTCTTATGGGCTACAGATCTTATATCATCGCGATTGGGTTGGTGTGGAAGTATGTAGAGTGGAGTACAAGCTCAGAATGTAGTCTTGTCATCTGACCGTGGTTAAAAATTACGTGGCGATACACCGAATGGTTTAGGCTGGGACGGTGGTAACTAGTTGAATATCATCGCGAACGTAGAAAACGAACTGCTGTTCTGGTCTACCAGTTCTGGTCAACGAGTCGTACTCTAAACCATTCAGTCAGCTGAAATTAAGAGTGACGGAAAATTATGCAACTGGATGATACTTTTGGTTTCTTTTACTTTCAAATTTAGGTTTGCTAAACAAAGAAAGCAAATGAGCCCTCTTCCTTTAAGAGGTATTGATAAGAGGTATACATTTAGTTGACAAAAGAAACTATGATGTAATAGTAAATAAAATAAATTAATTAAATAAAAACAGCAAAGGGAGTAATTTTAATCATCTTGGTGAAACCACTTTGAGGGTTTAAATAAGTACTAGTCTCAAATAGGATTTAAATTTGGGCAACAACAATTTATTCTGAGATAAGTTAAAATTATATTAAGGAGACTATACATTTGCAGCATAGATACATACTCGCAGCTTGGCCGTATTTGGCCCTTATGCCATTAAACCCAAAATAAACCAACCATAAATACATACGATCATGTTTAATTTGGCTTTCTAAGTTTACCTCCAAAGTTCTTGCCTAAAAAAAGCTTTAAAATAGCTAAAAAATATTTAAATTCCTAGTCATGCCAGTGGGGTTCTTTTATTTTTAAATGTAACATTTGATGGAGTTTTAGCAAACAGCAATCAAAACAAACTTGATATTCATTTTTATAATTGGTAAGCTCACAAAAAATTCCAAAAATTATTTAAATTATCTTAAGATTATTTCGATTG
Source organism: Metellina segmentata (assembly GCA_947359465.1). NCBI lineage: Eukaryota > Metazoa > Arthropoda > Arachnida > Araneae > Tetragnathidae > Metellina > Metellina segmentata. Next base: position 57,234,341 of record OX375876.1, on the reverse strand, counting down.
TATCCAAAAGTAGTTACTTTCGATTTCTATATTCAAATTTGATAGAAAAATATTCCTTTCATCAATAAACATTACAATTTTAACTTACTACATGCATCTCTACTTTATTTTTTCTATACTTTATACTTCATACTTTATTTTACTTTATTTTGAAAATAATGTATCCCAACTTCGAGATAAAAAGTCATTACCTCCTTTATGACTACAAACAATTCATTTTCCCCAAAATGTATCCTAATTCCCATTAAATCTGCATACGTGTTTGTCTATGATTTAATACTTTGGATTATGATCATGATAATTTTTCATATTAATATAATTATATAGCTTTATTTTCAGAGTGATGAATACTTCTGTTTTATATAAACGTATATATATATATAAAATTATATATATATATATATAAAATTAGGGCTGCGAATATGGATAAGAAAATTTATCTGGCTATTTGTTAGTATTCGTACTGATCAGAATTTATCTTGTATCTGAACATTAATATTAAAAGCGCATTTATATTATCTACACGTATGTTATTGTAGTATTTTACACTGCGTGTTGAATGTTACACTTGTATACTACTAAGCAAGAGACAAATAGTTGTAACGCTTCAATTACCTGAACTTTAAAATATTTATTTGCTAAAATTGACAGTTATTTACATATTTGCAATGTGCACAATAAGTTTTCAGGGCCGTGGTAGCCCGGATGGAAGAGTAGTGCACTAGCAACCGGAGGATTGAGTGTTCAAAACTCGATCCAACCAAAGTGCGTCTTGTAGGTGTGGGCCAGTTCACGTTAAATCTGTCCAAGCTGATACAGCAAATGTGGAGCACTAAACAGCACATACTAGCTGTAATTAATTTTTTATAAGACAATCTTGGATACCAAAAGGCAAAAGTCTGTCAAAATCTCTTCATCCGCTCATAGCGTCGCTGCATGTACATGTATGTTATCTATGCTGTCACTGCTATTATCACCTTGTAAAATAAATCTGTTTAAGTTTCTCTAAAAGTAATTGTGACTCTACTGGACCTCAGTCGTCTTCAATACAGATTAATAACAAAACTAAACGCCCTTTGCTGAACTGTATTATTCAGACCTATGTACACTTAATACAAATTTCAAAATGAGCAATATACCGTTCTTGGTATAGAGAAGACTGAGAATTTCTACTCTAGTGAGATTCACTTGTAGATTCACCACTATCTATTCAATTACGGGCCCTCAAACCGTTGTCTGTCAAGCGGCTTATACTGGACAACGGTGATTAACACTAATGACCAGCAGGTAGACTGGACCCGCGAAGTAATTCAGTGCGATGTTCCTTGAGTAGCTGCAGATATCCATATCCAAGATAATCTAAGATAGCGTTTTGAACCTCGTATGCATGCATTATGAGCGCTAGCATCGTTGCATTTCGATTAGAACATCTGTCAATGAGGTTCCAGTGACTTATCTGCGACAAATCTATCAATCCGGTATCGGCTCGAAGTGAAATGTTCGTGAATTTATGCGCCTAGACGAGATAAGTGTTGGTGCAACTTTTGGTTGTCTGCAGTCTATTAAATCGCGATAATTTCAAATTAATTGTAGTATCAAACACTGTTTAACCCTTCTGGTGATTGTATCGAAGAGGCATTCGTCCCCGTCGACGAGATATATAGTCTTTGAAGAAAGCTGATCGGATCTTGATTTCGTCATCATAAAAAAATTCGACAGTATTTTAATGACTAGATATCACATCATTATCAAAATTGGTCAGATCTTCATGGATGGTACATCTTGTCGAAACCACTTGAATGGTTAAGAATCTACAAATAAAGAAAATTCTGAAAATGATGATAATAGTTCCATGGATATTTCTTGTGGAGAGAAATTGTTAGGGCAACGGATGATTGATTCCAACCTATTGTAACACAATTATTTTACCTTAACTGTCACAGAAGTTCAGTTAAGTGGTAATTAATTTAATATTATGCCTGTAAAATAATATAATATTGTAATACTAAATATAAATTTTGTAATTAATTTATATTTAGATTGCCAATTGATGCATCTACGAGAGAAAATTGTTGAGGCAGCATTCAATTTCCTCCAGTCTATTAAATCGTAATAATTTTAAATTAATTATTGTATTAAATACTGTTTGAGGAATCTTCATATAAGACGTTTTTTTTTTTTAATAATGATATACATGGCAATGATATTTCTAATGGAGCAATTTGTTTGTGTAACACATAATTACCTCCAAAATATTATAAGGCAATCATTCTAAGCTCATTACCGTAAAACCGTTCAAGAAATATACAATTAGAGAAGGTTATTTCTCAAAATGATAATGTATGTTCCAGGATGTTTCTAAAGAAATAATTGTTTACATAACACATGATTGACTCCAAACTATTGTAACATACATACTTTAAATGAATCGTTACAAAAAATTCTGTTAGGAGACAATTAATTTAAAATTGTCAATTAACACATCTAGAGAAGCGAATTGCGGTGCAAATTTTGACTGTGTGCAATCGGTTGAATTGCAAGAATTTTGAAATAGTTGTCTAACAAAATACTCTTTACTCAAAATACTCCATAAGTGGCCTCGGTGATATATCTCTTTCATTTAGATTTAACCAATCCGTCAAGCAATTTGAGATCAAAATATAGTTCGTTTTCTTTTGTTACTGACTACTTATCTTTCTTTTGTTACGAACTAGTTATTTTTTATTCTGTTACTACTAATTACAAAAACTGACTAGATATCATTGTCGTGAAGCAAATCCTTTATTAAACATTCCTCTCCTTTTGTTTAGAATTTTACAATTCACTTTCTCACCGTACTCATTGCACTTTAACCATAAATCTCAGTAATTTGACGATGAATTTCAGCCGGCTTCACGTTCCTTGCATTCAAGAAACTAATTACTGAGAGAATCTCACAGTCGGCGTGTTCTTCGATTGTCTTAAAGATTTCTAGTGACCACAACAAACTGTAAACACAACATAGATTGACCGTAATGGTGTCAGTGGAAAGGTAATGGACAAGGAAGACTGTACTCATGCTCGGATCACTGTCTGTAGTGCTGTGGATATAAAAGGACGATATATAAAATTTTGTTATGAGTATCTACAAAAATAAACAAGTTGTTTTCTATGAAAATGTTATATGCTTCTGAGATGCATAGATATTTCAAGTGAGCAAAGTGTTCGGTTGTTGCACGCCCACATTGGCCAGCAGTGCTAGACCAGGTCCATGATGTTATACACCCTCAAAAAATCCAACACCGTCAATGGATCGTCAGTCAAGTCCTGTTTGGAGAGCCCCAGGCACGAGAGGAAGTGGTGAGGCGAAGCCTGCTCAGTGGAACAGTTGTTACAAATATCAAAGATCTTGGATCCTTCGGAAAATGTTCACTGATTTAAGGTGGCAAAGTGTTCTTGTAGGGATTGATTATCTCCAATTTATTAAATCTCGATGTATTTATTTAAAAAAATTCTTTTTTACTTGAATTTAAATGTTATGCATCGTGTCACAAATTTGTTATGCTTTGATCACCGTGTAAAATATCAAAAATCAAATGATGAGTGTCATTTGATTTTGAAGGTAACTTATAAATAAAAAAGGCAATTCAAATTGCTTGAATACAGCATTGAGTATAGTACATTTTATTGTCGTTTCTAGAATATTACATTCTAGTTACAAAAGATAATATGACATAATTTGAACAGTTTTAAAAGGATAAAAAGGAATAAAGCGTTAAAAGTTAGTACGTTAAATACAATTGTATCACTTAACCTCAATAAACATGCAAAAACGTGAATGAGAGTATGAGGTACTTTAATGAGTAATTGAAATGGATGTTTAGCATCTTACATATATTAGCATTTGAATAAAAACCACTTTGGTAACATTCCTATCGGTCAGATTATCAATAGCAATACAATTGCCAAGAAAAACGCGTTTAAACGACTCCAAATACAAATATTGACGACCAGCTACAGGCTCAAACCCAACGAAGCTGGTCCTTTGTTTATGAATTCCCCAATTTCCACTGACTATCCAATTGTATCTTAAATTCGTATACTCCCTTTGAATTAACTATATTTTCTGGCAACGCGTTCCATTTGTCTATTACCCTATTAAAGTGGTAGTTTTTCCTTAAATCTCGATTAAAATGTGTCTTATTCAATTTATACCCATGGCCCCTTGTTCAGTTATCCCTATTGAAATTTAAGCCCTCTGTGTCCCCTTGTTTTACCAACTTGAAAAGCTGAATCAAATTCCCACCTCCCTTCTTCTTCTTTACAGTGTATGCATGTTTAGTTTACTTAAACGTTCATTATAGTCGAGATTTGCAATCCCCTTTATTATTTTTGTAGCTCTGTGCTGAACCCTTTCAATTAATTCAATTTAAGTGCAAGCGCGAAACTTTAAATTGTTACCAAACTACCGCTTAACTGATATAGTGTCCATTATTGAGGCGTAGTAAATATAGAGTAAGAAATGGTAAATTATTTTATGTTTCAAGATCATATGACCAAACAAGAAGTAACGTAGTTATTACATTCCTTTAGTCTACAAGTAAGATACATACATTGATAACCTAGTTGGTCCCTGGGAAGGGAGAAGACAATCATTTATAGATTCATCATCTCATTGCTCCACACGGCAATGCAGTAGACTTTTGGAATTTGACCATTTTTGCCACCATTCTATAGAAATACACACTCACATATCTACCCAGACGTAACATGTTGTTTAGCCAAACGAGGCGATAAAGTGTGAAATTGGACAACAAAGTTAATTTTACCTATAGCAGTCACGTGACTACTAGTTGGCATGTTGGTCATGCTTTTGAAAGTTTCTCTCAATTGTAATGCTCAGTTTACTTATATTTCGCGTATGTTTTTATATTTGTCTGCCCAGTAGGCTCCGGGTTCGAATCCTGAGTTGTAAGCGCATGAAAGGTGGTGTTGACCCCTGTTATGAGTGACGGCGGTCTAACCTCTGGGTTCTTCAGAAATAATCGAGATTTCACTCCTTGTACTACTAAAAAGATCAATGTTCGGGCATTTAAAAATAATTCAAAATTTCAAAAATTTATTGTGTGTTAAATAACTAGTGGTATTAATAAGACTTCGATTTCGTATAAGGGCATTCATTTGTTTCACTTTTCTTTAAGAACTATCAAAATAATAAGGCACAATTTCTTAGAATTTTTTTTACTAATCATCATCTATCGTATTGAAAAATATATTGCGCTTATAGGATGTGAATAGAAATGATAAATAGAAACGAGTCTGATCTACGAGGCTCTTCCGCCACCGCAGCACTACTGACAGTGCTCCGAGCATGAGTAACAGTCTTCCTTGTCCATTACCTTTCCACTGACACCATTACGGTCAATCTATGTTGTGTTTACAGTTTGTTGTGGTCACTAGAAATGTTTAAGACAATCGCAGAACCCGCCGACTGTGAGATTCTCTCAGTAATTGGTTTCTTGAATGCAAGGAACGTGAAGCCTGCTGAAATTCATCGTCAAATTACTGAGATTTATGTTGAAAGTGCAATGAGTACGGTGAGAAAGTGAGTTGTAAAAACTTAGGCGCACAGTTCTAAGCAAAAGGAGAGGAATGTTTAGTCAAGGAATTGCTTCACGACACAGTGCGGGGTGACATGCTGCAGGCGTCACTCAAAGACAAATTGAGGAATTCGGTTGGCAGCATTTCGATCATCCCCCTACAGCCGAGATCTAGCACCGTTTGACTATCATTTATTCCTGCAACATGAAGCGTGACATTGGAGGTCAGTGCTTTGAAAACGACGACGACACAAAAAAATGTTGTGAAGATATGACTATCATCTAAGCAAAAGGAGAGGAACAAAAGAAAAGGAGAAGATATGACTATCATCACATCAATGGCGGTAACTTTCTTTGAGGAAGGTATATAAGGTATAAGTAGGTTGGTCCCGCTAGTATCCCGCTACGACAAATGTCTCAACATCGGTGGAAACTGTGTAGCAAAAAAAAATCATGAAGTAACCATTCATCTAAACATCCAAATTGACCTGAAGAAAAAACTATTTTGTCTTTCTTTTTACAAAACGGAACTTGCTTTCTGTACAAGCCTCATAAATACATAAGAATGGTGTGTTTGTACATTGAGTATTTTCGACCCATTTCAAGTTTTCTATCCGATTTCGGCGACCCTTTTGATGCCAAATCTGTCTCCTGCGAGTTTGGTATCGGTCGATCTGTCTATCTGTCTATCCATCTGTCTGTATGTGTGTGCCATAAACACGTCCACACGCTTTAATATATATTCATGAAACATTGCATACTGTGAGTACTTATCTTTCTTTAGTGACTGAACTTGGTTACAAGTCTGTCTGTCCGTCTTTCTGTTCAATGTTCGATTTTGAGTTTGTGTGTTTGTACAGGTATCACATTAATTTTATTCCAGATACTTGATTAATGTACTTTACTTTATATATCATTTATTAGTTTAGTAAATGCAACATTAAATGTTTCTTTGTTTTCATATATTGAGATAAGTTTCATTCCAAAATATCTAAGTAAGTATACTCAAAACAACAGTAATTTGGTAGTTTTGGAAAATCTGGGATGTATATTGAGTATTACAATTACTTGGATTGCTTTACCAGAATTACCTTGGATTACTTTTTCCAAAACTTTTTTGATGGAATTTCAGCTCAGATACTTCATATATTTCGAGTCTTATTTTTGTTCTTTGCGCAATGTAAACGATTTTCGAATATTTGGGACAGACGATATTTTTCAACGAACGGGAATGAAAAGGAAACTCGTGTTGTTTGATCGCGTGCCGTGATATTATCTGTTTCTTTCACTCTGAATTAATTTCGCATTTCTATATAATTTGCACTTTTAGTTGGAAGTTGGATAACTGTGCGAGATCTAGAGATAAAAAAGAATCACGAATTAATATCTTAAGAACAACGTTTAACGCGACAACTTTAATTTTTTTTATTTCGCTGTTTTAAATATTCCGTATAAATTGTATTTTCTTTTCATCACAAGAACCACCACCACAAAGTATTCGATTTAAAGTGGCAGGTAAGTCAGAATAAAGACAAAATTTGTAAGTGTAAGTATGCCGTTATTGAAAGAATAAGGCCCTTTGCCCACATCCGGTTTTTCAACGTGCGACGCCGCTGCGGCACCGAAGCCCAACTATGCACACATAACCGTGAAATGACGCAAGTACTCATTTCGCGCCATTTGTGATAAATATTCTATCGAAGAAAACGTGTTTATTTCGCTTACTTGGCGTAAAAAAAGTATATTTTGAAAAAAAAATAGACGTTACTGGATACAACCATTTATTAATTATTATTTATGTTCCATTTATTTATGAAAACAAGGTACTTCATAAAGGAGAAGCGTGTGCGGCGAGTTACAGAGCCGTGGGGAACTGCAGTACAAATTGCACGCAAGGTGGACGTGCGTCGCCGTAAGCATGTGTGCACTACTCCATTGGATTTAATGTTTCTTAGACCGCACTTGCGTTGTGGCAGCGGCGCCGCACGTTGAAAAACCGGATGTGTGCACCGGACCTAATAATGTTTAAAAAATCCGAACTAGAACTTTTCAAACATTAAAAAAATTATTTGTCATAATAACAGAAAATGGCGAAATTCGACAATATTGCATGCCTGATATAAGAGTTCCACAAGTAAAAAAAATATAGATTTTTTTACTATGGGTGCGAAAGCACTCACCCTGTAAATCGCTATTTTTATTTATTAAGCTGGACAAGAAAAAGAACTCAAGAAAGGGAATTCCAAATCTCCCTCAAAATCCTCTTTTGTAGAGTAACCTTAGTGTCACCTTTCGTCATTCTGTAACTTTGTCATACAGTAAGGGTGGGATGTATGTGAAATGAATGAATATGCATGTGAGGGATTTGTGTCCTAAGTAAGTTGTAGATATTATAAAGATGGCTAAAGGTATTAAAATATTATTTTATTCTACGAAAGACATAAATGATTATATATTTTTTGATCATTTCTTCAATCTAGAGTTAACCAATTCAAACCGAATAGCGTCGGGTATTTTGCTAGTTTGACAATAAGAATATACCAGAAAAATTCTCGAAACCTGTTCCCACGCATATTTTAAGCTTTGTCTGCAGTAGAAATTGTTTTATTTTTTGGAAAAAAAGATGAAAGGTATTCTTAACATTGGCATTATAGTAATATTATAAAAACAATTCAAAGTTTTATATTCGACGTATTTGTAATACTTTGAAATTTTATATTAAACAAAATTTTCAATTTCTTTTTGATATGCTAAAAGGATTCAAAAGTATGACGGAACCTAATCTTTGCTTAATTTTTACATGCGGTACAAAATTAGAATTTTCTCAGAATGCGATTTACATTAAATCAGTGAATTCATTTAGATCTGACATAAATTCGAAACAGTAAACTCGGTACTAATACCATGCTCTTTATTGAATAGAGCGACGTTGATTCTCTGCGTTTTAAAAACTGATATATAAAGCGTATCGAATAAATCTCCATAACAAACTGCGATTAAACTTCCTAAGCCATGCATTCTTAAAAATACGATTCGCGAATGAAACGAAACGTTTTTGCGAGCATTAAATTCCTTCCCACGATGCCGGTAAAATTATGTGGATTTTAAAAGACGATCAGAAACTATCTCCTGAAATAAGGAACTCCAATTTACCGAAAGGAATTTAAAAGATTTGGCTTTCATAAGTTTGAACAGTATTTTCTGTCTTTTAATGATAATGATTTTTCCAGTTCCCAGTAAATGCACTTTGACGTTACTGAGACTCTTTAATAGGAAAATTTGTGACAAATGAGAAGCGCTTTGATTTGACTGGAAATGGCACGGGAAAAGTTGGAGTTTAAAACTTAGCCACTACTCAGATTGCTGAAATGGCGTTCACTTAAGTTCTTTTTGTGTAAGTCAGTTTTTTGCAGGGAGTAATTTTAAGGTACAAAAAAATAAAACGCTAAGCAATTTGGATAGGATTTTGATTTAATCTCTGTAAAAAAGTATCTAGATGAAACTCGAAATAGCTTAGTTTTTTTTATCGGAGGTAATATTAATTTATCAGTTCTCTTTCACATGTTTCGATAAAAGGGCAAACGCTTCTGTTTATTTCAATAATAAGTGTTTATCATCATCATATATGGGTAAAGGTTAGATATATAACAAATGCTTCTGTTTATAAGAATATAAGTGTATGGCATAATCACATATGGGTAATGGTTTCGCAAAAAAAAAAAATGGTTCTGTTTATTAGAATATAAATGTTAGTCATCATCACATATGGGAAATGGTTCGCATCACGAACAAATGCTTCTGTACATAAGAAGTTAAGCGTTAGTCATCATCACATATGTTTACTGGCTACCAAAAAGTATAAATTCTGCTGTTTGTTGGAATATAAATGTTATTCATCATCAGGTATGGGTACTGGTTAGCAAAATGAATAAATGCTTTTTTTTATTGGAATATATATGAAGTCATCATCATAAATATGGATCACGGGCAAATGAAAAAAAGTAATGCTTTGGTTTATTTATGTAAGCGAAATTAATCGTCACGTATGGGTAATGGTTAGCAAAAAAGATTGCTTCTGTTTATTAGAATGTAAGTGCAAGTCATTATAATATTTGAGTAAGGGGCAAATGAAAAAAGAAATAAACTTCTGTTCATTATGATATAAGTGTAAGCCGTCATCATGTATGGGTAAGGGGCGAACGAAACATTAAAAAATGCCTTCAAAGGGAACTAAATATTTTAAAAATTCACGAAATGGGTCGGAAAATAATAATTAGTAAAAGGTTTTGTATGAGGACGTATAGTATATTGTTATTCGTTTAGAACGTTTTCTATAACAGAATAATGGAGTAATTGATTTGAAAAATCAAAACTCATTTGATACGTCAGTCGGAGTTTAAATATAAATTTATCAAACTATATTGGCACGATTACTTTACCTTTACAATGCCTAAAATATATTCGTTTAGAGAAAAATACTCACAGTAGGTCCATTTTTGAAAGTAAGAATTTAAGTACTACAAAGAGCAAGAAAGAAAAACGTCGTGTATTTTATCCATCTGCGTAATTTACATTGGATACAGAGACATACACATATATACTAGTGTCCAAAATTATCTTTACATGCATTAGAATGACGGATTACTCAGAAACTGTGAACTCTAACTTTATGAATTTGTGTGGAATTAGATATAACATCATAACACATAAATAAAAAGGAAAAATTGAGAACACTGCATATGATATGAAACTGTAGCATGAAATAATGAAAATGGCAATAATATGTGACAAGGAGAGTTTAGAAAAGAAAGAATGACTCATACAAAAGTTAAGGCTTCTGATTTTAATATGGAATGCAATCGCTCTTGACTTGTACACGCATATCACAACATGATTTCATGCTAGCAATACTTTTGTTAATCACAGTTTGGGAAATTAAGTTTCACTTCTCCAGTAATGCTGTCTTCAAGGGGCATTCTCCTCTCTCTGAATCCTCCTCCTATCTCTAGTAGGAGGATGCCGCAGTGCAACTCCTTTTGCAAGGTAGTCCTAAAAGTTCTCTATCCGGTTAAGATCAGAAGATTTTGCTGGCCACGGTATTCATTCAATGGCTTCATTTTCATGGAATTCTTCAACGAGGTTTGCTCGATGTGGACTAGCATTATCGTCCATAAATAAAAAATGAGATTCATATACACCTCTGTAAAATCTTTCATAACGTTCTAAGACCTCATCCTGATACATCTGGCCGTTTACAGATTTCTTTGTCGAAAACGTGTAGGAGCGTACGTCCAGTGATCATTATTCTTCCTCACACTACCGCACCTGAACTACCAAAACGGTCACAGTCAGAATTCTTCTTCTTGTCTTTCACACATTCAATGCAAAAATGAATTACATCGATTGGGTATTTCATGGAATATAATTATATTTGGGTATGTAAAGATAATTTTGGATATGAGTGTAAATAAAATGAATCATATGTAATCCTATGGCGCCATAAAAAGTATTACCCAGCATATTTTGAGTATTTCCCATTACATGATTATTCTATAAGTAATACTTTATTAGAACCCTTTTTGAATAATCATATGAAGCTTACGTTGGAGGAATTCAATCCAATCGATTTGGCTATAAAGTCTAATTCTTTTTGAGCTCTTTGTTTTTTCCCCTCGTAAATTTAGTATTAAATTGACTTTTGAAGACTCAGGGGAAAAGTTTAGAAATTTTATTAAATTATCTAGTAGCACGTCCGGTGGTAAGGTAAGTTTTGTGATTGGCGTCGTTATATATGGAACACACAAGTATAATAATTCCTATTGCACACACTACGGAATAAATTAACTTTCAAAATGTCTATATAGACATTGGTATTTATAATTTCATTAATTAATATTCATTCTATTAATTAATCTTCATTCTATTAATTAATTTTTATTCTATTAATTAATTTTCATTTCCTTAATTAATCTTAATTTCATTAATTATTATATAATTCTACCCCAGACAATCCTATAAGCCCAAACAAGCACAGAACTGTCTCCATGTCTCAACTGTTGGAAATAAATTCTTCTAAGAGTTCTTATTCTTGAGAGATTCTTATTTGTGATATTCCTTCACATCAATCGTCTAGAATTGGACCAAAAATTCACTCTCCTTTGTCTCAAAGATTAACGTTTTCGAGAAATCGAAGCTCTCAGTCTGGCCTTTTTTGTGAAGGTTAAATGTAATCTCAGGTTCTTTTTTCACTGTACGACAGTTTGACAAGTGCACAGCATTAGTGTAAAACCTTTCTTATCTGCCTGTTTTTCAAACAGTAGTTACAGATGAGTATATTCTTATTTCTGTAGTGGGGCATTTTTCTTACTTCTCTAGTAAGGCAATATTTCTTACTTATCTGGCAAGGCTTCAATTACCTATTGAGAAACCGCTTGTCAATGCGTCTGAGGAAGAAAGGTTGACCAGGGAAAGCATAATTATGCAACGTTCGAGAGACTACAGACCTTCTAATAGGAGGTAAAAAATGGTCTCCAAATAATAAGTGGATTTTGATAATTTTTTCGAAATTTAAAATTTTGCTGTTTTATAGAAAGCGATCTGTTTTGCTCTCGACGACAATTTAACTATACTTTCTGACAATTTTAACCATTATATTAATCGGAACGTCAGTATATATTATTGGGTATATACTCTATATTCTTGGGATATACTTCATGTTCTTGGGTATATACTCAATATTCTTGGGCAATATTCTTGGTTATATACTTTATATTTTTGGTAAAAAACTTTGTATTCTTTGGTATATATGAGACATGTTTTTTAAGCAAGTACCGTTTTGAACAGCAGCTGCAGAGCAGCGGTTGTGGTTCTGCGCATTCATGTTAAGTACCTTCATCTTTTGACTAATCACAGACGCCATTACGAAAGCATTCGTTCGAATTTACGTTTGTTTATGCGTGTTTAAAATACCTCAGACTATTGAAAATCTCGCTGATTGTGAAATAAGCGTTGTCATTCGTTTCTTAAATTGTAAAGGTGTGAACGGGGCTGAAATTCATCGGCAGATTAGTGAAGTGTATGAAGAAAACATTATTATAGCACTGGAATGGTAAGAAAATGGATTGAGCCTTTAAAGATGGCCGTAGAAACGTGCATGATGAGGGACGAACTGGGCGACCGTCCGTATCAATGATGGCCTGGTACAGAAAGTTGATGGAAAAAGTTCGAGAAAATAGACGCTCTAGGATTTCATCATTATCCAATGAGTTTCTCAAGTTTCTATGAAATTGTTCTCAGTGAAATTGTGAACGAAGGTTTATTTTATCGTAAGTTGTGCTCACGCTGGGTTCAAAAATTGCTGTCTGAGTTTCACAAAACCAATCATTAAACCAGTGCTTTGACTTTCCTTCAGAGGAACAGTGTCGAAGGGGATAAGTTTTTAATCCAAATTGTCACTGGTGACGAAATATGGGTAGCTCACATTACACCGGAATCAAAACAACAGTCCATGGAATGGTGGCATTCAACATCACCCAAGAAAGTGAAGTTCAAACAAACAATTTCAGCCCGAGAAATCATGTGTGCTGTGTTTTGGGATAGGCAGTGTGTTTTGCTTTTGGATTTTTTGCCATGGGGTGACACAGTAAATGTTGAGAGATATTGTGAGACCTTAAATACAATCGCGCAATTAAAAAAAAATGCGTGGCATGCCCAGCAGAGGGATTGTTTTGCTTCTCGACAATGCTATTCTACAAGTAGCTCATTGAACCCTAGATCGCATGACATCATATGGCTAGGAACAAACTTGATCATCCCTCGTGTAGCTCTGACATAGCACCATTTGTTCTTGCACTTAAAGAAGCATATTGGCGGTCAGCGATACGACGACGTCAAAATGGCCGATCTGCAATGGTTAGCAAAACAGAAGGGAGATTTCTATGAAGATGGAATTCAGAAGCTTGTCGTACGATACGTTAAGTGCCTTAATATAGGTGGAATTAAAGTTGAAAAGTAGATTAATGACCAGGGTTTAATGAAAAAATAAATTGTTAGAAAACTTGTCCTTGTTTTCTTCAATATCAAAACCATACTTACTTAAAAAACACGCTGATATATGCGCCTCGTACTAAATATTCTTGGGTATGTACACTACATTCGTGGCATGAAACTATATTTTCCTACATATATATATATATATATATATATATATATATAGATACTACAATATACTCGCGGAAAAACTATATTATTATTGGGTATATACTCTATATTCTTGGGTACATACTGTATATCCTCGGCTATATACTTTATATTCTTGGGTTCATACTATATCCTTGTGTATATACAACACATTCTTTAGTACATACTCTATATTATTGGGTATTAGATATGTTATTTTTCTACAAGAGTAGGATGATGAGAGATGCGGTCACATCACACTGACCTGAACTGTGTGGGAGATCTCCCTTTTAGCCATATTGTGGGGAAGCTGTCTCAAATTTAAAGTATTGTCTTAAAGAAACTAGGACCCATCAAGCAGTCAATCCCATTTGGGAATATACGAGATATGAAAACGAGACACATATCACTTCAATCTACCAGTTTCTTAAGAGTGATGCTTTCTGCCGCTCGGAACCTGGTTTGGTAATTTTTATGTTTGACATTCATCTAAGCTCATCTTTTGACCTTCCTGCTTGTTATCTCAAGGATATCTAGTCATTAGCAAAACTAACCAGATCTTAATGGATGAGATATACTGTCATTAGAAGACTGACTAGATCTTGATATCGTCATCATATAAAAAATGGCAATAGTTTGAGTACAAGATATCTCGTCCATAGATATATTGTTAGATATCGATTAATGAAATATCTCGTTCCTACTACTTGAAAGGTTAACTTCGTGTCTCAAAACTAATCATGAACAAGTAAATTTAATTGATATTTTCGTGGTGCAGGAATTCTCTTAAAGCGCTAAAAATGTCAATCTTGTACTTTTCATGATTTGAAAAAACATTTCTACTACTATTCGTACTCCATAATTTAATTCTTTCATGTAACTTCCATGCATCCATTCAATGACATATTTGCAGAACGATTTTCTGTTATATTTAAAGGTACTATACTCACAAATTAAAACGTACTGATAATATTTCAAAATAGTGCTATAGGAGAACATTTACTCTCACGGCATTCATTACAATCTTCAAATTGCATTATGAAAATTTATGCATTTGTTTTATGCTCTGGAATAAGAAAATTTCAAAAAACAATTTGCAGAATTTTCTAATAATTTTCACTGTTAAAAGAATTTTGCTCAAATTAACCGTATATACTATATTGGAAATTATGTTTAGAAAATTTGCGTATTTGTTGTGCCTTTGTTCCAAACGCAACAAACTTTCACACAAAATAAATAGAATTTGGGCTATGTGCCATCCTTACATTTGTTCTCGACCGAAAGGAAATGATATATAGGAATAGTTTGGTTTTTACATAGTCAGATGTTTCTGAACCAAATCCCAGGAGACGTTTAGTGGGTTCACATTTCCGATACAAGTCCAATGTCAAGTCGCAGTTGCAAAAGTGGAACTCTTTGAGAGGAACAAAATTGAATCTTCGCTGTAGTGTGAAACTTAAATACGTAACTTTAGACACATTGGCTTCGTGGACTATTTTATTCGATAGGACAGTACGTGATTGTTTGTAGACAGTATTCTCTTTAGAATTGTTTAGTTGAGTGTTGGATAAATTTGAGACATGCTACTTGAGCTAGGGATGCTTTTGGAAATTCACACATTGAAAACATATAGTACTCACGTAACTTCTTTTAAAATGTATGAACGTCTGGTTATTGTGTGTGATCTTTAGAATCTCTTAGATCTTAGAGAACGTATTTACGTTTTAGGTTGATTGAGTGAGCTTTGGATTCATAATTTATTTCTCTTTCTATATATTACTTTGTCATATTAAAAAACAGATTAATTGGGTAGATGCTTATCCTGTTTTTAGAATGTAGATGATTAGATCTATTTATTTCAATACACACACATACTTACTGTTTTTTAGCTTAAACTTGAGAGTAGGCATGTATTGCTGTTTTACTTATTTGTGCACGAAAAATAAAAATAAGTGATAAATAAAGAAACTCCTAATATTTTTTTGGGGAAAGTAGTATTGAGGTCTTAGTGAATACCAACTTATCCTGAAGATGAGATGCATGTTAAAGCGCCCTAAATTTGCATGTGTACAAAATGCATGTTATCTATCTGCATTTCTCTTAGCTGTATCAGAGTTGTGGTTTATTGTTTGAAATTTACTGACATTCTTCATTTACTGGTATTAAGAATGTAGGTAAATTTCCGTCAGAAAATAACAAAACTAATTTTTATCAGTTTTATTTCTTCTTTCCACAGCTGGAGGCAAAGATTTGGGTTAAACACACACACTGGTTACTACAACTTTCAAAAAGAAGGTTTTTATGTGTAAGGGGACAGAAAGAAATAATATCAATAACTTCGTTGAAAGGGTACATTCCTCACAAAAGACTACACATCATCAAAATCATGAGAAGCAGATTAACAGGTAGATCAATCTACATCACAAGACCGAACTCTGACGCTCATGCTTTCCGATATTGCAAAAATATTATGTAAGATCCTCTTAAATAGATTTACAACTTGACAAATACACAGTCCAGTCACATTAATGTGATCACCACCTACTTTCGACGTCAACGTGAAATAACCAATCACAAAAGGCAGGTGGCAGCACATTGCAGTGGAGTGTATATAAAGGATGTATATAAAGATGAGTGTTTTTTAAGGTGCACCACGGGCTATAGATGACAGAGGTGAACGAAGGCTACGGAGATGCGTTCCGGCGAATAGACGTGCAACTGTTGAGCAACTGACCACCCAGATGAACCAAGGGGCTACCAAGAGTGTATCCTCAACGGGGTTCAGCGAACGTTGCTGCTCATGAGCCTCCGCAGCAGACGCCTGGTTAGTGCACCTATGCTTACTGCTGTTCATCGGCGACGAAAGCTGGAATTTGCACGCCAGAACCGCAACTGGACGTCCAAAGAGTGGCGACAGGTGTCTTTTTCCGATGAATCACGTTTAATGCTCCATCGGACAGATGGACGTGGGCGTATACGGCGTGAAACGTCTGAAAGCAAACACTCTGTAACAATTGCCGGAAGGATCCAGGCTGGAGGAGGGAGCATTATAGTTTGGGGAATGTTTTCCTGGCATTCACTGGGTGCACTCATCATTGTGGAAGGCACGATGGATCAGCACAAGTACGCATCTGTCTTGCGGACCATGTTCACCCCTTCATGCGAATTATTTTCTCTCAGAATGATGGCATCTACCAGCAGGACAATGCGAGGTGTCATACACCTCGAAGTGTATGTGCGTGGTTCGAAGAGCACCAGGATGAGTTTACCGTACTCCCCTGGCCAGCAAACTCACCGGATTTAATCCCAATCGAGAATCTGTGGGACCACCTCGATCGGGTTGTTCCCGCCATGGTTCCTCAACCGCGTAATCTAGCGCAGCTGGCCACGGCACTGGAGTAGGCATGGCTCAACATCCCAGTGAACACTTTCAGAAACCTAATTGACTCTCTTCCCGCACGTCTCGCAGCGGTCCGCTCTGCCAAAGGTGGTTATTCTGGCTTCTGACAGGTGGTCACATTAATGTGACTGGTCTGTGTAGTTCTTTAACGGATCAAGATAAAAAAATATGAGTTGTTTAAGAACTTTGTTAAAAGTAGAATTGGTGTTCCAACTTGAATATGTCTTTAAATTCGGTCCGATATATGGGGTCTCTATGAAATCTCTAGCAACCTAAAAATTGACAAGATGGATCGTTCTTATACCTAGAAAACTATAAGTAATAATATAATGATTTGAATTTTGTAGGGTACAGGGCTTATGTCTAAAATGGTGGGTAGTGAGTGCGTGTGTGTGTGTAGTAAGGAAGGAGAAAGGTAGCAATTGAGCGTCAGCCTTGTAAATGGATACTCCACTGTACCATATCGACGATAAAAGAAGGCCACTCTCTATCAAAAATCTTATATGTTACCAAACAAAAATTTACGTTATAGTTGCAAGATAAAATTTACTGAAGAGATCCATCACCATAACAACACAAAAGCGAAAAGTTAGCGCAACCACACTCATCTGCGATTAAACCAGACTATGACGTCATCTTCAAACGTTCGCTTGCTAGACAGGCTCCTGTAGACGCAATCTCTGGCGTCACATGCATAGCCAGACCGGGAGAGAACGCCTCCTAGCAAGTCTTCTGTTCCGGATGACATGACGTTACACCACGCGTAGTTCGTGCAACGCAACTTTGGATTGCAAAGAGATAGGACGAAGAAACCGGTGCAAATTTGTAGAAGATAACATGGGGATCTACGATGTAATTAAAAAAAAACGATAAAAAAATGTGTAGAGTCAAAAGCCGATAAGTCTGTTGTGTGGAAGTAAATGCTTATCAGGTCGAAAAAATTGCATAGAAATATGAACGTTTAGAATGTATAACTTGAAAGAAAATTCAGAAAGCTCGAATTGACTAATGTTGAACCATGTAGATTGTATGGAGAGCATGAAACCTACTGCGTCAATGTCGGCTCGAGTACTTTGAATACTCCGCTGTCAGAACGTATTGACTATGCAACTTGAATTCAACGTGTAGTACAATTCTACATCTTCCATTACACTGGGTAACAATTGTATAGATTTAGCCTTTGTAAGAGACATAGATGTAGCTAATTTTCCAAATGTGTCTTCTTACTTTTATTACCGGCCTTTGATAAATGAAATTACACTTCATATGTAACAAAACCAAGAAATTATCCATTTACATCTTACCCTTCCTCTAATTAAACGATTGCAGAAGTGTCCCGTATATAAACCTCCCCAAATTGGCTGCTACTATTGAGTACTGATCAGTGATACATTGTTGATGCTACTGACTGCTACTAACATATTTTCTGCTACTATTCACCACTGACACATTTGTTTCTACTTCTGACTACTACTAAAGCATTTGCTGATACTACTGATACCGATGCTGTTACCATTGCTACCTATGCTGTTACTACTGATACCGATGTTGTTACTACTGACTCAGATGATGTTACTGCTGGGACATTTATTGATACTACTGACGGATTTTCAGCTGCTAATGTTGACCACGGAATAGTTTTGACACAGATGTTACTACTGCTGACTATTGACGACTACTGACACATTTTCTGCTACTACTGATTGCTGAAAACTACTGACACATTTACTGCTTCTTCTGATTAGTGACTCATTTGCTGCAACTACTGACTACTATTGACACATCTGTTGCTACTACTGACTACTATTGACACATTTGCTTCTACTACTGACTTCTATTGACACATTTGCTACTACCACTGATTACTCTATATTTTACACTACTGACGTGTGTGAGAAGATTGATTCCTTAAGTTTATAAATCCTGAAATCGAACTGTTCAAAAGTTTACAAATAAAACCACGCAACTAAGAAAATCGGTAGTGATGCTTTGTAATATATATATATATATATATATATATATATATATATATATATATATATATATATATATATATATATATATATATATATCCTCCCGAATGGAAATGAAAGATAATCAGTGTGCGGTTTCATTGTTTTCCTATATTGCTTTCTGATGTTTCTAGTACTTTTCAATCATAAGATAACCTTATTTACTAAGCAATATGTTACGAGTAAAAATTTAGACATATGAGTCCATCTACAATTAAATATCGAATATTCGTTTTTTACATACACTTGTAAAAATAGATAAGTGAGTCTAATTCAAGCGAACAGAATTATAAATAAGTTCAACATTGCGTCTACTAACCTTTACGCTGCGGCAGGTAAACAATTTTTACTTCTAAAATTTTGTTTACACCAGCGGCATGGTATAGATTTGTGTACTGTGGATATTATTTCCCTTTTAAGTGACCGCTGGCATCGATCACCATTTACGAGCTGTCAGCGACTGACCTTCTAGAGGGTCCTTTCTTTTGTTCGGTGCCTCCTACCATGCCGTGAGGTGTGAACGATTTGGGAAAAGCAGAAAGTCGCTCTGGTGATATCTGTTCTCACGCCACACAATACTATGAAAGGAAAGCGTCCGTCGTAAATGCCACTCACGGCCCAATATCTCTCAAGTTTGATTGGTAAGGAGGATCAGAGAGTCAGGTCAAAGAGCGTTCTGTGAGAAAACTTTTAAAATCTAAGCTCCGCAGCGTTAATATCTATTGATTGGTTTTGATTTTATAGAAGCCATTTGGTTATGCTGCACCAGACACAAGACTGATCACATCAAGTAATGGGCATAGTTACACAAGGGAAGTTTTGTAGTATTGTCAGTGACAAACGGTTTGATATGTAGAAATACTTATAGCAAAATGAAATATTATTTATTTATTCATACATAAGATGATTTAATTATACATGGTGTCGATAAAGTCTCTTTAAAATTTCAAAAATTTATTACAAAGGCAAATGAAATATATATGTGAGTGGAAATTGTTACAAAATCAGACGTTTATATTTAAGTTTTTTTTTTGTGTGCCTCATTTAATACACCTTTATATGGGCACCATTAGTTGCACGAATCACATCAAAACGGTACTCGATTTCTCGTCATGTTCGCTATAGCATACCCTCATAAATGGTGGCATTGGCAATGGCACACACAATATCTTTAACATAACCCCATAGAAAGAAGTCGAGGAGAGTGGTATCTGGTGAACGAGATGACCAGATAATTGGGCCACTCCTTCCAATCCCCCTATCTGTAAATGTTTCATTTAGGTTCCCAATGTGGTGTTGTATCGAACAAAAGTACCGCAAATCACTAATCTAAAGCTTAGGACTACTGATATCATTTCCATCATTGATGAGGGTATGCTACAGCGAACATGGGGAGAAATCGAGTACCGTCTTGATGTGCTTCGTACAACTAATGGTGCCCATATAGGTGCGTCTTAAATGATGCACAAAAAAAAACCTTAAATATAAACGTCTCATTTTGTAATAATTTCTACTTATCTGTCTTTTCATTTGCCTTTGTAATAATTTTCTGAAATTGTAAAGAGACATAATGGACGCCCTGTATTTCATGGTTTTAGAAAAAGCAAGATTTATAAATTCATTTAATTCTAAAACTATATTTGGATGTCAGAATAGATATTTTTGATGTACGTCTTATTGAAAGATAACTTTTCTTTGTAGCTGAAAGTTTGATTAATTAAATAAAATCAGAGGTAATTTCCCCCCTTTTATATCAGAACATTAAAGGCTGCTTTTTTTAATGACAGAAGTTAGGATACTGAAGAAGTAAAACACAAAAAAACCTTTCATGTTTTCAAAGGAAACGAACATTATATATTGTTTTAAAGCCTCAAAATTAGAGCAATATAGACGAAATTAGAGCAAAATCAAGCAAATATAGACGATGAAATTGAATCTTATTGGTTAAAGTAAATACGATGCATAACGAAACTAATTTATTCAAAACACATACAAATAGTTTTTCGTAGGTTCTTTATAATCCTTCATCAGTGCTTTCCGTGTTAACATCTAAGTTTAATTTAAATTATTCTAGAGATTTTAAATAGTTTTACTCATACTTCAGTTAATTAATTCTTCAAAAGAACAATTATAATACTTCTACATATATTTCAGGAAACAATTTTAGGAAATTGTATTTCATCGAAATTGATCAGTTTAACCGTTTTGTTAATCCATTATCAAATGATTGTGCGATAACTATTTTGAATTAGGGACCATTATGCATTTAGCAGCTTTGACTAGACACAAGTCAATTTATAAATTCTACATGCAAATGTAAATTACCTTAGCTTTGTCTCTCCATAGATAAAGGAGACAAATTAGTGTTGTAATTTGCTTATATAGTTAGAACAGAATATTTTAACCTTTCTGGTGATTGATTCCATCTACGAGGTGTCTTGTCATTAACAGAATTGGTAAGGTCTTGATGAACGAGATATATCGTCGAAATCATTTGTAGGATTGAACAGATATGTTAAAGGCAATATCAATTATGATGGGAGCCATCTATATGCTCGAACGTAACTGTTTGGTAAATAGCATCATTCTGAGAAGTCTGTATTTTATCTGATTCGTCAAGCTTTTCTCTGTCTTATAACTCAAAACATACACTGGCGTTCACGAATTGAGCAGATATGCGACAAATTCATATTCGCAAAATTCAGATATTCTCTAAATATACTCATGTCCAAAAGGTAAGCATAGTTCGTAAAATGTGAAAATGGATACAATGGTTCAAAATCATTTGTGGAGAATCGTGGGACGAAGGTAAAATATTGTGCATGTACAAAACAATTCAGTCGATGTCGACATGCGCAAAGTACTGGTGCAAGTCCAAAAAAGTATGAAACGGCCTTGAGCGGCATGGCCCGTTTGAATAGAAATTTCTCAGTTGCTGTGGTAAGGGACGTTGTTAACAATCAATAATGACAATAGATGTCACACTGAGGCCAACTTTACATGTTTGTGAAGTGGCGAATTATTAGAATGCTGGAATCCGGTCGATCCTAAACCGAAGCGTCTCGAATTCTGAATGTGCCTCAGTGTGTGATCTCCAGATTGTTGCAGAGGTTTAAAACCACTAGAGATGTTAGCCAACTGCTCTCATTGCTCTAAATTATTCCTAACAGATCGGCACCGGAATAGACTGACCTCCATATTCCCCGGATCTCAATTCACGTGACTTCTTTGTGACCATTTGAAGGGCATTGGTTACAATAAGAATCCTTAAATGCTTGAACAGTTAATATGTGAAGCGTAAAATCCAT
The DNA here is from genome assembly GCA_947359465.1 of Metellina segmentata. NCBI lineage: Eukaryota > Metazoa > Arthropoda > Arachnida > Araneae > Tetragnathidae > Metellina > Metellina segmentata. Next base: position 57,211,864 of record OX375876.1, on the reverse strand, counting down.
TTCAATGCACACATTGCAGCAGGTGGTATCCAACCTCTTTTAGCTTGCGTCAAGTGATTGTAGTTAAAGGTAGCCATTTAGAATCCATTGTAATGTGAAGTGACGTCTGTTTACGAATGACAGTTTAACACTATTTAAAGGAAAGGAATAACCGAGATTGCATCGTCCTCTATCATAAAAAGTTGTAACTAATTTTGGAAACCGGTCTATTTGTAATTCCAGGTCTACTCTTAAAATATGCAACTTGTTTCATCTTTCTATCACTGTTTCGTGGTTATTTCATTTCAAAGCTAGGGTCCTTTCTGAAACACCCTGTATATGGCATTTTGCACCCATTTTGGGGCAAGTCTTGCTTACACAAACGCAATTTTTATAAAGCTCGCTTTTCCTTCACTCAAAAATAAATATAGAATTTACATTTTTCTTAATTTGGCACTTATATGGGAAATACGTATTATCAGATTTGAATTCTCAATCCTTACGAATCATCCATGCCTATACAAGTATTAGAAACCAGAGCAGTTTGAACAAAGGACCCTTAGGCTGTCAGGTCCGCTTACAGCCGATCGGAATATGTCAGACATTGATGCAACTCCTTATTTTGTTTCGTTTTCGCGAGATCTAGTGTAACCTATTGCTTTTTAAGCACTCTAAAAATATGATCATATTTATACTCCAATTTACTTCACGCATATATGTGTGAATGTAAAACATGCCATACGGGCTTTCAAATTTCGATTTTGATCCCTTTAGAACATCCTTGTCCATTACAGATTTCAAACCCAGAGCCAGTAAAACAAAGGTCTTGATTTCTAACTTTGACTAGCAGGACAGATAAGAACGAATACGCAGAAATTGGTGCAACATGTTTCGTTCCGTATCTGCGAGATCTTGTGTAACCAAATGCAATTGTTGCACAAACCCTTTCTGCCCTAAAAATAAGTCTATCACATTTATCACCATATTCCTTATTCCACTCGTATACGTGCCATAAGTAATATCAAATATTAATTCTGAACTACCATTCTTTGGTTGTCTCAATGAAATATCTCGTATAAACAACTACCAGGTCGGCAACATTAGTCAGATCAAGAGGGACGATACATATTGATGGTAATATTTCTTGTCATTAGAACAGTTTGTCAGATTTTGATGGACAAGATATCTCGTCGAAACCACTTGGAGGGTTAAAACATTCATGTCTATACCATAATTCAAACCCAGAGTTGGTCAAACAAAGGTCCAGAATGCTAACCTCTAGGCTATCAGGACAGCTATGTCCGAATTTATCACGCACTGATTCAATACATTATTTAGTTTCCTTTGAGGAGATCTAGTTTTACCACGATCAATTTCAACACTCACCTATTCTGCACTCCAGCAAAAAGTATGATCACAATTTCTCTCCTATTTAGTTCACATATATATGTGCCCCAATTATTACCGAATATCGAGTTTGAATCCTCAATAGTTCTTGTGGTTGTTTCAAAGGGGTCCAAAATGTCCCTATTGCTAATCTTACCAGATCTTGATGGACAAGATACCTCATCAGCAGATGAAAATAAACTATATCTTGATATCGTCAACATAAGAAAAATTAGCAATATCTTGCCTATGAAATATATCGTCTTTAGAACAATTTATCAGATTGTGATGGACAAGATTCCTCGTCTGCAGAAGAAACACGGCTAAATCTCTATGTTGGTATCATAAGAAAAATCAGCAATATCTTGACGACGAGATCTATCGTCATTAACACAATTCGTCAGATTGTGATGGACCAGATATCTTGTCTTTAAGGACATCCATGTCTATACCAGAATACACACCCAAAACCTATCAAAGGTCCACAATGTGAGCCTCTGGGCTATCACGACGGCCCAATTTGTCAGACACTGATGCAACACATCAAAAGGCACCGTGTCTGCGAGATCTTGTGTAACCAATCGCAATTTTTGCACTCACCCTTACCGCACTCCAAAAATAAGTATTATCAAATTTACTCTCTTCTTTATTTCACACGCACCCGTGCCATAAACCGCATTCAATATTTTTCAATTTCAAACTCAGCCTGCGGAAAGCGTAACTCGATTCTTAACTTGTGTAAGAACGAGTCAGACCTTATCTCGTTGAAGAAAACGAAGCCTCTCGCAGGATGCCATTTTGCTATGGCTCATCCTCGACTTCCCCTTTAGAGCTCTTTTTCTTGCCCTCAACCCTGTTTATATGAAAAAGTCAACGAGATATTTGGTGGCTTTTATTTTTACCATCCCTCCCGTAAATGGTTTTCAGTAAAAGTTGCTGTGTAAATTGGATTCCCGGCCACTTCGAATAGTTGTTTATATAACGGTTTTGGATAGGCAATACTTCTGTAACGTTATCAATGTAAAGCCTTTTATTTAAAATTCTCTCCCGGTCTATGCCATACGTCTAAAATTATTTTGCCAAGTGGATTTTCAAAGGATGTGCTTGCGAGCATTGCGCAACCTGACAGGTTGGTATTGGTATTAAAATATGATTTTATATCTAGTCGGGGTGAGGACAATGTTACATTAAATAGGATTTACAGACAAAGTGGAGTGTTATAAGAAAGGGTAGCTTACGGTTTGGATTGGTTTCTTGTTCTATGGTCGTATTTTGATAACAGATTAAATGTAGGTGGAAACTATTTTAACCCCCTGGTGGTTTTCTTGACTAGGTATCACGTCATGATCAAAATTGACCAGATCTTCATATACGAGATAACTTGCCATTAGATGAAAACTGGCGTAAACTTAATCTTGTCATCATAAAAGTTACCGTCATTATCTTCCCGACGAGATTCCTTATCATTGGTAAAATAAGTCGTTGCGATGGGCAACGTATCTGGTAGAGACCACTTAGGGTGTAAAGAGGTCTTGTGTTCATGTTATTGTCATGTGAACCTATGTTTCAAAATTACAAGTAGTCCTCTGAGCTTTCCTTCGGTTATCCAATTATCCGTTGTGTTTCTCCAGGGCGACGTAAATTCATCTACCGTTCATAATGATCGCATCAAGTATTTAGCTTCAAGGTATAAATGGTTGTGGATGTGTAAGGATAAAAATGGGTTTTGACTTTACATATGCTACATTAAAATCTTTGGCATGACATACGAGTACATATTTTTAATAAATACATTGTTATACGTTCTGTGACACAAGTGTCTATTTGATGTACCGTAGCATATACATATTTTTTTATTTAAAGGTACATATTTGGTGTAAAAATGAAAATTGAATTGCAAACCAGATTGAAACGTAAGATTGATAGTCTACAACACAGATTTGTAGGATTTTGGAGCACAAAGAAACATGGTGGTATTTCAATTTTGCCTACAATAACGAGACTAGCACACTTAAGAATTATTTAAGTATTATATTTCATAAAATATACAGATAATTTATAATAAAGTACCAATACAATTTTAAATCAAAATTATCCAGTTTCATTGTGTACACTAATCCAAAAAAGCACACTGTATTTTAATGATACTAGCGTCAATTTAATGTAATTAAGCAAGAAGTTTCAGAAACACATTTGGAATAAAATCTAAAAATATACAATTACAAAAATTTACTGATTTCTTCTCAAGGAACTATCCATAGCTTATTCCATCTCTACAATTGTACTTGATTTACACAATTTGAGAAAAACATATACATACAAATTAATTAAATTTTATATTAAAATGCACATATATATGTATCAAGTTGTTAATCGATAATCACATCTTCGTGATGCGAGTTGCTTCAGCAATGATTAATACACATACATAAAACACGCGTGTCTTATACACAGTCCAGTCACATTAATGTGACCAGCTGTCAAAAGCCAGAATAACCACCCTTGGCAGAGCGGATCGCTGCGAGACGTGCAGGAAGATAGTCAATTAGGTTTCTGAAAGTGTTCACTGGGATGTTGAGCCATGCCGATTCCAGTGCCGTGGCCAGCTGCACTAGATTACGCGGTTGAGGAACAATGGCGCGAACATCCCGATCGAGGAAGCCACCTGTCGCCACTCTGTTTACATCCAGTTGCGTTATTGTCGTGCAAATTCCAGCCTTCGTCGACGATGAACAGCAGTCAGCATTGGTGCATTAACCTTGCGTCTGCTGAGGAGGCCCATGCGCAGCCACGTTCGCTGAACCGTTGTTAAGGATACACTCTTGGTAGCCCCTTGGTTCATCTGGGCGGTCAGTTGCTCAACAGTTGCACGTCTATTCGCCCGAACGCATCTCCGTAGCCTTCGTTCGCCTCTGTCATCTATAGCCCGTGGTGCACCACATGTGTCACGCCGCTGATTTTGGATGGTGTCATTTTGCCATGCACGGTATACTTTTGCCACGGTGGCAAGCGAACAGTTTACAAAATTAGCCGTTTCCGAAATGCTTCCACCCTTGGCCCGAAAGCCAATAATCATGCCCATTTGGACGTCGGATAAATCGCTACGTTTCTGCATTACGCCAACGATTGAAATGCTTTCTGATGCCCTAGAACATCCTTTATATACACTCCACTGCAATGTGATTGGTTATTTCACGTTGACGTGGAAAGTAGGTGGTGGTCACATTAATGTGACTGGACTGAGTATAATATTAAATTTAAATATGGAAGAATAGTTTTCAAAAACCTTCCTGTTTTGACGTATGTTTTTTTTTGAATACTATCAATTATTACTTTTCTATAGTTCTGAATAGCCCGTTGTATTACTCTAGTACGAGTTAATTAAAATTATTTTACCTTACCTTACCTATAGTCCAAAATTAGTTCCGATAAAATCATATCTCTACTTTTAAAATAGTTAAAGAAATATCTTTCATCTGTGTGGAATTACATTTGGATAAAACAAAATATCCATGGTCTTAATCAAATTACTTTTCTGTTATGAGTACATCGTAGATTTCAAAAATACCTTTTATTTTTTTATATATTGATTTCACAATCGTATGTGTATCCTCAGGGATAAAAAGTACATTTCCTTTAACTATTATAATCGAACTTTTTCCAAGAATATTTACGAGGTAAGTAATGTATCTGTGAGGTATTTCATACAATCTTTTTAGTAGGAAAGTAATAGTTTAAAGGTCTTTACGATATATCTCAAATCTTTGTGAGAGTCTTGAGTTTCGAAGAGGGACAAAATTCTTCAGAAATCGTTTTTTCACATCCATACGACTGTTATATTAATCTGGATCTCTCTAAAATGACATTTATATCTTAAAAGTGATATTTTGGCTGGATTTATTTCTTCAGGATGAAATGATTCACATACACTTTGTTGTTTCATTGGGGATTCACATACACTTTGTTGTTTCATTGGGGATTCACATACACTTTGTTGTTTCATTGGGTTTTATAGTTCAATGAGGTCGATAAAATTTATACCTTAAAAACTCTAGCTTGCTCTAAAAATTTTAACTTGCCACAAAATAATGCTGCCTTATTTTTGAATGTTGGTAAATTGTATATAATATCAAATGATTTACGAAATAACTTTAGCTGTACCAGTAAGCTTCCGAAATGCTAATGTTATATAGAATCTAGTTTCTACAATAATATTTGAATATCTATCCGATTTCTGAAATAATTTTCATAAGATCCATTTAAGATTTTTAGCGATTCTATTGCTATAAGTCTATTTCTATTGGCAAGTCTATTGTCATCTTAATTGCAATGATTATATTTCTATTGCCATTTCTATTACTATAGAATATATTTTCTATATTAACAAAGAAACCTACGGGTGACGGGAATTTTACTTGCAGTTATCCAATCCTCTCGTTTGGTGGATAAAGGAGTAACCCCTCAAAATATAGCCAAGAGATATTATTTCGACATGCTTACAGAAAACCCAGTCATATATATTGGTTTTAAGAAGGTCCCATACCTTTCCAGTTCAAGAAGAAAATCACTTTAAAACACGTTTTCTGCTGAAATGATAGGTTTGGAGTTCCAGAATGTAGTACAGTCAGTACCGGCTACATGGTCACCCTCTTATAAGGTCACTCCGCTTATATGGTCAGTTTTCTATAATCCGGTATAACTTAATGCGGAACAACATGTGTTAAAGCTCACCGCTTATATAGTCATTTTATTTTCCTGGTTATCGGTTATATGGTCGTTTTTTAAAAATCTTTTTTCAATGAGGTTATCACAGGCTTCGAAATACCCGGGTGCACAGGTGCACTGTGCACATGAATATAAAATTGTGCACCTAAATTTTTCCCGCTAGGTGCACGCAGTGCACCTAATGTTAAAAAAAGGGTGGGGGGAACTTGTTGTATGTTATTTTCATGTTTGAACAAAATATTAGTATCGACCTCTCTCACTCTAAAGGAACGTAATTAAAATTCCTAAATATACACTATGCGAAAACAAAATCTATGGGCCTTAACGGGTTTATAGACATTGGCTGATCTAATGTATATTAATCCAAGCAAAGAAACCTTAGATACTTAAATCCAGAGAATGCTGTGTTGCAATGGGGGGAAAATACAAAAAGAAGGATGGACACTAAAACTTATGGCAAAAGATCTGCCAAAAACTTAGACGGTTCTGATTGCCCACCAATGTCTGATGATGACTGAATATTTGTGATTAATTATATTGCAGGTAAAAAAAAATTGCTCAAATATTTTTTTTTTACTGTCTACTACTAACCTATCTAAACATACCCAACTAATAAAGTAGTTTACATTACATTAATGCTCTTACATTACGGATTTTTGCATGTGCACCTAATATATAATCTGTGCACCTAAAATATAATATGTACACCTAAAATATAATATGTGCACCTAATTTAAAAACTTAGTTGCACAAGGTGCACCTGTATTAAAAAATCTATTTCGAGGCCTGGGTTATTATTTCTTTTTTTGATAAACAGTAATCATTTTTCTAGTAGTGGAGCAACACAGGAAATGACCAGAAGAAAAAAAGTCTCCGCGATGACCACGGAGAGGACCTGAATTTACGCCTTTACACCCCCCCCCCATTTATCTTTTGCGTTGAATCATTGTAGCCCCTCCCCTCAATTTTCTTCCTCCCCAATTACAACATGTGAACATCTGTCTGTTTATTGGTTCAAGTTATATCTTTCTGTTTGAAAAGAACGTTGAAATTGAAAAGAAAAGAGTAAAGGAAAAATCTGGTTTCATTTGGATCATACATGGCGAATAAGAACGTTCATTTATGTTACAAATTTTTATTTGTTTTTTTAGTCTGCTAACAAATTATTCCTCTGCGCAAAATAAAAACGTAAATGAAAAAATAAATTTAGAAACTGCGTTTTTTTAAGCTGTTTCCATTCCAAAGAAAATAATAATAATTAAATTATATTAAATTCAGTTTAAAATGTTCTAGATTGAATTTTAAAATTCGCCGTGACCCAAAAATTGGAAAAATTTCGGACTACCTGGGTGTCAAATCCCATTATTTTAAGTACCGTAGATTTGTCAGGACTGTGGTAACGAAAAACAGAAAACAAACACTTCCTTTAATAATAGTAGAGACAAGTGCTTTGAATATGGAAGCACTTACGTATGCGTCCTGTACTTAGATTGGAAAGTTAAGCTAATAAATTTCACTAAAAAATATTGCATATTTCTTTCTGTAGTTTTTACTTGGCGAATTAATTTTTAAAATGTTCTTAAAAGTTTAATTATTTGTTTATGAGCATTATATTCTGATAGGTGGATATAATTCTGCTATAATTAAATAGTGTAGTATTGTTTCGCATATATGGTCACCCCGCTTATATGGTCTGATTTTTTTGGACGCTGAGGTGACCATATAACTGATACTGACTGTATAATGAACTAATTTCGAAATATAAATGTAGTTTATTACTTTTTACTGTAAAGACTAAGTAAATAGAACAGTCGTTTGTGTGTATTGATATCCCTAGACATCACTGAAATCGGAAAATATCAAATATATTCAAGTAAAGAATAGAATAGTGCCACTAATGGATGATCCTTGGAGTGAAAGATCAGCGAGACCCTCCAAGTAAAGAGTAAATAAGGCTCATTGTACTGTTATTATTGAAATAAGTTTCATGCAAAGATTTCCAAGAAAGTTGGTTTGGGTTCTTATGGCACTATTACCACATTTGGCCAAGTTGCGAGACCAAGAATAAGACAGACAGAACTTCAAATAAAAAATGTCCCGAAAGGAGAATAATAGCGTAAAGAAAATATCACAAGAGTGTCTAGGGATCATGAGGCCCATAAACACCTAAGGAGATGTGCCACTTTTTCTATTCTGGTAATCTTTATTTCTGGTAATACTTTCGTACATTAATATTCGTTATTCAGGAATTTCGTAATCCTTCATTGCATATAATAATGTAACATTTCAGAAATCTAAAGCAGGCCTCGAAATAGATTTTTTAATGCAGGTGCACCTCGTGCACCTAAGTTTTTAAATTAGGTGCACAGGTTATATTTTAGGTAAACATTAAAAAATCGTAACATAAGGGTAATAAAATACTAATTAATGTAGTGTAAACTACATTATTATTTGGGTATGTATATAGGTTAGTAGTAGATAGTAAATAAAGATATTTAAACAGCTAAATTCTCCGGCGCACGGCTGTCGCGACAGTCGCTTCAACAGAGCTATCTAGCAAATGTTTCGATCATCGGAAAGTTCTAGTGGCAGTGGCAGAAATAAACCTTCCTCCTGTACAAACCCGTTAAAGCCCAGCGATTTTATTTTCACATAGTGTGTATTTAGTAATTTTAATTACGTTCCTTTAGGCGAGAGAGGTCAATATTAATATTTTGTTCAAATATCAAAGTAACATAACACGTTTCACCCCTTTTTTTTAACGTTAGGTGCACTGCGTGCATATAGCGGGAAAAATTAGGTGCAAAATTTTATTTTCATGTGCATAGTGCACCTGTGCACCCGGATATTTCGAGCCCTGATCTAAAGTGATGATAAAAATATTTTTGTGTATATGAATACTATCACAGATACACACGCATGCACACACACATATAGTGGTAATTAGTAGGTAATTTTTAAAGATTTAACTATTTCTATCAATCTCTGTGTGTGGGGTATGTGAATGGGTACTAATGGTATGTAAATACTAACATCGTGATAAGTATAATCCATAAAATGTGATAACACATGCCAGGTTCATATGATGTCTGTGAAGATTTCTTGCTGTATCTCACTAATAACTGATCAATCAATCTCCCTTAAGAATCATGACTTAAATGTAAAATTAGAATGTTAGTACCAAAAAATCTGTATTATACCACAATTTCCAATTGGTACTGTGGATATGAATACTACTATCGTGATACGTAGTGCCAATGTTAAAACATAAAAGTCTCGTCGGACAGATATAGATAGGTATTTAATTAACGTCGCGCTAGATCAACACAACGGGCTATTGGCGACGGTCCGGAATCAATCCCGAAGGGAAAGATGCAAGGACAACACGCTATTTGGAGCCACTGCCAGATGACGAGGTCAAACCTGAGCTAGCACCTCAATCTCCAAATTTCCACACCACACCAACGTGAGCCACCGCAGATTTAACCTGCACCAGCCAACTTTGCACACGATGACCTTTGGTTGGATTCGAACTCGCAACCCCTCTGTTGTTGTCGTATGTTCTTCTGGGATACATATGAAAGCAAGGGATGAACAGAAACATTCAAGACAAGTACAGAAGAAGAATATTTATATTATTACAAACGATGATCCCAGCAAAGAACAGAAGGGGTGCGCTGCTTTCCTTTCAAGAAGGGAATCCATTTCAGGCGAAAGTCCGACTTCTTTTTCCCAATTTTACATCCATGCCTTATCCGGGATTCAAACCCGGGCCCACTCGGTGACAACCGAGGATCATAACCACCATGCTGACTGGGCGGCAGTTCCTTTTTGTTGCCGTTGTATATGATTTCCAAGCAAGTTGGTTTGTATTCTTATAACACTGTCAACACATTTGGCCAAGTTGTTAAGCTTTTTGCTTTGCAACTTGTCATTATGGTTTGAGTTATTAAAATTTCTGACCTTAATATCGATTATTGTGTAGTGTTTCTATGAAGTAAACAGCAAAAATAGATTCTAGCGGTTGTGTAAGTGGTTCAATTTTTTTTATGTATCTGGAAATTTGTTTTCCAAAAGCAGAATTATATCGCTTTAACCCCCCAACGTGGTTTCGACGAGATATCTGGTCCATCAAAACCCTACCAATTACCAATTTTGTTAAGGACGAGAAATTTTGATTTCCTATCCCTTGATGAAGATTGGTGGAGTTTTCTTCGAATAACGAGATATTTTGTAAATCAAGATCAAGGGACAGTTTTCCTCTAATGAAGAGATATTTCGTCCATCAAGATCAGGGGATAGTTTTCTTCTAATGACGTGATGCCTCGTCGGGACAACCCTCAGAAGGGTTGATATCTCACACTAAGAACTTATTAACATCTTAACGAGATGTTAATCCGTCTACAAACAGTTCGTCACTAAACCGATTTCGGAATAAATCCATGGAACTTTCAAGATTCCGACACTCGTTCGTCCAAAAGAGTTGGAATTTTATTTCGGATTAAAAGTTTACAATCACGTACCCATAGAGAGAGGGAGGGAGTGTCTTAGCCACCATCTCTCCGAAACCGCGAACGAAGTTACAGTTTAGAAAACTCCTGGAATCGGAAGTTAAACAAACCTACCAACTCGCTTTGCCATCTACGGCGTGTCCCGACCGCTAATTGGATTTTGTCTTATCATGTTTGCACAGCTCAAGAATTTCGAAATTCGTTGATTCTTTGTCGTTCAAATAGACCCGCTAGAAAAGGGTTTAACGACTTCGATGCTTTTAAACGCTCTGCTCCTTTCACGAGTCCTGGCGGCTTCTTAATGCGCGGGTAATTGTCTTTTAAATGGCCTTATTGAAGCTTCGCCTTTGATTAGGGCTAAGCTTATTTAAAAAGCGGGTTGAAGAAGGAAAAAAAGAGCAGCATTTCATATTGAGATGTACAAACAAAGTCCTTGATTACCTTAAGCGAACTTGAAAGAATGGAGGTTCTTTTTCCGTGATGTTTCGTGATTATTCATGGCGTGGGATTTTTCACGAAAACAGAAACTGTCCGTGCAAAGGGTTTTGTTTTTAAATGTTTTATTTGGCGAGAAGAATTGTAGAAGGTAACGGTTGGAATCTGTACTGACACGAAAATGTAGTTGTTGGGGAAGTGATTGGATTTAAAAATTTTGTAAGGGCTGATGTATGGGGTTGTAAGAGATGTTTGAAATATAAAATTATTTGACTTTTTCATCTGCAACAAAGTGGTATGTCAATGATCATACATTAAGATGGCATTTTGCTTTCTAACTACCCATCCTATTATCTTAAACAGCGAATAATATCACAATGATAATGTATTTAAAATCAGGTAGTGTGTATGTTTTTTGGTTTTAACTTATATAGAGAGAGAGATGGATTAAATAAATGGATTGACGGCTGAAGGATAAGTTAAGTTACATCCTCACCTGCAATGTTCTTTAGTTAAGCCTTTGTTATATATTGATCAATTTCCTCTGAATGTTGTTTTGTATTCACATTTGACTAAGTTGCCATATAAATCTATAAATTTAATTATTATTTTAAGCATTATGATACATTTAATTAGAATCAATTGATGCTGGACTAAACTGAAGTATTTAAGTATTATGTCTGCTATTGCAAACATTCGAAATTGATTTATGCAAGTATCCTGCATGTAATGTTCTTGTTAAATATTTGCGTTTCGATAAGGTTGCATCACTTTTGAACAATTTGTGGTTCACTCATTTTCAACATTCTTGACAATACATTCAAGTAATATAATGGTTACATTTGGTGAGTAGATAAATTTATACTGCATCCCTAGTGTCTGAATTTGTTTGTAAGTTGCTATAAGATAAAGGACACAAATCGTAGAATTTGGGGGATGGACCTCAACCTTCCTCAACCTTATGTAAGAAAAGGTATGGTCTTTGCACTATATTACGTTTATTTAACATTCAAATATATTAGTTAAAACTGCGATGACCTCCTGGTTAACATCTCTGGTGCAGAATTATATTCAGTGTTTTGCAACAACAGTGTGCCAAGCAATTGCAATTGTTATGCAGGCATTATGTCCGAATTTGAAAACTGCATTAAAATCAAAAACAGAGGTAAAACTCTATTATCTGCTAAATATGTGTTACATATTTATAATTAAGCATCAAAATTAATTACACGTACTTTCTTTAAAACCAAGGAATACTTTCAGAATTTCAAATTATGTCGATAACTTTTGAAGTTACATATTTTGTCATTCACTTAAAATATGTGTTATTTGTAAAGTGTTTGTGGTAGTTTGAGGGGGTGTAGGGAGGTTGTTGCGTAACTAGGGAAGAAAAAAAGGTGTAGCAAAGAGCACGCTTTGCCCTGCAGAATATAATAACTTATGTTTAAAAAAATATCGTCCAAAATTTTGATAAAATTAAGGAAAAAAATGTTCTACAAAGACTTTGTTCTGCGACGTACGTAGCAGTTTTAAGCCTCATCTGCTCCTGGGGCTAATATAAAAAATAAAACATCTTAAAAAAAAGTAAATCTTGCATCAAAGATATAATGAGTAAATAAGAAAATGTAGAATGGCAGACAAATTAAACTCAGGTTTACAAACTGCTCTTTCTTTAAAATGAAACACCGAGGAAAAGTTGTTGGATTAATTGAAAATTTGGCAGACATGATTTGGTAGTTTATCATGGAAAATATAAAGTATCCCAATTTCTCAGTTGAGTGATAAATAGGATGCGTGAAAAATGCAGGCATGTTAGTGACATGTTACTAACATGTTTAACTGATCTTTGATTTTTGGTCACCATGTTCCAAAGAACGTCAAGTAAATGGACGACCTCAAACAAAAATATTTATTGACCCACACAAAAAATTTTCCCAGGGAGGAATCGAACCTGACAGGATCCGAACTGAAATATGATGTGGAATATAAAATGAAAGAATGCTTCTAAAAGCAAATCCAAAACTTTATGTAGGTGTAAGGTTCGGGCATTTCTCTGCTAATTTAAAACAAAGCTCGTTGGATTATTGAGTTGAGAGTCTTCAGTTTGTCGTGTCTTGATAATGGTACACACCTTGGATGAAGTGGTATAGAAAATCCTTAAAGTGATGGAATTTCTCAGCTCCAATATTGATTACATCTGTGAGAGCTGATTATTATCAGCAAGTCGAAAGTTCTCAAAATAACTTTGCTTTTCTCTCGAAACTTTTATAGGTCATCTTGGCTGTCTTTTAAACGTTATGACTTCTGGATTTAACATTATTGTTTGTTTTTTGTAAAAGTATTTTATGTTCTGATTTTGTTTTTGTTTATGTTTATGTCTTTTTTTTTGTTTTTGTTTTCTCATTTTGTTCTGTGTCAATTTTTCAAACTTTGTCATCCTCTTCTTTTGTAATTTTGTATTTTTGTGCTTACATGTTTTGCCTTTCACTTGCCTTTCCCCTTCTGCGTACTTAAATGTTTTATGTATGTTTTGTGGATTGCTCAGCTCTCCCTTATCCCCGAATCTTCTCCATAAGGCGGACTATACAGCTGAAAGCCGCACAGGTCAAACAGTGTCCGCCTACGGCGTCCAATCCAATCCAATTGACATTATGCGTGCTTCGAAGCAATGGATAAAAAAGGTTATTCTCGTCACTGTGAGATATTTGGAGCAACTGCGTCTACTTATTTTGCAGGACAGTGACCAATCTTACAGCAACACCCATAACGCAAAAAACTCAGTATCGCGCAACATACAAAACCTAAACATATCTATGAGATTCTCTGGTCAACACACTTAGATATAACACACTGGAAGGAACCATTGAATCCCCGAGGGACAGAGGTGTCCATGAACGGTTATCCGGGCTAGGAGAAGGGAAAATTAGATCTGTATGTGGGAAGGACTCGACTATCAGAGACAGGGGACGGAATTGCGAGAGTATCTTTCGTTGAGATATTTCAAAAGATTTGTGACTGTGTGTATAGATTCCTCTATAATAGCCAAGAAATGCTTTAATAAATGTACAGTAAATTTATCCTATAGAGAAAAGTCACTCTGGTAGATGATAAGAAAAGAACCACAAACACGCTTTGAAACAATGTTACAAACAAAATCTATTCGCTATTTAGACTGTTCTGAGCTTTCCCTTGCATAACAAAGGGTTATTTTGTTACTAGACACGTATATTTGGGATGTTATATTTGAAATAAGGCCGGGATCTAACGCTTAATATAGAGTCCGTCGAGCCGAGGGTCGGAGCTATACACTCGGGTACTAGGTTGTATTGTCTTGACACGTTGATACTTAACATTTTCGTATTTTCATATCTAGCCCTCCTTGAGAACGTAGCCTGCTTTTGATGTGAATACGTCTTTAAAATAATATTACCGTGGTAGGAAGAGCATGCGTGAAAAGTCGAGCATCATGAAAAAAAATGTCACAACTGTTTTGTCTTATGATTACAAAGCCAGAAGAAACACATTAAAATACAGCGTCGTGTCGAGGAAAGGTTGTTCATACCTGATATGACCTCGGACCGTGTGCCCAGGCACACTGAACGTGAGGAAGGGGCCGCAATATTGCGAAATTCTACGGTGCTACGCGAGTTTGGGCCAGTGTATCTCGATTGCGTGGAGTGAGGACTGCGTAAGTGGTGCCATTCGAAAGCTACTGCGATGCCATTCAAATAGGAGAATAACAATTAATATCAATCTGCCCATTAACCTTTAACTGCTGTCATGGGTCTCACAGACCCCGAGTCATTTTTGACAGGTCGTTTCCACCCCTTAAAGTGAATATTGGTCACTGTATTATTCAGTACCTTCCTACCACGTAAAACAGAAGGCACATTCCAAGACTGGTGTGGCTGCCCCGACTATTTCCTATTTCACACTATTTGCATTTCCCGCGTGGTCTCTTAGACCCCTTCACGGCATTTAAGTTACCGTTCTTGTTGAATGAAATCGTCTAAGTTTGAGTAGGGAATTTCGGCAGAGAGCCTAAAATGGCAACAAACCTTACTAATAAACTACCTGTGTATCTTACACAAAAAGAAATTCAGAATATTGTTTATAATTGAGCGGAAATAGAGTAGTGGGACAGTGAAATTTTCGGATAATATTATTGAAAGCGAACACAAAACGGATTCGGAAATTTATGCAGATGAAGATGAAGACATTTCAAGTGCGTCTTCACAAGAATACTTCTACGGAAAAAATAACTTCAAATGGGATGTCTAAGGGGGGCGGGGAACCTAATCGTGCCGTTAAAACACCAAAACACAACATAGTTTTATGTTTTCCAGGGTTTAAACCTCCTGTAAAATTAGGTCAGAAAGCTGAGTCTGAAGAGAAATGGAATCGACTTAACTTGTATAGTAATAAAAAATATATTTCATTTTAAGAATTGAATTATCTAAATTTAAAATGTATAAATAATAATTGTCTAAAGAATATTTCATTAATATTAATCAACTTAATGATTACTTTAGTGAGCGAGGTCTGAGAGACCCCTCCACACTAGTTACGAGACGGTATGTGACACAGCAGTTAAGGGTTAATCGCTCAAACTGAAAAATTGTATCTGAATGCTCGCAACAAACAATCGTCCAAACTTTTTGTCTACTTCATTAATTTCGGCATATCCCGAGTATTCATGTCAAAACTAGTTTTTGTTCTCGACACGACCTACTAATTAACATGATAATTTGCTGTTTCTTCATAACAAGCGAAAATATTCAAGCCGTTCTTGTAGCAATACCCCCTAAGCAATGTTTCACAAACCAAAAGAGTAAAAAGAAGCACAAGAAAGCCGACACCATCCCTATTCCATCACCCAAAGCAACCACCAGCAGAAGACCCCGAAAACAAACAAAACGCGAGCCGCTACTACATGGCCTGACCGTGTATTCACCCGATCTCGTTATCTCTGGTACGCTAGCAGGGAGCGAAAGACAAAAACAAGATGGCCGACAAACAACAAAGGCATTCAGGGGGATTCAAACAATTACTTTGGACCTAAGTAATTACTAGCCCGGCACAAAGAACGCGACTCTCGGGGTCAGGACGGAACAAATAGCTGGGGAATCTTTTGTCTTCTGGCTTAGCCTCGCCTGTTATTCCAAGGTTGATTGGAAATGGAAGTGATATTTTATTTCAACAAGACGACGGTGTTATTTTTTTTTCGTTTCTTCCTCTTCCGATCGGTTTTGTGATCTCGCTTTCTCGATCGCAGGATCCCTCTCTCCGTCTGCGGTTTGCGTTTCGATTGAAAGAAAATTCTATTTGTGTTAGTGAACCTGCACCCGATTCTATTGCAATCAGGCGATTTCTTTCCTTTGAAACCTTTCAATTGGGGAGGTTTGAATTAGGGTTGCGGAAACGGGGAACGATTGAGTAGTCCGGGTTGATTTTTCATTTCCGTGATACACGACATGCATGAAAAAGAGGTTTGTCTTTTTCATTTCCGTGATACACGACATGCAATGCTCATATTTATGCCGTAATATAACCTCGAAATGACAATGCTCATATTTAGTAGCGAGTAAACAAGAATTATTCCAGGTTTTAATTTGGGTTCTGGAAACGGGGATTGATTGAGTAAAGCGGGTTCATCTTTCATTTCCGTGGTAAATGATATGGATGAAAAATATATCTGTCTTTCATATGCTTATAACGACAATATTTCTACGTAAATGCATGTAAACAAGGTGGACTTTCAAGACAAAAATAATGTTTTGAGGTGGTATGCTACTATTGCAAAACAACAAAGATCTTTACATATCAAATTATTGCTTTGACAACTTGAACTTTCAGAAGAAGACACATCCAGAAGATAAATATAGCTTCATGTGGACATAGTATGTCCGCCGCACCTGTCATGACCTTCGCACCGAGCGAACAGACGCATTACGTGTAGAAAGGGGGTTCACAATAAGTCGAAATTCTACTGTGCTGGGTGAGTTTTGGACCAATGTGGATTGCGTGGAGTGACAACTGCATAAGTGAAATCATTCGAAACATATCGAACTACGCTGCCATTAATATTGAACAGCAATTTTTTTAAACTGCACTTTAATTGTTCAAACTGTGAAGTAATTGTTGAAATTTCACAAAAAGAAACTTTCAGTTTTCTATGTCATCTTCATTCATTCCACAATTCATCATCGATTCCGAGAATTCAAGTCAAAACTTCGGTTTGTGTCCTCGACACAACATACGAATTTTTTTGGATAAAGTATGCAGTTTTATTTGAAATTTTTATTCTGCAATTATATTTCCACTGTTGCGGGTTAGCCTAACCAGCCGTAATACTCTATACTTGACAAATCAGCAGTATTAGTCCAATAAAGGATATTATGACCATTAAAACTTGCCTCGTATCAATAAATATTATGGAATAGTACAGGCCTCGAAATATATTTTTTAATACAGGTGCACCTTGTGCACCTAAGTTTTTAAATTAGGTGTACAGGTGTGCCTAGCTGGAAAAAATTAGGTGCGCAATTTTATTTTCATGTGCACAGTGCACCTGTGCACCCGGGTATTTCGAGCCCTGGAATAGTACATAAAGACTCTTTTGAGGCACCTCTGATCATGTGTCATTGCCCATGTACCCGGTCTTCAATAAGGGTAAACCAAGTTTTGCAAATTCTTATGCTAGTGGGACAGCAGAGATAAACAATTTATTGTGTAAAAAAATGGCCACAAAGAAGACAGATCGTTCCGAGAACCAAAAATGTCATCAGTCAGCACCTGGTGGATCCACATAATCTTGAGGT
Organism: Metellina segmentata; assembly: GCA_947359465.1. Classification (NCBI taxonomy): domain Eukaryota; kingdom Metazoa; phylum Arthropoda; class Arachnida; order Araneae; family Tetragnathidae; genus Metellina; species Metellina segmentata. Next base: position 57,194,007 of record OX375876.1, on the reverse strand, counting down.
GTCCCTTATTTTTCTAAGGTTTTTATTTTCAAACGCAAAGGTCCTAGTTTTGTTCATTTGACCCTAAAACACTAGAAAATAAATTTTTACCTTATTTGGAGCACTACACCTATGCCGACTTTCATGGAAACATGTTCGTACAAGTTGCTTCGCAGGTGTAGCGCGTGGCCGTGCTTGCTCTATTTGTCAGTTAAGATGGGTTTTCCTAGCAGACTGGTTCCAGATCAGTCAAATGCGTCAAACACCACGTACTACTTGCAGATTTTAGTTCAAATAACGGATCACGTGACTGACTGTTAGAGTTAATCCGCTTCTTAGGAATATACAAACACGCAGCGTTACTAGAAGTTGTGAATTCCTGTTGGACGGAACTCGAGACATTGGACTCGAATCTCTTCGCGCGGCTTTTGAAAAACCGGGCTTTACTCTCGGCTTGACGGGTAATTAACGCGCATCGTTTTATAATTCAAAGATAGATGCCAGTCGAACTGAAAAGCAGTAAATTTTTTTTCTTGGTTGGTGAGGTGAGTCAATGAGAAAGGATAGAGCGGAATCTATAAAATCCGATTATCAGAATAACGTGCCCGAAGTAGTTACCGTTCATTTGGATGGAAAATTGTTGCCAGGCTTGGATGTGAGAAGTTCTAAAGAAGAACGCATGCCGATCATTATTTCATTTGCATAGAAGGAGCAACTTCTTGCAGTACCAAAACTGGACAGTTCTTCTGGCAAAGATCAAGCTAAAGCAGTTTACAACGCACTTTATGAATAGAACCTCAAGTAAGAACCTCTGATAAGTTACAAATTATGTGCTGTGATACGACAGCATCTAATACAGGCCGTTTGAGTGGAGCTTGTGAGCTTTTAGAACAAAATCTAGAAAGATAATTGTTAGTGTTTGCTTGCCGTCATCATGTTTATGAACTGGTTCTGAAAAATGTATTTGAACCAAAGATCCAATAAGTCGCTAGCAGTCCCGATATTCCACTGTTAAAAAAGTTCAGAGACAACTGGAAAAACATTAATTCTAATGCTATCAAAACATGCACAGATTTCTCTAAACAGCATCTTTTTGACTCGACCATTAACGGATTGGTGTGACTTTTTTTAACCATGAACTGCAAAAACCATTATACGTGACGATTATCGGGAACTGATCGAAGTATCTGTTATTTTCTTGGGAGGAGATAACGCGAGTAAAATTAAAATCAGACCTCCTGGCGCAATGCATCCAGCACGATGGATGGCAAAAGCTATTTACTCTTTGAAAATATGTTTGCTGCAGTCTCAGTTCAATATGAGCGTTGAAGACAAACGAGCGTTGCAAGATGTTTGTTTATTCATTGTGGCAGTTTATGTGAAGCCCTGGCTTGGATGCAGTTTGGCGGTGAAGGCGCCGAATCAAGATTTGTGTTTTTAAAGACGTTGAAAGAGTATGAAACAGTTGACAAATTGATTTCCAAAGCAGCCCTGAGCAAGTTCAGTCAACATGAGTGGTATTTATCAGAAGAAATAGCAGTATTATGACTCTTTGAAGATGAAGTTGATAATCAAACCAAGGCAAATATTGCGGCCAACTTACAAAGAGAAAGTTTTATGATTTTGGGAAGATATATGTTCTATCGTAGGAAGAGATGTTTGTATCTTAGTAAGGTGAGAGTTTTGTCCGATCTGTTATTTTAAATTCTGTTAATTTTCTTGTGATACTAATTTTACTTATTGTTTAAGGGTTTGGGGTTTGGCTTATTGTTTAAGGGTTAATCATTGAGTGATTTCGTATTCATAATGAACAAAAATTTGTATTCGCGATTAAAAGTTGACAGCAGTTTCTTACAAGAAAAGATATCTTCGTGGAAAGAAAATAAAGCCTTTGTGGAACCTAAAAATACGAATTTTAGCTTAAAAGCAGTAAATGACACAGCTGAAAGAGCTGTTAAGCTTATTCAAGCCTTCCATGGTTCTATTACCGCAGAAAAACAGAAACTGTTCTTTTTTCGCTGTGTGCAAGAACATATTAAGATCTATCCAGACTGTAAAAAAGAGACCTTAAAATGAAAGTATCCTGAAAAATTATGTAACTTTATTTTTTAATAATTAAAGGCATTATCTAAATTTGACTTTTGATCAATATTTACCTGATATATGTATATTTGCGATGACCTAGCTACATATTAAGATTTGTTCAAAAACGGCTATTTACATAAACTTTGGGGCCCTGTCGATACGGTTTAACATTAACGTAGGAATTAAAATTTTATATTCAAGTATGGCTTAGTATATTAAATAGAATTAGATTGTATGCGTTTTGATAACTGCAAATTTTTTTTCTCCCATATAAAGAACACCCTAGTCTACCACCTGCTACGTCTAATTTAAACTGTGATTCATAAAAAAAATCTTTTTAAAGGAAGGAATAGAAATGGCGACGGTTTAAGCTTTCTAAAAAAACAAAACTTCCACTCGTAAGTGACGCTAAAATGAAGGAAGGCATATTTAATGGTCCTCAAATTCATTCGAGAATTCATGAACAACCCTGAGTTCGATACCACCCTAAATGAGCAAGGAACGCCTGCATGGGATTCATTCAAGAATGTAGACCAGAACTTTCTTGGAAATAACAAGGCGGACAACTATAAGGATCTTGAGAAGGAATTACTTCAGAACTATAAAACTCTTGGTTGCAATATGTCTATGAAGATACATTTTCTTCATTCACAAGAAGATTTTTCCCGGAAAACCTAGGTGTCTTCAGCGACGAGCACAGTGAGCGATTCCATCAGGACATATCAGTAATATAATCACGATATCAAGTCAAGGGGAGCCCAAACATGCTGGCCGATTACTGTTGAGCATTAAAAAGAGATATTCCTGCTGAAAAATACAAAAGACAATCATATGAAAATACCTTTTGAACTGACATTAATAGTAGAATTTAAGCTATTTTAAACTGTAAGCAAAGGCGAAAAATATACGTTTTTCAAAAATTTAAAAGCGTGTTACTCAAAAACTGTGCCTCACACACAAATGTGGAGAGCAGATTCAGAATCATTGGGGAAAATACTATAAGAGTGACCCTATTTAATCAAAGAAACACGAAAAAAAATGAAATTTGGTTTACCAGTGTTTGTACCAGTAAACCATATATATATATATATATATATATATATATATATTACCCATTCTTATGCATTAAAAACTTATTTGGCGTGCTTTCACCAACATCGGAAGCAAAACGTCACATCTTTTTCATCAACTCAGCTTCTTTTACTACTTCTCTACTCATTCAATTTGGCATAGCCAATCACATTATGCTGCTTCTTTCTAGTGGATGTCCTTCCTGAATCACGAGAATTCGGTTTGCGTCTCAATCAAGACGTCTCCCTAAGGTCTGCCATTTCGATCCATGGTAGTTAAGCCGGAGGTCCTCCAGGACATAAACAACCTTTCCAACTATCAATTTATACTAATTGAGAGCGTTCCCGTTCCAGGCGAATAATCATTGCACATGTTTGCTGGGAGAGTATATTTACACCGTATGCGTGTTTGCCTACGAGTAAACCGTTAAAGAGAACCATCTGGCATGTCGCAGTTATTCATCAATAAAGTGCCGACTCTGACATTGATTAGGTATTTAACGCGACAGCTGATGCCTGGAGATATATGAACGAGACACGGTTCCACTTATTTTCTAGGAATGTGCGGCGATTAATTCAAGGTCTATTCCCCGATGTCTCTGCTGTGAATAAATGAAACGGTCGAGTTAAATAAAGTGCAGAAAGTTAAACTCTTTTGGATGGTTTACACACGCCAATCCGCGGGAAGAGGAAATGGATCCGAGCATAAAGCAGGAATCAATTAGAGAGTAAATATTTGAGAAATCTAATCAGTCTTGTGATACAAGAAAGTGAACGTGATGCATACCTATGTTTGAACGTAATAACGTGGTAGTCGTATGTTTTTAATTGAGTGATACGATTTGTATAAACAACACACAATACATATGGAAAAAACTGTCTTACTCTTGTTGACCCACAAAGAATAAATAAAGGATGAATAATCGAAATGAATACAAAAATAAAATTAAATATGCAGTACGGTATGTAGTTTAATTAACGTCGCAATGAACCATTGACGACGGTCCAAAATCATCCCAGAAGGTAAAGTTTCAAGGACAGCACCTCGTCATATTGATCCACGGTCAGATGACGAGGTCAACACCTAAGCTTTCACTCCTTTCTTCAAACTTCCACACCACGCCAACGTGAGGACATTTTGTGCCACGATATATTTAACGTGCAAGAGTCCCCCTCCCCTACACGATGGTCTTTGGAATGAATTTCGAACTCGCATCCCCAACCTTTCTAATTCGTATCTCTTTCAACCGGCTTCTGTAGCTGCATAAATTACACAGAACTAACTTCCTGCAATAATTTAAATAACCATAAAAATTATTTAGCTGGTTGGAGATTTGGTTAAACGGGCCACAGCAAAACAAAATTGTTTTTCAAAATTAGCACAAAAACAAAGTATTTTCACACAAAAGAAATAACCATGAAACGCAGTAGGTATGATACAATATTGAGGTCTTTTCCAATATCGAAATATTTGTAATGTTGATTTTCTGGTCTAAAAATATTCATTGTGATATCAGCTTGCAATTTTTAGTCTTCATGTCAATTCAATTTCACAATCCTTTTTTAAAAGCTGAATTCTATGGAAGTTCCAAACAATTATTAATTCTAATACAAGCAAATTTTACAAAATTCGTATTAAAATAAAACTTTTAAAAATTTGAGCATAATAATAAAATATCAATAACGTATATATGAAATAGATAAAACTGTTTCTTTAACCATTGGAATTGTGTACCCGTACATATGATAAAGTTGCTTAATATGGAAAACCTGATTAAATGGAATGAATTTTCTGGAATGAATCAAACATCAGATCACAATAAATTACTTACGATTCACTCCGAATAAATAATCTATTTCACAAACTGTATATCGTATTTGAGAAGCAGAAGTTCATTTAAAAGTTACTATTCAACATATTTGTCTCAGTACCATATTTGTCTAAATAATCATGTTATTATTTGATTTCAATTCTGATAAGTAAGCTTTATTTCAATTATTTCTTTGAGTCTTATTGATTTAATTACCTTTACTGAACAACTCAGTTTTATGGTTTTCCTTTTATTGACACTATTATGAATAACTAGTTTTAGGAGAAAGTTGGACAAAACCTGGTAGGTGGATAAAACCCGGACCCGGTAGTTTTGGCTAAATAATTACTGTCATCAGTCAGATAACGCATGAAACAAGTTGAAGATAGCCGCCATGTTATTTGGAGTTGAATGAAAGGCAGTGTAGATTATGTGTTGGTCAATGCCTACGTTTTAAAAAAATCGAGAAAAAAGGTTCGATTTTTACTACACAGATTTTACGCTGTAGCTTCTAATTGCTTGAAGATTTAATTTAGGAAAATACAACATCTGATAGCACCAATTTCAGCAATTATTTTAAATTATCAAACCACGTTTTGCATCATGTTTGAAATATTCTGTCTTCTTTTCTCATTAATGGCGTTGCGGGATAAAACCGGGAACTTGGTAGTCAGACAGGACCGGGTAGGAATTGGAGCTTGTAGAGAGAGAGAATTAGATAGAAAAAAAAACAGTATAAAAAACTTAAAGCAGAGACTGTTTAAGGTCCTTAAGCAAAAAACTGTCAAAACCCGGAAGAAACAGATGTTCAGCATTAAAAGAAACAACTCAGCATTAGATGTGAAGAAGCCCGTATCTTTTGTAATGAATTGTACCCCAGGCCAAAATCTCAAGAAGATTGGATACAGTGTTTCAACTCTAAAGGGTGAACGCATGAAACCTGTATCAATGCATATGAGCATGGTCGAAATTTTATTTGTGATTTCTGTTCTTAAAACTTATAACAAATCTGAACATGTAATTTAATTTACTATACATTCTAAACACATTAAATTCAAAATTACTTATGTTCCGGAACTTTTAAACCCACGTATGTTCTTCTGTGTAGTAATGCCATTGTACTAATTAATTGCTATAAATAAATATTTTTGAAGTAAAACAACAACGTTTTTTAATTATTCCTATATATATAGGAATAATTAAAAAACGATGTTTATATATATATATATATATATATATATATATATATATATATATATATATATATATATATATATATATATATACCAGGTTTTTTCCGACCTGGTATGATAAACCCGGGTACTTCCATACCTCCAAAAAATATTTTATTTACCCTCCAAAATATAGTTAATTCACATTGAAAAATATTTATTTTTGTGACTAAAGAACTAATTTATAATTCAAATAGAACTTGAAGCAATATTATTAATGTACACTGCTGTTTGTAAAAAATGTAACACCAGGAACGAATCATCTGAATGAAATGAAATTTGCAGCAAATGTCAATTATAAGATGTTATGCAAACTAGTTAGAGTCTCACAGCCACCACGCATGCGTGGTGTGAGCAGCGCCCTCTGAATTGATGCTAAAAGAGTGTAAAAAGAGGGTTGTAGCGGGACGTTGAAAATAGTGCAAGGTTATGTGTTAGAGGCGAACGTTTAATGACACCTAAGTATGCCTCCACGACAAAATAGGGTGACATTTCAACAACTTACGGAGTTTGAACGGGGTAGAATCATCGGCCTTCGTGAAGGAGGATTTTCCTATCATGCAATAGCAGCTCGTGTTCAGCGGAACAGTTCCACAGTGATGCGAGTTTAGAAGCAGTGGACCGACGAGCACCGGACAACTCGAAAAACTAGAAGTAGACGACGGAAGGTGACGTCAGCGTGCGATGATAAACACCTGGTCCACATGGCGGTGAATGACCGTACAGCTTCCTCCAGACAGTTGGCAGTATTTTGGTCAACTGCTACAGGTGTACTAATGTCGGCTTCGTCAATTCTATGACGTCTGCTGCACCGTGGACTGCGTGCAAGGATTCCTTTATACAGGATCCCCCTCACGCCACACCATCAACGGCTGCGTCTGCAATGGGCTCATGAGCACAGAGCCTGGCGGGCTGAATGGCAAGAAGTCTTTTCTGACGAATCCAGCTTTAATTTGTAGAACCAAGATGGCCGCATTCATGTAAGACGCTATGCCGGTGAACGCTGCCTTCTAGAGTGCGTTATCGAACGTCATAGTGGCCGAACACCCGGAGTTATGGTCTGGGGTGCGATTTCGTATCATGGACGATTTCAGCTGCTACGAATTGAGGGTAATCTGAATAGCAACAGGTACGTCCGTGAAGTGCTTGAGCCCGAAATCGTTCCCTTCCTTCAAGGCATTCCTGGAGCTATCTTTCAACAGGATAATGCATGCCCACATGTTGAGAGGAATGTTCGAGACTTCTTTTCAGTTCAACACATGCAACTTCTTCTTTGGCCTGCTTATTCGCCGGATATGTTGCCTATTAGGCACGTGTGGGACTTATAGGCAACGGTTTGGTCGGCGTCTCGCTCGTGATTCGTGTCTTACAGCTTCAAAAGACGAATTTTGGGTGCGCATACAAACAATATGGAACTCTCTTTCATAAGCAGACATTCAACATATGTTTCACTCCATGCCACGTCGTATAGCAGTACATATTGTAGCGCGTGGTGGCTACACCAAATACTGATTTCGGACACTTAATATTGTTTTTTTTGCTTTGAAAATTTATGCATTTATTTTTACTAATACAAGCCGTTTGTGTATTAAATTTCATTTAATTCTGATGACTCCTTCATGGTGTTGCATTTTTTACAAACAGCGGTATATGTGCTTAGGAAAAGAATACATTTTGGGACCCTGTTTGGTCCAACTTCTTTCCTACTCATAGAAGTGAAATATAAGTAAAGTTAACAGAGCCATTTAAGGAAGCTCGAAAAAGTGTTACCAACATGTCGACTAGTAATCACGTGATTTCTGTGTGACAAATTTACTTGGTTGGCCTATTTGGCGATTTAAACTAAGTCTTATGACAGGATAAATGTGTGAATATGTATTTATATAGAGTAGCCACAAAAGTGGTGAAATTGCAAAAATCTAATATTATGTCACGTGAACAATCAGATGATAAATTAACGGAAGGGCGTCATATCCTGTCCATCAACCAATCATGTTTATTTTCTCTCGGGCAAAGATAGTACTCCATTGGTCATGTTATTATTAGTATTTATCGCACGTTCACGGACACATATAAAAATTACTATTGTTCACTGTACGTTTATATTTCTTCTATGGTTGTACGAAACAGTTGTTCTCAGGCATTTAGACAAAGCAAGTTACTCCTGTTTCGTCGGCAGTTACGTTGCGTCGTCAAAGAGCTTTTTTGCGTTTTGTCTCCTTCATGTGCTAACCTTTTGTCTACTTTAAGTGCTAGCGTTTCTTCCTCTTCCGATTGCTAGGTTTATGACATCTTTTATCAGTTCGTGTTTTTAACGCGAGTTTGATTAAAAATTCATACCTTCATGCAAGTATCTTAGATAGCACTTTACTTCTAAGTTCTATGGATGTAGCGAATTGAAAATAGTAACGTGGACCTAAAAATTCCGTACATAATTGATTGTGCAAATTTCACGACGCGACAGCTCAGATGCGATCCTTAAACGTCTTCAATACTAATAATGTTTTCAAATTTATTCTTTGCAAGCGTACTCACAAAAATATTTTCCGTTAAAGATAAAATGTTGCGAAACGCAAGTATTTTAAAGCAAAATAACTAAATTCAGGGAATCCACGAAAATGTTCAGTTTACATTTTGCAATTCACCTTTCCATCAAATTTGCTTTCTAATTTAAACTTTGTGAACATTTCGTAACACTATTCCTGTTAATAAAAGTAGCACTTGATACTATATTGATATAATAGCAAAGGGAAAAACGTAGTGTAGACACCCAAGGTTTGCTTACACAGATCCCAATAAAGTAGGGAATAATCTTATCCACCTAGGAAAAAAGTAATTATTTCTTTAAATATTTGCACGAAGCTCTTCAAATTGACATAAGATAATCTAGGAAATGTGGATCCATCGTATCAGAATAATAAATGTCATAATGGTCGGGATCAATCCTCAAGGTAAATGCCCTATAAAATTCCTAACACGTCGTATGGAGTAATTACATGCTTGGCTTAATACTCTTGGTAGGTAGTTAACGTCATACTACCACAGCACATAGTGTTAGTAGCAACGGTCCAGGATCAATCTGCAAAGGAAATTTTCGAGGACAACACTACGAAGGTTTGAATCGCGGTCAGATAACGAGATGAACACTTAAACTGGCACCCCACTCTCTAAACTTCTATACCACGTTAAAATTAAGACATTTGATGCCACGACATATATAATGTGCATGAACCCTCGTGTATGCAACCTTCTTTGGAGGAGCCGAGTTTTGAACTCGCAACCTTACTGTTGGTAAGTCGTTACTCTTACAAGTGAGCTCTCACAACCCAGATACTCCTGGTGTTTGTCTCGAGGATGTATCATTGGCCAAAAGTGGCCCCTGTGGTTATTAACATATTGATATAAACGACTTTTGATAGTATTGTAGTTAAAAGTGGAATTACATGTAACTTTCTGAGTATCAAAGATGTAATAGTACTTAACACAACTGTTACTTGCTTTGGAATATAAATATTACATTCATAATACAATACAATAAATTACCAAAAACTTCAACGCACTAAACAATACAATCAACCAACTCAGGGATGATCCCGATTCACCAAACACCACTAAAACATAGTTTAAAAAATGAGCATTAAACATTAATGAATCTTGGGAAGAACATTAAGTACTGATTAAGAACATTAAGTGCTTTCATGAACTGATTCATTAACCCTAGCTTTATATACAGCTGAGGCAAGATAATTTTTTAAGGGTTCATGAATGACCATTTCTCTCTCCAACTACCATATTCTCTCAGTAGATCACTCTTTCCTTATCCAGTGATATTCTTTGGCTCTGCTGTTCCACGGGCACAAGAAGCAATGATGTTTCGTGTTCCACTTGCTGCAGTTATTTTGGTTTATGCCTGGTAATATTCACAATACAAAAAGGGTTCTCTCTAAACCATTTGGACATTAAATTTGAGTTTTCATCTCTTCCCATTAGTCCACTGTACTAGGTGTTCTGTACAAGTTTTATACATGTGTGAAGCCTAAACATTATTTTGGTCACCAAGCCTATTTCCAAAGTACCCACGGTAAGCTCTTTTAACAAAATCAGAAATGGCTTTTCTGTTCTCTTTAAGGGTGTGAAAAATTGTTTTTATATTTGAAACCAACACATCAAATATAATTAAAATTGATTTTTAAAAATTCTAGGCACCAAACAAAAAATATTTTTATGTAAGGCTGTGTAATTTATCAAAATTTAAGTGTTTTTAGTTGTACAAAGAAGCAATAGAATTCAAAATAATCTATTTTCGATTCAATTGACTAAATGACAAAGTATGACTCGTGAATAAAATTAAACACCAACACCTCCTAGAAAACACTATTTATCACTTTGACAGTTTAAAAAAAAAGATTTCTTGCCTTTATAACTTCCGTATGTTTCTACTATGTCAAATGAAAGGTGAATCATCTATTACTCTATAAGAAGAAACATGCTTCTTTTATAGAATTTTCAAATGATCAGTCAAGACAATTTATTTTCATTAAACTATTCATTCATATCGATTTTATGAATGCTAATTTTCACTTCTGTTTCATTCGCTTTAGAATTTCTCCCTATATACTTGTATAATCAAGTCTCTTATGTTATAAAATCTCTCTTTATACCATAAAATCTCCCTCGTATCAAACCATTTTTGTTGGTTGGTTTAGTTTTGCACCTCCTAGTATCGACGAACGTCAGATTTACTTCATGACGACCTATCTCACCTTTACCAAAATTGTCCAGATCTTGATAGATGAGATATCTCGTCATTCGAAGAAAACTGACAAGATCTTTATCTCATCATCATAAAAAAATAAGGCAATATCTTGATGATAAGTTATCTCATCATTTGCACAATTGGCTATATCTTGGTGGACGAGATATCTTATCATTCGCACCATTGGTCACATCTTGAGGGACAATATATCTCGTCACAACCCCTTGGAAGATTGAAGTCAAGTGTCACAAGAGTTATCTCATCAAACCACAACCAAAGTAAGAAAATGTGAAGTCAAATGGACTTACACATACAAAAAAAGTTTTACTGATCCAGAAGCGTTAATTCAACCATACCAATGTATAAAAGCATTGCACATTGCTCAATCACATTGAAAAACTATACATTGTACCATGTCGGAGAAATAGAATGGAATTACAACCATATATATAAACTATGAACAATATAAACATCGTTACAGTCACACCAAAGACACGTATCTGAATTTTTCGCCATTTTTACCTAACTGCCTTTTTTTAATCACAATTTGATGTTTTTATACCATGCTGATTGCACAAACCTTTATTCTTAGTAGAAATGCCGTTTTTCAGAATGTCAATTCCGCCTTTCCACACAAATCCGTTTTTTCATCAAGCAAAAGCACGAATCCGGTAGATTCATTATTTTAGCATTGTGAGCATGAGACAATTTCAGGAATTCACTCTCGAGTTGAATTCTCTTCTTTGAGGAACAGGTGTACAAAAACGTTTCTCTCTTCCACAAGATGCACTCATTTGAGAATGTCAGAACAAAAATTCTTTATTGGTGGCAATGTGCGAAAGCAAGCACACATGTTAAAAGCAACTGCTCATTTGAAAATCATACGTCATACGTTTTTCGAGTTTGAGCACACGAAAATGGAATGTGACTCCATATTTTTAAACGTAGAAGAATACTTAAAAGTTTGCTAGTTTACATTATCTAAATTTGGGATCATATTGTTCGAGGAGCTCAAACAAACCAATCACAATTTCTTGTCCACAACATAATATTCGAAGATTTCTTTGAATTTTTCAACTTCCTCGAAGTTTATTATTCCATGCAGAAAGATATGAAGTTCAGAAGGACGAAGAAGAAAAGATGGAAGTATTGTATAAGACTGATTACATCGTCCGAAAGGAAGGCCTAGCATGGAAGCCATCAAGGACTTACATGCAACAACTGAAAATTTCGGATGCCAAGTTTAAGGACTTGAAAGGTGTTATGATTTTAATACCCGAAAAAGTATTATTGATTATTTCATTCAGTGAAACCATTTTATACAACTCGGGATTGCAGCCTGAGTTATTTTAGTGAGGACGTGGAGTTTAAAGAGGACGAACCGGATGATCAGTGATTTTTGTGCAAATTAATGATTTCCTTTTAATATTTTTCACTACAGTTTCTTTGCCTCTTAAGTACATTTCTATGTGATTATTTTTTATAGTTACATTACTTGAATGAATAATCTTCGAAGGTCATGAAATGTTAGGTTAAAGACTTAATTTTCATATCAGCACCTAAGCACGAAATTGCATTTTAATCAATACGCACTACGCCGAAGACACGAATCTGCTTTAGCGACTCCAAATAAAACCGAAATTAACAATTTCTTCCAGTGGGAGAAAGAGATGGTATACAAGATGTTACTCGTCAGAAAACAATAACCGTTAAGTTGTAACTCGATTTTTCCCGAAGCATCAAGACTTCGAACGTGTTCTTCTTGAAACGTCGATTTTGCAGATTCGCTCCCTTGGCGTGGTGGAAACGATAAGTTCGAAGAAATAGCAGAGATCAAATTCCAACATTGAGAAAGATATTTTAATAGTGAACTTTTTAGATGCAATGTGCTTCACGTTCAGAGTTAGTAATTGCTATTCAGTTGTTTTAACAGATATTCATTGCTTATTTTAGCACTTTGTAAATTGTGCAAAACTTATTTTAAAAAACACATCATTTTACTTTTTTCTAGAAATATAAGTTGTCTAAACAATGTTCAGACATATTAAATTGCAACCACCTCTATTTTACAATTTATGTTCTTCTTGTCCATTAAACTTTTATATATTTTCTTAACCCTTAAAGTGGTTGCAATTATATATCTCATGCATGACGATCGGACCAATTCTTTCAATGACGAGGTATATAGTCATCAAGGTATCGCGGATATTTGTTATGATGACGACTTGAAAATTGGTAAATTTTCTTTTAATGACACGATACCTCTTTATCAAGATCTGGTCAGTTTTGATGATGACGAGAAACGTCATTGAGACAACCTTGAGGAGGGTTAAAACATAGAATATTAATGATTTTATAAACATGTTTATAATTCTCACAAGAACACACTGCAAGCAATTGGAAATATATTCGTTTCAGAACCGTATATTATCTCGGTTGATAGTTTATTTGGGTTTTATAATTTACAATTTGAAATAGAACATGCTGCAGCATCTTACAAAATAATGTACAGTTATAATTATTTATATAGCCATTTTTATAAACATCTCTCAGTCCTATAATATGAATAGTTGTCATATTAATAAAATATACCACGAAAACACATAAATAAAAATGATCACTGCTGATTTCAACGATGTATAAAGATAACTTTTAAGTGATGTTATGATTTGGTAACGAAAAAATAATTATATTTTCTTATTAAATAAACTTTTTTTTTTACTACGGACAGAAACAAGCATTTCAACTATTTTCATTTTGGCCCAACGGTTGTTTACATAGTTATGTAAATACCGTTTTTCGGTTTTACAGAATAACAATAGAAAATAATAAAGCTTAGTTTAACAACCAAAAATAATCACTGTCCGAGCGTAAACATTAGTTTGTTACAATGTTATACATCTCTTTAAGTTTTGTATTTATGGAGCGAGTGTTGCTACCAATAAAAAAAATCCAGTTCTTGTATTGCATCGCAATTATTTCCACACCACAAACCCGAACGTTCTAATGTGTATTTTAAACTGTCCGATTTTTCACTACTTAAAGACGCAAAGCTCTCTGTTAATTAGAATATATTAAGAAGCACAGAAACGTACGCATGCTCTTTTAGAAAAAGTCGCTAAAAACTCCGGGCACTTTGCGTGTAAACATATTAGCTCCCGATGCAGCATCTCCTAAAAGAGTGTATAGTTTCTTTATTTCTTTAGATAAAGGAGAATTAATGGGGGAAGAAGTTATTTTATTCCCGAATCAGTTGAGCATTCAGAAACGAGAAAAAAAGGAACTGCAATATGCTGCTGATGTGTTAAAGCCGGGAAGATTAAAAACCGAACTGTCAGAACCCTTTATTAAAATTAAATTATCTCAAGAAATCAGACTAATGGGAACTTTTTCTTTATATTAATCCGGTTTATACTTTTAAGACAATGTAATTAACGTTTTTATTTCACTTCACCACATTTGCATACAGTCTCTTCTGATTAGGAGAGATCATGCTGGAGAAAATGAATTTCCGTTAAAAGTGACATTGAATAAAACTTATGTTTCGGGCCTTTTGATGCTTTTTTCTAACATGCAAGTTGGAATTTTGGAGCTGCAATTAAGGACTGGGAGACGTTTTGAAAATAAATTTATTATTGAAAAGATCGTAAAAATTTTCCAGCTCTTTTACGTTAAACCACATCACATTTGCACATAGAACGTCAGCGTTACATTTTTAATTTTTATTAAATTTGACGTGCTTTTCTTAAATGTAATATAAAACCCACACAATTTCATTAGTTTTCTCTCTCAGCTGATCAAAAAATTAAAATTTCTTCTCAGGAAGTCGATAGTGAAATGCCTTCAAATCATAAGCTTATTTAAGTAAATGAAGATTTAATTCCTTTTGATCTTTCTATTAAAGAATTAGGGATAAATTTATTTTTATAAATAGGAAAGCTTATTTTAAAATTCATTAAATATCTAGTTTTTAAATTATTTGGATTTAAATTTACTTTTATTGAAGCGTTCTTTCAATGCTATGAAGTAAAATTTAAATAGTCCTCGAGCATCTGTTGATAATAATGTAATATATACCTTGATAGAACACTAATATCTTTCACCCTTCAAACGGTTTCGACAGTATATCTTGTATCTCAAGATTTAACTAATTTTGCTAATGATGAAACCTTATTATCCATATATTGTAAATTTTTTGATGATTACGAGATAAAGATCTGGTCATTTTTAGTCGAATGACGAGGTTTCGTGTCCATCGACATCTGGTCAGTTGCTAACGACGAGTTACCTAACACAAACAATTTTATAGGTAGTGATGAAATAAATACCTTTTATGTAGGGCAAAATGAAATCGATATTAGCTTGAACGAATTCTAATAAAGAAAATAATTAACAGTCCACTGGTTGCACATTAGGGTGGAGCGAAAAACACGAATTTCGGAAATTGAAAACGCCTATGGTGGGAATAGTTGGGGACTACCATGCTTATTAACAGTACAAAATATGAGCTAAATCAATTAATATCTTCAGGTGCCTAAATCACTTTGAAATTTCGAAATTTTGCCACTTTTTTCACAAAATTAATAATAACGCATTTAAAAAAAATTAATACATCTTATTTAAAGCCATGAGTGGATGAAATGAACTTCCCTGCGTGTAAAAATTTTTTTTTTACACTTAACATTAACCCGGAAAATAAAAAATTTCCACTTTTTCTAGAGCGCCATCACGCGCGTCTCCACTCCTCTCAATAGACTCATCATTGCGACCACGCGTTTACACGGGCGCTTCCCCTTGCAGCTCTTTGCTTTTTTTTTTAATTATTAAAACAACCCAGAACTCAGCACGAGGAGATGGCTGCATATCGAGTCCCCCCTCCCCTTTCCCTCCTCCTGCTTATTTTTACTTATTTTAGATATTTTTATATAGAAATTTTAATCTTTAAGTTCAGTTTTGTTTGGGTTTGGTTTGTTTTGTTTGTTAAGGATACACGGTTCTGTGAATTAGTCGAAATGCCTAGGACACGATCAGTAGATGTATGTCCCGTGTTTGGAATGGCTGAAATAATGAAGCCTAACACACTTCCAACATATGCAGATTTATGAAGTATTATCTTTACATACAGAAAGATTGTAAAAGAGATGCTAATATGTGGCTGATGAATGTTCAATTTTAATTAAAGAGCTCAAAGGATTATGGGGGAAAAGTTCGATTCCAACTGTAATAAACCAACAAATAATATATATGCTGAAAAAATACGATAAAGCATATAGAAATATTAAGAAACTATTAAAAAATACTGGCAAACTATATTTCTCGAAAGGTTGTGTCCTTCAGGGAATCAGCAGAAAAAAAATCTATTTGATATTAGCATATGTAAATGTAAGAACTTTCTCAGTTGTACTTTCAAAATTAAAGTACCTATTGCTGAAAGAGCTTTTTTAACAGATCAAAGGACATTTCAAAAAATGGTCATTTTAAATGTTGACATTAAAACCAGCAGAATGCTTGAAAAAAAGGTTGCAGCGCAAAGAAAGGGAAGCAGAGAGCCAAAACGTTTAGCTCACAAAGATTGTAAAGGAAAACAATCCAAAATCTCTCGCCCTCTACTACGGGAGCTACTTTAAGTTTTAATTTGCTTCAGAATTCTGATGCCACTATAAACACAGTCATTGATAATAATTCTTCTTCAACTTCACAAACGAGAACTAAACTTCCAAATGTAGCTCAGGCTTGTGACAGAACTGGCGTTTCAGATAGATCAGAAGCAATTCTAATAAATGCTGCTTTGAAGGATATGGGAAAATTTTCCAAGGATGATTCTTCAAACATAGTTGATCGTAGTAAACTTAGAAGAGAAAGGACAAAGACTCGCAGCTACCTGAAAAGGAAAAATGAGGAAACTACCTCTTTATCAGAATATGGAATATACTTCGATGAGCGAAAGGATTAAAGTTTAGTAATGATTAAAGAAAGAGAAAGGATTTCTAGAAAGACAGTAACAGAAGAACATATCGTTCTAATACAAGAACCAGGATCAAAATATATGGGACGTGTCACTCCTACAACTGACTCTTATCAAAATATTAAAACAAATATTTTAACTTTTTTGGAGAAAAATATAGATTTTTCTAAGATGCAAGTGGTTGGTTGTGATGGTACAGTGGTAAGTACTTGAAAAATGGAGTCATTCGACATATCGAGCTCTTTTTAGGATGTCCTGTGCATTGGTTTATTTGTTTATTACATACAAATGAGCTACCCAGCTACCTTTACGTCATTTGTTGCAACATTTAGAAGGGAAAACCACAGGACCAAAAGGATACAACGGAAAAATTGGAAAAATGTTTGAATCTTGTGAAAAATTGCCTTTGACAAACTTTGAAAAGATATAAGTAACTTTTCCAGATATTGTCCTACAGGATCTTATCACTGTTCAACGATACATTTACGAAATGTGTACAGGTATATCATATAAATATATTCCATTAAGCTTGTCACAAAAAAATCCAGGAAAATTGAATCATTCCAGATGGTTGACCACGACAAATATAATTTTTAGGTTATATGTTTCAACAGAAGATCCAACCCATAACTTGAAAATATTAACAGAGTATGTTGTGAAGGTACACTCATATGTGTGGTCAAAGTCAGTCATCATGTCGGTAAGGGAATTCCTAATTTTTACCATATTTTAAATAAATCGAGATTTTAGCTTGAGGATATAAAAATTGTTGTAGATAAGAAATGCTTATTATGCCCATCCAGAAAATATTATTTTGGCAATGTTAGCTGATGATAGAAAACACGTCAGAGAATTGAGCCTCAGAAAAATTTTAAATTAAGACAAAAAAAAAATAAAGTCGAAAAGAATATTCGAGAGTTTAAAATTCCCAAGTTAAACTTCGAAGCAGACGATTACATAAATTTAATTGAATGACAATCAGATACCATTACAGATCCACCACTTACAGTATCTCTTTCTGATGATCAACTCAAGTCTATGATTCTAGACGTTCCAACCAATAGTAATATGTTTAACTTTCCATGCCATTCACAAGCAGTAGAACGTTGCGTTAAATTAGTAACTGAAGCATATAGTACAGTATGTGGAACAAAAGCACAAGATGGATTTATTCGGTCAAGAATTGCATTTAGACTTGCTTTACCAAGATTTGAAACCAAAATCCAATATCAACCACTTTTAAGCTAAACCACTTGCCACTAACTTCAGTTTAATTTTTTAGGGTAAGCTAGTTACTTAAATTGAAATTTTTAGGAGGGGGGGGGGTGGAACTCGATACGCAGCCACCTCCTCGTGCTGAGTTCTGGGTTGTTTTCATAATGCAAAAACAGCGAAGGTCTACAAGGGGAAGCTCCCGTGTAAACGCGTGGTCGCAACGATGAGTTTATTGAGAGGAGTGGAGACGCGCGTGATGGCGCTCTAAAAAAAGGGGAAATTTTTTATTTTCCGGGATAATGTTAAGTGTAAAACTTTTTTTTACAAGCAGGGAAGTTCATTTCACCCACCCATGGCTTCAAATAAGATGTATTTAATTTTTTTAAATGCGTTATTATTATTTTTGTGAAAAAATTGGCAAAATTTCGAAATTTCAAAGTGATTTGGGCACCTGAAGATATTAATTGATTTAGCTCATATTTTGTACTGTTAATAAGCATGGTAGTCCCCAACTATTCCTACCATAGGCGTTTTCAATTTCCGAAATTCGTGTTTTTCGCTCCACCTTATTGCACATACCTGCTAATTTGTTCTACATTATAAATATCTGAATTAACCTTTTGATTACGGCTATAGATATAACTGTAGCGATTCTCTCTCGTATCAATTTCAAGGTACAACTGCCGTATCTGCCGTAGACATACTTATCATATCATACCATATCATAGACATGCTTGATTGGCCTGAGAACTTGTTTACTTTTGTAGGGTATTCAAATCACAGATAAATTGATTGGGTTCTAGCAATGTGGTGAAATGTATATCCCTGTAGAATGTATGCCACCGTGGAATGCATGCGACATATGGATTGTATGATACCTTAGAGTGTATGATTCTGTGGTCAGTTTGAAATTGTAGTTAGCATAGCACGCACTGGAGCGAATAGGCAGAAAAGTTCGATTCCTTGACCACAAAGCAAGTACAAGGTTTGAAGCAAGGGAGTCTCGGTAACAATATAGTACGTATAATACTCTAGTACTAACGTTACTGTCGTTATGAATTTTGTTCCCACGACCTTCTTTAGAGAACGACTATGATTTTCCATACGATTTTCTGCTGAACATTACCCGACTTAAATCGGACGCTTAGACATTATACAAGTGGAAAGGATTCAGTGAACATTTTACCTTGTATAAAGTTCACTTGTAAAGTCTACCATCAGTGATAAAGATCTAAGGACCTCTTTGTCTAAATAGTCGCCAGCTAATGTCTTGTTGGTGTACTTGATTGCTAATGGAAATTACACGCCTTTGAATGGGGACACAGACGACAATGGTGTTGCTATGCGTCAAGTGGTGTAAACTCAACTGCATCGAGTTGGATAGTTTGGTGTTATTACTCAAGGCCCGTAAAGAGGCCGACCTGAACTTCACTCAAGTTACCGTAAAGTAATGAATACACACACGAAGGAATTTTTGCTGATGTAGAAGAAATAATTATACTTCGTATAAGTTACAGTAATCGAACCTGCTCCGAATATAACACTCAGATTGCTAGCGCATTGAGCTATGACGAACTCCCAACCTCTCTAGAAAACAACTACATGGAATTGAAATATATTTATAAAAAACTTAACTAAGAGAGTTACATATTTTGGTTAAAGGTACGTTTTGTTTACAAATAAGTTACATTTAATTCTTACACTTAATATGTAAACATAAAATAAAAAGACATTTTAATTGATCTATTGTGTACGTGGGGCATATTGGGAGCCAAACTTTCCATCTTAAAAGATATGCTAAAACAAAAGTCCACCAGTTAATCTTTCAAACTTCGGTTGACTTGATTTGGAAACTAGAATTTAATCCAACTACTATGATATCACAAAATGAAGGAATCATGTGGGTTCCAAACGTTGAACTCATAACGTAATTTAAATTTTTTTAATCAAATCCAACTCGCGCTTCTTGTGAATTGCGGTTGATACAACTGCGGTTATCAATATACACTACCCTACAATAATGGATAGGACAGCAAGTATAAGGGAAAGAATACACGTTTTAATAGAGGTATGGTCTTCACGTGCTGCAATTACACTAGCAACCCTTCTGGGCGTAGTTTCAACAAGGGTTTGATACACAGCTATGGGTATTTATGTCCATTCCTGCTGCAAGAACGTCGCAAACTCAGCTGCAGATTTCGGAAGTGGATCCCTGGTCCGTAAGCGTCGCTCTAACTCGTCCCACAAATGTGCTATGGGGTTTATGTCGGGTCTTTGAACAGGTCAGGGAAGACGTTTTACATCCATATATTCATACCACTGCTGGACAGAGGCTTTAACATGACAGGGAGAGTTGTGCGTCCTAGAAGTAATATTCGTCCATTCTATAAAATTGCCAGAGCGTAGGAGGAACCTGATTGCCCAAACTGTTCATGTAGGCGTCGGTGTTAAATTAACGAGGAACAACATGAATAGGTCCCAGGCCACACCACGAAAAACACTCCCAAACAGGTAGTCGGATTTTATGCAAATCATCTGGCGTTCGGTCCATTATTGTAGGGTAGTGTAGAATAGTACTGTCTTACTCGACAATATGAATGTTTGTCTTGACAGTTTATATTGGACCATGATTGCAACTCTGTTGATAGTATACATTGAGCTGTTTGTAATTGTACCTACATACGACCCTGATAGTATACTGTGGATCTTGATTGAAAAGGAGCTACATCGACAGAATACATTGAATCTTAATAGAATAAGTACTTCATCCATAGTTTCCATAAGTTGGAGTTTGATTGTATGCACACTACATTGTTAGTATGCATGTTGAACTTCAATTGTATATGCACTAAATTGACAGTATATGTTGGACAGGGATTGAAAATCTACTACTTTGATAGTGTACTACCGTGACAGTATGTATGCATTGGACGTTGATTGTATACATACTTTTTGATAGTATGTATGCGTTACAATTTGATTTGATTCGTACAACAATGAGAAAATACCTTTTAATTTGATGGAATAAGTACTCCCTTGACTGTAAACTTTTAAATTTGATTGTATGCGTACTGCCTTGATAGTATACGTACTCAAACGACGGTATTTGAATACATTTAAACAATATCCCAACAATAAATATATATATATATATATATATATATATATATATATATATTCTAATGTAAAATTACAAATCTCCCTACTGAAAAATAAGGCTTCGAAGATTGCCCCCTGAAAAATGTATTCCTTTTACCAACAGAAGAAAAATACCCATATGTTTCCCACCACGTTTTTATACAATACGCTACAAAAACATTTCAAACTATATGCTTGACTTACTGATGCCTACCGCTTGGGACTCTTCGATTCCAGTCTATTTGTGAGCGAAAGGATGCCGAATTCTTCCACCCCGAGACAAAAAAAAATAGCTTTTAGTTTGTTTTCTTACATCGATTCTCCAGCGCCACCTCAAGTTTCTAAGTTTATTTCATCCCACTCGTAACCAAACGGAATGTCAAATAAATTCTTACGTACTACCTTGATAGTATGTGTTGGACCTTGATAGAATAAGTACTACAATGATAGTATGCAACCGTTGGACTTCAGTTGTACACGCACTACATATATATTATGCGTTGGACATTGATAGTATACCTACTACTTTGATAGTATAGTTACTAATTTGATAGTATACCTACTACTTTGATAGTATATCTACTACTTTGATAGCATACCTACTACTTTGATAGTATACGCACTATCTTGGAAGAGTGCATAAGTTGGACCTTGATTATATTCGTGGTACAATCATTGTATACGTTTTAATTTGATAAAATAAATACAATCTTTTTTTATAGTAAATTTTTGACATTGAATTTAAGCGTGCTGATTTTATAGCAACTGTAATCCCATTATAGTGTACGCACAACTTTATAGAATGCATTGAACATTGATAGTATACGTACGGCATTGATAGTATACGTTTAATTTCAAGCACACACTATTTATTATATGCAATTATAATTCAGGTATAAATTTTTTTTTCTATGCAGAATAATTGTAATTATGCAGTCGTAATACACATTTTATTAAAATTCATGTTCATTGGCAAAAAAAGGAAAATAAGCCATCAGAAATATAATTTAAAAAAAATCACCAACGATATCTATTCAAATACAAAATTACAAAGGAAGATCCCTACTGAAAAATAATGCTTCAAAGATTGCCCCCTGTAAAATATATTCCTCTTCTCTGCAGAAGAAAAACACCCATGCGTTTCCCTCCACGCTTTTACACAATACGCTACAAAAACATTCCAAACTATCTGCTTGACTTACTGATGCCTACAGCTTGGCGCTTTTCGATTCCAGTCTATTTGTGAGCGAAAGGATGCCGAATTCTTCCACCCCGAGACAAAAAAAAAATAGCTTTTAGTTTGTTTTCTTACATCGATTCTCCAGCGCCACCTCAAGTTTCTAAGTTTATTTCATCCCACTCGTAACCAAACGGAATGTCAAATAAATTCTTACGTACTACCTTGATAGTATGTGTTGGACCTTGATAGAATAAGTACTACAATGATAGTATGCAACCGTTGGACTTCAGTTGTACACGCACTACATATATATTATGCGTTGGACATTGATAGTATGCAACCGTTGGACTTCAGTTGTACACGCACTACATATATATTATGCGTTGGACAATGATAGTATGCAACCGTTGGACTTCAGTTGTACACGCACTACATATATATTATGCGTTGGACATTGATAGTATGCAACCGTTGGACTTCAGTTGTACACGCACTACATATATATTATGCGTTGGACATTGATAGTATACCTACTACTTTGATAGTATAGTTACTAATTTGATAGTATACCTACTACTTTGATAGTATATCTACTACTTTGATAGCATACCTACTACTTTGATAGTATACGCACTATCTTGGAAGAGTGCATAAGTTGGACCTTGATTATATTCGTGGTACAATCATTGTATACGTTTTAATTTGATAAAATAAATACAATCTTTTTTTATAGTAAATTTTTGACATTGAATTTAAGCGTGCTGATTTTATAGCAACTGTAATCCCATTATAGTGTACGCACAACTTTATAGAATGCATTGAACATTGATAGTATACGTACGGCATTGATAGTATACGTTTAATTTCAAGCACACACTATTTATTATATGCAATTATAATTCAGGTATAAATTTTTTTTTCTATGCAGAATAATTGTAATTATGCAGTCGTAATACACATTTTATTAAAATTCATGTTCATTGGCAAAAAAAGGAAAATAAGCCATCAGAAATATAATTAAAAAAAAATCACCAACGATATCTATTCAAATACAAAATTACAAAGGAAGATCCCTACTGAAAAATAATGCTTCAAAGATTGCCCCCTGTAAAATATATTCCTCTTCTCTGCAGAAGAAAAACACCCATGCGTTTCCCTCCACGCTTTTACACAATACGCTACAAAAACATTCCAAACTATCTGCTTGACTTACTGATGCCTACAGCTTGGCGCTTTTCGATTCCAGTCTATTTGTGAGCGAAAGGATGCCGAATTCTTCCACCCCGAGACAAAAAAAAATAGCTTTTAGTTTGTTTTCTTACATCGATTCTCCAGCGCCACCTCAAGTTTCTAAGTTTATTTCATCCCACTCGTAACCAAACGGAATGTCAAATAAATTCTTACGTACTACCTTGATAGTATGTGTTGGACCTTGATAGAATAAGTACTACAATGATAGTATGCAACCGTTGGACTTCAGTTGTACACGCACTACATATATATTATGCGTTGGACATTGATAGTATGCAACCGTTGGACTTCAGTTGTACACGCACTACATATATATTATGCGTTGGACATTGATAGTATACAACCGTTGGACTTCAGTTGTACACGCACTACATATATATTATGCGTTGGACATTGATAGTATGCAACCGTTGGACTTCAGTTGTACACGCACTACATATATATTATGCGTTGGACATTGATAGTATACCTACTACTTTAATAGTATAGTTACTAATTTGATAGTATACCTACTACTTTGATAGTATATCTACTACTTTGATAGCATACCTACTACTTTGATAGTATACGCACTATCTTGGAAGAGTGCATAAGTTGGACCTTGATTATATTCGTGGTACAATCATTGTATACGTTTTAATTTGATAAAATAAATACAATCTTTTTTTATAGTAAATTTTTGACATTGAATTTAAGCGTGCTGATTTTATAGCAACTGTAATCCCATTATAGTGTACGCACAACTTTATAGAATGCATTGAACATTGATAGTATACGTACGGCATTGATAGTATACGTTTAATTTCAAGCACACACTATTTATTATATGCAATTATAATTCAGGTATAAATTTTTTTTTCTATGCAGAATAATTGTAATTATGCAGTCGTAATACACATTTTATTAAAATTCATGTTCATTGGCAAAAAAAGGAAAATAAGCCATCAGAAATATAATTTAAAAAAAATCACCAACGATATCTATTCAAATACAAAATTACAAAGGAAGATCCCTACTGAAAAATAATGCTTCAAAGATTGCCCCCTGTAAAATATATTCCTCTTCTCTGCAGAAGAAAAACACCCATGCGTTTCCCTCCACGCTTTTACACAATACGCTACAAAAACATTCCAAACTATCTGCTTGACTTACTGATGCCTACAGCTTGGCGCTTTTCGATTCCAGTCTATTTGTGAGCGAAAGGATGCCGAATTCTTCCACCCCGAGACAAAAAAAAAATAGCTTTTAGTTTGTTTTCTTACATCGATTCTCCAGCGCCACCTCAAGTTTCTAAGTTTATTTCATCCCACTCGTAACCAAACGGAATGTCAAATAAATTCTTACGTACTACCTTGATAGTATGTGTTGGACCTTGATAGAATAAGTACTACAATGATAGTATGCAACCGTTGGACTTCAGTTGTACACGCACTACATATATATTATGCGTTGGACATTGATAGTATGCAACCGTTGGACTTCAGTTGTACACGCACTACATATATATTATGCGTTGGACATTGATAGTATACAACCGTTGGACTTCAGTTGTACACGCACTACATATATATTATGCGTTGGACATTGATAGTATGCAACCGTTGGACTTCAGTTGTACACGCACTACATATATATTATGCGTTGGACATTGATAGTATACCTACTACTTTAATAGTATAGTTACTAATTTGATAGTATACCTACTACTTTGATAGTATATCTACTACTTTGATAGCATACCTACTACTTTGATAGTATACGCACTATCTTGGAAGAGTGCATAAGTTGGACCTTGATTATATTCGTGGTACAATCATTGTATACGTTTTAATTTGATAAAATAAATACAATCTTTTTTTATAGTAAATTTTTGACATTGAATTTAAGCGTGCTGATTTTATAGCAACTGTAATCCCATTATAGTGTACGCACAACTTTATAGAATGCATTGAACATTGATAGTATACGTACGGCATTGATAGTATACGTTTAATTTCAAGCACACACTATTTATTATATGCAATTATAATTCAGGTATAAATTTTTTTTCTATGCAGAATAATTGTAATTATGCAGTCGTAATACACATTTTATTAAAATTCATGTTCATTGGCAAAAAAAGGAAAATAAGCCATCAGAAATATAATTTAAAAAAAATCACCAACGATATCTATTCAAATACAAAATTACAAAGGAAGATCCCTACTGAAAAATAATGCTTCAAAGATTGCCCCCTGTAAAATATATTCCTCTTCTCTGCAGAAGAAAAACACCCATGCGTTTCCCTCCACGCTTTTACACAATACGCTACAAAAACATTCCAAACTATCTGCTTGACTTACTGATG